>ML660197.1:48377824-48554977 GCA_007570785.1 Antilocapra americana | reverse complement strand
TGTGTGTGTGTGTGTGTGTGTGTGTGTGTGTGTGTGTGTGTGTGTGTATTCATTCACTCTCCTAAAGACTACAAGCTCCTCTTCAAAGACAAGACATTATCTTATAAGATTCTTTCCTAACACCACTATGCTGTAAACGTCTTAGATGAATAATAAATATTTGGTTCTTATTTGTTAACAAATGTCAAATGGGGAATTGCAACCACAATAATCAAGATTGTTTTTGCTATCACTATTTGTAGTTAAGGAAAACTCCCAAGGCAGGAGTGTATTCAAGATGGAACAGAGCAGACAGTGTTGAGAAGGACGTCAAGACAGAAGGATGGCGCTGGGGGCTGATTCTTCATTTGAGGTATAGATTGTCCCCTATTCCTTGGGCAGTCTGCTGCTGAGCAGAGATGAGTTACAGTAACCAGATTGGTTCATTAAAACATGGCTCATCTTCATGACGAAGATGTGATTCTGAGAACTGAATGTGCTAGTTTCGCTACTCTCATGATACCCAAAAGAAAAGATGAAACTTAATTTTTAATGACTTCATCATATTCAGTTTACTGCCATTGTACAGCTTAACCTCTGTATGGCTGTGCTGTGCTGTGCTCAGTCACTTCAGCTGTAGCCAACTCTTTGTGACCTTATGGACTGTAGCCCGTCAGGCTCCTCTGTCCATGGAGATTCTCCAAGCAAGAATACTGGAGTGGGTTGCCATGCCCTCCTCCAGGAGATCTTGACCCAGGGATGGAACCCACACCTCTTATGTCTCCTGCACTGGCAGGCAGGTTCTTTAACCACTATTTCCACCTGGGAAGCCCAACCTTTATATAGACTCAACATTTAACAAAATTTGGTAATGCAAACAACAGTCATAGTAGGCTCTTTGAGTAATGGGCTACTCTAACTGCTTAGTATTGAAAGTTTGTAGATTTGCTCAAGGAACTGCTCCAGATAATTAAAAAATCTTTCCCTCATCCTTCAATCTCTCTCACCTCACTGCTCTGTTCCACTAACTGCCATGTTAACATTATTGCCTGTTTTATTCACTTCTATATCCCCAGAACAAGTGCCTGATACATAAAATGTTGAGTTAATGAATGAAAGTCATTTGCCATATCAGTTTTTTGAAGGCCTGGAAGTCAAAACCAAGGATGAAATTTTGTCTGAGATTGGAGCTGATGATGTAAAGTAACAGGGGCAGTGAGAAGTACAGGGGTCGCCATTTCTTTAGCAATGCCTTAGACAGATTCTCTGGGCTTCCCTGGTGGCTCAGATGGTGAAGAATCTGCCCGCAAGGCAGGAGGCCCAGGTGCAATCCTTGGGTTGGGAAGATCCCCTGGAGGAGGGAAGAGCTACTCACTCCAGTCTTTGTTTTATAGATAGACTTAATGATTGCCAGAGGCTCAGTATTCCAAGGATATTTTCCACTGTGACATTTCTGGTTTAGAAAGGGGCACTTTGTTGGGCTGCTTTTTAAAATTTTGAGAGCCTTATACCCCTGAGGTAGAGCAAATATGTGTATATATGTGGGAGGTAGGTCAAGGTGAGTGCAGATGAGAAAATATCCAGAAGGTTTGTCAGGAGCCTAGTTTCAAAGTCACTAATGAGCCTGAAATATGAGTCTCTGAGTGAGTCATATTAATGGTGTTTGTCACCATTTGGTTTGGCTCAAATGCTGTGCAATTTGTTGAATATACTCTCATATAATATCTAGAGATAGAAATTTAAGATAGCATATTTTATCAAAATTGTAGAAAAATTCATTAAACTCTAGTAGAAAAACTACTTTCTGCCATACCTCTGAACTGAGAAGCTGCTCAGGGAAACAAACAAAAATCTAAAATTATTCACTAAGAAAAGAACCAGCAATGCAACAATCTACCTGTAAAACCACAAAATAACAACAAACGACAAAACAATTGAAAAGTAAGCCAAAGTTCTGTTTATTAAAGCTCATGGGCAGAGACAGATCCAAGTTTCTGTAGAGCCTGAGTTTATACAACTTTGTAGAACTTCAGACAGTAAAGAATCCACCTACAATGTGGGACACCTCGGTTTGATCTCTGGGTTTGGAAGAGCCCCTGGAGGAGGGCATGGCAACCCACTCCAGCCTTTTTGCCTGGAGAATTCCACGGACAGAGGAGCCTGGCAGGCTACAGTCCATGGGATCCCAAAGAGTTGGACACAACTGAAAGGCTTTCATTTCACTTCAATGAAAAAAAAATAAAATGCCGAAAATGCTCAATTATATATAGAGGCCTGGAACGGGACTGTGCAAGAAGTGAGGGGCCCTGAAGTTGAAGTTAAATGCATTCCACAGTATAACAGCCTCCGTGCAAGGCCCTGGTCAGTCTGCCCACGCAGCGCTGATAATGTTTTTTCAATGTTTATTTATTTATTTGGCTGCACTGGGTCTTAGTTGTGGCAAACAGAATTGTTCCTCCTCTTTGTGGCATGTGGGATCTAGTTCTGAGACCAGGGATCGAACTTTGGTCCCCTGCATTGAGAGCACAGAGTCTTAACCACTGGATTGCCAGGGAAGTCCCAGGACTGATAATGTTTTTAGAACAGCTTCTTCAGGTAGGTCCAAATCAGAAAAAATAAGATATATGGAAAAAGAAATGAGGAAAGAACAGAGAGAGAGGTCACGGTGACAGCACTGATGCCCTGGTAATTAAGCACTGCATTGGGAGTAATAAGCAGTATCAGTGCTGATAGCAGATGAAAGTCTGTTTTGCAGAGAGAGAAGAAAAGAGCTTTGCCTTTTGGGAACCAAAAAGCTATTTAAATCTGAGAATCCAGTCTAGGGTCATCACTCTGTTGTGCTAAAGGCTTATCAACCATAGGACAGTTATTTTATGGCTAGAAAATTGCTAGACAATTCTGGAGCTCACCCCTTGGAAACAGAGGAAATGCCCAGTAACATTTTATGGGCTTCCAGTCTCCTTTTCCCATCCCCCTTGCATTTGTCTCTACTCCTCCCTCCCACTCTGCCACTTCCACACCAGTGTTTTCACACAGACTCAACCTGTGAAATCACACATTCGTTTGGATGAAAATTGTACGACAGAAGTAGTTACATAAAGCCCATCCAAATGCAGCATTGTGTACTTTTAAATTCAAAGACTTTCAAATTTGTGATGCATAACGTAAGCAATTAGTCAACTGGCTTGAGTCAGGAATGGTTTGAAAGTCAAATATGCGGACCAGTTTGGAGATATGAACATGAAAGTTACTCAGTCATGTCCGACTCTGTGACCCCAAGGACTACACAGTCCTACCCCATGGACTATACAGTCCATGGAATGCTCCAGGCCAGAATACTGGGATGGGTAGCTGTTCCCTTTTCCAGGGGATCTTCCCAGCCAAGAGATCGAACCCAGGTCTCCTGCATTGCAGGCAAATTTTTATCAGCTGAGCCTAAGTGTGCCTTTTCTTCTGATGAGGAAAACAGTCTTTGGAGCCACACTTTTCCCAACACACTAAGTGGCGGTGCCTAGGTCATGAGTTTGGTGTGAGCAAAAACCAGTCTTGTTCATCTTTCATATTCAATCTCTGGTCTTATGCTCAGTGCCTGGCTTTAAATAAGTGCTCGATAAAGTGTAAAAAAAATGAGCATTTCCTGTGAACGCATTAAATGCAGGGGGAAGGGAAAAGTCCATTCAGCATGATGAGGCACTTGATGCTCACAGATTCCAAAATTAAGAGAGTATTTTGAAGGGTGCTGACAAAGGACAGTCAAAACAACCTCACAGAATAATCAGGAGTAGGAGAAGAATGTTTCAGGCCCTGATTCCTTATTGATTTTGGTGAAAATTAGCTAATCAGGTTCCTGGTGCCCATCAGAGGATGCTTAACACTAATTTAGTGAGAAAGGCAAATAGCCCCAAAGCAAGCTTGCTTAAGAGATACTTGAAAAAAAAACAATATCAAAAGTGCAAGCAGTGTCCTTTCAACCCCATCTCCATTGCCACTTACATCTGCACCTGCCATGCTTATATTAACCTACACTCAAGCAAATTACCAACATCCGCTGGATCATCAAAAAAAACAAGAGAGTTCCAGAAAAAAACCATCTACTTCTGCTTTATTGACTATGCCAAAGCCTTTGACTGTGTGGATCACAACAAACTGTGGAAAATTCTTCAAGAGATGGGAACACCTGACCACCTTACCTGCCTACTGAGAAATCTATATGCAAGTCAAGAAGCAACAATTAGAACTGGACATGGAACAACAGACTGGTTCCAAATCAGGAAAGGAGTATGTCAAGACTGTATATTGTCACCCTGCTTATTTAACTTATATGCAGAATATATCATGCAAAATGCCAGGCTGGATGAAGCACAAGCTAAAATCAAGACTGCTGGGGGAAATATCAATAACCTCAGATATGCAGATTACACCACATAGTAGAAAGCAAAGAACTAAAGAGCCTTTTGGTGAATGTGAAAGAGGAGAGTGAGAAAGTTGGCTTAAAACTCAACATTCAGAAAACTAAAATTGTGGCATCTGGTCCCATCACTTCATGGCAAATAGATGGGGAAACAATGGAAACAGCGAGAGACTTTATTTTGGGGGCTCCAAATCACTGCAGATGTGACTGCATCCATGAAATTAAGAGACACTTGCTCCTTGGAAGAAAAGTTATGACCAACCTAGACAGCATATTAAAAAGCAGAGACATTACTTGCCAACAAAGGTCCATCTAGTCATAACTATGTTTTTTCCAGTAGTCATGTATGGATATGAGTTGGACTACAAAGAAAGCTGAGTGCTGAAGAATTGATGCTTCTGAACTATAGTGTTGGAGAAAATTCTTGAGAGTCCCTTGGACTGCAAAGAGATCCAACCAGTCCATCCTAAAGGAAATCAGTCCTGAATATTCACTGGAAGGGCTGATGCTGAAACTGAAACTCCAGTACTTTGGCCACCTGATGCGAAGAACTGACTCATTTGAAAAGACCCTGATGCTGGGAAAGATTGAGGGCAGTAGGAGAAGGGGACAACAGAGCATGAGATGTTTGGATGGCATCATCAACTTGATGGACATGAATCTGAGTAAGCTCCAGGAGTTGGTGATGGACAGGGAAGCCTGGCATCCTACAGTCCATGAGGTCACAGAGCGTTGGACACAACCGAGGGACTGAACTGAACACTCATAACCAGACAAACAAAAATCCTTAAAATCAGGGGTGCATCTCTTATTTATGGAGGAAAGTAACATATGTTCTTAGTCATGTCACTCAGTGTCTGACTCTGTGACCCAATGGACCATAGCCTGCCAAGCTCCTCTGTTCATGGGATATTCCTGGCAAGAATACTGGAGTGGGTTGCCATTGTTCTCCTCCAGGGTATCTTCTCCACCTAGGGATCAAACCTGGGTCTTCTGTCTCCTGCATTGCAAGTGGATTCTTTACCACTGAGCCACCAGGGAAGCCCAATATTACTAAATACCAATAAAAAAAAAAAAATTCAGTGTTCTTTAAAGCCTCCAAATTTCAGCTCTCTGAAAAATTCAACCAAAGCATGAAGATTCATTAACCAAAAACATCTAAAACTCTCACTCTAGTTGAAATTTACAACTTTAGCAATTTTTTACTTTTCCATTGGAGAAAAGTAAACTTTTATTCCAACCGTAAATCTGTTGGCTTTAGAGTTAAAACAGCTCCAACCTAACTACACAAACCTACAAAGTAACTTCTCTACAACCCACAAAATAGGCATGATATGAGCTCCCCCTACTGGTACAATACTGTTCCCACTTCATGAATCCAGTAAGGAATCCCTTCCGTGAGTTCTGCAGGAATTGCAGTTTAGGCTTGATTGGGAAGAAGAGCTAAACAAGTAAAAAAAAAAAAAAAAAATCAAACAAAACAAGAAAACTACCCACTGTCAAATAATCTCTGTGAAAGAAATATGCATGTTTACAAATATTTGAGAGTAACTTTTCAGCCCTCATCCAATGGCTGTCACTATCAGTACCCTTTGGTGTCCTCATTTGCTTTTAGATGTAGAGACAAGCAGAAGTTAATTGGAGAGGTGCAATATACCAACGATAAAATTTTTCCCTCTAATAGCACACGTGAAAGGCTACATACAAGCTTTAGAGAAATAAAAGAGTAACACCATGGAAGCTGAATAAAATCAGTCTGAGGGCCAAGGGTTTCCTATATTTGAAAATAACTTCACTATATTGCTATGTGAACTGAGAAACTAAAGGTGGAAGTTGTTTTAGATTTAAAACCACTCAAATTAGTTGTCTCCAGAGATGAAAACCCAACGCACGAATCAATGGCAAATCTGGGGAAAGTGCTATGGTGGGGACATTCACACTGACAAAGCAGGAGAACTGACATAAAGGTGTTTCTAGTGATAAGCTGTTATAGAAAAAATATAATGAAAGAAGTAGAACTCCCACTCTTTGAGTCAGCAGAAGAGAGCTGTTTCATGATATTTGCTATATTTATAAGGCTGCAACTTGATTATACCTGATTCTGTTATCACAATCTGTTATGTATCCTACATAGAATATAAATGCATAAAGCCATTTAAAGGCCAAATTATAGAGCTGTCTATTTTTATATTTTACCTTTTACTGCCATACCAGTGATGATGCTTAAGTGGTATAAATTTAAAATGGTAAATGAAAAACAAAAACATCAGTAGACACAGGCTTTATTGAAAAGCCCCCGGTTGAAAATCCCCAAAGTACATCAATCTGCTTTCCCTCTTGAAGTCTGAGAAAATTGCCTTAGATGAATACAATAGGCTGAATGCATGAGCTTTGGTTTTTTAAAATGATGCCTTTTATGAAACATTTTCATGTCTTAGAAGTAAACCTATATATTCACTCATGCCAAATGTGTATGGGGAATTTCAAGAGCACACAATGAGGTGATAGGATTTTTATCTTTTTTGCTTCTCCTTCCTAGATCCTTCTTTGTGTTGGGATATAACATTTTTGTTCACACCGATGCCAATATGGAAAGGAATGAAAGGTCATTTGAGTAGACCTGGGATATCAGCATATCTGTCACCTCTCACCATCTTTTTTGCCAGCACCCCAGTTAGGTTTGGATCACCTTTACTTTTTCTACTACAATAATCCTTTTCACTGATTTTTTTGCTTCCTCTCTTGTTTCATCTATAATTCATCCACCACATAGCAGCCAGAGCAGTCTTTTAAAAATATAAGCCAGATTATATTACTCGCTTCCAAATGCTTCCCATGACACTATAAATAAAACTCAAATTCTTTCCCACTTCTCCACTCTCTTATCCTATCACTTTCCTGCTCAATCACTGTGTTCAAACTACATTTACTTTCTTTCTGTTTCTAGATTTCACTAAGGTCTTCTTTAGGGCATTGACATTTGCTTTCTCTAGTGCCTTGCCTTGGGATCTTGGTGCACAATTGAGGCATTCAGTCCAAATCTCAGGGCTTTCCCAGAGGTTCAGCAGGCAGAGTCCACCTGCCAATGCAGGAGACTCAGGAGATGCAGGTTCAGACCCTGGGTAGGGAAGATCCTCTGGAGGAGGGAATGGTGACCCACTCTAGTTTTCTTGCTCAGAGAATCCCCATGGACAGAGAGGAGCCTCGTGGGCTACACTCCATGAGGCTGCAAAGAGCTGGACATGACAGAGTGACTGAGCACAGCACACAGCAACTCTCAATCTTCCCATAAAACTCAGTCACTCTGAATTGCATCACCGTTTTACTTTATTAAAAGAAATTACCACTCTCTGAAATGTTCTTGTTTATTTATTTGCTTGGCTTATGTCTTTTTCTTCCCTCTAGAAATAAGCTTCACAAACAGGGACTTTTTTCTGTATCTCAAGCATCTAAGACATGGTTGGCACAAAGTACAGTAATATTATGCCATATTGTTAAATCAAAAGAGTGTATAGTGTAACATAGAGGGAAGTATTGTATTATCAACAAATACTAGTGAAATGAATGCTCCGAATAAAAAAACTCTGTGTGTGTGTGTATGCACCAAGGACTAATAAGCCAAAGGCACGTGACACAAAACAAAAAGCATACACATTTTTCTGATTAGTGCAAAATTCCTACTTAACAGAAACATCTTCCTTTAATGAAATTAATACCTGTTTAATATATTTTAATATGAAAAGTTATATATTTTAAATCTCTGACTTTAAAATATATGGTAGACGGCACAGGGAACAGTGGAGAAAAGAGTAATGGTGGAGCTTCAGGGGCCTGGCTTAAACCTTGGCTGTGCCACTAACTACATGGTTATGCACAAGCATTTTAACCTGTGTGCCGTTTATTTTCTTCATTGGAAAATGGGGGCATGTCTTTCTTGAATAGTTATAACAAGTATGTACTACGTGTCTGTAAAGTATCTAACACAGAGTAGGTGCTCATTATAAGATTTTAATACAAGACAGTATAAAATAGTCTTTAGAGTGTTATAGTGGGCTTATCAATTATTGAAATAGATAAGCTGTATGAGTTTTAATGATGCGTCTAATGCTATGTACATGTAAATTAGCAGGGACGTGTCTCTATCAGTGTTTCTATAATTGCCCAATTTGAAAGCAGCACACCTAAAAGCAATGCACTATTTGAAGTACTTTTCCAGCTATTCCTTTTCATTCTGGTAACCTCGGGGAGTAGTATGCAGCTAAAGCCTTTTTCTTTTGCTTGACCTCATCCCAGAGGTATGAAAATTAGAAATTTTATTAAAAGGAATGTTCTTTCAGCATTATCAGTAAATAATGTGTGCTAGAAATGTCAGAAATAGTACTTTTTAATTCTCAGATATTTAGAGCTGAAAAGTACCTAGAAAACCTTAGAAAAAAAATTTCTGAATTTAGAAAAGTGTAAGGTTTTGTTGGAACAAATACACTATTCAGTATAACAGAGTCCCTTTCATGAATCCACTCAGCTGATCCCTTGTAGATCACTAAAATGGGCTTTGCCTTCTTTAACCAAATTTGCAGGTGCAGGAAGAGGCACCTGTCCTAGTCTGTGATGTGGTGACAAGTACAGAATGGAACTCAAAATTGATGCTTTTGAACTGTGATTTTGGAGAAGACTCTTGAGAATCCTGTAGACAGAAAGGAGATCAAATCAGTCAATCCTAAAGGAAATCAGTCATGAATATTCATTAGAAAGACTGATGCTGAAGCTGAAGTTCCAATGCTTTAGCCACTTGATGCGAAGAACTGACTCATTAGAAAAGACTTAGATGCTGGGAAAGATTGAAGGCAGGAGGAGAAAGGTATGACAGAGGATGAGATGGTTGGATGGCATCACCAACTCAATGGACATGAGTTTGAGCAAGCTCCAAAAGACAGTGAAGGATGAGGAAACTTGGCGTGCTGCATTCCATGGGGTTGCAAAGAGTCAGACACAGCTGAGTGACTGAACAAGCAGCTCTGAATCTGAATTTTTCTCCATCTCCAGACATTGAGAAGGTTTCTATTCCATTCTATACATTTTTATCTCCTTGTCCTCTCTCCTCCCCTCTATAGGTATAGTTATTCCCACACAGAAAAGTTCAGAGGAAAGTTCCATGAATGATTTTTTTGTCATATAATGTCAATCTCCAAACTTTCTACTAACATATTTTTTAAATTTATGCATACTTCCCAACATCTATTCAAGACTCATCCAGAATTATATGACAGCAAATAAGAAAAGAATTTGGAATATAGATCTTTTAAAGATTTTTCACAGTATTTGTACCTTCTTGTAGAAACTCCTTTCCAGGTAACTCAGTGGTAAAGTATCTGCCTGCCAAGCAGGAGACATAGGTTCCACCTCTGGGTGGAAAGATCCCCTGGAGCAGGAAATGGCAACCCACTCCAATATCCTTCCCTGGGAAATCCCCTGGACAGAAGAGCCTGGCAGGCTACAATCCCTGGAGGCGCAGAAGAGTTGGACACAACTTAGCAACTAAACAACAACAACCACAACGAAACTCCTAAAAGATCTGCATTAAGACAGGTAAATATTTGTGAAAGAGAATGAATTTGAAGTGATGAAATTATTTCTATATGGAGATTCTTCTAAGTTCCCAGCCTGAGGCTTAAGAAGTCTAAGGTTTAGGAGACTCAAACAGTCACAATTGGTAAATCACCTTGAGGTCTCCATATGTCCTGTAACACATACTGTTAATGAGATTGCAGGGGTCAAGAGATAAATGGTTAGAATTGGAGCAGAGTTTCCTGAAGTATGTACCCTAAATTTCTAATTCCTTTAATTTTTAAAATATATTTAAGAAAAATGATTCATGGTCTAGCGTTGTTTTAAAATACTTTTTAAACAAAATTTAGCAAGCTACTAAACTGTAAGGCTTCTTAGCCTTTCCTATGTGACTTAGGTGCCATACCATCCTTATTTCTGCATCCTTATTTTTGTGGAGTCTCCTGGGATGCAGGATTTTCCATGTGAAAACTGGAAAAGTCTTAGGCAAATTGGAGCAAGTTCTTCACCTTATCTGTGACTCTTCAAAATAGGTCAAAATATGCTCCAATGCTCAATATTACTTAACTGGATACCCCCTAGTATAATAGCATCCTGAGGCATTCAAGTTCTGCCAAACACATTGCAAAGGTGCTGGGGTAAGGGAAGGTTGTCAGATCTCCTACTCAGCAGTCTGAAGCATTGATTTCAACTTTTGTCTTGTCTGGCAAGAACAAGATCTGTTTTTCCTAATGAAATATTCTCTGGCAGCATTAAATTCTATTTTAGATGGATGAGAAAAAATTTGTGTGGGGTGGAGTTAGGAGGAAAATCTTTGCCTGCATCAACTTTTTCTTGATTTTTTCTCAAAAACATGTATGTGTTGGGGTATAGAAACTATCGAGGGAGAAATGCACTAAATGAGTAAATATTTGATATGTTAATATGGAAAGAAATACTAAGAGTTGGAATATATAAAAAAAATAGTACCGCCTACCCAAGTTGAAGCTATTTAACATTCCACATTTTTTGTCCTTTAGATGGCCACTAAAAACCTTTTTTAGACAAACATTGAACACCACCACTTTCTCCTTTTTTTCTGACATTTTGCATTGAAAAATCCTTTTCTTTCTTACCAGATTGCTCTGCTATCTTGTTTCTTGAAACTCCCTTTTTTATTCCCTATAAATATCTCCTTTTATATCTGAGTACAGCATTACCATATTGTTCCAGTTTCATTCATGGGGAAAACAGATGAAAAAAAAAAAAAGAGCATAGGGATGTGGGGAAGAGCTGTGACTCAGAGTTGGTGGAAGAAATAGAATCACTCTTCAGATTTCTTGAGGAATGACATCTCACGGCATTTCTGATGCCTACTCTAAGTAAGTCAAGGGCCATAGTTAGCAGTTACTGGGAGGTGAGAGCATGGCCTCCTTCTTCACACATGCATCAATTAATTGCTATTGTAGGAGTTCACCTCGCTGCTCTAGCAATTCATTCCTCCATGCATTAATCTCACAAATACTTATCAAGCATCTACTAGATGCCAGGCCCACTTCTATGGAATTCTGTTGGTTGGATCTTTACTTTCAGTCTGAAGATAGCACAATGACTTATTTTAAAATCATTTCCTCTAAAATCATGGCATCATATGGAGGAGGCCCTTTCCTCTCCATATACCATTGTATGTTTCATAAGCTGAAGGCTGAAGCTCACAAGAGTTCTGCTCTTTTGCTCCATTTAATGAAGAAATTTGCTATCTCTGGGCTTCCCTGGTGGCTCAGAGGATAAAGCGTCTGCCTATAATGCAGGAGTCCTGGACTTGATCCCTGGGTTGGAAAAATCCCCTGGAGAAAGAAATGGCAACCTACTCCAGTATTTTTGCCTGGAGAATCCCATGGACAGAGGAGCCTGGTGGGCTACAGTACACGGGGTTGCAAAGAGTCAGACATGACTGAGTGACTTCACTTTCTTTTCTAGCTCTAAGAAATTGATATCAAGTGTTTTACTCTTCAGGCAGTATTAGTCTATAGTTAAAGTACATTTTATGTGGGGTAATCACTATAATTCCCTGGAAACTCAGAAAAGACAGTCTTTTATATTTTCCCCACTGGTTCAATGTCAAATTAAATGAAGGTACCAAATGGATTTCCAAATGATTTTATTCTCTGGCCAAAGTCATTTGGTATTTTAATAAGTAATTTGGAAGTGGGATAAAGTATTCACATAGGGTAAAATTATCTCAATTACCTACAAACTAACTAGAATCCTAAAATAACTTCAATTTTTTTTCTTTGCACACCACTTTTAGGAGAATGAGGCAAATCACAAATGAACAAATTGATATTAATAGTATCAGATGCCGTGTAATTCAAAAATAAAGGAAAAACTTCTGAGCTTAAGCTGGAAGCCTATATTTTTGCTAGGCTCCTCTTGGATTCCCTTGAATTTCCTTAGGTCTTGGATAAGCAGTTGCTTATTTTTGAAGCTGTTTTAGGCTTACGAATATCATCTTCTTGTCTTATTCTTGGTGGCATGGATCATTCTCTTACTCTGTTTTTTTTTTTAGTCCTTTTCTATTGAGTTAAAATAATTCTATAGTTATTTTAGCATACAAAACTCTTCACATTTAACTTTTATTTCAGAATTTCAAATAATTTAAACTATAGTACCCAAATGTGAATAGAAACATTTTAAAATTTAAGCATACTTTTTTTGTTAGTTTTAGAGCCTTAGCTCAGCTGAGCAAAGATTCGATGATATCCTCCTAAGCATAAGGTCTTGTGGTCTGTATATAGAGTACTGATAATTAGCTGTAAACACATACATAAACATGCTACTTCAATGAATCAGATTAATGATACAAAGTAGAATGGTAGTTAGTCCAATCAGCAGATTCATGGTAATCTCCCTATATGATCCTTGATTTAGTCTTGGAAGATGAATACTATTTAGGCAAAAGCACGGGACAGGTTTTAGAAAGAGGGAAGAGCATTAGCAAAGCGAAGAGGCATAAAACCTACTGAAGGTGTGTCTCAGTGAACTACTCCCAATGCAAAGGTACAGTGGGGTTGTCAGCTCCGAGGTGAAGAAGATTAATGATGAGGATGCTGAGGCAAGTGCTGGAGCACTTCTGGAGGTCTTTGTACTTCCTACTAGAAAGACTGACTTTTATTCTAAGGATGATGGACAGCCATTGTGGGGCTGTAGGCAGGGGAATGATATGCTCAGATAAGTATTTTCTATAAATCATTCTGACTGTGCAAGTAAGAAAAATTTTAGGACAAGACTGGAAAAAGGGAGACATGTTAGGAGGCATTTTTTCAACATTATAGACAAGAGATGACAAGGGATGAAATAAGGGGTTGGTGAAGGGTCTGGACACAGAGATCTGAGAGCTATTCACAATAGAAAATTCACACAGTGTTCTGATTTATAGGATTGAACTGGGTTTATAATTCTGCCATATTCTATTTCAAAGCAGAATTTGGTGTAAGGAAGCATTCTGTTCATTTAAGGTCAAGGATGTTTTCTGAATCAATGCCTGAATGTGGTTGTTCGGGTAGCATGGGCCTCAAAAGTAGTTAGAACATGAGTTTCCAGAATATAACCATTTACTATCATCCCACTGTTTGAGAAATACTATAATTACTACCACTAATATCCCTTTTCCTCTAAACTACCAGTTGTTTCTCTTTAATTATATTTAAAAATAACACCTACTTTCAAAGATGAGCACATTCAAACTGCTATTATGGTTGTCTTTTTGAGTAACTTAATGAAATCTTCACTATTGTAAACTCTCCAATCCTTAAGGATTAGATCTCAAACTGCATCAGAAAGCTTCAGGTGTTGAGGAGAAATGATATTATGTGGCTCAACATGTCCCTTTACCAAATATGCACCACCACCGCTTAAATCAGTGTGTCAGAAACTCTACTTGCCAAAGGCCATGGCTTTCTGTTAAGGTTACAGTCTCTGGAGTGTGTCTGAAATGACTCTCACCCCAATTCAATGCTTCCAAGATGATGCAAAATTTCTAAATTTAGCCAGGATCAAATACATGCAGAGTACATTAATTTTGTGTAAAGGCCATACTAGAAATGGGTTCCCTCTTAACTGTTTTCACTAATATAGATTTCTGTTTGTGGCCTTCCCCATCAGAAGGTAATCTCAGAACAACCATCCAGTCAGCCAAACTATGAAATTAAGGAGTGAGAAAAGCAGTGGGAAATGAGAGAAAGTGGGGTAGAAGTTTACATTTATAAGAACTGTATTTATAATTTTATATTAAAGAAATATTTATTTAATTAGGGATAGATCCAATTTAAATAATTCATCTGCTAAACAAGTTCTTGGAATCAGCCATTCAACCTTACTTAAAATCCAGTTAATTCTCCTTTTATTCTTCTCAGAGAGAGATCCCAGCAATGAATATAAAATGAAATTATCTTCAGAACCAGTTGACTAACTGAAAGTCACTGGAATAATTCTGGTTTGACTCACTGAGCCAGAATGCTAAGATTATTTAAACATATTGTTTTCTATTTATTCCCAGATTTTTTTTTAATCCCAAAGCTATAACAAGTGTGTAATTTACCAGAGAAAATGAAATTGCTCTTTGTTAAGTACACATTGAAAATCATATGCTACGATACGTATTATTCATCTAGTACACTAAAAATAATGCTATATTTTCAAATCCAAATTTGAAACAAAAGTCAATGCAATTTGGCATGCACTGCAGCATGCAGAGAGATTCCTATGCATTAAATACTGTCTGCTAACGTCTGAAATATTCTACTTGCTTACAAGCATCAAAACAAGAGAAGGACATCTTAAATGAAGCCCTAAATATGAAAATGCCCTAAAGAGAAAAAAAAATTGATTTGACTACTGCACAATATCTACAGTAGGATATCTACTTAAAAGGACCACAGACAACGTCTTTCGGGTGGGTAGCAGATTGGTACATCTGGAATAGACAAGAGAAATTATGGAGAATATATTATAGACTCCTGAACACTGACAAGCAGGTAAAAGAAACATTATCCTTTTTCTTTTTTAAATATTTTCATTCTTTTTAAAAATATTTGTTTACTTATTTGGCATGCTGGGTCTTTTTCAATTGTGGCATATGGGATCTAGTTCCCTGACCAAGGATACAACCTTGGTCTGCTGCACTGGGAGCACAGAGCCTAAGTCACTGGACTACCAGGCAAGCCCCATCTTTTTTCTTTTAATTATGGCAGTCTTTCCTGCTTCTTCCCTTACTTCAACACATTGCGTTTTCAACACAGCTCTGATAAAATCACTAGTCAGATCACAACATTTTCTTTGCTGTAGACCCTCGATGGCTCCCAACTAACTCACAGAAAGATTCAAACCCCACAAGAGGGTCTGTAGGCTCACCTCCATCTCTCTTCCTTATCTCCAAGCATCCTCTTACTCACTTCAGTCCAATTAACATCTGAGACCTTCTGGGGTTATGCACCTTCAGAGCTTCTGCATTGCAGTTCTCCTGGAATGCCCTTCTCTTGCTTCTTTGCAAGCCTCGATCCTGATCTTTCACTTCATTATCTTTGTCCGTGCCTTCCTGATCATTCCAAATCCATTAGCAGCTTTCCAACTTTGCTTATCCCACTTTTTCCCTCTTGTATACCATCTGACAATCTATATTTTTTCTTGTTTATTTGTTTACTGTTTGGCTCTTCTCACAAGAAAGAAGCTCTGCAACAGCAGGGATTCTGTCTGTTTTGTTCCTTGTTTTAAATGTTACAGATCACAGAGGATGCCATGAGCCATGTGCACACTTGCTCCTTTTCTGCTGGGAATGTTGTGCACAGACAGATCACAGCAGAGTCCCTCTCCAGGTCTAGCCTGTAGTTAAAGACAGCCACCTGGCCCAAGGTAACACTCCCTTGGGGTTCACCCACATCAGCAGTGATCGATGGTGGAATGTAAAGGCAAGCCCCATCAACCCAATTTTAAGTACAATTCAGAGGGGCCATCCCATGTTGAGAACTCCTTATGGCACCTGCTGTGGCTTTTTAAAACTGCATCAGTCCTACTTCATCTGCCCAGTCCTACATCCTTCTCTCCTATTGATGCTGATCCTAAAAGCCCTACTATTGAACCTCGAATGTACAAATCTAACCTCAGATTCTATTTCTTGGGAAACCCTGCAAGGATTATGGATGAAGAAACTAAAATAGATTGTGTAAGTAACCTGTGTGTGGTCACATAGCTAGTAAGTGGTGTAATGGGGACCAAACCCAGAGTCCACTTCCAGAGACTGAGTCTTTAACTACCATTTCCTGCAACCACTTACACAATCATAGTTTTCCCTCCAAGTTAGAGTATACCAAATACCTTAGGGTGAATACTTCAAAAAGGAATAAGACTAGGGATGGGTGATGAAGGGAAAATTAATAGAGAAGAATAGACGGCAAACCATTATAGATTGATGAGTATGACTAACTTAAAGACCACAACATAAACCCTTAGGGGTTTGAGTACTACCTTGAATAGAACGGGCTTCCCTGGTGGCTCAGATGGAAAAGAATCTGTCAGCAATGCAGGAAAAATGGGTTCAGTACCTGGGTCAAGAATATCCCTTGGAGAAGGGACTGGCTTCCCACTTCAGTATTCTTGCCTGAAGAATTCCATGGACAGAGGAACCTGGAGGGCTAAAGTTCATGGAGTTGCAAAGAGTCAGATACAACTGAGGAGCTAGCTTAACACTTTGAACAGAATAGATGTTTTCAGAAATAAAAATGAGAGTAAGAAGGGGGTAAGGAGAAGAGATAGTAAAACTTCATGATTGTTGATAAGATTTATGATTTATGTAAACAGAATATGGGGTCTTTTGGCTATAGTTGTGGCAAACAGCTACTGCAAGAGGTAGGGTACCTTGTAGACTATAGTTTCCTTCCTTCTTGAAATTCAAGGACTGACTTAGTTAACATAATGTACTGTTGCTGGCATTGTGGGTAAAATGCTATTTTTTTTTCTGATTATCTTCCACATATCCAAAGGTTGCTATTGTGATTAAATGAATTAGTACCTTTTATAGACCACAGGGCATTTTACAAACAATTATACCTGAGTTAAGTATCCTTATAGATTTATCTAATTTATGCTCTAGCATCCAGTAGAACTATAATAAAATGTTTCTGTCTACTTTAAAGGAATCTCTTTCTGAAAGTTCAAATCCCCTTAGAAAAATTTTGCATTGCTTAGCATCCTAATGAAAAGTCTTCCATGAGTATACTGAATCCATCATATTATGAATCCCTCCCATTTCTTCTTTTTTGGATTTCTACAGAGGCAACTGACTGGCATTATAATCTTAAGAATTACTTACTGTTTTGATCATCCATTCAATACAAGAGAGTTCCAGAAAAACATCTACTTCTGCTTCATTAACTATGCTACAGTCTTTGACTGTGTGGATCACATCAAACTGTGGAAAATTCTTACAAAGATGGGAATATCAGAACACCTTACCTGCCTCCTGAGAAATCTATATGCAGGTCAAAAAGCAATAATTAGGACTGGACATGGAACAACAAACGTTCCGAATTGGAAAGTAGTATGTCAAGGCTGTATACTGTCACCCTGTTTATTTAGCTTCTATGCAGAGTACATCATGTGAAATGCCAGGCTGCATGAAGCACAAGCTGAAATCAAGACTGTTGCCAGGAAAAATATCAATAACCTCAGATATGCAGATGATACCACCCTGGTGATGGCAGAAAACAAAGAGGAACTAAAGAGTATCCTGATGAAAGTGAAAGAGGAGAGTGAAAAAGGTGGCTTAAAACTCAACATTCATAAAACAAAGATCATGGCATCTGGTCCTATCACTTTATGGCAAATAGGTGGGGGAACAGTGGAAACAGTGAGAGACTTTATTCTCTTGGGCTCCAAAATCACTGCAGATGGTGACTGCAGCCATGAAATTAAAAGACATTTCCTTCTTGGAAGAAAAGCTATGACCAAGCTAGACAGCATGTTAAAAAGCAGAGACAGTTTCTGGTCTTATGCTTAGATCTTTGATCCATTTTGAGTTTATCATTGTGTATGGTGTTAGAAAGTGATCTAGTTTCATTCTTTTACAAGTGGCTGTCCAGTTTTCCCAGCACCACTTGTTAAAGACGTTGTCTTTTCTCCATTGTATATTCTTGCCTCCTTTGTCAAAGATAAGGTGTCCATAGATGCGTGGATTTATCTCTGGGCTTTCTAAGACCAGAAACTATAAAACTCCTAGAGGATAACATAGGCAAAACACTCTCTGCCATAACCCAAAGCGGGATACTCCATGACCCACCTCCCAGAATATTGGAAATAAAAACACGAATAAACAAATGGGACCTAATTAAAATTAAAAGCTTTTGCACAACAAAGGAAACTATAAGCAAGGTGAAAAGACAGCCTTCAGAATGGGAGAAAATAATAGCCAATGAAGCAACGGACAAACAATTAATCTCAAAAATATACAAGCAACTCCTGCAGCTCCATTCTAAAAAAATAAACAACCCAATTAAAAAGTGGGCCAAAGAACTTAACAGACATTTCTCCAAAGAAGATATAAAAATGGCTAACAAACACATGAAAAGATGTTCAACATCACTCATTATCAGAGAAAGGCAAATCAAAACTACAATGAGGTACCACTTTACACCAGTCAGAATGGCTGCCATCCAAAAGTCTACAAGCAATAAATGCTGGAGAGGATGTGGAGAAAAGGGAACCCTCTTACACTGTTGGTGGGAATGCAAGCTAGTACAGCCACTATGGAAAACAGTGTGGAGATTCCTTAAAAAGCTGCAAATTGACCTGCCATATGACCCGGCAATCCCACTGCTGGGCATATACGCCGAGGAAACCAGAATTGAAAGAGCCACGTGTACCCCAATGTTCACCGCTGCATTGTTTACAATAGCCAGGACATAGAAGCAACCTAGATGCCCATCAACTGATGAATGGATAAGAAAGCTGTGGTACATATACACAATGGAATATTACTCAGCATTAAAAAAAAATTCATTTGAAGCAATTCTACTCAGATGGACGAAACTGGAGCCCATTATCCAGAGTGAAGTAAGCCAGAAACAAAAACAACAATACAGTATATTAACGCATATATATGGAATTTAGAAAGGCGGTAATGAGAACCCAACATGCGAGACAGCAAAAGGAACGCAGATGTATAGAATAGACTTGTGGACTTTGTGGATGAGGGTAAGGGTGGGATGATATGGGAGAAGGGCATTGAAACATGTTAATTATCATATGTCTAATCAATCGCCAGCCCAGGATTGATGCTCGGGGCTGGTGCAGCGAGATTTCCCGGGGGGGAGGGAGGAGGGAGGGGGGTTCCGGAGGGGAAGCATATGTAAACCCATGGTGATATCATGTCATTGTATGGCAAAAACAATAAAAATAAATAAATAAATAATTTAAAAAAAAAAAAGCAGAGACATTACTTTGCTGACAAAAGTCTGTCTAGTCAATGCTATGATTTTTCCAGTAATCATGTATGGCCATGAGAGTTGGATCACAAAGAAAGCTGAGCATGGAAGAATGAACATTTTTGAACTGTGGTGTTGGAGAAGACTCTTGAGAGTCCCTTGGACTGCAAGGAGATCCAACCAGTCCATCCTAAAGGAAATCAGTCCTGAATATTCATTGTGAGGACTGATGCTGAAGCTGAAAATCCAATACTTTCGCCACCTGATGCTAAGATATAACTCATTGGAAAAGACCCTGATGCTGGAAAAGGTTGAAGGCAGGAGAAGAAGGGGTCAACAGAGGATGAGATGGTTGGATGGCATTACCAACTCGATGGACATGAGTTTGAGTAAGCTCAGGGAGTTGGTGACGGAGAGGGAAGCCTGGAGTGTCTCAAAGAGTTGGACACGACTGAGCAAGTGAACTGAACTGAACTGACTGTTTTGAATTTTTAAAACATTGTTCCCTATTTCTTACCTGTCATATAAAACTGCAGTTCCTCCAATATCAAAACTATTATTTCATTCCCCTTCAAACTGCAAAGTTAGCTATCTCCTCTAAACACTGAAAACTGTGATTGGATTTGTAGAGTTGTTGTTATATCAGCATCAATACTTTAGACCTTGAACTTAAAACTTACTAATTGAAAGATCCAAATTTCAATTAAACCCTTCGGAGAAATTATATTTTTAAATAGGAAAAAAAGAACAAAGTTAATATAAATTCTTTCCATTTCATTTTTTGGAATCCAAAGTCCTTTGCATTAGTTTATTATAATCATCTTTTCCTATAAGCAGATACCAATAAAATAAATGAATCTCCAAGGAGCTTGCAAGTAAACTCAAATAGGCATCCTTTAGGCAAATTAAAAATTTAGAATACAAATCTCCTGATTCTTAACCCAAAGCCATGTCTATCACACTGCATATAATGATTACATTTACTTTCCTAGATATGTTTTTTAGAAATCCACATAAGCGATTCAGAAAAAGAAAATGTTTGTGGTATCCATTTCACATCCCCAAGCAATCTTCTCTGGAAATTCAGTCTGTTATTATTATTCTACTTGAAAAAAAAGTCATTTTTATTTTTAAGATGTAGTCACGTGTGAAGATATGTTGGTAACAAAGACTTGTTCTCCCTTTTCATTTTCCATCATTCTCATTTGTTTCCCTCCTTTTGTTTGCTTGTTTTGTTTTTCCATTTTCGTTATCCATTATCTTCATTCATCCTACCTCTATTTCATCACCCCATCAGAATATTGGTTTTCTTTGAGCTACAGAGGAAGCAAAATGGATTCTACTCCATGAAAACTTGAGATACATTTCACCTATGGTTCAGACATCTATAAACTCATCTCCAGGCAGAACAGCAGCTCTAAGGTGTAGAAGAGCAAAAGCAAAAGCAGTTTCTGCTTCCTTCTTGTATGTATTGCCATGGAAAAGTCTCAAACTTTGTGTGCATGGTAGAGTTTTTAAATTAATTGGTATTTCAGATAAGGTTGCTGACAACTGATGCCTGTCAGACTTTGGCTGCAATGTGTATCCAGTGGAGAAAACACGTGGTGAGGCACACTGTGTTTGCTAGGACTTGACTATGACAATCAGGTGGAGAGGTACAGACTGAGATCAAGAAAGGGAACTGGTATAGCAACGTGGAAGAAAAAATTACTTAACCTGATAATAAGAATATTTTATGGATGAACATTCAGTTCCTTGTTATTTACAGTATACTTAACATTTTATTTCTACAGGGGATTATTTCTCTTTTGATAATTAGAATCATAATTTTCCCATTGTGTGCTAAGAAAAGAATTTACATGTAAATCTCCTTGAGTATAAAGAACTGTGTCATATTCAGCTTTAGAGCTCCAGAAACCTTGTCATGGTCCCCAGCTGATAGGAGGCTTGTTCAATTCAGTGTGATTCCTGAACATCATCAAATCCACATTAGAAATGTAATAATTTTTAAAAAATAATTTTTCAGTTCTCCAATTTGTTACAACAGTTTTCTGTTTTTTAGCAATCTACATTATCAGAAACAGCCTAGCGTCTACAGTTTGTTGCGATGTAAATATTTCTTGTTCTAGCCAAAGTATATACAAAATAAATGTCTTAATTATGTACATTCAAGTAAAATTATACAAAGATAATCTGCATAGGACAATTTTGCATTAAATAAAACACAGCATAACTGATTTTGTGCAGTAAAGTCATCATAATAGCCATTATCTGGACTATTAAAACAAAAATCAGACTTTATACAACTAATGGATATAAATTTAGTTTGATATGTTGCTGTACATATCTGACATTAATCTCTTGATTAAATCATTAAAGAAATCTCTTAAAACTATAAAACTGTAAAAGTTGCATGAAGCCCCAGAGCTTCATTTTACCTCATGAATTAAAAATATACCTATTGCTTCTATGTTGTATATCTTAGAAACATTTTGTTTCTATAGACATTATCATACAACTTCCCATACGATGTTATTAAAATTTAATCATGAATTCTTCCAGACTTCTAGCAGGATAATATATTTTTCATTCTTTTAATAGTCAAAATATAGTTTTTATTTTACAGGACTTGTTTTTGTTTTTAGGACTCTGTCAGAAGTCTAGTTAATCCAGAAATATATGTTAAGCTTAATGGAAAATATTCATGATCTTATCTTATAATATGACTGAAAGACTGTGAAATAAATGCAGGTGTTGAAAATTATCCCTTAACCACCCACACAGCCCTAGATTTTGAGAAGAGCCTCCTTTAATACTTCTTTCACGCTGCAGCAGTTTGTTGCTTAAGGAAGTCTGTGGGTAAAGAAGATGTTATTATCCCTCCTACACACACCCGTTTTCTTATTTACAACATTATCTTCATATATATAAGTACTTGAAACACCAAACCCTTTCTTTTTATTACTTTCTTAAATTATTTGGAATTTTGTCCACACTTCACTACATATTGCCTTTCTATCAGACACATACATAGCTAATTACAGTTTAACCTGAATTTTTTTTCAAGTATGAGTCTATCCTAAACGTTATTTGATGAAGATGCCTTTTCAACTAAACATTTTTGGTTTAAAACAGAGAATTCCATAAACAGCTGGTCTTTTACTCAAAATTAATAACACAAGATTATTCTTTATGTTAATGTTTCCTTAATAAATAAATAGATCAATAGTTAAAAATAGTCAAACCTTCTTTAAAACATACAAAAACAAGTTAGCATAAATTTTATGAAACATTTAGATCCCTTTTATACTGTAAAAATGTTTCCTCAAGTGCAATAAATGATAAGATACACCCTTGTGCAAATAAGTTAAACTTAATATTTAAAAAAAAAATCAGGTCTACTATTCATTGCCAATATTTATTTGTTTAAGAATATAGGACACTCTAAAAAAGTAAAACCTTATGTATATATAAAGTGTTTTGGATTTGGATTTGATTTAACCATATCATTTATGATAGTCATACATATGTGTTTTCCAAATAAAATTGCTCACTTCACTATTCAGATCAATTCACTACATTTGGGAAGTATATTAACTTTTGTTAAAAGAAATTAGAAAATTAACCATTAACTATCCAAAGTGCTTGCAAAGATGCCCTGATTATTAACCAAATACATGTTATTGAGAATATATTCTATAGAGACTGGTTAGAACAATCACTAACTAGGACTGGAGGTAATTCAACCACTCTGGTTAATTCAAAGGGAACTGATTCTGGCTCTTCCAAATATGGTAAGAGGAACTCGGTCAGAATACAGAGCAAGTCCATCCTTTATATAGCAGAAGCAGCAAGTCAAATATATTTTCCATATAATCCAATCGATATGTGAACTAGAATTGTGCAGGTCACTCTAAATTATGCTTTTAGGTTCTAGTTATTAAGCTTTCTATCATTTTGTACTAAAGTTAAAAAAATATGGAAAATTAAAACCATTAGTATTTCAGAGCAAAGAACACATAGACTAGAAAAAACAAATTCAGTAAAATCAAAACAAAAAACTATTGAGTCTCTGACTAAAAATAAAACTAACAGCTAGGAGTAAATACTCATTTATCACAACTTTCAGAAAAACAGCTCTTTATAAAGAATACAGCTCAGAATTCAATGGGTTATATGATTTTTATTTTCGTCCCAAAGCAATTATCTCTTAAGAAGTTGTTTTGTTTATTTTTTCTCCAAGTTAATATAAAGTATATATAATTGAAAGGAAGAGAAATTTTTTAAAAGGAGAAGAAACAAAGGAATATAGTCTGCAACTAATATATAAAATTTAAGTTATAAATGTCTTATTCATGAAATTAAAGTGATTTCCTTAAAAAAATCACCTTATACAGATCACAAGAAAAAATAATGAATCTAATATTTCAGTCTAGAATTCAACAAGGAAGAGTGAGGTTGACTTTAGTGTCAATTGCATGTGCTAAATACAGTGAAGGAAAAACTGGCAACTAGTATCTACTACACCACTACACCTTATTATTGAAACCAATGATGATGTCTGACATGAGGAAAAGACTCAGTTAAAAAAAGTATACCATGATGCTTTAACAAAAGGAGCAATGAAGATAATTCTGTGTTTTATTTTTAAAGATGTCAAAAAATTAATAAGATGTGTGAAGAGTAGAAGAGTTGAAACAATATAATATCTTTCAAATTAAGTAGTCTACACATAAAACTAAATAGCTGGGAAATAATACAGAATGTTTCGTAGAACTGCTGGTTTCTAAAATTGGCATTTTAACAAACTGATGGATTTCTTTTTTTTAATTTTATTTTATTTATTTACTTATTTATTTTTTCCTTTACATTATCGTGTTGGTTTTGCCATACATTGACATGATTCCGCCATGGGTATACATGTGTTCCCCTTCCAGAAACCCCTCCCATCTCTCTCCCGATTCCATCTCTCTGGGTCATTTCTTAATATTCTGATAGTGAAATATCTACTCAAAAAACTTTTTTTCCTTTTTCTCTTTAAAGTTTGCTTGATCTTAGAAGCTCATATTTCCAAAACTTGCAGGGAAACTTTTTTAAGAATATTATATTAACCAGACAGAGGAAAAAATAATTTCTTAGAAATAGTAAGATTATCTTAACATCAAATGACTGTCTAATGTCATGTGATATGGAAATAAATTCATACTCTCATGGTACTGAATTGTGACTTCTATTCAATTTCAGTCTTTACGAAAAAAATTGTGCTTCAATATGCTGCTCTAATTTTATTCTCTGAGTGTTGCTTATTTGAACTAGTTAAGCCTTTGACTTGATAAATCTCTAACTTGTTGCCCAAACCAGCTAAGGTAAGTAGTGGAATTTGACTTTCCTTACTCCAACACCTTCTTTCCTCATCTTTTATCAAATTCTTCATTAAAAATTAACATTTAATAGAAATATGCATTTAATCATTTTATATTACTTAATTAAGGTCCCGAGAGAAGGTTTATGTTTTTATTCATTCTCTTTTCAGTATTCCTGGTGAAATTATATTTAGTTATTTCTATTTTTTCTTGTAAATAAAGATAGAATTTTGTTTGAATTTCAACTGGAAAAGCATTTTGGGAAATTTACAATGAATGTTCAATCCATAAGTAAAATCTTATTTGGCAGTAAGTATATCATATAAAATTTTGAAAATTTTTGAAAATTTTTTATACTTCTTTAAACATACAACTAAATCATGAAAGCATATCTATGTCAGTAAAAATAACTATAGATTAATTTAATAAAAGAAGTAAAGACACCAACTTATTTTCACTGGCTTAAAGTTTATCTTTTTTTATTTTTCTTTAATGAACTAAAGCTCCTTCAGTTTCAAACTGTTAATTTGATAATTATGTTCCTGTTTACATTATAGCTATGTATATATTCATATCAATACCTTGCAATTATGTATTTTAAAAAACCAATATTTAAAGGATTTTCTATGAGTTTTCTGTCCTGCTAAATATGCTTGGAGGCTTATTAAGAAACTCTGATATATAGGCTTAATTCAAAGTTAATTCAAACACAGATATATAAATGAATAGGAATATTAGATGGAAAAAGTTCTTAAGTATGATTCATAAATATATCAAATAATTTACATGGTATATACATTTATTTAATAAGAAGAATGATTTTGTTTTTAGTTTTCCCTTTTGTAAAATGCAAAATGTGAATTCGTCTTAAATATATGTAATGACAAATACATAAGTAAGTATCCACGAGTAACATCCACATGTAAAATCTTTCAATATATAAAAAGGCAACTCCTACCTCCATCTCCAGATCCTGATCCTGCATCTGGGAGGGGAAAAAGGAAGTAATTTGTTTTAGCTTAAAAAATATATTCAAAGAATACTTATGAACTTTTAAATTAAATTCAAAATAAAATAAATTTAAAATAAAGACGTTTTCCATTATATATTAATATAATTGAAAAATTACTAATATTTAATTTGAAAAACACTCATATCAATGTAATTTAATATCTATAATATAGCTCATAAAATAAATTCTCTATTATTTTCATCTTAAACTTCATGAACAATATATTATCTAGCTTTGGAATTAATTCTCAAACTTGACTATGTAAAAATTATCATTTTTATTTTGGTCAAGATGAATATGGTGCCATTAACAAAAAAATTAAAAACAAGATGGTTATAACAATCAGTGAGATTTATAAATTAAGTAGTCTAAGACTTGTGGCAAATACTCATAATTAAGGCTTATATTCTTGTACATTGCATTATAAAGGGAAAAACAGTTTAAAGATGAGTATCTTTTTATATAAGAGCTAACACATTTTCCAAATACCACAACTCTGGATGAGTCTATCTGTATCCAACAGAATCTATTGTTTTTGAAATCCACAGAAGGGTGAGCTTCAGGTTTGCCTTTGTAATTAAAATTGGCTATACCCTAGGTGATGCTGGCAGAGAAGACAATAACCTCTCTCTGTCTTTCTTTTCCTCCAGTCCTTTCCCCTCCCTCTCACATAATTACAACTTGAGAAAGTTGTCAATTTCTGACAACTTATTTCCCAGAAATACTCAATTTCTTAGTTGGAGTCAAAACCATTGAGTCTCCATTTGCTTCCACCTGTTAAGTGGAGACATCACCTTCCTTCTGCCTCCCCACTTGCTTCCATTCTAAACACATTTGGCTGTGTATTTTTAATGTTAATAATGAGAAATAAGACTAATACTGGTATTCTTTGTCTGACTGGCCTTCGTTTTACATTGAAATCTCAGCCAGAGTTCAAGAGCCATATCAAATGCCATGTCTATGAATTTGTGTTTGTTGTTTTAGACCAATTAAAATAAAATACTATTTCTACTTGTTTGCCTCAATGACACTTTATTGAAAAGCACTCATAGAAAGAGGCACGATGTATGAAAATCTATAGAAGACTGACACAGGGAAGAATGAATGCCTTGCCAATAATTCTGCTTGTCATTATGTTAGACATTAGCACTGTCATGAAGGAGCAGCAGTTTGAATTGTCAGCCTTGGTGGATACGCAGACTAACATAATCATAAGATTTAACATTTTATTAAATCAAAACCTCAAGTCATTAACTGCTTACATGACTAAGGAGCAAGTCTTTGGTTCAGGCTACCCTTCCCTTAAAAGCAAGTTAATTGGTAAAAAAGTTTCATAATTAAAACTCATTTTGGTAAATGTAGACTCAAATAAGGATTCTAATTATTCAATTTGACTGGTTTAAGAGAACTGAGGAAAAAAGGCTGATGCATTCATCTCAATAGCAGGAAAATAGTCCTGTCAACTGAACTGAGTCCTAAGTCAAGGAGCAATCACTTTTGGATGGGCCAATGCTTGAATGGTCAAAGTTGGTAAAGTCTGCTTTTTGTATCTTTTCACAGCTAGAATTTTAACTGACTTTATTTGAATTAATTTGAAAGCTTAAGTTATAAAATTACTTATAAAATTATCAGAAGTTAATAACAGCTTGTATTATTGTAGCATTTATACATTCTACTTTTGTTTTAGTTGCATGTATATAGCTTCTTATTCCTTTCTCACTAAGAGTGTAAACATCTTTAAATCAAGAACCATGTCTTGTTCAGCTTCCTACACTTATATACACCTAAGAGGAAATACATAAACGCTTATGGATTCCAAACTCCAAACATACTCACTGGATAACGTTAGGAATATTATTCAACCTTTCTATGCTTATTGGTCCTCTAATCAATGGGTAATGTCTATCCTACTGGACTACTTTGAGGATAACTGCACAAAGGCACATTTTAAATACTTATCACTGTGTCAAGAGCATAATAATTAAAAATTTGAGTGAACATCTTGCCTATTCATCTTTATGTTTTCTATTAAATATATATAGCTGGAGAAAATCAAGAAAAATGGCAATAGTATTTTGGCTTGTATTACCTATGTATGTTTCTAAAAATTCAAGGGGCATGATCCTTGAGAACATTTGTGTTTGATTTGAGCCAAATTAAGTAGCTAGTGAAGACAGAGGAGTAGACTGAAAAAAAATGGTCACTTAAGTCATGGCCTTAATAAATGAAGTCAAGTGGGCCTTAGGAAGCATTACTACAAACAAAGCTAGTGAAGGTGATGGAATTCCAGCTGAGCTGTTTCAAATCCTAAAAGATGATGCTGTTAGAGTGCTGAACTCAATATGTCAGCAAATTTGCAAAACTCATCAGTGGCCAGAGGACTGGAACAGATCAGTTTTCAATCTAACCCCAAAGAAAGGCAATTCCAAAGAATGCTCAAATTGCCACACAATTGCATTAATTTCACATGCTAGCAAAGTAATGCTCAAAATCCTTCAAGTTAGGCTCCAACAGTACGTGAACCAAGAACTTCCAGATGTACAACCTGGATTTGGAAAAGTCAGAGGAACCAGAGGTCACATTGCCAACATCTGCTGGATCATAAAAAAAAAAAAAAAAGCAAAGGGATTCCAGATAAAACATCTACTGCTTCATAGACTAGACTAAAGCCTTTGACTATGTAGATCACAACAAACTGAAGAATTCTTCAAGAGATAGGAATACCAGACCACTTACTTGCCTCCTGCAAAACCTGTATGCAGGTCAAAAAGCAACAGCTAAAACCAGACATGAAACAATAAACTGGTTCCAAATTGGGAAAGGAGTATGTCAAAGCTATATACTGTCATCTTGCTTATTTAACTTCTATGCAAAGTGTATCTGTGAAATGCCAGGCTAGTTGACTCACAAGCTGGAACCAAGACTGCCAGGAGAAATATCAATAACCTCAGATAAACAGATGATACCACTCTAATGGCAGAAAGTGAAGAGGAACTAAAGAGCCTCTTGATGAAAGTGAAAGTGAGTGAAAAAGCTGGCTTAAAACTTAACATTCCGAAAACTAAGATCATGGCATCCAGGACCATCACTTGATGGCAAATAGATGGGGGAACAATGGAAACAGTCACAGACTTTATTTTCTTGGGCTCCAAATTCACTGCATATGGTGACTGCATCCACAAAGTTAAAAGATGCTTGCTACTTGGAAGAAAAGCTTTGACAAATCTAGACAGTGTATTAAAAAGCGGAGACATCACTCTGCCAACAAAAGTCCATATAGTCAAAGATGATTTTTCCAGTAGTCATTTACAAATGTGAGAGTTGGACCATAAAAAAAAAACTGAGTGCTAAAGAATTGATGCTTCAAACTGAGATGCTGGAGAGGACTCTTGAGAGTCATATGGATA
This sequence comes from Antilocapra americana, assembly GCA_007570785.1. NCBI lineage: Eukaryota > Metazoa > Chordata > Mammalia > Artiodactyla > Antilocapridae > Antilocapra > Antilocapra americana. The sequence continues at coordinate 48,525,785 of ML660197.1, read as the reverse complement.
GCAAGAAAGTCCAACCAATCAACTCTAAAGGAAATAAGTCCTGAATATTCATCGGAAGGACTGATGCTAAAGCTCAAGCTCCAATACTATGGCCACCTGATGTGAAGAGCTGACTAACTGGAAAAGACTCTAATGTTGGGAAAGATTAAGGGCAAGGAAGAGAAGGGGATTGACAGAGGATGAGATGGTTCGATGGCATCACTGACTCAAGAGACACTGAGTCTGAGCAGACTCTGGGAGATAGTGAAGGACAGGGAAGCCTGGAGTGCTGCAGTCCATGGGGTCACAAGGAATCATACACAACTCAGCAAGTAAACAACAACAACAAGTCAAGCCATCATTATAAAATTGTGATGGGAAGCTTTAATGATTCTTTGCTATAAAATGATTCATCGTGGCAAATCAGAGACAAGTAGCCTACTAAAGCCTTATTAGTGAAAGAGAAACCTGAGAAAAGAAGCCATGTTATTGGACCTGAATCTAGACTCTTAGTCAACCCATTTCTTATAAGGCAAAAAAGAGAAATTGACAGTGAGGCTATTGAGTACACTACTCAAGAGGAAACCATTTTCCAGACAAAAAATGACTTGTAAAGTCAGTGTAATGTAATAAATATAAAATTATTTTTAATATAAGTTTTATGTTTATATTTTAGTATCAATATAAATCTTCTACTGTATTTTATTCTTAGAAATCACAACTTGCCATTTCCATTCAGTGACAAAGAGCATTAAAAAATGCAAAATACATGAAGAAAATAAGAGTCTCTTTTAGATCAAAAGTCAGAACTCCAATATATTTAGTCAGACCTGGTTAATCAAAATTACTTTGGTCCCTCCATCATTATTCAGATCAAAACTCTTTTAGATTTACAAGTCAATGGAAGATGCATTCAGCAAACTAAATCCTGTAGAAATTTAAGTCTGTGAATAAGCTATGGACGAGTTACTCAATTGTGATTAAATGTTCTATTTGGTTACGTATTTTCATAGTATAACCAATAAATTAGGGACTAAAACTGAATAACTGAATGAATCAAAAGAACGTGATTGCATGTGCTGACAAAACCTTGGAGGTTGGCAAGTAAGCAACAGAGGTTTTGCTACCCAACACTGTTAACCAAACTATAACTCCACAACTGCTTACTATGACTAGCCACTGATCATCATTGCCTATTGTCAGAGACAGACAGATATCCTGTATGATTTTGAATGAGTAAATCCATTCCTTAGTACTCTAGTTAATTTGCCTACATCATTCCTGGTTCTGAGAGGTTCCTTTTTTTCCTACTCCATTTGTCCTAAAGTGTCATTTTTCAGTAGCTATGATGGGCTGATTTTTTAAAATTAGTTTGCTCCTTGTCTTTCTATTTTCTCCATGCTTACTATAAGAGAAGCATGCTGGCCCTCCTCTTTTCCTACTGAGAAAGATGGCCCAAGTTGCAATGATCTATTAGCTCCAGACAACAAGAAAATGGTGCACCAGTCCAACTTGCCTCCCAATCACTCTTGCAGGAAGGACATCCACATCGTCAGACAAAGAATCAAATATGAAAAAAAAAACTACTTAAAAACCAGAACCAAAGAGTCTGTGTCATTGTTCATGAGGAAGGATAACTTTCTCTTCTGCTGATTCTTAGAAACTTTGGTAGTTACCAGTGAAAACTGGAAGAGTATTATCAACTACTAACAATCAATAGGCCTAAGATAATCTTTATTAAAGAATATGAGATTGTCTTTTTGCTCATTTACCACTCTGCTCCAGCCATCATACACATGATCCATAGTATTATCTAAGAGGGACTTTTCAATAAAATAGACCTTTCTTGACATTATTCTATATTTCCTTTTTTGAAGAAAAAAGGATATATCATTATTATTTTTCTTAAATATCTTATATCATCAAATTCATCTGAAATTATGACTCACAGAAAGATGCTTATTTGCCATTAGGAACAAATTTCAAAGGATACCAAAGTTTCTTTAGTATATGTCATTTTAATATCAAGCCTAACCTGAAAATTCAGCTTCATTTTATAGCACTGGTTTATCGAGCTGGGCTTTTTTCTTGTTTTTTCGCTCTTCCTGTAATACTATTCAGCTCTAATAACCATTGTACGCAGAAGGAAAACCTGAAAAACTAAAGAGCACGTGAAGGTGCTCTTCGTCCTTACTTTCTTTAGAGCATTCTTGGTACAGTATAACTAAAAAGTTTTGTGGGATCCCAGGCTCACTAGTGGTTTTAGAAAGGACAGATGTCTTTAGAAGTCATGTTCATCCCCAATATACTGTTCAATATAATCTGTTCAGCGTTAAGAACAGAATTTTGTAGAGCTGCTAAGATTAGGCACATCTTAACCTTCAAATCCAAATCTGCAAACTGCCTGTCCTCCAGCAAACAATCCTATTGTGACAAACAATCAAACAAACAAAATTTATTCCTACATAGATTACTTTCTATATATTGGGCAGCTGAGCAGTCAATCTAGATTTCTAATTGTTATTCAACTGTCTGTACTTCATTAAATAATATATGTATTAAAATCTACCAACATCCTTATGATAGATTTATCTTTCTTCCAGAAATAACTTGAAATGTAAAGAGACATAGAATGGAAACAATGCATGCTTGGTACAAAAGTATAATATGCTTGTTTAGTCAATATATAGTCTGAATTACTTATCTGGATAATAATAAATAGGACATAATAGGAAAAGAAAGACATAGTTTTTGGATTCAGAATCCATTCCAAAGGTTTTCAGGAGTCATCAGCATCGCATACATACCTGTGGCACAGGATCCTTCAGACACCACCAATATCTCACTCTGCTGTTTGCACGCGGCCTGCCGCAGATAACACTCATTCTGATAGCTCTCCCCATTGGAACCACACACAGGCACATAGTCACTGTTGCACTGGGGAGGACATAGATATAAGCCTGTGGTTAGTACTGCAGTCTGCATGCCTCTGACATCTTGAACAGAAATCATCATTTACAAAAGAAAGCACTTGTCTTCATTTTCAGTGATCCCCATTATATCCAGCAAGTCTTTAACCTCGTAAGAATATCATTCAAAGATATACAGTCATCTGATTCAAATGGGGGAAAATCAGCTTCTAAATCAGGAAAATCCAAGAAAGTGATAGGACAAGAAATAATAAAAAGATATAACAACAAAAGTATCATTATTATTTAGTTGTTTTGTTTTTTTTTTCTGATATATGGCCCATCTGGCTTGGTGGAAAAAACGAGAATATGTTATGACATTCTAGCTATTCAAAACCAGTGTCTATCTGTTTTTGGAGCAGAAGTATATAGCTGAAATGCCAAAGAACTCAATTACTCTTTAGTATGTTGTTCCTCGGTTGAATTTGAATCTTTACAAATTCCTAAATATTTGGGTAATCTGAATTACTAATTAAAGTTTCATATATCTTTATATCATTGGATATTGACAGAGATACAGTATAGAAAGAAACAACAGACTATGTAATGCAGAAAAAAAGTCAACAACTACTGAACCATATGTTAACTTGATTGACTATTCAAAAGTATAAGTATTAATGTATATTTCATAAAATGAAAAGTTCATTTTAAAACAACTTCCTTACAAAAATGTACACATTTTATAATGGAAATCAGGCAACCTACAAGGTATACTCATTACAACATAATCATACTCTAAGGCCTTTGAGATACTTGGCTGTGTTCTATACCTGCTAATTACACCAGTGTTATGATTATCTCATGATTACTTCTACTGATGGACTACATTGTTTAATTATAACAGATGTAATGATCAAGACAATTTATAAATACTTACCCATGCCAGGAATTAAGTACAGTAAGGCAAATTATGTATATACATGCATGTGAAAATGTTTTTCTGTTTTCTACTTCTTATTAAAATACTTGGAGTTTTGATCTGCTAACTCATAACATATAAAGTAAACCAATGATTTAGCGAAATGGCTAGGGTTTTAATCTTTATAATATTTCTAAAAATCTCTCAAAAGTTAAATTCAACTCAAGGATTTTTATGCAAAAAAGCAAATTTGAAACATGGTTATAATTTGATGATAAACCTGAGGTTCATTTTCTCACTCGATTTTCTTAACATATCTGTACTTCCTTTCCCAATCAACCATTTAGCTGTTACCCTTTACCTTTATGTAATAATAGATATGAACCATTTTTAAATGATATAACACAATGTTCTCTTGAAATGAAAGCTTTTGAGTCTGACTTTGCATCTGTTATTGAAAAACTTAAATATAATTTTTCACTAATAGTTAGTCAGTATTCTCCCAACAGTAAATTCAAATTGCAGGACACTCATAATGACCATAACTGCTAACAAGGTAATTTAGATATTAAATTATATCTATTTAGAAATTATTTAAATATGATTAGATTGAAATATTTTAAATATAACATACTTTTTGAATATTTATTTATAGTTTCTAGTCTAGTCATTCTGGAAGTTTCTATTCCTTTCCATAGTTTCATTATATGGCTCATGGACTCAGGCTATCTACATTATTATATTTGAAAACTATTTTGATAGGAACTTTTCACTCATGAGGACCTTTAATTCAATAGACAACTCACTTTCCAAATATACATATGCCTGAAAATTGACTCACCATAAAATTGAACATTTTTATCACTACTGAAAAAAAGGCAATAAAAAATGTCAGTAAAGAGTTCGGTTTTCCAATAAACAGTCCTGAAGAGACATCAAATAAATGTGAGTGGTACTGATGTCAGAACCGTGGCCAGGGAGGCAGGTAGATGGACCAGTGTTTGATAAATGAGCTGTGTTCAGGATCAGGGACAGGACAATGTAGGGAGGATTTATGAGGACCCACTAAGACTGCTGAGAACATGGAATACAGACCAGAAAGACGTGAATAGCTGGTAACATAGTCAGTCGACTTGCTGACCCTTTCAGCAGGCAGATGAGAGTCATAATTATTGTAAATTGCTGGGCTAGTTAGCTCCTCATGCTCGTGTCCTAATTCTTGTTCTGGGTTACTTTTTAATCTTCATCTCCAACCCTGGTTACAATATTTTGTGTGTAGATGATCTGGACCAACATTTTCTTCTTTGTAATACCTAGAATTTCTCTATTTATCCTTTTCATCTACTTCTATAGATTATTCAGATGTAGTCAGTAGATGGGGATTGAGGGGTAAGAAGTATTTATTATCTCTGTCAAGTGCTAGTACACAATGCTGATATGCATCTTAAAATACGAAATAAACTGATAAAGTGCTCATACGCCACTTCTGAGGGATGGAGTAAGCCAAATGTGAACAGTGCTAAAAACAGAGCTGCCAAGCTCCATGCACAAGCCAAAAGGGAGATTTGTATGGAGTTGAAAAGAGCTTAACTGTAGATTATCAGCACGCTGTTTTTGGCCCTTAGTACCATGACTTGCACTCATTAAAATGAATAACACACGGAGGAAGTATACTCTAAATCACTAAGGCTTAGGAGTGGAAGTCTCGTCCCATGTTCTCCCATTTCTGAGTGTAGGACCTTGTGTATATCATTCAGCAATAAAATATTTAACAAGTTTATAGCTCAGTTCCCCCATTTGAAATGGTTAACTGGGGCATTTGGGTGGATTAACTGAGTCATGTTTCAAAATGCTTTGGAATATTCATTTATAAAAAGAAATGTAAATTATTTGCCTTTCATGATATATACTTTAACTAGCAGAGTTACCATCTAACATGCACACCAAGGCATGCATGTCTAAAATTGGAAAAATAAAGGAAAACAGGCTAACCCTAAGTATAAAAATGAGCTTACTACTGTATTAAAATATGCCTAATTTTCAAAATAATTTTTTAGTGGTAACCATGAATATTGCTCAGTTTCAGAGGAAGGGGCAGATTCAGATGTTAGGTGACTTGCTAAAGGCCACACTGTTGGCTGGTAAGAGAGAAAAACAAGACTCAAGCCCAGATGGTTAAGCTCATAAATGTATGTGTTGTCCAAACTTCCTCTCAGGGGAAAAGAGATTCGGCTTTCCTTCAGATGTTTTAAAAATCTTAAGTTTATTTTCCAACTTTGTGTTTTTCAGTGAATGATTTTGTTCCAAAATTTCCACATTGCTTAAGAAAGCAGCAACATGTTATACCAGTGAATTCAATGACTTGATGCTCTAGAATATATGGCATTTGTTTTGCTACAAATGAAGAAAAATATCATGTGAGAAGTTTTTCATATGATTTATTGCTTGTTTGATTAATAAAAATTTCTTTTAACTGAGATTTCACCATCTAGGAGCTATGCATAACTTATATTTTATATATTGTCGGCACCTTCCCTAGTCTGGCATGTAGAAGGCGCTCCACAGATGTTAAGTGAATTCTGTTATATTCCCACTTGTCAAAGGCTTAGGAATAATGGTTTAGGATATGGCATGTTTCTCTTCCAAAAAAGCAAGAGATAAAAAAACCTGCATATGTCCCAATCCTTTGATCATTCTATAGGTAACTTTTACTTCTCTGTGACTACATTTTTTCATATGGAAATTTTTTATGATTTTTAAATGAGTGGGCAGGCCTGTGACTATGGTAAAAGTGACTCATATGATTTCTGAGGCTAGGTCATTAAAGGATGTAGCCTTTACCTGGCTCTTTCTCACTCTCTGGATGCTCGCTTGCCTTTTAAACCCAGCCACTGTGATATGAAGAAGCCCAAACTAGTCCAAACAGAGAGATCTACATGGAGAAGGACCAAAGTCCCTAGTTGACAGTACAATATATGAGTGAGTCCTGAGAGGAGTACAGAACCAAGCCTTTGAGTTCCCTCCCCCGCTCAGCTAACGCCAAGAGGAGCAGACAAGATGCTTCCATTAAGCCCTGCCCAATTGCAGATTCATGAGCAAAATAAATGTTCATTATTTTGAGCCACTAAGTTCTGGGCAATTTGTTCTACAATTCTAGTTACTGGAACTATTGCAGATCTAGAGCATGGCTTATTAAATGAATCAATCAAATTAAATGATATTTGTAAAACATAAGGCTTCACCATATTTTTAAATTATAAAGTGATCATTGATCATCACATATTAATTGATATGATCAGCACTATCTATGAATAGATGCATCTGTGTCTTCTTTTCTTCCTCTCTTCCTTCTTTTATCCATTCATCCATCCAGCTAGCCAACCATTTGTCCATCCACTGTCTCTAAATTTTCATCCCATGGTTATTTACCAGAATGAAAAGGATACCATTTGGTATGCAGAGAGCAAGGTAAGATGCATGAGGGTGCAGGCTACTTATGGAACTCATATCATCATCTAAGAATCGCTTATACTATTTTTGATATCAAGTTGTATATAATAAATTGGCACTTTTGTTATTATTAATGTTTTTATTTGCATATGGGCTTCCCTAATGGTTCAGCACTAAAGAATATGCCTGCCAATGCCTGCCACTGCAGGAGACAAAGGTTCAATCCCTGGGTCAGGAAGATCCCCTGGAGAAGGAAATGGCAACCCACTCAAGGATTGTTGCCTGGAAAATCTCATGCACAGTGACTAAACAACAACAACATAATGTCCTAGAAAAAAATTAGATTTGGTATCAAAGGACCTAGATTCTTGCTGTAGTATCACCACTTAGTTTTTTGTTTGTTTGTTTGTTTGTTTAATTTTTAATTAATTTATTTTTTTTCTTTACATTATTGTGTTGGTTTTGCCATACATTGACATGAATCCACCATGGGTATACATGTGTTCCCCTTCCAGAATCCCCCTCCCACCTCCTTCCCAATTCCATCCCTCTGGGTCATCCTGGTGCACCAGCCCTGAGCACCCTGTATCAAGCATCAAACCTGGGCTGGCGACTGATTTCACAAATGATAATTTACATGTTTCAGTGCCATTCTCCCATATCATCCCACCCTTGCCTTCTCCCATAGAATCCAAAAGACTGTTCTATATATCTGCATCTCTTTTGCTGTCTCACATACAGGGTTATCGTTGCCATGTTTCTAAATTCCATATATATGTGTTAGTATACTGTATTGTTTTTCCTTCTGGCTTACTACTACATCACCACTTAGTTTTAAGTTATTTATATTTATGAGCCTTAATCTCCTCATCTGTAAAAGGGGGAGAAAATAATTACCTAACGCAGATATGAGAAATAAATGAGATAACATGTTTGAATGGTAGAATATGATTATTACAAATCATTTAAGAGAGGTGAAGATAAATATTTGTTCACCTTAATGTTGCAATAGTAATTCAAACTGGAAAATATCGATTACACATACATACACCCAATACTCTTTGAAGTTTATCTCTCAGCCAGAAACCATAGTTTACACCCCATTTTGAATAGAAGAACTTGGACTTGTATCTAAAATCAGGAGAAATAGAGTAGATGACTTAAGCTGATTTAGAACAGTATATAGGAAAATGGATTTTTCAGGACATCTGCCTTTTCATCGGACTGAGCAAAACAGAAAAAAATTCTCAAATTCATTTGAAAGTATTGGAAATACTGAGTCAAGATATTCCTAGCTTAAAATATCTTATCTATTTTTCTTTGCACAACTTATACATTTTCTTTGATCTTGAACTCAATTCAGCCACTCTATATTCCTGGTACGTGCAAAGTCTAAATTTTCCACTAGGGAAATGTTTATTTTCACCTGACAGACTGACAACTATTGCAAAGCACAAACTAATCACAGCAGTAATCTAGTAGTAAATTTAAAATGCTACAAGCATTAGGGAAAGAAAATTTACATTTTAGTTTCTTATTCAAACTTGTATTCACTCCCCCAGCCCTGTCCCCTGCAATCTATCCCACTTAACGATTATCTAAATTAATGACAAATGTAACTGGCTAACCAAATGCATAAAAAACATAAATATCTTCATTTATAAAAGTTTTACTAAAACCCTTTGTGCAACCTGAAAACTGAACGAAATTTCTTTAAAAAGAAAATTATACAGTTTCTTTTAGTAGTATGCATCCATTTTTAATTTTATGATCTCCTTTTTTTTTTTTCCTCTTGGTGAAATCTTGTTATAATTATGGCTTTCCAGTTGAGGAACATTCTTCTTAGTTCATTTTATATCATTCATGGGTTCACATCTTATGTCTACCCTTGGTTACGAAAATAAGATATATTTCTGGGAATTACAAACTAAAAAGGAAAAAATTGACAAAATCCTGTGGGCTTTTAATTAATAACTTATCCAACTTATTTTCCCCTCAGTTAACGCTTGGGGAAAGTATGACTTGAAAGGTTCTTATGCTCCATCTCTCTCAAGAAGTTCACCGAAAGAACATAATTAAATGTTCAGTGTGGCTGGAGACCTTAGAAATTGGTATTGCATGAATATTAAATATGCATGAATGTTTCCAATACTCTAGTATGGTTTAAAGACTACAGTATGGGCACAGCAATATGTACCTACCAGGTGGTGGTGCATTGTACAAGTATCAGCTGTTTATTAATTTTCTTGGAAAGAAAAAAAATGTCCAATAAGTTTTTAGCTTATTTATAAGCCATTCAAACCATACTTAAATGTGAACTCCCTTCTCTCTATCATCGGGAGGTGACATTAATCTAAAACATTTAAATTTCGCCAACAATTCTAAATACTACATATAGTTGGCCCTCCAAATCTGGGACTTCTACATCCACAGATTTAACCAACTTCAGAATGAAAATAATCGAGAAAAAAAATTCCAGAGAGTTCTAAACAGAAAAACTTGAATATGCCATTTACCAGCAACTTTTTGTATTTACTTTGTATTTACAATGTTTACATTGCCTATACATTATATAATAAATAATCTAGAAATAACAAAGTGTACATGAGGATGTGCATAGGTTATATATAAATTTTACATAATTGTATATAAGGGACTTAAGCATCCTCGGATTTTGGTACTTGTAGTGGTGGATACTGAGTGACCTGTGGATACTGAGTGGATACTGAATGACCACTGAACTATAACAAATTTTAGACTTGAATTTGAGTTCTAATATTTTATTTGTTTTATATCCTTTTTGATTTTTTTTCAAGTTTTGCTTACAATCTTGGAAAAGTTTTCCCTATCCCCAGTATATAGTTTTCTTAATGTGAATATTTTTCTGATTGAAACTTGTCTTAGATTTCATGTGTGTTATAAAAAGTAATTCAATTACACTTTAAGATATCAGTAAGCATCTATAATACTTGAATTAAATAAAAACACATTGAAAGAGAAAAGTTTTAACATTCACATAGTAGAAAACATTTGTTAGATGATGACTATAATAATGACATTGAGCTCTATCTTTAAAAAAATACTAATAATCCAGTTTTGATAACATCACTGGGTGATCTCTCTTTTAATTTTTATTTATGTTTTTAACATTAGGCAAAGCACATTTTCCTCAGGTTTATGAAATGACTTTTGTCTATTTGCATTCTTTCATATTCCTAGGAATTGTAATTGAATGTGGTATCCATGAAAAGTTGACAAGTAGTAAGTGTCATGATTTCCAAACTAGCACAGTAGTTTTGAAGTCATATTGATAAGGGGTTCATTTAAAAACTCAACTAGATTGCCAAAATAATAAAACCCAATACCATTAAAACAGAGCAGTATGATCCAAAGAAGATAGCCTCAATCAATGGAACAAAAGTATAAATCCACACTTCTAATCCAACAATAATTTTGGCTATTATGTTGACTTATAGTATGCATAGAAGGGACACAGAAACCTACTTTTCTGTTGATACACCAAAAGGACAACCTGAAGCTTTCTACCTCCAGTGGCATTTATAACTATGGCACATACATTTTTCCAAAAAGCTGTGTCTTTTTGACATTAGTTGGCTCTCTTGCCAGTACTTTTGTTTGATGCCAGCTTTCCTCTTAGCTCGCATAGCTATAAATTGCCAAATGATGGGCTGTAAAAGAAGATCTCTGCTTTGCAGTCTCGTTAGTAAATTAGAAGATGCAAATATCAGATTTCTTACCTTGAACTGACAGACGCATGTCACAGTGTCTCCTATTCTTAAACATTCCCCATCAAATTTACAGGTGTTAGTGTCACAGAGGAAGAGATCATTTTCTCTGTCATCATAACCTCAAATTTAAAGAGAACATGCCAGTCATTAAATGTTACAGACTTCAACAACAACAACAAAAGAAATATCTTGAAGCTTTAAAATAATTGCCCTAAATTTTAATTCCAAAAACCACAGCTGTACTACAGGTCATTCTTTACTAATAATCTAAAAAAATTCTAGTTAAGTGATTAATACTAGCTTCTCTTTCACAATTCTTTTCTAGTCAGTTGTCTTTGAATATTCTTTTTTTATGATGCTATTTTATTTTAGTTTGGGTTAATACTGGCAGTGGTTAAGTGAATATTTAACATTGCTTCGTAGTTTCATTATTTTTTCTCATTAAGTAGACTATACTTTGTGACCCCCAAACTTCACATATTAGAAAAGAGTTGGCGATGGTCTCAGAATGTCCTTTCATTATTTCTTCATTTTTAATCATTCTTTTGCTTTAAGATCTGCAACAACCCCTTATTTGGAATTTCTCCAGACAAAGAGGAAACAAAGCTCCAATAATAAAGATAAACAGGCACAGTGTTTTTTCTTGTGGTCTGTCTGACTCAAACGAAGACTAATCACCTCCAAGTTAACAGGAGTAGAGGGGATACCAGGTTTTTGACAATTGCCTGGAAAACCAGTTTATTTTCTTTAGTTTCTGCAAATCTCTGTTAGATATCTGGTAATAATGAATTTCTTAACTGTCATCCCAAATTTCATATTTAAGTTAGCTATTTACTAAAGCAGTACTATAGTTAGGGATGAAGCAAAGTAGTCATGTTGGGTTACAAATCTGTCAACATTTCAAATAATTGATTTGGCAGCTTGCTTAATATTCTTATGATAAAGCACCTAAAAAGTGATTAGGCACCTGCAAAGTGGAACTCAGTCTTTCCAAAATAACATAGATGCATGCATGAGCCATGAGTAAGTTAAAGAAAACATGTTTGGCTTTATGAAAATGCCAAATTTAGAAATTTCCCAAAACAGAACAAAGGCAATATATTGACCCAAATCTAACAGGGTTACAAATTTCAACTCGTCTTTAAACAGCACAAGCCACATGATGTATAATAATCTTCCTCATGGAATTTACATCAGTCACTACCCAGCATGGCATATTCTTTTATCCTATGAGTTACAGTTGGTCATTCTCTCTTCTCCAAAGTTGCATACACTTCAGCTCGCATACATCCCTAAAAGCCACTTTATTCAGAGCTAGATTCAACTTCGGCAGAATTATATATACAGAAGATGAAAAATTACATACACACTGGCTAAAACTAGAACAAACCAGACCTAGGGGACAATACCCAGGCATGCTAATGGAGTTTAAAATGCCCAAAACACTACAATCGCGCCGGTAGCTATGGGCTGTCACGCTGAAAGGCGAAGCTGCTCAGACAGTGCAGCAACTCCTATCCTCGGCCCCTATTTAATTAGGAGACTTTAGCAGAACCAAGCTTGCCAAGCTCTGGCATTCAGACTCTGAAGGGACCCAAGCAAGCAAGAAGAGCGCCTGACGCACTCCAAGGATGCCTGCCCAGAAATGGAGGAGCCGGCGCCCACTCGGGTCGGTTCCGCCCTCAGCCCGCCTAGGCGTGAGCCTGCCGGGCCTTGGTCATACCCACCACGGCCTGGGAGACGGCTGAAAGATTCTTGTCTCAACTTCGTTCGACCATTTAGGAGCTAGGAGAGGCGAAAGGGAAGCATCTCGGTGATGCAAAAAGAACGTCTTTTGCAGCCAAGTAGAGAAGAAGATATATATGCGAGTGGGGGAGGGAGCAGAGGGGCTGAAAGAAACTGAATGTCTTGGAAACCCAAGCTCCTCTAGAATTTGTGTGGCCCGGTCTTGAATGCCAGACAAGTGCACTCTCATGGTACTTTTGCTAGCAAGCAATGGTTCCCCTGCAGTCACCGTTTGATTTATTGCTTTCTCGCTCGTTCTATTTCATAAAGTTATTTCTCTCTGGTTTCAGCTAGACTTCTTTCTTTAATGATAGAAAAGGTTCTGATTTAGTGTTTCTTCAAGGACTGGTTCTCTTTTCAGTGAATCCACAAAACCTCCTCGTTTACTATTTCTTAAAATCTCCGCAGCTCCAATTTAAGTGCAAGGATGCAAAGGTTCCTATACCTGCACTTTCTGTGCACCGCCCCCTCAGGACCCCCGCCCCTTTCCTTAGCGGCCTGGAACAGTTTTCTTCTGGGTGGAGGTCGGTGGTCTCAATGATTTGGGAGCGTTGGAGCGGAGGAACTGGGGAGACGCACTTGGGTAGGTTGGTCTGTGCTGGAAACAGTGCGTTTCCTCTGCGGATCTAAGAGGTCGGGGGCTGGGGTTTCGGACTTACCAGAGCAGTTCCAGCCGGTGGGGGTTTGGCAGTCACTTAAGGAGGTAGGGAAAGCCGCGAGCTTCACCGGGCGGGCTACGATGAGCAGCATCACCGGCAGCAGCAGCAGCCAGCAAAAGCCCTCGCAAAGTGTCCAGCTGCTGCACTGCCGCGGGGACTCCCACAGCACCATGACTAGTTCGCGCAACTCTGCAGCAGCAAACGGCTTCAGGAGAACACAAGATCGCGGGGGTCAGGCAGCGGGCTACTGAGCATCCCGCGGACGGCGGCAGCAAAGGCGGCGGCGGTGGCAGTGGCACCTGACGGGGAAGCAGCAGCCAAACCCGCGCATGATCTCCAGAGTTTCAGCAACATCCAGTGACCCGGCTCAGCCCCGGGAGCGAGAGGGTCGTCCACGGAAAAGCTGCGCCGGGGACGCGGGAAACTGCTGCCATAAGCAGAGAGCTCTGGCAAACCAGGACAGCAAGAGGAGACCGGAGTCCAGAGAGCAGACGAGAGGAGCCCAAAGAAGCTGGATGGAGGGAGAGTCAAAGCGCCCCGCAGCCTAGCAGCCGCCTCTCGCGCTCTGCTGCCCGCATCCCTCTGGCGTTTGGGAAGCAGCAGGTCCTTAGCCCGCCCGGAATCACGTGGGAACTGGCAGTCGGGCGTTGATTGGCTGAGAGGGATGCAGGTCCCGGGAGGGAGGGGTGGGCGAGGAGGTGCTAGGAGGAGACGACGGCGGATGCCACAGATGGGCTAGCTCACCAGGCGCTGGCCCGAGTGGGGCAAGGCGGGGATGGCTCGAGTGAGAATTGCGGGCTGCAGGGCAGGCGACTCCCACACCTTTACATACCACCTGCTGTTTCACTCTCTGCTCCAGGACGCCCCCTACCGAGCGCTCGGTCAGATCTAGCGCCCCTCTTTCGTGCGTGACCCCGGGCTGCTAGCGCCCGCCGCGGCTGGGTGGCGTCTCTCGGAGCTGGAGCTGGCGAGGGTGGAGGTGGCCGAGGAGCGGTCGCAGCAGACAGGAGAAGGGAGAGCGTGCACCGAGGAGAGGGCGTCCTGCTGGCGCCCGGCTCTCCAGCGTGCGGGAGCGCGCCGCCTGGCTGTGACTGGATACAGGCTGCGAATATCGCCGCGGAGAGCCCACGGACTTCTCTCTAGGGAGTAGCAGGAAGCAGGAGAGGGTGAGAGGCGGTTGTGTGAGAACAGCTCAGGCTGGCCTGGAAGCAGCAGCCGTTCCCACAGAAGTCTGCGAACCTAAGGCTGCTCGCCAAGCTGCCTCAACCAACCAGCCAAGCTCTCCCCGCTCGCTTCTCTCTCTCACTCTCTACTCCCTTCCCTGGCCCCCTGAAACCCCGAGTCTACCCGAAGAGCTGGAGGTTTGAAAGCCCTCTTCCCACCACACACTCGTCTCCAGCCCGTAGCCTGTTTGTGTGGCTGCCTGGGAGGTGCTGGCAAATGTGTTTCGGAGGTCAGGATGGGTTGGGACAAGCGGTCAGAGGGAGGAAGGAAAGGCTGCTCTGCATCAGCCACGGCAGACTGCCGGGCGCATCCGCAGGTTTCGGCGTCTGAGAAGACCGGCTCCCTTAGGCGGCGCGGGTAGTGGTCCTCGGAGCTTTACGCGGGTCGCTACCTGCTCTCTAGTGACCTGGAGGTGGCAAGGAGGTCTCATTCGGGGCGTCTCTGCTTCTGCGCCTTTCATTCTCCGGTCCCAACCAGAGCCGGCAAACGGCGTGGTGAGATCCGCCTTCCGTCTGCTGCATTCTTCATGCAGTTAGACAACACTCTTTAGCCTAATGGCATTTTAGTCTCTAGTAACGAGCGGGACCCGGAGTTTCCCAGGACAAGGATGCAGAAGAGCGTTTTTCTCTCGTGACCCGGCTCGTCGTTGCATAGTGATTTGAATGAGTTTTCTGTATGATCATTCAGTGTTTCTATTCCGTGTGTTTGTTCTGTGATTCAGGATTTTTTTTTCTCTTTTCTTCCCGTACCCTCCTTTCTCTTTCCCTTCCTCCGCTCCTTCCTTCCTTCCCTCCCTTCCTTCTTCCCTGCCCTCCTCCCTTCCTCTTTCTTCTTTATGTTTTTCCTTCTCTATCTTTCTTTCAAGAACCCTCATCTCCTCCTTTATTTTTCTTTTAAACCTCACCTTTCTGTCTCTCCTATGTCCCCTGAATTTAGAAGAACATTGCTTGACAGCGCCTCACAGGCAATTAGGGTCCATTCTCAATCACTTAAAAGAGGCACCAATACACTTTGAAAACAGGGACTATCTATCCTTTGCAGTACTACCAGAAAAACAAATTGTACCCGAGCTATCCTTTTAAGTACTTTAACCTCCAACCTCCTCCCACTTCCATGCGTTTTAACTTCTCCTTTCAGACATGTGATCGTGCAACACCTCAGTGCCTCAAAGAATTTTTTTTCCTTTATCCTGTGTGAAACCCATCCCTTTATCTTACATCTCTGCCTCCGCCCTGAGATCCCTCTCCCCATCCCCCGTCCACCTCCAAAGATTTCTGAATCTCTGTGTGTCTGCTCCCTGCAATTAAGCGGCAGATCCCAGCATTCTAGTCGGTGGCATCGCGCTCCTTACCGACTAAGACTCCATTAAAGCAAATCAATTTGATCATACGTTGCAGGCATCAGAAAATCGGTTTCTAGACAGTGGACACACTGCAGCTAAATTCTTTAAGGAAACGGAATACCCATTAGATAGAGCTGCCAGCCGATATTGCAAAAACAAGGAATCGGAGATGTCTTTTTCCTACACTTGGCAGAGAGGGCAACAGAGATATACTCCTAATGTAGATTAAGATTTAACAACTCCCTAGTTCAAAGTGAGGCCATGTCATTTTCCACAGCAAGGCTGGTGTGGTAACTAATCAGGCTTATGAAAATAAGTCATGCTTGAAACTGAAGGCAAAGTCCTTCAAAGTGTTAACCCAGGAATTATGATAATGAAACAGGACCTGCTAGGGTATGAGTGTTTGACTATAGTTGTAGGATTTTACATAACCTCTTAGCCAAGTAAAACTGTTATTGAATTCTCTGATAAGTAAATTTTTGGCATGCTCTCTAATAATATGTACTCTTCCTAAGACATTTTGTCCAAAATAACTTAAAACTCCAAAGGAGTAAATTACTGGTTGTGACTGGTTAACAAATGCAGTTGCTTCCACAGAGGTTCTTTAAATTATTAAACAGTTTGAAGCAAAGCCTTTCCAGTAGAAATGCTGTGATTTTGCTCAGCTTACTTTGTACTTAGTGCTACAGTGCCACCAAGAAACAAATTCTGAAACTGGCAAGCTCCACCAAGTGGCAGAAGAACATCATTCACTGAACAGAGCATCATATTACTGAATATGCAAATAAAAATGAATACACTATTTAGCTTCATCATTAGTACCAAGGAAGTAGACTGGCCTTAATTTTTGTGGCAGTGGAAGATTGGATTAGTGATTGGATTAGTGCTTCAACTTTGTTTCCAAAAGGATCAAATCTGTTTACTTACTAGAACTGAATTTAAAACTAGGTCTATGAATTGTACTTGGTATAGTATATTATATGATTACCAGTCATGAAATCCAGCATATCATGCATGTGTAATACTGCTTATTTTAAAATTCTGCACAGTAATTTCTTTCAATACTTTTGGGCTAAATCAGTTTATTTGTGGCATACATACTCTAGAATCAACTCTGAGAGGGTAAAATTAAGTTGTTATATTTTTAGGAAAGTAGCATGGGAAATATATTTCCAGAAAACTTCTTTTAAAGTATTTTCCCCCACATGGAAAAGACATCATTAAGAAGTGTGAGACAACTCAGAGCTTTAATGGGAGGAGGGGAAGTTATTCTAGAACAAGAATAATTTAGAATAAATACACAAACCTGGGAAATTAAAGGCACACTAACAGTCAAAGATCAGACTCCTTTTTGCTCTCTAATACTTTCTGGACAGACGGATGGATCATGGTGGAGACTTCTGACAAAATGTGGTCTGCTAGAGAAGGAAATAGCAAACCACTTCAGTATTTTTGCCTGGAGAACCCCATGAACAGTATTAAAAGGCAAAAAAAATAGGACACTGAAAGATGAACTACCCAGGTCAATAGGTGCCAATATGCTATTGGAGATCAGTACTGGAGAAATAACTCAGAAAGAATGAAGAGATGGAGCCAACGCAAAAACAACACCCAGCTGTGGCTATGACTGGTGATGGAAGTAAAGTTCGATGCTGTAAGAACAATATTGCATAGGAAGCTGGAATGTTAGATCCATGAATCAGGGCAAATTGGAAGTTGTCAAACAGGAGATGGCAAGAGTGAACATCGAAAATTTAAGAATCAGTGAACTAAAATGGACTGGAATGGGTGAATTTAACTTAGGTGACCATTATATCTATTACTGTGGGCAAGAATCCCTTAGAAGAAACGGAGTATCCATCATAGTCAACAAAAGAGTCCGAAATGCAGTGCTTGGATGCAATCTCAAAATCTATAGAAGAATCTTTGTTCATTTTCAAGGCAAACCATCAATATCATAGTAATCCAAGTCTATGCCCTGACCAATAATGCTGAAGAAACTGAAGTTGCTGAAGTTGAACAGTTCTATGAAGACCTACAAGACCTTCTAGAACTAACAGCCAAAAAAGATACCCTTTTCATTATAGGGGACTGGAATGCAAAAGTAGGAAGTCAAGAGATACCTGGAGTAACAGGCAAATTTGGCCTCGGGGTACAAAACAAAGCAGATCAAAGGCTAACAGAGTTTTGCCAACAGAATGCACTGGTCATAGCAAACACCCTCTTCCAACAATATAAGAGAAGACCCTATACATGGACATTACCAAATGGTCCATATCACAATCAGATTGATTATATTCTTTGTAGCCAAAGATGGAAAAGCTCTAGACAGTCAGCAAAAAAAAAAAAAAAAGACCAGGAGCTGACTGTGGCTCAGATCATAAACTCCTTATTGCAAAATTCAGACTTAAATTGAAGAAAGTAGAGGAAATCACTAGACCATTTAGGTATGACTTAAATCAAATCCCTTATGATTACACAGTGGAAATGACAAATAGATTCAAGGGATAAGATTTGATGCCTGAAGAACTATGCATAGAGGTTTGTGACATTGTACAAGAGGCAGTGATCAAGACCATCCCCAAGAAAAAGAAATGCAAAAAGGCGAAATGGTTGTCTGAGGAGACCTTAAGAATAGCTGAGAAAAGAAGAGAAGCTAAAGGCAAAGGAGAAATGGAAAGATATACCCATTTGAATGCAGAGTTCCAAAGAATAGCAAGGAGAGATAAGAAAGCCTTCCTCAGCGATCAGTGCAAAGAAATAGAGGAAAACAATAGAATGTGAAAGACTAGAGATCTCTTCAAGAACATTAGAGATACCAAGGGAAAATTCATGCAAAGATGGGCACAATGAAGGGCAGAAATAGTATGGACCCAATAGAAGCAGAAGATATTAGGAATAGGTGGCAAGGATATACAGAAGAGCTATACAAAAAAGAACTTCATTACCCAGATAACCTCGATGGTGTGATCACCCACCTAGAGCCAGACATCCTAGAATGTGAAGTCAAGTGGGCCTTCAGATGCGTTACTACAAACAAAGCTAGTGGAGGTGATGGAATTGCAGTTGAGCTATTTCAAATCCTGAAAGATGATGCTGTGAAAGTGCTGCACTCAATATGACAGCAAATTTGGAAAACTCAGCAGTGGCCACAGGACTGGAAAAAGTCAGTTTTCATTCCAATCCAAAAAAGAAAGGCAATGCCAAAGAATGTTCAAACTATAGCACAATTAGACTCATCTCACACGTTAGTAAAGTAATGCTCAAAATTCTCCAAGCCAGGCTTCAACAGTACGTCAACTGTGAAATTCCCGATGTTCACGCTGGATTTAGAAAAGGCAGAGGAACCAGAGATCAAATTGCCAACATCTGTTGGGTCATCAAAAAAGCAAGAGAGTTCCAGAAAAACATCTACTTCTGCTTAATTGACTACGCCAAAGCCTTTGATTGTGTGGATCACAATAAACTGTGGAAAATTCTGAAAGAGATGGGAATACCAGACTACCTGACCTGCCTCCTGAGAAATCTGTGTGCAGGTCAAGAAGCAACAGTTAGAACTGGACATGGAATAGCAAACTGGTTCCTAATTGGGAAAGGAGTACGTCAAGTCTGTATATTGTCACCCTGTTTATTTAACTTCTCTGCAGGGTATATCATGTGAAATACCAGGCTTTATGAAGCACAGCTGAAATTAAGATTGCTGGGAGAAATATCAATAGCCTCAGATATGCAGATGACACCAACCTTATGGCAGAAAGTGAAGAAGAACTAAAGAGCCTCTTGACGAAAATAAAAGAGGAGAGTGAAAAAGTTGGCCTAAAACTCAACATTCAGAAAACTAAGATCATGCCACCTGGTCCAATCACTTCATGGCAATTTGATGGGGAAATAATGGAAACAGTATGATACTTTATTTTCAGGGCTCCAAAATCATTGCAGATGGTGATTGCAGCCATGAAATTAAAAGATACTTGCTCCTTGGAAGGAAAGCTATGACCAACCTAGATAGCATATTAAAAAGCAGAGGCATTACTTTGCCAACAAAGGTCCATCTAGTCAAAGCTATGGTTTTTCTAGTAGTCATGTATGGATGTGAGATTTGGATTATAAAGAAATCTGAGTGCCAAAGAATTGATGCTTTTGAACTGTGGTGTTGGAGAAGACTTTTGAGAGTCCCTTGGACTGCAAGGAGATCCAACCAGTCCATGGTAAGGGAACTCAGTCCAGAATATTCATTGGAAGGACTGATGCTGAAGCTGAAACTCCCAATACTTTGGCCACCTGATTCGAAGACCCTGATGCTGGGAAAGATTGAAGGCAGAAGGAGAAGGGGATGACAGAGGATGAAATGGTCGGATAGCATCACCAACTCCACAGACATGAGTTTGAGTAAGCTGTAGGAGTTGGTGATGGACAAGGAAGCCTGGCATCCTGTAGTCCATGTGGTCACAAAGATTTGGACACAACTGAGCAGATGAACTGAACTGAAACTTTCTGATGTTTCAATAATGTTCAGTTACATAGTATGGTTCTTAGGTATCAGAACTTGTGTCATGCAGTAAGGAATATATTGTTTTTGTTTAATCATCACGACACCACCAGCATCCACCATGAGACAAGGAATGTTATTATTCTTTTTTTATGGAAAAGGCATACGACTTTTAAAGCATCAAGAAGCTTGCTCCACTAACAAACTAGTTGTGGTACAGCTAAGACTCAACATATTTCTGTCTGGTATCAAAGTTGAGATTTAAGTCACCATATTCTCCTATACGGCTTGCCACTTAGCCTCTGAGAAAGGAAACTGTAACTAGGAATATACCTTCTCTGTTCATGCAGCCTATTTGCCCTTTTAATGAAGAGCTAGTAAGAACTACAATCATTAAGTCTCAACCATTAGTAGTGAGATCCAGTGGTTTCTAGATTTGTAATTCATACCTGAAATTAATGAGTTACTTAAGAAGCTTTTTAGAAGATAGACAAATTCTAGGTCCCATTAGCATGTATTCTAATTCAGAAATTTCACCAATTCTGGTGTTCTACTGTTGAATATATATTTTAATATTCATTCTTGGAAACTAAGGTACTTCCTACTCCTAGATGAGAAGTGAAATAGTATCTGGATTCTTGCTCAGTTTTCATAAGACTTTTGGCAAAGAGTATTCTAAAACAGGAGAAAGGCTTATACTACATGAGCAGATGAACTGTTGTACATTACCTATCATTAAGTATTGAATTTCCACACGCACATGTTTACCAAATATGCATTAAGCTTCTAATATATCTGACTTACTAACTTTGTGACTGTAGATCGTTTCCTCATTTGTAAAATTTAGATAATAATAATACCTATCTCCTAGGGTTCTTTTGAAATTTAAGGGAGATATAATATATGATTTATTTTTTTTTCTTTTTTTTTACTTTATTGTGTTGGTTTTGCCATACAATGACATGAAACCGCCATGGGTTTACATATGCTCCCCCTCCAGAACCCCCCTCCCCCCTCCCTCCTGATTCCCTCCCCCTGGGACATCTCAGTGCACCAGCCCCGAGCATCAACCCTGGGCTGGCGATTTATTTGACATATGATAATTAACATGTTTCAATGCCATTCTCCCATATCATCCCACCCTTGCCCTCTTCCACAGAGTCCACAAGTCTGTTCTATACATCTGACTGTAATGGCCTTGGGAAGAATACTTGTATAAATGAATGAATGAATACATATTTGTGTATGTAGTTATATGCATATATATAGAGTAATTAAGGATATATAGGTCATATATATGTATGATATCAAAATATACAATATTTTGATTTGATAATGAAGTAGAATGCATTTTCAAATCTAACTCAATATCTTAACATTTTGTCCCTTAATTTATAGCCTACTGAACATCAGTAGATAGATAATGTTCCAAATCATTATTCTCTCAGTTTCAAGTGATAATTTATTAACATAAAAATGTATATTATTAATAAGTAATAAATATATTTACATTGTGTTTAATTTATAAGTCAACTGCTATCAACATTGTTTCAGAGAAGTTGTCTTCATTTCTGGTTGTTGTGTTTTTTAACCTGAGAGTAATTAGATTTGCTATTTTCCCACCCTTTGCCACCATTTGTTAATGATGCATAAATAATGAGCAATAATTTAAAGAAACAATTTTATAATAGAAAGTTTTCTGTGTCCCTCATCAATTCCTGTGTTTTTAATTATTTTTGATAAACTGAAGCATAGAAAATCATGTTTCAAATTCAGCACTGCTGAAATAGTTTATTTCCTCTTAGGGCAGTGAGGCCTAGCCTTGAATGTACATTGTAATCACTTGAGGAATTAAAAAATACTGCTGTAGGATCTCCACTCCAAGACTTGCTATTTCTAGTGGTTAAGCAGAGGCATCATATATATAGTCATGGTAATTACACATTGTAATGCATAGCCTTTGTTGATAACCACTGCACTGGAAAGTGAATCAGTGGGCATTTCCAAGTTTTAACAGGTTGAAGAGTGATTTTTTTCACTTAAAATTTTTAAGATAAATATCTCATGAAAGCTTCTCCTTGATTAAGATACTTAACAAAAGCAGAATACAGCAGTTAATGTTTGTCACTAGTTTGCTAATAGTTTGGGGCAAGAAAAAACACTCATTTAAAAAGAGCTAGATATACAAATCATTGGGGCTTGCCAGGTGGCACTAGTGGTTAAAAACCTGCCTGCCAATGCAGAAGCTTAAGAGATGCAGGTTTGAGCCCTGGGTCAAGGGAAATCCACTGGAAAAGGACATAGCAACCCACTCGAGTATCCTTGCCTGGAGAAAGCCCATGGACAGAGGAGCCTGGTGGACTGCAGTCCATCGGGTCATGAAGAGTAGGACACAACTGAATCTACTTAGCACACACAGATATACAAAGTAGTAGGCACCTCAATCCATTTTCATGTCTTTGTATTTACAAATTCAAAATAATATGCCACTTCTATTTAATTTAATCACAGCCTTATTTTAGAGTTTAGTTTGATACTGTTCTTCAAATCATTATTTTTTTTTTCTTTTTTGCAATCAGAAACAGAAGTTTGAGTCATTTGGAATAAAACTGCTTTTCATGTCTGTCTTTGGCTACCTGTGGCTTTTACTGAACTCAGTTAGAAGTTACTAAAGTCAGGAGTTCTTCCAGTTTGTGTTACTAGTATCATTTCTCCCTCTGTTATCTCTAACACTGATGTTATCTGTAACCAATTGTTTTTGGTTTGGGGCTCCCCGCCACCCTGCCTCAAGTTACTTGTTAGTGGCAGAACAAGTCACTCAAGATCTGATATTCTCAACCATTTTGCTGCTCCTTCTACCCAAATGTTTCTCCCCTGCCTTGTCCCCCACCTAGAAAGAAAAGAAAAAGAAGGGACAAGGCTTCTGTCATGAAATAAATTTGGGAAAGACTTCCTGTAAACACTGCTCAGCCCTCTTCGTTTCACAATGCATATGTTCAGTAAAGTCTCTAAGAGCCCTGCAGTAAAATCAGACCAAAACACATCAAATTGAACTAAACACCTGTTTAACTTCATTGAACTCAGATTTTCTAATAGTATTTGATTATGGGATCCCTTTTAGCAAGAAAACACAACAGTGAACTACAGCAATAGATTTCTAGGTCTTATACCATAAGTAACAATAGTCTAGAGGAATGGAGTTTTAAACAAAATGGTGTCAGCGTGTCAGATAAGAAAGATAATCGTTCCCTCTGATTTCTCTTTTCACAGAAACAACGCTAAAGTCAGCTCATAGAGGGTAAATATTTCTTAACCCTCAATCATATCTTTGGTTGACAAGGATATGATTTTCCCTGTCATCACAAATATTTTGAGAAGATAATTAAAATGTCAGCCCTACCATGGTACAACCTTTAAAATTTTTCCTCAGTTTTGTTTGATGTAAACTCAAACTTAGATGCTCTAATATCCTTAGCAGGGATTGTGACATCACTGATACAGATGGTCTGATAATACTACTTTCTGAAAAATTATATCTCACATTGTTTAACATGCTAGAAATGTTTAAACAGAAAATTTCACAAGATTTTTAAGAGAATTTAATTGACTTCTTTACACCTCTATACTTATCTCTTTGCTTTGCAGCAAAAATCTGGACACTTAGCTGCTCACTGGATATTATTAGAGCTTATGGTATAATGGTAAGACAAGACTACACAACAGGGTCCAGGCATGTATACACACATGAGCTGGAGTCTTTATCCTGACACTTACAAGCTGTCCTTGGGCAAGTTACTTGTTTCTCTGTTGGTCAGAGTTCATCACTTGAGTTACAAAGAAACGTAGCCTATTGTAAGAGGGAGAATGTGTTTTGGAGCTCTAGCAGAGAAAGGAGGCAGGGTACAGGAAGGACTGAAATCTATAAATAGAAAGTTAACCAGAAATTAAGATAGATGGTCATTTTATCTTTCTGGGGAAGCATCTTCTTTTTCTCTTTCTTTCTTTTCTTTTTTTTTTCTTTCTTACTTTAGCTATTTCCACTTTTCTTCCTCCCCAAATTAGTTTTATATGCAATTCTGACATCTTCATCTCAGAGGTGAGTGTTTATGAATTGTATTTTACTACTTTAAGATGTCTGTGTGTTACATATGGATTTTTATGAAATTGTATATACTTTAAATTTTAGTGTATCTGATAATGGGGAAGATATGTGTCCATGGAAAATTATTTAAAGTAATTAAATAATAATTTAAAACTAGCTTATTTTTTAGCTTATGCAAATTCTCCAATTTACTTTTTATAAATCCTGATTTTCATATGTAAGATTTGCTTCTTTTTTGACTAAAATAATTAGTCAAATAATATTGAATTTCAAAGGTCTTTAATTTCAGCACAGGAGCATCATTCTTTTATCCATGTATACCCCAAGGATGTATCAAAATATTTATATGTAGTTGACATTCAGTGGATGATTTTAAATTAAATTAAAATGCTAAAGCTAACCACATTAATCAACACACTCTAAAAAGAATGCAACAGGAAAGTTAGTAAAAATCACCTTGTAATAACCTGGAAGTTTTGTGTAGACCTTTTGTTGTTGTTATAGTTTAGTCTCTGTGTCTGATTCTTTTGCAACCCTTTGGACTGTAGCCCGCCAGGCTCCTCTGTCCATGGGATTCTCTAGGCAAGAATACTGCAGTGGATTGCCATTTCCTTCTTCAAGGGATCTTCTAGATCCAAAGATTAAGCCTACCTCTCCTTCTTGGCAGGTGGATTCCTTACCACTGAGCCACTTGGCAGTACATTTTATTGTTGTTTTTGTTTTTCTGCCACATCGGTTGTGGGACGTGGGATCTTAGTTCCCCCTTCAGGGACCGAACCCTTGGCAGTCAGAGTGCAGAGTCCTAATCACCGGACCAACAGGGAATTCCTGGTAACACCTATTTTGGATTAAGAAATCCAGTACTGAGAAGGTGATGTTTGAACACATCAGGGAGCACCTCAGCAATGGTCGGTGGTGTTGTATTCCTAGGTGTTTCCTCAAGAGTGGTCGTTAGTCACAATGCCTCATGTAGGCAGAACTTTATTCATGGTCTCCACCTGTAATGGTGCCTTTATTTTTCACTCCCTTTGTATTTACCATTGCTTCAAGTCAGGAGACCAGCTACCGAATTGTTCAGATCATAAAACAAAATAAAAATTGTCTGTATGTGAAGCTTGAGATTTTCAATGATATGAGGAAAGAGAGAGGAAGATAGATAGCAGGAGATTTTGGGGGGCCTTGCTCACACACACGTGTGTGTGTAAGCATATACATACATGTAAATATTACAC
Source organism: Antilocapra americana (assembly GCA_007570785.1). Classification (NCBI taxonomy): domain Eukaryota; kingdom Metazoa; phylum Chordata; class Mammalia; order Artiodactyla; family Antilocapridae; genus Antilocapra; species Antilocapra americana. The sequence goes on along the minus strand of ML660197.1, from coordinate 48,499,946 downwards.
ATGTGTTTATGTATTTGTGTGCATGTATACATTTACAAGTGATGAACAATTCAAATCACGAAGAGATCGTACACAGTCATTATCTCTTTCTAACTTCCAGATCTTATTCCACAGAAGTAACTGCTGTTTTTAAAATTTTAAATCCCTTCTAGATTTCTCTGGGCATATATTCTCTCTGCCTCTCACATTAAATATACAGACTCTTTTAAAAGCATGGTGAGTACAGTGATCTTCCATTTTTTACATGTATATATATATGTATATGTGTGTATATACACACATATATATGAGAGAAATCAAAATATAAATGTATGCCTATAAATGTAAATAGGCGCTGTTGCTGTTGTTTAATCGCTAAGTCCTGTCCGACTCTTTTGCAACCTCATGTACTGTAGCCCACTAGGCTCCTCCGTCCACAAGAATTCCAAGGTTAGAATATTGGAGTGGGCTCTCATTCCCTTCTCCATGGGATCTTCCTAATGCAGGGATCGAACCTTTGTCTAGCACATTGGCAGGCGGATTCCTTACTACTGAGCCACCAGGGAAACCCATAAACAGGCATCAGTTCAGTTCAGTCTCTCAGTCATGTCCGACTCTGCCACCCCATGGATTGCAGCACTCCAGGCCTCTCTGTCCATCACCAACTCCTGGAGTTTACCCAAACTTGTGTCCATTGAGTCAGTGATGCCATCTAATCATTTCATCCTCTGTTGTCCCCTTCTCCTTCTGCCTTCAATCTCAGGTATAAACACATAAATTTATATAGGCATACCTTGGAGATATTGTGGCTTTGGTCCCAAAACACCACAGAAAAGAAAATACCATAATAAATTGAATTACACTTTTTTTTTAAATTTTGGTTTCTCAGTACTTGTAAAAGTAATGATTACATTATTCTGTAGTCTTTTAAGTGCAATATGTTATGTTTAAAAAAGTAATGTGCTTATTTTAATTAAAAATATTTTATTGCTAAAAAATCCTAACCAACATCTGAGCTTTTTATGAGTCAATTTTTGCAATAGTAACAACTAAGATCACTAATTACAAAGCACCAAAGTGAAACTGAAAGTCATGTCTGTCATACTCTTTGCAACCCCATGGACTATATAGCCTGCTAGACTTCTCTGTCCATGGTATTCTCCTGACCAGAATACTGGGGTGGGTAGTCTTTCCCTTCTCCAGGGGATCTTCCCAACCAAGGGATCAAACCCAGGTCTCCCTCATTGCAGGTGAATTCTTTACCATGTGAGCTACCAGGGAAGCCAAGAATACTGGAGTAGGTAGCCTATCCGTTCTCCAGCAGATCTTCCCTACCTCTCCAGCACTGCAGGCAGATTCTTTACCAACTGAGCTACCAGAGAAGGCCCACAAAGCACCAAAACAAAATAATATTGAAAAGTTATGATATATTGTGAGAAATACCAATGTGTGATACAGACATAAAGTGAACAAATGTTGTTGAAAAAAAATGGCACTTACAGACTTGCCACAAATCTTCAATTTGTAAAAAATACAGTGTCTATGAAGTGTAAAGAAGTGAAGAACAATAAAATAGGGTATGTTTGTTTAAATAAATTTTTGTGTATTTATATGTGCATGCATGTTTGTTATCCTTTGATTTACAAATAGTTTTTAGGGTTTTTATCATATACACTGCTCCATTTCTTGCTTTATTTATTCATTAAACACAAGGAGAGCTACTTCATTTAGCTGGTAGAATTCCATGTTGAATGTCTCATAATTTATTCAGTGCATTATTTACGGACATTTATTTTATTTTATTTGCTAATTAAAATTAATGCTGCATTGATATATAACCTGCTGTCTTTCCAACAATGATATCTATCCCATTCCCAAGTAAAGAGACTAAAGGCCACAGCGATAATATAAGTATGTTTTTAGGGGAAAATTCTGAGATAGCTAGCAAACAGAGTGTTACATTTTGTTCTTAACTGCTCTCAATGAGGACTGCACTTAACCTAACTGTGTGTTAAGTGTCTCGGTCCTGTCCTACTCTTTGTGACCCACCCCCCGGACAAGCCCGCCAGGCTCTTCTGTCTGTGGAATTCTCCAGGCAAGAACTCTGGAGTGGGTAGCCATTCCCTTGTCCAGGAGATCTTCCCAACTCAGGGATCGAACCCGGGTCTCCTACATTGCAGGCAGATCCTTTACCACACAAGCCACCAGGGAAGCCCTAACTTAGGTGCATTACTAGAAATAATAGAAATAGCTTTCAAATTTAATTCTGATATTCTTGCACACAAATATTGTAGTTAGAACATAATTTCTTACAAGCTAATTTTCTTCAATAGTACATATGATCCCACTAAAATCTAATGTAATATCAGTCGCCATACTATAAAATTCAATGTAATGTGGGTTGGTCTTGAAGTCTTTCCAAAGGAGTTTAATTATATCATACGAAGATAATTGTATCTGTTAGATGTACAAAGAACAGTGTTTAACATGACATCAGTGTATACAGAGTGAATTAGCTCTTTCCTCTCATGAAACCAGATTTTTTTTTTCTAAATTATAGAAACTTTTAAAAAAGTGCTTTTCCACTCACATAGGTGTTTGGATATTGATTAGAAATCACCTGGGCAGCTTTAGGGTAATGTCCAGGACTCTGAACTCCAGTTGAAATCTAATTTAGGTTCTGGCTCTGGTTCCCAAAGCCATGTGAGCCTCACCTCACTGGTCCTCCTTAGAGTCTCCTTATATACATATATATAACTAGACAGTTACAATAGGAGGATTAAATGAGCAGGGCTTGTTATCTGCAAGGCCCTCTGCAACTGAACAGGTATTATTTGCTACTTGCTGAAGTGTGTACAAAGCAAAGAAAATTTGTGTGATTTCTCCTTTGCTGCTAGTCTGAGGCAGAAACCATTAAAATTATTGGTGACATCTCAGCCGTCAACACTCTGTATTGAGAAATCACTCTTAATTGAAGAGCAGGATATAAGTTTATTATTAAATCATTGTATATATGATATTTTATACTCTTTTACATTAGACTAATGAATTCCAGAAGATTAATAAACTTTATAAGATAGGGCCTATGTGCTTTAAACACGATTAAATCATTTTGTCTGAAGTAAAAAAAAGGGGTTTTCTTCATAACTCATCATTTTTTTGAAATTTTGAGCTGTAATTTTCCCTTATTAAATGAAACAATAATTCAGATATTTTAAACATGTTTTTAAAGAGTTTTGTAATTGAGTTATATGTCTTTAAGATATCTGTGATACATGATGCCTTGTATAGATGAGGAGAGAAACATAATATTGGTGAGTGTGGAAAAAGCCAATGTTAATTTTATGACTAAATAATTCATTTGGTAGGTCAACTTTTTAATTATGTATTAGTGCTAATATTAATCATATTTACATGCACTTGCTTTTTACAAATGTGTTTAAATAATTATCATTCTTACAACATAATTATTTTTATTGCCATTGTAGAAGTCAGGAAATTAATATTAAAACACTTATCCAACGCTTTCCAACTTAAGATTCAATGCTCTTTAAGAATGACTTCACTTTTTGAGTTGTCAAGACAACTACCAAGAATTATAAGAAAGCTTTTATAGTTAGACTAGGTGGATTGTAAACATCAGTTTTTTAAACTGTTATTATAAGGTAAGTGATTGCTTCCTTGTTGTGCACGTTCACTTACTTGCAACATTGTACTGGAAATGGATGCTAATAACTTGCATTTGGCTGGTGTTTTAATGCAGTAGAATGGCACATTTCTTAATTGCATATCACTTAGGATGGTCTAGCATTTAGAAGAAAGCTCTGTTCAGAGGCACTGCACACACGACTGGGAGGATATTGTGGTGAAAAGATATCAATGATAGTTCCATTAATGTTTAGCTTATACCTGCATCTAATGGGTACTAATGCATCTTACATGACATATGTGAAGATAAATTTACAGCTTTAATAGGCTTACAGTCCATAACAATAACCTATTTATCTAACAAGTTCTACTTTTCTAATGAAACATTGTCTTGCCAGTGTCCTTTGATTGAAAGGTAAGGAGACAGATGCTGCTGCTTTTATTGACATAGCAACAAACTGCCCTCATCTTGGCGTTCCTTACATATTTGTATTACACATAACATATTCAGAATGTTGCCATTTTGTACATTTCACAAAAAGATATATGTTAGAATCATTATCTGTATAGAGCCATAGGTCATTTCAGTTTAATTTTTAAATGTTATTTATTTTTCCTCCACTTTATTTCAGAGAAGATATAAGACAAATTTAAGTGAGTTGATTTGTCATTAAATATCTCTGAAATAGCACACATGAGATGGCTGCTCAATCATTTAAAAATCTGACTTCTCCAGATATATTGAAAATTATTTAAATCATAGATTCCTGTTCTAAAAATTGCTTACCATATGTTATAAATTCATGAAGGCCTAAATAATGTTAATTCAAACATAAAATCATCTTAAATGTATTGTTTCCCCCATTTTAGGATTATAATTATAGCCTTGTGTAAAAAGTCTTCTGAAATCTCATTAATTTCATTACCTATTTCACTGTGGAATTCTAGGCTCTTTTCTATTAGTATATATGTCATTTGTACTTATATTTTTGAAGATCAAATAACTGAGACGTGGTTAAAAGATAAGGTTCTTCCAGGAAAAATACTCATAAGCTTATATCACAGTATTTTGTTTGTAGTTTCTGGAGAGTAAAAGACCTCTCTAAAACCACACTATTTTATCTCTTTTTTATTATTTATGGAGAAAATAATCTCACCAAATTATATAAGCCATTTTCATGAAAAAGAAGAAATTTGTTATGGAAACATGATAATATAATTCCAAATGACTTGGTTCACTTTCTGTTTCTGTCACATAGATCTTATGAGTCTTTTCAAACATTTCAGCTGAGGAAGTTGGTTGCTTATTATCAATGAACTATTAGCATTATTTATGGTTATTTTCTTTTTTTTTAAACTGCATAATATTTTCATCTGGAGGGTACTGGAAGGGAAATAAAATATCAAGAACTAGAAAACTGTGCTGAATCATATCTTATTACCAAAGAATATATTTGTGTATTATTCCTGTTATCATTTCAATATTTGTGTTTATATTAACCTAAAGTTTGATAAGAGAAATTTGAAATACATGTACATTGGCATAGCTTACAGAGCATGTATATTAGTACACTTTTTTCATTATCAACAATATCTTTAAAAATAAAACTTCAAACTAAAAACGAAAGAAACAATGTCATCAAAAGAACTTGGTAGACCACTTTAAAAATTATGGTGACTGAAAATATTTCTATGTTTGAATAATTGTATCTGAGAATCTAGAATTATGTGGTATTACTAACAAGCAAGCCGGCTGTACAGAAGTCTACTCCAGTTGTTGCTTGGTACATTTTTTTCTTGATTCACATTACTTGTAACAAGAACATCCAGTGAATTTAGGATAAAACAAGATAAGTAAAGCAAAGAAATACCTCTCACACTAGAGGAAGATGAGAATAAAAATTTTATCTTTATATCAGTCTTACATTTAATTTTCTCAACTTTTAGCCTTATTTCTCTTCTACATGCTCTCAGGCTGCAACTTTTATTTTGCTATCTTATTTTTCTTTTTTCTGGGTTAATTTAGGGTTTAATTAGGAAGTTTTATTAGAACAATAAAATAACAGAAATATTCAAATCTTTTATCAATGATTTTTTAAAAATAGTGAAGACTGTAATGCTGTGGGACTAACTATAATTTATGAACAGTTTGTTTCAGTTGTTATAAATAGTGTTCACCTTCAGTTGCAAACTTGGGAGTCTCCGGTGTGAAAACTGAAATTGGACTCTATATACAGAGGGCAAAGAGAGTCTGAAGAAAGGCAGACAGACAACTCCAGACTGGTAGGTAGTGGGTTTAATAAGACAGGAAATTTATAAACAATGCTTGGGTGATTGCAAGACAAGTAGATCTCTGCAACCACTCCTACCCTCCTCCCTACTGAATTTTACAAGTTTTATATAGAGTTCTTAAAGTGGCTTAATCACAAATACTGTCCAGACGGTCTCCACAATCCCTTACCCTCTCCAAGCTGCATCCTTGAAACCCATTCCCACTGTGAAAAGGGTGGTGGGTAGGAAGAAAGTACATTCCAAGGCCAGGAGAGGATATGAGGCACCTTGGGTCCAGCTGTTGGGTCATCCAGAGGTCACAAGCTCCTCCAACATCAGTAGATTGATTTATTGTTAATAATTAGGGGCATTAATCTACCTTCTCATCACCAGGGTTTTATACACACAATCGCCACAGTTACATACTGAAAAGTACACAGATGGGGGAGTATGTAGATGAATGTACAAATGTGTGGTAGAATTGTATATTCATTTATTCTATGATATTGAATGTCTACTATGAGTCAGAGTCAAGTTAACTCTGAGGACTCAGCAGGGAACAAGACTGACAGTATTTAGAGGTTTAATAGGAAAATGGGTTTAATGGGTAAGATAAATATTAAGTAAGGAAGGAAGGAAGTAACATAAATAAGTCATTCTGAAAATTTTCATGGAGAAGTAGTACAATGTCCTGCCTCACTTGAGTATATAGCATGTATAATAGAGTAAACTGATCTGATCTAGGGCTTAGGCAGCTGCTAATTCTTTTTTTTCATTCACTCATTTAAATATTAAAGTTTCTCAGGGTTTCTTTCTCCCTCCCATCTTTTTTTTCATCTTCCCCTTAGGTAGAGTTGAAGTCGAATTGTTATAGGTGCCCCTTTTCAAGCAGGGGAAAATCATGGTATACAAGTTTTATAGAGGGCTGAGTGGACAATGTATCATAGGTTTGGGAGATAATAAGTTAGATGAGGGTTAAAAATGTGCCACTTGACTTTTCAAGTGATGTTCACCAGTGATTTACCAATTACAATTTTAATTGGATGGAATCCAGAGAGAAGACAGTGGGTTGGGAGGTGGTATGAAGAGACTTAGTTCATCTGGCCAGCAATGAACACTCTGTGAGGGCAGGAACTCTGCATCTCCAGCAGCTAGAATAGTGCCTAGCCTATTTTGCACTCATAAATATTTGTCAAATAAATGAATGATGTGAGTTCTGAAAAGTAAGAAGAAGATCATGCAGGGAATTGTAAATCATATTAAGCCTTTTGACTTGCTGTTTCCTAAGTGTAATGCTTTCAAGGGTTTAACTGAGAACCTAGCCAGATTGGATTTATGTTTTAAATTGATCATTGTGGCTTTTGGGTGTGAAATAGATTTTAAGGGAGCAGGCATACCAGTTGTAATGCTTCTTCAGTTTTCCTGATTGGGAAGGAAAAAACCCAGAGGAACTGAGCAAGCCATCTAGCCCAAATGAACCAGAGAATGGATGAACAGATAGTGGACTGTTTAAATCATTTTGGGGTGATGACCAGATCAATGACATTACCAGGCAAGTGATAAATGATGAAAAAGAGAGTCTTTAGATGACTGACATTTGCAGGTGGCATAATTCCTGTTGCTTTTATTCTTTAAAAAAAAAAAGATTACTCCATGACTGATGCAAGGGGCTGCTGCAGTATAACTCTGACCTCCTACAGACTATTACAAACTTGTCTTAGAAACTGAAATTATTATTATTTTTTTAACAAAGCAGTAATTTTGTACTAACTTTTTAGTACATCAGTTAATGGAAGTACATTCAGTTCAGTTCAGTCGCTCAGCCGTGTCTGACTCTTTGCGACCCCATGAATCACAGCATGCCAGGCCTCTCTGTCCATCACCAACTCCTGGAGTTTACCCAAACTCATGTCCATTGAGTTGGTGATGCCATCCAGCCATCTCATCCTCTGTCATCTCCTTCTCCTCCTACCCCCGATTCTTCCCAGCATCAGGGTCTTTTCAAATGAGTCAGCTCTTCGCATCAGGTGGCCAGTGTATTGGAATTTCAGCTTCATCAGTCCTTCCAATGAACACCCAGGACTGATCTCCTTTAGGATGGACTGGTTGGATCTCCTTGCAGTCCAAGGGACTCTCAAGAGTCTTCTCCAACACCACACTTCAAAAGCATCAATTCTTCGGCGCTCAGCTTTCTTCACAGTCCAACTCTCACATCCATACACGACTACTGGAAAAACCATAGCCTTGACTAGACGGACTTTTGTTGGCAAAGTAATGTCTCTGCTTTTTAATATGCTATCTAGGTTGGTCATAACTTTCCTTCCAAGGAGTAAGCGTCTTTTATTTTCATTGCTGCAATCACCATCTGCAGTGATTTTGGAGCCCAAAAAACAAAGTCTGACACTGTTTCTACTGTTTCCTCATCTATTTCCCATGAAGCGATGGGACCAGATGCCATGATCTTAGTTTATTAGCTCCCATCATTTGAATATGCTAGGTATTAGGAACAAAAACATAACAATACATAGTGGTCTTTGCCCTTATGTTTTTAAGTTCAAAAATGAACTTAAAATCAAATATGATGAGTGGTATGAGAGGGTAAGATCCAGAAAATGTTTGGAGACAGTATAAAACATGGACATTAAATCTAGTGTAGGGAATCTGGAAGGCCCAATTGGAGTTAAAAATTTAAGCTGAGGTTTTGTTATTGAAGCAAATGGCGAAGGCTAACATTTTTGGTAAAGAAAAGATAAAATATTAGGTTCAGGGTTTATACAGTTTGACTCACTCATGGAACTTCAGTAGCTAGGAAACTGTGAGCAGTGATCTTGTTTGGCAGATAGAGGTTAACTGGAGTATAGTTTGATGATTTATGCCAATAATTGTTGTTGTTATTCCCAGGATAATGGAGATAAGAAGCAGTTTCAAGCAAGGCAGTGATGCCACTCACAGTTTGAAATTGTAAGGCAGATGTCATATCAGGATTTTTTACTTTTAAAGATTTTTATTTGGCTTGGCCTGAGTTCCAATTCCTCCATCTGTGGTGGATTTCAAAGCCTTCCTCACAGTTTCTGCAAATTTCAGAAGCTTACTATCTTTTGCTTCTTTCTGATGGTTTGCTCCAGGCTGCAAAAGAATTGTATCTGCATTTCTCTCCATTGGCACAGGGATTTACAATTCGACTACTTCATCTATTCTATAAGCAATCAACACATGAAGTACTTCGTGATTCTAGTGGGCTTTACCATGGCTTAACTTGGAAGAAATTCATCTCAGAATATAAGTGCTCTTTTGCCATCTTTCTTGTCTCTTTGCTGTCTCCTTTCCTCTTCTTCTTTTCTTTCAAGATGCCACAAGCAATGTTTTCCTCTGTCTTAATTAGATCTATGTCATTCATAATTATAATTCTTAGGGTCTTATCTTCTATAATCAAACAGTGATCAATTTATTTCCCAAACAATACAGTTCTCTACCTAAGATGAATTTTGGTGTGACAGCTGTTTACAAAGACTGTATTTTTCATCCTGCAATAGAATAAACACTCTGCTGTGTGGAAAAATTGTAGCTTACTAGAAATGATGGTTAAAGGGAAGATTCACAAATATAGTTTAATCTCATTCTGTAGGAGATGAAGACTTAGCTCAAAGAGGTCAAGTTACTTGCCATATTGCTAATGGCAGAGTCTGAACAAATATTTATGCTGTTCCCTAATCTAGCGTTCTTTCTCTTGGGATGGTGGCTTTCTTATTATGTTTTTATCTCTCAGGACACATCTAAGCTCATAAATCCTCCTGTGGATATAGCTTTGCCCCTAATTCCAAATTGCCTATGTGCCTCAAACAAAATGTTTCAGTTATCCAAAGGAATGAAAAAGGGCAGCTTTTATTGCATTAACTTTGTTGCAGAACATTTGATTTTTCATACATCAATGTTCTGTCATCATGTGTTTATTTCCCACAACACTATTTCAATATACCAATGTCTGGTTTTGAGATTGCAACATGGTACAGGCATGATAAAATTTAGATTCAAGGCTAAAAATCTAAGTAGAAGAACCCCTGAGCTAGTGGTATAAAGGAAGTGAAATAATGTATGAGGTACTATGAAAAATCATCCATAAGAAGAATAATTTTAATGAAGAGTGAGTGTGTAGTTTACAGGGAACAGTTAAAGGGCAAAGGCACCATCTTCTGGTATTGCTCATCAAGATTTAATTTTTTGACAGTTTACTGTACAACAGGTGAATATTTTAAATATAGAAATAAAATAAACTATTATTTCTGGGAAATATAAAATTATAACATAACTAGTAACAAATGGGTCACAGAATCAAAGTGATAATAGAAGTGCTGCCTTCTTTCTTAAACAAAGAGAGCAATGAAAAGATTGCTTATTTATTGAAGTGCTTTACAAATGTAAAACAATATTTTTTTTTTTTGCCTTAATTCTGAGGTTTAGTTTTTGACCCTTCATCCTCTACTTTCCTGTCTCTTTATGATTCTGTGTTCTAGGCTATTATTTTGCTCCACTTTCATTTGAAATTAGTCCCACTAAAAGAACAATTCTTAAATCTACATCTATGACTTTATTCTTTCAATTTTCAGATAATAGTTTGCATTTTTAACAACCTTTTGGAGAATTGGAGAAAGATATGCAATGATCAATCTTGACATGTTTAAAACCCTCCCTGTCTTTCCTCTAATTTTCTTCTAAATGTTGTTCTGATTTCACTCTCATCACTCCATCTTGTGGGCTATCATCCTATTAGCCTTCCATAGATTCAACTTTATCATGACTCTTCAACCATCAGAAAGGAAACTCTGATGTTCAAAAGACATTGTAATAAAGAATTTCTTCAGGGTGTTTATTGAAAAACTCCATCTGATACCTATTTACCTGAAAATAAGAGAGCATGTTGCTATTTCATCTTACTAAGTGAAATCAAGAATGCAGAAGCTGTTTCTAAATTCTAAAGAAAGACTGAGATGTGATATATTTTTATCATTAAGATATTGAACCCACAGAGAATGCCACTAAGGTGAAACAGCAAAACTGCAAATGTTCCACATTAAACCACATCTATAGGTAATATCTTCAGCAGTAGGTAAGTTTAGTTTCTTTTATTTGTTTTGCTTTTTGAATTATTTATTTTTGCTCTTTTACAAACAACCCTATGTGCTATTTTAAGGATCATAATGCATAACATAAGTACATAACTTTTTCCCTGGTTACATTTGTTACATATTAAATTGCCTTGGAACAAAATGTAAATATTTAATGAGTAACAAATTTATTGGGTTTTTCCCAAAACAGAAGACTTCCATAGTAGCTGTCTTCAAATGTTAGTTTTCAATTTCTCATTGATCTTGTATAGCTGATGAAACTTACCTAAACAAAACTGTAGAAAAACAGTTTTTTTCTTTTTAATTTGAAGAATTTTCAAGACCGATGACTCCAATCTTTACGTGATCTGAGTATCAGTTATAAACAGAATTGAGGAATAAATAGCATGTACTTAAAGGTTTCTGATTTTTTTTCCTCTCTGTTTAATGAAAAAGCTTTTGAATGAATTCTTCAACCACTCTATTATCCTTGGACAGACATCAAATGCTATATAGTATTGGTCCGAATCCCAGTTCATTACTTACTAGTAGTATGACTTTGAGCATGTTGATTAGCCTCTCTGTGCTTTTTATTTTTCAAATGTAAAAAATAAGGATAATAAGAAAATTGTAAAAAAACTACACTGGATGACATATAGTAGACAATACTAAAGAACTTCAGGTAGTGTCTGCCAAAGAGTAAGTCCTCACTAAGAGTTAGCTGCTATCATTATTATAAAGAAAACACTATAAGGACTTGGAAATAACTTATAAGAGAAATTCTCTCATTTCATTCACATCATAGAATGTCATAATTGTTCTGTTTACTAGCATGAAGAAGAGCGATCAGGGTACTCAGCACATTTTTTAATGAGTCTGCATAGGTTGCCTTAATTCATTACAGGTGCTTTCTGATTCTTCCTTTACACAGTTCCTGGTACTCAATATCGAATATTTAGGCCTCCAGTCTCTTTTTATGAAGTTTTGTTTGTGAAGGAAATATATCTGTCATGATAATAGGAACAATTAGATTATAAATCCTTATACCCATATTAGTATCAAGTGAGTACCCTAAAATAAATTGTATTTAATAAAGTGCAAGGTCATCAGCATATCATTTATTTTAAAGCCTTACTGGAACATGTAAGATTATCATAATCAATAATGATAAAGTAAATTTTAATTCTGAGAAAGTATATTGTCTAAAACTTTCTCTTAAAAATGAACAATGCTCTGTTGACTGTATTTTAAATTATGGAGCAGATTATTCACAAACATCATAAATCCTAAAGGAATGTGATACTTATTGCACCCAGGAAACTAATACAAACATGGACTGAAAAATTTAATCAGTCCGATAATTAAGCTATTTTAAGCCAACTAGTTATTCTTTAGTAAGCATTTCATTAGGCAATAGCATTTTGTGTTTATATCGGATCTCTTTTCTGCTAAGAAAGAGAAGCAGTAAAATTTTGATGGACATTTATCTTTTTAAAAGTTACTTAAAAATTAAAAGAAAAAAAATAATGTGACATTTCTACTTTACAGTTTCTGACAAATCACCTATTTGTCTTCAGTAAAATGAGAGAACTAAGCAGGATTCTTAACTATAACCCTTGAAAATATGTAGTTAATTACTCAGATTGTATCAGGAAAGAGAGATGGCATCCCTTTCTATAGGTCTAGCACAGTGCTTCATTTGCATGCTTTCTTAGAAGAGCAGGTTGCCCTGGATAATGCAAAACAATGGTAGCCTCACCATTTAAAGTTGCTAAAGTTGAAAAGAATTACAAGGATTTTATCTCGTTCTCCTGCTGAATATCTTAATAGTATTAGGATGAAAGAGGTTTGTTTTTGAGGTTAATTTCTTTTTTCTTCTTAAAGCATAAAATCTGAACAGATGGGAATCACAGATTTGGCTTAGTGAGAACTGAAGTTGTTTCATACACTTTTTTTTTTTTTTTTTTTTTTGAAACAAAACCCAACAGCATTAATTTAGCCTGGATCTGTACAGTACTAGTATTGTCCATCATAGCTCAATGATGGAGTGTTAACTGCAGCTGTAGATTCAGCATCTAGGCTTTTGTTGTACTTTTCAAGAAGCCATTAACAGGGCTTCTTTTTTGGTTTAGGACTGCTCCCCCCCTTTTTATTTGCATGTGCTCTTTCAACAAAATACTTAAGTTGCTAAAAGCTGGAATCAGCAATAAGAAGGATACTTAAACTATTTTTGAAATTAACTTGAATTAACTCCAAGTTATCTCCTATTTCCTTAAGACAGAGGAAAGAAAAGATTATATGTTGTTAAATTTATGATTCTATTTATTGGCAGCTATTTGTAAATTTCTGTCTTGTTAGTGACTAGTGGGTTGTAAAAGATTTCTGTTATTTCCCTTCTTGCTAGGTAAATCATTATAATTAAGTCTCAGAATGTCTCTTATATTAGGTGTGATATAACTTAGAATCTCCTGTGTTCTCATTTGCCAAAAATGTGTTTTATATCCTTATACTTTGAGAGTTTTTCCCAATATATCTCAAGATATTTAGGGCATTAATTAGAGATATAAAAATGTTCAATGGTATCTCTCACAGTACTTTTATGAGCAATAATCATATATTCATTCATCAGGCAATAAAAATTGTTACCTCATAGAATTTTAGAGCACATCTAAAACACAGAGTTCCTGTTGGTTTTCAGATGAGGCAGCATAGTTCCAGGTAGGTTAAGTGAACATTTGCAGGTCACATACCTGCTCAGTAACAATCCCAGACTAGAGCACTGAATGTCAATACAGTCTATGCTTTGAGATCTCTTAAGAGTCCTCAGTGGATTTGATCCCTTTGTTGTTGCTTTTTTCCCCAATACACAATTACACTCACCCATTATTTGATACTTAGTTATGTTAATTATATAACGTACAATTCATCCATTACATGGAAGCAGAATAAAGCCATTCATACATGCCAAAGTTGAAGCATAATTTGGACAATACATTTTATTGTGCTTCGTGAATAAAGACATTTAAACGTCCACATCCTGTGAGCTAAGAGCTCATGTATACCTCTAAAACCTGAAAAGAAAACTTCTCAGAAAAGAGGAAATTCTTGAATATGTCTTATGTCAATTTGTTGTGTTATCCTTTTTACTCATTACATTGAAGTATTTAGTTCTTTATAGTGTATAATCACTTATTCAGACTTCTGGATACGATTCTACATTTTCTTTACCTGACTCAGTCAAGAAAAACAAACTTGGATTAACCTTAATGAGATTCATTAATTCTGAATGATGCTTACAAATTTGTCACTGGCTCCGATGTTTTGATAAAAAGACTTATTTTTAGTTCCCACCTCTATAAAAACAACATATTCTTTACTGAGAATATAACTCTAACCCTAATCCAAACCCTAACCCTAACCCTAACCTCATTCTGAAATGAGTAGAACCCCCATATTAAGAATTAAATCAATTTCTAAGTCTGGGACACTGACAATGAAGCCCTGAATTCTAAAGGATTCTTTGGTGTTGTACCGATCATGTCCGACTTTAACAACCCCATGGACTGCAGCTCTCCAGGCCTCCCTGTCCCTCACCATCTCCTGGAATTTGCCCAAGTTCATGTTCATTGTATGAGTGACATAATTTTATTTACCACTTTACCTTATGTATCTTTTAACAAATTTTATTTATTTATTTGACTGTGTTGGGTCTTCATCATGGTATGGGCTTTTCTCTAGCTGTAGTGAGTGGGGGCTACTCTCTAGTTGAGTTGCATGGACTTCTCTTTGTGGCAGCTTCTCTTCTTGCTGAGCACAGACTTCAAAGTGTTGGGGCTTCAGTAGTTGCACCCCCCGGGCTCTAGAGCACAGGTTCAGTGGTTACGGCACACAGGCTTAGTTGCTCTGCTGCATGTCAGATCTTCCCAGAGCAGTGATTGAATCCATGTCTCCTGCATTGGCAGATGGATTCTTTACCACTGAGTCACCAGGGAAGCCCTACCCTATGTATTGTATTATTACTTTAGTAAATATTATCATATATCTATATCTATTTATCTATTTATAGATAGATAGATATCTTCTTGTACAATTCTATGGATAAAGAGAGTCTCTCTCTCTGTGTTACTGACTCTGCTCACTGCTCAAGAGGCCAATGAATCCAAGAGAGGAGGTGTTGAGGCAAGGAATAACAACTTTATTCAGAGAGCTGGCTAACTGAGAAGATGGCAGATTAATGTCTCAAAATAACCATTTTACTTAGTTCTGGATGCCAGGTTCTTTTATGGATCAGAGGTGGAGGGACGTAAGGAAACAAAGTAAAAAGGCCATTAATCTTGCAAATATCTCCTAGAATGGCAAGCCTCAGGCAGGGGAATGTGTTATTTTCATCCTTCCTGCCATCTACAGGTGGACAGTGTTCTGAACAAAGGCACTTTAGTTTAATAGTCAGGCAAAAGGCCAGGATTCTCTGAGGCAAGCCATTATGTATGCTTATAATAACAAAAGCAATGGAAAGTAGGTCAAAGATACAGTTGGAACATGAAGCTAGAATTGACTTCTCCATACAATGATATTAGTAATTCTATATGTATATATGGCATTCATTTTTTGAAATTCCACCTTCAGGTTACCTCTAAGAAGACCATTATTCAATCCCCTCTCCAAAGCTATTAATTAAATTGCTCTTTTTTTTTTTTTTTGCTTTATCTCAACAGTGAGATGCTCAATTTTAATTACCTATTTACTTTTCTAAATCTTAGTCTGGATTGTGAACTCTTCAGTGATGAATTCCCATCATATTCTTATTATTTAGCACATTGCCTAGAATATAAGATATACTTAACTTTTTACTGTCAATAAAATGATGAGTTAGGCAACCAACGTGCATGCTCAGTCATGTCTGACTCTTTGCAACCAGTTGAAGCCCATCAGGCTCCTCTGTCCATGGTATTTTCCAGGCAAGAATACTGGAGTGGGTTGCCATTTCTTCCTCCAGGGGATCTACTTGACCAAGGGATTGAACCCCCATCTCCTGCATTGCAGGCAGATTCTTTTCCTGCTGAGCCATCAGGGAAATCCCAATAGAATAGTGAAGAAGGCATGTTAACTATTGAATCAGTATTTTAGCACTTAACTCCATAGAAACTTCAGGAATCTCAAATAGAAGGAGAAAAAAAACCCTATATGTAGATAGTAAGTGGTGGCATTAAATTCAAATCTGATAATGTATAGGTTGGTAATACATTAGCTTTCCAAAAATAGATTTTAATTCCAAAATAAATTTACATAGAAATGAATTAAGATTAAGTATGATTTATCAATTTAGAAAAATCTTATTTTGCTATTGATTCCTAATTTTATATTAATTTATTTAAAAAATGATTTCCAAATATGCAATAAAATATTATTTCTCAAATATCATCAAAAGATCCCCTTGAGGAGGGCATGGCAACCCTCTCCAGTATTCTTACCTGGAGAATCTCCATGGATTCTCACAGAGGATTCTCACAGAATCCCAAGGGGGAGCCTGGTGGTCTAGAGTCCATAGGGTCACAAAGAATTGGACAGGACTGAAGTGACTTACCACTGTTTTCCTGCGAAGATTTTCTTTTCTGTTGTGTTCTTGAAATATCATGCTAAGAAGTACTCCAGTACCACCTTTTAAATGTTTATTCCTAACATAAAGAAGAAATTTTTAATGTATCTATTATTTTAAAATTAATGTAATAAATTTTATCTCTTTAAAAAATATTGACATTAAAATAAGCCAATGTATTTATAATTCCATTATCTGGTATTCCAATCTTGTCATTAATTAAAAGAAACTGAATTCCATGTTTGAATCTAGTTGTACTTCCACTAGTTGAACAGACAGAAACTGGAGTTTGTAGAGGTCAAGATAGCTTGAATTTGTACTGTACAATACATAACAGAAAAGGAGAGAGAGAAAATGAGCTATAGAAATCCTCGAAGTGGTTCCCCTGAGTCTTTGGAGTAATAGCTATCTAAGCATGCATAGGTGAGACCTCATGAGACAAGCATAACTTCTGAGAAAAGAAAAATCAATCTGGTTCTATAAGATAGAAAATTCCCAGAGATTATGTAAGACTGAGAATTGTTTTTTCTCTTACTTTGACTAGCTATCCTGGAAGGGCAAGGACTTGTGCAAAGCATTTTATCAGTCCTAGAATAAAGGCTGCTCTAAGATTTGTCCTAAAATAATGGAAAGGAGGTCAAAAGATCATTGTAATCTGCAAGTAATTTAACTGCCTGCCAGGAAAAGTTAATCACTTATAAGAATACCAAAATATACAGCATTCAACAACATAAATTCATAATGTCTGTCATCTAATTAAAATTACTAGATAACAAAGAAGTAGAAAAATACAAAACAACTCCAAATATGTTTTTAACCTTTAATTTTAATTTTTTCATAAGTGGAAATTCAATTATAGTATTAAATGAATAGCTATAATCTTACTGTCATATATTCTATATGCAAACACTACATGTTATGGACACTTTAATATAGCATATTATAACTCATCAGGAGCTTTTTAAACTTTGTGTGTGTGCTCAGTTGTGTCTGACTCTTGCAACCCCTTGGACTGTAGCCTGCCAGTCTCCTCTGTTCACGGGATTTTCCAGGCAAGAATACTGGAGTGGGTTGCTGTTTCCTACTCCAGTGATCTTCCCAACCCAGGGATGGAACTTGCATCTCTTGCATTGACAGGTGGATTCTTTACCACTGTGCCAGCTAAGAAACTTTGTATTTCAATAAATATTCACAAAAACTGCAAGGTCACAATTATTATTTGCTAAAATTTACATTCTGGACCAGTAAGTCTCAGAAAATCACAATGCTTAAAATGTCAGAACTCAGACTTAAATCCATTGATCCCAAATAAACATTATTTTTTATCCCATCACATTATCTCAAGTAGGTTCATAAATATTAAAAGTTATATGATATTCCATTAAATAAATTTTCCTATTTTTAAAATCATCGTTTAAAAAATTTCAAGCTCTGATATCTATCTACTTATTTGGCCATACCACATGGCATGTGGGATCTTAGTTCCCAGACTGAAGAGGAAAATTTAAAATTTTACATAACCTCCTGCTCCTGCCTCTGTAACTCTGCTTGCTCCTTGCAAAGTCTGGATCACTTAGGTCTCAGAAACTGGGGACTCACAGTACTAAGAACTGGAGCTTATTTCACTCACCCTTGTCCTGCACTTCACAATTTCCCAGCCCCTGCCAACCCACAAACACACTTAATCATGCCTGTTCATGTATAAAAACTCTGTAACCTCTCTGTTCAGGACTCAGATCTTGGAGTGTTAACTCCTCTGGGCCTGCTGGCATGATAAACTGGACTTCTCCAGCTCTCCGAGTGTGGTGCTTGGTTTCTTGAGTACTGGTTTCTGCAATGAGATCAGGGATTGAACCCTTACTCCCTGTATTGGAAGCACAGAATCTTAACCACTGAACTATCGAGGAAGTCTCTAATTATTGATGTTCATAGTTTGCCTCCTAAACATTTCTTTCACATAACTAATAATTGTACTGGGTTTGATACATCCATAAGTTAAAAATAAAATACATATTTATATATATATGTGAGTTATATATGTATATTTATTTACATATATATGTATGTGTACATATATATGTGTATATATATATATATATATATAAAGTTGGTCAAAATGTTCATTCAGGCTTTTCCATAAGATCCCACAGAAAAACTTGAGCAAACGTTTCAGCCAACATAATACATTTCCATTTCATCTTCAAATAATATTAAGTCCACTTCTACAGTAAGTCAATATGGAGCTTCAATGGTGTTTTCAACAACAATTTCAAAAGAAAGAGCAAGAGACTTTTAAGTATTCATAAATTTTAAGTAGGTCAGAAAAGGATATTGAGAAGAAAAATAAAATTCAGATAAGAAAGGATTTCTTAGAGAAATCTAAAAAACACCTGTGAAGAAACACAGCCAAGGGTAATTGACCTCCTGATGGTGAAAGACAAAATAGAATAGACACTTATCTACCTAGAAGTTTGAGTGTTTTGTTGACTTTCCTATTTTTAACTTAACAACAAATGTTTTGATTACCTAGTCCTTTCCAACTTCTTACTGCCTTTGGAGGGAAAAAGAATTCAGATTATAAAAACCACTTTCAAGCCCTGAAATGTTATTCCTGATTTCAGACGACACAATTGCCATCAAAGAAATAAATAAAAAGCTTTATTTTGATATGCAAATTAGAATATCAAACCATCAATTTTGTTCATACTTCACATATTCTGAAATGTCATAAAAAGGAACATTTGAATTGTAGAAGGCCAGGTGTGCAATCAGAGATAGGCTTTTTACCCTAGCAAGAGTGATCAATATGACTTAATACTTTGACTTGATAGAGAGGAACTTTGATATATGATTCCATTCCAAAGAAATAACAATAGGAAAAAGCTAAGAGAGTGGGCTTGGGTTTTCTCTAGTTTTTATTTTTCTGGTTTTATTACTATCATTGATATTACTTTAGTCTCATTTGATACTAGAAAAGAACTGACTCATTGGGATAGATACTGATGCTGGGAAAGATGGAAGCCAGGGGTAGATGGGGACTCCAGAGTTTGAGATGGTTGGTTGTCATCTCCGACTTGATGGACATGAGTTTGAGTAGGTTCCAGGAGTTGGTGATGAACAGGGAAGCCTGGTATGCTTCAGTCCATGGGATCACAAAGAATCAGACACAACTGAGTGACTGAACTGAACTGATTTCATTTAGTAGATAAAGCTTCCTATAAGATAAATTAAGAAATAAAATTCACTGGAAAAGACCATGATGCTGGAAAATATTGAAGGCAGGAGAAGGGGACTACAGAGGATGAAATGGTTGAAGGGCATCACTGACTCAAATAGAGATGAATTTGAGCAAGCTCCAAAAGATGATGAAGGATAGGGATGTTTGGCGTGCTGCAGTCCATGGGGTCACAAAGAGTCAGACGTGACTGAGCAACTCAGCAACAAGAACAACAAGAAATGAAATACAAGATCTTTAGATGCATATACACCAAGGATATTTTTGTGTAAGAAATCCAAAATTAAATACATTACTGGCTTCTTTTATCTGATTTATGGCAATATACTTGACCAACCTAAATATATATCAGGAATGAAGATACTTATCTGAAAAAAATCCTTTTTGATAGAACTCCATAGTAGTTCATGTTAGTACCTCATTTTAGCTGTTAAGAGAGGTTTAGAGATCTGATTCAGAGAAATTCAAGTTTGGGTGATCTGGACTTTTTGTCCCTATTCTGACCATATCTACCTGCATCAAAGCAAGTTTCTTAATCTTATTGGATCTCATTTTCTTCTGTTAAATCTGAAAAATGGAAGAGTTGGCCTTTATAATCTCTGTATACAGAATTGTATGCTCTGTCCAAATGCCAAATACATTGATTTTTAATGAAGACAAGGTAAATCATGGCATTTTCCCCTTATCTTGCTAATGTTAGTGCCGAAATTTGATTAGAGTGACAGAGCAAATTTCAAGAAACTAGAAGCCACCTTACCAACGTGTTTTTTTTTTTTGGTTAGTCAAGAAATGTTCATTGAGTTCTTCTGGCTGTGGTTATACTACAAGGAACTAAGAAAACATAAAATATAGTAACTTCTCCCAAGGAATTTGAAATTACTCACTCCAGTATTCTTGGGCTTCCCTGGTGGCTCAGCCTGCAATGTGGGAGACCTGAGTTTGATCCCTGTGTTGGGAAGATCTCTTGGAGAAGGGAAAGATTACCCACTCCAGTGTTATGGCCTGGAGAATTCCATGGACTGTATAGTCCATGGAGTCGCAGAGTCGGACACAACTGAGTGACTTTCACTTTCATTAAACATATGTAAAAGACCAATAAAAGGGGTATCCTGTATCTTTAAAGAGTGATACTGACATATTAGTTTGCTATCTTTTACTTGCTAGTACAGAAGCCAGTTTTGAACTACTTTATACCAAAAAGAATATAATATCTAACATAAATTTAACAGAAGAAAATCACAGAGTTTCAGGGATATAGTTGGACCTCATACATAATTAAAACTGAGCTGCAAACACTTCACTCTAAAACTCAGTCTCACCTGTCTCTCACACTTGTTTCTCTCTCTCTTCTCTCTTCATGTCCATTTTATTCTTTGAGATTAGCCACTTCAGCTAGGAGATGGATTCCAAACTCGCATTTCTTAGATTTGCTATAAAAGATAAATAATGAGTGATCTTCTTCCCTGTTTCAAGTTAAAAACAAAATAAACACATCAACTAACAAAATGCCAAAAACTGAGCAAATTGGCCAGGCAAAGGTGTATAATAATATATTTGGCCCAATGTTGGTGAGATGCTTACACCCGATTATTCCATATTGAGAAAGGACAGTGGAGTCTGTAATCCGAGACCGGGAGATTGGGCAGGAGGCAGAAGGAGCTTGCACTGGACGTGGAGTACTGTCCTGAGCCACTGGAAAAGAGCTACCAATAGAAATAGATAATAAGCTTATTAGGGAAGCAAAATGATCAGCCCCAGTTCCTGAACAAGTAAGGCATTATGATTACATCCAGTGATGTAGTCCAGCTGGGTAACAACACAAAGTTAGCACAAGAGCGCCAGCTTGAGGAGTGCAAGTGTGAGATGGGCTTGGGGGGCATTCATTGTGTTAGTTTGGTGGAAACCCTGTACAAATCCAATCAAGCAAGGTCACTTCCTCTGGAAACGCTATTATTTTTATTCTCTCTTCACTTTTCCACTTCACAGCACATTTCCCATCTGTCTATCTTTAGAAGTTTCTATGTGTTGCTCTTTCCCTTTTTCATAAATATGACACCTGCAAAAACCATGTACACTTGTTTTCTGGAGAGCCCAGGGCTAGTATAACCTGGGGAGGCACAACTGATCTAATAGGAAAGACTTGGGGAACTTGTATTAAAAAAAAAAAAAAGAAAAAGAAATAAAACCTACTTAAACTAGGTTATCTGGGCTAAAAGAGAAGAGGGCTTAAAATTACTGTAGGCATCAGGTGTAGAGCAGTGGTCTGTTAGTAATTCTAATCAAACACTAAGAACCTAGACTTGATAAAATAAATCGAACATTTCACTCTCCATTGGGAAAATTATTTCCATAGAAATAGTAATTTTTCTCTCCTAAATACCAAGGGAATTTAAATGTCAGGTAAAATTTTGCATGCTTGGTTTAGTTTACATTTTAAGCTGAGTCATTATTGTAGCTATTTTATTTTATTTTTAGATCCCATTTAATATTTTCTGAGAGCTTTGACGTCTGTTTTATATATATATTTTTTATTTTTTATTATTTTTTCTCCCTTTTATTGTTTTTGCCATACAATGTCATGATATCACCATGGGTTTACATATACTCCCCCTCCAGAAACCCCTCCCTCCCCCCTCCCTCCTCCCTCCCCCCCGGGAAATCTCGATGCACCAGCCCCTAGAATCAATCCTGGGCTGGCGATTGATTAGACATATGATAATTAACATGTTTGTTTTATATATTTTAAAAACACATTACTCTGAGATAAGAATAGATTGGCAATAGAAATATAGTCCCAAATTGATTATCTTCAATGTGAACTGTCTCTTGGGATAAAAATGACTTTCTCATTCCAAAATAAATTTGTATTTCTTGTCTTTTATTACTAACTATTTGATTATACAGCACTGTCTTCTTTCTTTCTCTGAAGTATTTGGATATTTTGCTTCTGTATTTTCCTTGACTAGTTCACTTTCAGTTGAAATCCAATTAAAACCAGAAATTAGTTTTTCATTAGCAGAAATTGTGGGTTCTTTTGTGACTCAGAGAACAAGAATGAAGATAAATCAACAATTAATTTATCAAAACCTACAAGCAATCACTTTTAAAGCTAAGAGACTCAGCGTAGAGGTGAAAGGAATGGCTACCTACTCCAGTACTCTTGCTTGGAGATTTCCCTGGGTAGAAGAATCTGATGGGTTACAGTCCATGGGATTGTAAAGAGTCAGACACGACTGAGGGACTAACACTTACTTTTCAATAGACCTGAGGGTGTACCAATGAGGTCAGCTCTCAGGTCTGTCCTAATGGTAAATCTGACGTACACAAAATATTCATGCACTTGCCATATCATTCTCATTGGATCTTGATGTGTTGAAATAGCACATCAGACTACATATTAAAGCAATTTTTACATGTTTCTTGTAATCCTAAAGATTAATTATGTCCTCATAACTTTCTCTTTCAGTCATGAAATTTATTCCTTCTTGCTTTCTGTTTGACTAACTGGGAATTTCTACTAAAACATAAAATAGAAGTAAATAAATAAAAAAAATATTTCTAAGGGAAATTTAATTCAGTGCAAAATTACTACTTAGAGAGAATATTGTTAAGAAGAGTCTAGGGACTGATATGTCGAGATGAAGACTGAGGAACACCCTGAACTCTCATTCAATCCCAGTCTCTCTGTGGGGTCATCTGATTTCTTATTTGTTGAATAATATTTAAACAAATGAAAAATATGAAAATGGCACCAAATATATTTTGGAATTCTCAAATTAAACTTTATTAGTAATAAAATTTTATATATTTTAAGGTAATAAAATATGTTCTATACCAATATACAGCATATGCATAATTTCATTAATTCTTCACAGTAACCTTATGAAGTAACACTATCACCTTGTAGAAATGAAATTGGGAGTACTATATGCTTCATTTCTCTAAAGGTAGAATTCAAATGTTTAAATAAGTGGGAATCCCAAGGTTTTAAGCCAAAAATGTTTGACTAAAGCCATGTTTTCATACAATCTGTCATATGACTTCTTAACACTGAGATTTAAGTGCAAACCAGAAGAGGAATATTATTCTTATGAGCTAATTCATAGCCTTTGAATGTAGTCAAATATATTTCATTTTAAATCCAGAGAAGTATAGAATGTAGGTATTTTTTGAGAACCCAAAGAAAAAAAAATACAAAAAATTTGGAGAAAATATCGGGCCAATAATGATGAAAGGATGATACAAGAAACATTATAAGCCACATTTTTTTAAATTATCCAATAAACACTGAAAACAAAAGAAAAATAAAAATTCATTAGAAAATATGTCAGGAATCAGCAAGCAGCTTGTTGATATCAACAATCACTTTTATTTAAATCCCATTGCTATGTCATTAAGAAGAAAGAGTCTGCTACTTGTGGCTTTCCTAGAAAATAAAACATTATCATTTCTGCATTTATCTTTATTAAACTATTGTTATGTTAACCACTCAGTATTTGATGTCTGGACACACAGAAATTACAATTTAATAGAGGAATAGGGATTTATGGAATACAAATGGGAGAGATACTAGTTTTAATGGAAAGATTAACACTTATAAAGAAGGTGAATTTAAAGAATGGGAGAAAAAAACAGGAAGAGAGGTCAAAAATTTCCTTATTATATTATATTATTAAAATCACCTTCTAAATTAAATATAGCTGCATTTTCAGTCAAGAAACAGGTCTTTAGACCTGTCCAGGGTTGAACCACTGGCGGATATTGACTTTGAAATTTGACCCCAAGGTCCTAAGATTCCAAGTCTGGTGCTTGTTCCACTATCTCAATTTTTCTTAAAGTATCTCATTCAGAACATTGTTCTCAACAGGTACATTATTTAAAAAAAGCTTTGTGAAAATATTCATTTGAGAATATTTCACTTATATCTACTTTCCGGCTATTCTTAATTCACACTAGTATCCTAAAGGGTTTGAGAATTAGAGAAAAAAAATCTGATTAACTTTGCTTATCATATCATTTTTCAAATGTATTTGACCTTGGAGATTTTTTTTTATTAAAATGTAACGCCTATTAGTCTCTTGAAATTAGTGTTTTCAGGGACACCCTGTGGGAAAGACATTTTATTGAAAATAGTGTAGAGTGCATGAGTGGTGCTGTGGAGAGTTCAGGAGACAAAATCAAGATACTAAATCAGCACCAGGTCACAGAACACTGACAATGAAGAGCTGAGGAAAATGGACTTAAGTCTGCAAGCAAGTCGGAAAAAAATCTTGAAGGACTTTGCAAAAGAAAGCAATGTGGTAATATCATACCCAGAATATCCCTTGTATTTGAATATTTAATAATACTTACAGGTACTTCAGTAACAATTTTCAGACAACAAACCTCCACTAACATTTAGTGCCTCAAACTTCATATAGGAAATTTTGCATGTTTCAAGTAGATTGAGTGTCAAACTTTACTAGAATAATGGTCCTAGAGTATTCAGTCTACCATCATCCATCTTTTAAAGTCATCATTTTAATGGATTTATGATGTACCATGATGAAAAATTATCGAAAATAATACCCAGGATAACTTTAGTAGAGGCAGCTGAATGCAATTAATTGCTAAAATGTTTTCACTGTTGCCACACCAATTGAAGTTTGCTTTTTTATAAGTTGTGTGAATTGTTTTTATTTATAAGTAATGATTTAAATGGTAGTTTATAGCTATTTCTGTTATACCTGCCTGTTCCACAGAAGGATAAACCCTTTATGGAAAGGGACTGCATGCAATGAAGTTTTTAATACCTCTGAAGTACCAAAATTTAATGTTACTCATAATTTATTGTTGATATAATGTTATTGAAGAATGTGGTCATCAGAGAATCTTCTTAAAATGGTCTGGGAGGCCAGTTAAAACACAGATGGTGGCTTCCTCTAAGATCACCTGAAACAATATCTTGATTAGAGGTGGGGGAAATATTTAGAAATTTTTCTGGGAGCTACAGATGCCCATGAAAGTTTAGAAAACCCTGGCCTACTAGGTCAGGGAAGGAAAAAAAAAATCTCATTCAGATTTCAAAGGTAGTTGCACAAGAGCAGTAAACCACTTTTTCAAGACTTCTTTTTTTTTTTTTTTTTTGCCCTCACATGTAGCTCTTTATTTTTTTTTAATATTTATTTATTTTTCTTTACATTATTGTGTTGTTTTTGCCATATATTGACATGAATCCACCATGAGTATACATGTGTTCCCCTTCCAGAACACCTCTCCCACCTCCCTTCCGATTCCATCTCTCTGGATCATCCTGGTGCACCAACCCTGAGCACCCTGTATCATGCATCAAACCTGGGCTGGTGATTCATTTCACTTATGATAATTTACATATGTCAATGCCATCCTTCCATATTTTTTCAAGACTTCTTAAGCAAGTATTATGTATAAAAGCTCCACTGAGTCTCCACAAGATGCCCTCTCAAAGTTGTAAAAGTAGAAAAAACAGCATAAATGAAAAAAATAGTAAATAGTGCATATGATTTTATAAATACACAGGATACATATGTGTAAATATTATATATAACAGCCTCAGATTTTTATAAATACTGATAATTATTCAATCATTGCATTTTATAGACCCGAAAGCCAAGAGTTAAGAATTTAGCTGCATCTCAATAATCCAAGCCTGCTCCTGATTCAAGGACTTGAACAGTTCCCTTTGCATACAAGGCTCTTTCTCTAGTAATTTTTTACTGGATTTCTCACACAGAAAAGCCTTATGTGTAATGATATAGTTTGGGAGTGCAGTCCCAGGGAGGTAGGGCTGAAGGAAAGAAAGATTAAAGGGAAGAGAGTAAAGAGAGGGAAACTAAAACGTCAACCACTGCTTGGTATCAAGTGCAGCTAACATCTCCATCTCACGGTGCTTCTGAGGGCATAAAAGACTGTGTCTCAGGATTTGCTTCTGGGATGAAAAAGTGAGAAGAATATATCCTTTAGCTCCCATCTCCCATTAATCAAAATATGCATCCTGAGGCATTGGCTCCTCTGCATTTCCAGATCACATGTGAATGGGTCAGGCAGTGTTTCATGCCTCACCATCAACAGGGAAACCACCATCTAGAGTGGTTCTGGGGCAATGTTTTATCTGCTTGAAGCTGGTCAGAATCCACATGAAGTTAGTATACAGAGTAATAGCTGGAGAGAAACTAGTGCCTGAAAGACCCAGACAGGTGAGTCTGAGAGGTTCCATGAACATGGCTTCATCTCCCCAATGTCATTTCCATGAAAAAGACTGTCTGATTCACTTAGTAAGGTACAATATTTGTTATAGCAATTAACACTTTGTAGTATTATATTACAATTTTTTTTGGCTACTATTTTCTTCTCTCTCTAGGATGTAAGTTTCATGAGTACAAGGACTTTGCCTAGGTCATTGCCTTCACTCTAGTGCTCAGCACAGTACTTTAACCATAGCAGATGTTCAGGAAATACTTGTTGAAAAAAGTGAGTAGATAAATGGATTAAGTGACTTGTCCAAGGTAGCTCAGTCAATTACAGAGACCAGAGTAGAACTTAGTTAATATGGATTCAAATCATTTAACATTGTGCTGAAACAATATTGCAGAGAAATGGATTATACTAAAGGGAATAAAATAAAGTTAAACATGTAATGTTTCATATGTCATAAATATTCACATAATATTTATGTCTTTATTTAGGTCAACACTGTCCGATAGAAATTTACTAGATGATGAAAATGTACTATATCTGTACAATATGGTAGCCACCAGCCCCATGTGGATATGTATGGAGTACGTGGTATGTGGCTAGTGTGACCAAGTAGATTTTAAATTTTATTTAACTTTAATCGAAATTTAAATAGCTACACATAGCTGAAGTGAAGTGAAGTGAAAATCTCTCAGTCATGTCCAAATCTTTGCGATCCCATGGACTATACAGTCCATGGATTCTCCAGGCCAGAATACTGGAGTGAGTAGCCTTTTCCCTTCTCCAGGGGATCTTCCCAACCCAGGGATCAAACTCAGGTCTCCTGCATTGCAGGTGGATTCTTTACCAGCCAAACCACCAGAGAAGCCCATGTTGCTAGTGACTGTCGCATTAAGACAATGAATCTGTAAGTGTGCCTCTATTTAGTCGCTCAATCCTGTCCAACTCTTGAGACCCCATAGACTGTAGCCTGCCAGACTCTTCCAATCATGGGATTCTCCAGGCAAGAATACTGGAGTGGGTTGCCATTTCCTTCTCCAGCTGATCCCAGAAATTGAAACTTGGTCTCCTGCTTTGCAGGAAAACTCTTTCCTGACTGAGCTACAAGAGAAGTCCTTTACCAACTGAGCTGAGAGGGAAGTCATGCATCTGTAAGTTTTTATAATTTAACACCCTAATCTTTCTAATAACTGCCAACTTGACAAACGAGTCAGTTTTAAATGTTTAAATCAAGTAGGAACAACAGTTTGACACATATTTTGTATTTAAAATTTTTCCTCTAGAAACTTGCCTGAGGTTTAAATAAATAAAGGGAAAGTTTGATTCAGAACAGTGAAACTGTAAGTATTTAGGGGCAGGAGAGGAAGAGTTCAGTGGATTGTTTGAATAGTGGAAGGCTTTTTAATTTCTCCCTGAATAATCTAGTTGGATTCAGTACTTTTAAGACTAGGTCAAAAGGTCTTGCAAATGAAGTTTTAAAGTTTTAAATTTAAAACAATACTTTTTCTTTTTTTTTGACTCTCTTCTCCTCCTGAAGAAAATTATTAATTTGTTTAAGTATGAAGGTGACTGCTTCAACTCTGCTCAGACAGCTTGGCTTTTTTGCTTATTAGAAATGGTATCCTGTGGGTGGGAAACCAAAGGCACACTGGTCTAGAGGAGGGAGCATAGCGCAGTGAGCCTTCCCCAAGCCTGCTCCCTATACCACACATCAGAAGCAAAGGAATGTTTCAAAACTCTACATGAAACTAGGTGAATGAATCATTGGAATGTTATTTCATTTTCTTCCAGATTTCAGTCTTCCTAGAAGCAGCCAAGCTGTCCTAATCTTTTCTAAAAGTGAAATCAATGTGGAGATAAGAATATTCTCTAAAGTATCTCTGCTGAAAAAACAAAAAACAAAGAAAAAGGCACTGGACTGATACAAGCCATTTTGGCTTCATTCTTTGTATATTTTCTCCTACTAAAAGAGTGAAAACCATTCAGTCAAAGGAATAGATGGCAAGATAATAAAAATATAATTTGTTATAATGCCAGAATAACAAGGGCTGTAATATGACAGAACTGAAGGAAACACGTGATAGAAAATTAGAGACAGCATTAAACTTAACCCAATTAAGATGGCATACATTTAATGACCTCCGGAGAAAGTTAATTTTTAAACCACTCTCTCGTTCTCTACCTGGAAATATCTCTTTATGTCTAACTTAAATATCTCCTAGTGCAATTTAAATTCATTTCCTTTTTGTGATGCCCAATGGAGCAAAAAGTATGGACTACTTTCCTTTGAGGGATAAGCCATAATTTGTTTAAAGATCGATAAATATGCAGCTTCTCAGATTTCTCCAGCTAATGACTCTGTTTAATGTTTCCGTAGAGGTCTCCATTATTGTCATTCTACTCTGAACTCTGTCTAAATTCTCTGCATTCCTTTTACGTTGATGAGCCTCACAATTTTTTTTTTTTTTTCAGATTGCAACTGTGAATGGCACACAGCACTCAACAACTAGGCTTGGCTGCCATGAGTGCTCTGCCATTACACATAATATTCATTGTGCCCATTGTTCTGCATTCTCCTAATGCTCTACACTGGAGTGGAGTCAAGTATAAACAGAAATGCTAAGCAACTGCCTCCACTTCAGTCATATTTCTAAATCTGGAGGTAAAAGCTGTCTTTCAAGTTTACGTTTCCCACTTGATTTTTTTTTTTCTCTTTATCTTTTGCTCTCTTAAAAGGTGAATTGCCACGATCTGGCTGTGTATGACTTGGCTGCTATATTTTAAAGTTTCCCCCAGTGTTATTCTTTTGAAAGCTTTAGTAAATAGATTAGAATACTTGATTTGCTACATTTTCTTTCCTATTGCGATTTTTATTTTAAAGCCTTAAGATAATGACTTGACATGGTGCACAAATGTACACCTTTCATTCCTATATGCTACCTCTGAATTTTATGGTTTTTTTTTTTCAAATTGTTATTTCATCAATTATTTTACTGCTTTCCTACTGGTTCACTAGAAAATTTCTCTTTTACTTTCTTACAGTTGTATAAAAAAGTAGTAAAATCATGATTAGCCTGGAGGTTTTAAAGGTAGAATGGGTATTAACTGGACTCAAATAACTATCTTTTTAACTATCTTTTGGGCTTCCCTGGTGGCTTAGATGGTAAAGTGTCTACCCGCAATGCAGGAGACCTGGATTTGATTCCAGGGTTGAAAAAATCCCCTTGAGACGGAGATGGTAACTTATTCCAGTACTCTTGCCTGGAAAAATCCCATGGACAGAGGAGCCTGGTAGACTATGGTCCATGGGATTGCAGAGAGTCAGACATGACTGAGAGACTTCACTTCACTATGTTTTAAGCTGGGAAAGATTATTGAATCTGGACAGCAGGGCACAAACACAGTAAGAAAGCTTTACAGATGAGCAAAAGCTATATCTCTCAACATGTTACTTTGTATTTTTTCATCTATTTTCCCTCTTATGAATCTAGTGTAATGAGTTACAAATTCTCACCCAATTTGAAATTTTTTGTAGAATAACTGAGGTTATTGCTGGGGAGTTTTATTTTTATTTGCAAATCAAGCACTTAATTGTGACTTGTCCAATAGCCTATATTTGATGACCATAAGAACACATTAAAGAATATTTCTTTAAAAGATTAGTTGACTGTGTAATATTCTATGTGTTGTCAAGGTATGTCTTCAATAATAACAGTCTGAGGTCTTTAATTCCATAATTTCTTGAGTAATTTTCACTTCAAGCTCTGGAATGCTGATAATTTTCACTTATTTTAGTACAATTTTCATGTGAAAGTGTTAGTCTCTAAGTCGTGTCTGATTCTGAGGCATCGTGGACTGTAACCTGCCAGGCTCCTCTGTAATGGAATTCTCCAGGCAAGAATACTGGAATTTAGAAAGACAGTAATGAGAACCCAACATGGGAGACAACAAAAGGAACGCAGATGTATAGAATAGACTTGTGGACTTTGTGGATGAGGGTAAGGGTGGGATGATATGGGAGAAGGGCATTGAAGCATGTTAATTGTCATGTGTCTAATCAATCGCCAGCCCAGGATTGATGCTCGGGACTGGTGCAGCGAGATTTCCCGGGGGGGGAGGGAGGAGGGAGGGGGGACCCGGAGGGGAAGCATATGTAAACCCATGGTGATATCATGACAATGTATGGCAAAAACAATAATAATAATAAAAAAAAAAAAAGAATACTGGATCGGGTAGCCACTTCCTTTTCCAGGAGATATTCCTGACCCAGAGATTAAACCTAGGTCTCCTGCATTACAGGCAGATTTTTTTTTTACTGTCTGAGCCACCAGGGAAGCCCATGATGGGTTACAGTCACAAATTCAGGCTTACTAGTTTTCTTAGAAGAATGCAGTGTCTTCTAATGAAACAACAATTTTTACATTTTTGAAAATGTCATCATTTATCCCCCACAAAGAATTTTGCATTCTAATTGAAAATACTAAATACCTACATTTACTTCAGAAACAAGTACTTTACCATAACAAATTAACATGGGTGATTATTCTTTTGTTTAGTGTTCTGATCAACAGCTATGCTCTTCTGTAATAGCAACCATTAACAGCCAATATTAGATTACTACGAATAACAACTTATGCTATCATAGCAAAAATTACCTAATAAAAATAAATAATATTTTACATAGAGTTCAGACTGGCAAAATTTCCATAGCTAGTTTCTCTACAGGACTAAATGCATTATTCAAACAGACACTAAAACTGATTCTTAAAAATGAGGCATTACTGCAGTCCTAAAAATGGTGAGGGTCTATTTTAGCACAGTTGACAATACCCATAAGGAAAATATGAAGTGATTTACACAAAATACTTGATCAAAACTTGGGAAATGTTTACTTTATTAATATATTTCTTATGTAATTACCAAGCCAACATTACCTTAGTTAATCTGTGTGGTGAAAGAGGGTCAGGTTTAGGATCAAAATACACGCTGTGCCACTGAATAACTGTGTGACTGAGAACAAATTGCTCTGTAGAACTTATTTCTTCCTAGTATAAATGATAATTACTACCTCATAGAATTAAATGAGGTTAAGTGTTAAAAGTATGATTAATAAACTATTCACCCAATGTAGATTTTTTTTTAAAGGAATCTACCATATGGGGAGATTAAGGCATATATTAAAAAGCAGTGTTTTTCACGCTCTGCTTCCTGTCTAGTTGTTAGAAAGACAGTATTCAGTTACAAGCATACTTCATTGTGAAAGTGTGAGTCACTCATGGGTGTCGACTCTTTGCAACCGCATGGACTGTAGTCCACCAGGTTCCTCTGTCCATGGGATTTCCCAGGCAAGCATACTGAAATTGGTTGCCATTTCCTTCTCCAGAGGAGCTACAGATTCTTTCGCATCTGTCCTTCAAATTATTGTGTTTTACAGATACTGAATTTTTCACAGTTAGCTTCGAGTAAGTCTTAGTCACCATTATTTCCAATAGCATTTGCCCACTTTGTATCTCTGTGTCCCATTTTGATAATTCCGCAATATTTTAAGCTTTTTCACAATTATTATATTTGTTATGGTAATCTGTAATTAATGAGTGTTGATGTTACTGTTGTAAAAATATTATAATTCACTGAAGACTCAGATGATGGTTAGCATTTCTTAGCAATAAAGTATTTTTAAATTTAATTAATTTAGTATATTTTCAGCTGTGCTGGGTCTTTCATTCTATGAGCAGGCTTTCTCTATTTGTCTTGAGTGAGGGCTCATTGTGATGGCTTCTCTTGCTGTGGAGCATGATCTGTCTGGTGCACCAGCTTCTGTAGCTGGGGCACAGGGTTTAGCTGCCTTGCAGCATGTGGAATCCTCCTGGACCAGGGGTCAAACCAGTATCTCCTGCATTGGCAGATGGATTCCTAACCACTGAACCACCTGGAAAGTCTTATAATATATTTTAATTAGGATATATACAATATTTTTAGATTTACTGCTATTGCACACTTAATAGACTGTAACATAGTATAAACATAACTTTTATATGCACTGGAAAAACAAAGAATTGTATGACTTTCTTTAGTTGAAATATTTGCTTTATTTAAGTGATCAGGAACTGAACCCTCCATATCTTCACAGTATACCTATAATCATAATTTATTGCAATTGTGATGGGTACTATTAAGGAAAGGCAAATAGGGCCAAGATAGTAACTATATCTGAGAGCTAGCCTACTCTCAGGTGTAAATGCAGCCACACCCAAGGAAGCAGTCTTCAAATTGAGATTTAAAGCAAGAGGAGAAGGCATTAGCCTAATAAAGAATCAGAGATGCCTTTATTCCAGAAGAAAGACTGAAAGTTCTATGATTCAAAGTTGAGGGTCAGCGAGATCATGCTGTTGTTTAGTTGCTAAGTCATGTCCAACTCTTTGAGATCCCCTAGGCTGTAGCCTGCCAGGCTACTCTATCCATGGGATTTTCTAGGCAAGAGTACTGGAGTGGACTGCCGTTTCCTACAGGGGATCTTCCCGACCCAGGGATTGAACCCTCATCTCTGCATTGGCAAGTGAGTTCTTTATCACTGAGCCACCTGGGAAGACCAGTGAGATAATAAGAGAATCTTAAATTTCTCTTTTCTGTTACTCACTTATTTGTGAACTCCCTAGGATTGGAGCATAGCATGTCTTCTTCTTTTTTCCATTTAATGTTAATTTAATACATGGTATTGTATATGACAGAGATAAAATTATCGCTGGATTGAAGTCTAGTTATTTTAGGTGGGAAGGTCCAACTGAAGTATGCTTACATAAATATCAAGCAGCCATAATCATGTTTTCATTTGACAAAATATTCTTATGCTCATTTATGTGAATAAGAATTCATTGACTGTCAGGGCTGAAGCCAGTAGGAATTACTGGAATCTCACGGGCCTATTCTACATTTTAAAATTTGTTATTGTCTGTAGTTAATAGCAGTCAAAACAGTGCATCTGTATTTACTGCACCGTTGTTTACCAAACCAACTGGGATATCTCCAGCTGAAAATATTTTTTGAAACATGAGGAATTTTTACTAAAACTATATGGTCTGTTCTTTTCTTTTCAACCCCCTAAAGAATTCCTAACTTAAAATTGTCCAACTCTTTTTGTGGGAGTGAAAGTGAAAGTGAAAGTCACTCAGTTGTGTCTGACTCTTTGCAACCCCATAGACTGACTATACAGTCCATGGAATTCTCCAGGCCAGAATACTGGAATGGGTAACGTTTCCCTTCTCCAGGGGATCCTCCCAACCCAAGGATCGAACCCAGGTTTCCTACATTGCAGGCAGATTCTTTACCAACTGAGCTATCAGGGAAGCCTTATGTGGGAGACTATTATGTTTTGTTAAAAAAAAAAAAGATTGCTGAGCTATCTTCCAGAGCCCTCTCACTAAACAATGTGCTCATTATTTTTAGTTTCTTTGTGAATGTTTCCTTCTTTATTTCATCTAAGAATCAACATTGTCATAAGCAATTTACAGACATTCTGCTTTAGGCCAAAGGAGTCAATAAATGTTTATTGTAATTGTTTTTGGTGGTCACTTCTAAATTAATCTTTTCTACTACTACTACTACTACTACTGACCTTTAACATACTGCCTTAAATATAGAATTTAAAAGGGGAATTAGCAAATGTAGCATAGCTATGAAAAATCAAGTTGTTTTTATACTTCTTTGGAATATTGTAACTCCTAATTACATATTCCATATGTTTTGTGAGGGTACAAAACATTAAAAGAATTTTCTTGATTGTTTAGTTTAAAAACACTATTGCTAAGCAGCAAATATATTCAGAATAAAATCTATCTAGTCAAACACTACTTAAATGAACAGGGAAAAGTGTGACAAATAGAGGTACCAAAATTGCATCTTTTAAATCAGTAACATCAGTACCAATTGAAGTCAACTCTAATTGAAATGCATTTTCATGTATTCAGTGCATTCCAAACACAGGCTTCATGCAATTACCTTGTTAGCCAAGGTACATGGCTAAACATGAAAACACGTTATTTTCACTGACATTTAAAAGTTTGGATATTATTGACACACAATGATTGATTGATTGCCGAGGCTTTGCAAATATATCCAATTTCTTAGGAGCAAAATTGCAAATCTGCCTGTGAAGTTCTGTTATATTATGATTTTATTTTGGTAGAATGTCATGCTTTCTCTTCCTTATAACACTTTCTTATCTCATTATATCCTGTTATTTCATTTTCCTTGGCTCTCTCTTTTTACCAATCTGGCTCTCAGTTTTTTTGTAATTTAAAATCTTCCCAACCTAACAAAGAACTTTCCTCTTTCGTTTTATTCTTTCTGGTTCCATTGTTCACATTGGCTCTCCTTTTTACTTGACACTCAGTCCCGTTAAAAAGTATATTTATTATGTATTATCTCAAATGTTAATTCTAATACATTGAACAACTAAAAGGCAATGCTGAATGTAACATGATTTTTCCTCAGTTTTTACCACTGACATACTCTTTTCCTCTTTAACATTACTTGGTATTTTAATTCTGCTTCAGTTCTCTAAATATTTAAATATTTTATACATATATGTAAAAATTCTTTTGTAAGTCAAAATTTGCCTTTTTTTTCTTCCAAATATGAATGAATGCTGCTTGACATTTTCAAGATTCCTACTTCTGACGTGCTTAATGGGTTAAAATTTAATAAGGGCCCATGCCACAAGTATTATGTGAGAAACAGTATAAGGCTGCTTTCTCTTCTGCTGACTGCTTCGTGACTATAATTTTGACTATTAATGAATTACAAAACCAGGTTAACATGAAAGGGTTATCAAAATTTCTATTTTCATTGCAACAATTTTCTCATACTAAAACAGAGTCCTAAGGGGCTAGAATTTAAATCATTTTTATTTTGTTGGTGCTACTTATTATTATTATACTAGACAGGAGAAGAAAAGTTGTTATTACAGAGAAAAAATGCTTGCTCCCCAGGGTAATAGAGGATTGAGAATAGCTAGGAGAGAACTTCAAGAGATTAACGACTGTCATCCTTTGGGCCTTAGGGAAACACTAAAGAGACATTGCTTATTTTCTGATTTTACTTGAATGTGACAATGGAAGAAAGGGAATTTATTATTCTTAATTTTCCTCTATCTCCCACTATTCCACTTTGAATATCTCATATCTTCAACTCTGGATATCCCTCCATCTCCTGCATTTCTTTATTTTTCTCCTTTCCCTGTGATTCTTATTTATTAGAATTTCTCTCTAATATGTAATAGAAATGCTTGGAGAAATATTTTGGTGCAAATGATTACAAACTTGCCCCCAAGACCAAGTGATAAGAGTGTTTATACACATGACCACATCTGTATTTAAAATTCAATCCTTTGAAATACTGCCAAGTTCACAAAATATTCATAATACTATTCCATGTCCCCCTCCAAAAGACTAAAGCTATACGGCTATTGGTTTCCCCCTGATTTTTGTTAATATTTCTTTACTTGTAGTACAATGTATCCTTAATATGTAATATTCCCCTTGTATTGAGTTTCCTTATATAACATTTTCTAAGATAAGATTTGTATTTTTCATGTTGATGTATCAACATTTCTATTGAAATTAAATTAATTTAATTTTGTTATTCCTTTTTTCTATACTTGAAATCCTAATGTCATTTTATATTTTAGAACTGTATCCAATAATGCTTTGTGAAAACAAAACTTGACTAAGTTAATTGTAATCTCTTTCCATCGGAATAATCTAGATTTTCCATTGTATTAATAATTGAAGTAAAATATTTTTAAAATATAAATGCATTATTAATAATTAAAGTTAGAAAACACAAATATTATTGTTGTTGTTGTTCAGTTGCTAAGTTGTGTCTGACTCTTTCTGATCCCATGGACTGTAGCATGCCAAACCCCTCTGTCCTCCCCTATTTACTGGAGTTTGCTCAAATTCATGTCCATTGAGTTGGTGATACTATCTATCCATCTCATCCTCTGCCATCCCCTCCACCTTTTGCCTTCAAACTTTCCCAGCATCAGGATCTTTTCTAATGAGTCAGCTCTTAGCATCACATGACCTAAGTATTGGAGCTTGAGCTTGAGCAACAGTCCTTCCAGTGAATATTCAGGTTTGATTTCTTTTATGATTGACTGGTTTGATCTCTTTGATGTCCAAGGAACTCTCAAGAGTCTTCTCTAAATCACAGTTCTAAAGTATCAGTTCTTTCATGCTCAGCCTTGTTTATGAACCAACTCTCATGTCTGTACATGACTATTGGAAAAACAATAACTTTTCCTATATAGACCTTTGTTGCTAAAGTGATATCTCTGCTTTTCAATACACTGTCTAGGTCTGTCATAGCTTTCTTCCCAAGGAACAAGTGCCTTTTAATTTCATGGCTGCAGTCAAAGTCTACAGTGATTTTGGAGCCCAAGAAAATAAAATCTATCCCTGCTTCCACTTTTTCCCCTTGTATTTGCCCTGAAGTGATGGGATGAATGCTTTTCTTAGTTTTTTTTTTTTTTTTTAATTTTTTTAATGTTGAGTTTCAAGCCAGGTTTCACCTTCTTCTTTCTCCTTCATCAAGAAGGTTCTTAGTTCTTCACTTTCTGCCATTAGAGTGGTATTATCTGCATCTCAGAGGTTGTTGATATTTCTCCTGGGAATCTTGATCCCAGCTTGTGATTCATCCAGTATGGCATTTCACATGATGTACTCTGCATGTAAATTAAATAGCAATATAGATCCTTGTCATATTCCGTTCCCAATCTTGAACCATTCCATTGTTTCGTATCTGGTTCTCAATGTTGATTTTTGACCTGCATACAGGTTTCTCATGAGACAAATAAGGCAGTCTGGTAATCCATGTTTTGAAGAATTTTCCAGTTTGTTGTGACCCACATGGTGAAGTCTTTAGTGTAGTCAGTGAAGTAAAAGTGAATGTTTTTCTGGAATTCCCTTGCTTTCTCCATGATCCAACAAATACTGGCAATTTAATCTCTGGTTCCTCTGCCTTTTCCAAACTTGACCTTTTCTAAACCCAGTATTTCACATGCTACTGAAACCTAACTTGAAGTATTTTGAGCATAACCTTGCTACCATATGAAATGAGTGCAATTGTATGGCAGTTTGAGCATTCTTTGGTATTGCTCCTCTTTGGGGTTGAAAAATATTATACCTTGTCTAAATATAACTATGTAGAAAATGTTTGGAAATGTAAATAATAAACTATTGGGTGTTACTTCTTGAGCAGAGTTCTTGGAGCTTAGGAAGAGATTTATTATTATATATTCTTTATCACTTTGTTTAAATGGTTTTGCTGTCATAACAAGTAATTGGCTTTTATTTTTGAATAATGGATAATGAAGACCACTGAACAGTGCCTGACATGTGAAGTATAGACTTGTATCTTGAGAAATAACAAAACAACCAAGATAGTCAGAAAAATGTATTTGCTGAAATAAAAAATGTTTCCCAGAATGTACTTACACTGTACCCTCAGAGACTCACACACACATGTGTGCACAGTTGAATTGGAGTTCAAATATCAGCTAATAAGTTGATCATCATTTACAAAGTAATATGATTTCACATATATATCATATTTACTCAAAGGTCTGAATCATGGACATCAATTTTCATTATTTAGAAAAAACTACTAATCTTTTGAAGTGTGACTGTATATATTTGTTTTTAATATTGATTATACTTCTGAGTAGCTATGATTTTCATTTATCAAGGATTAATCTCAAAGCCAGCTGTCTAGTCCCGTGCAGACATAGTACATGCCAGGAATGTTATAGGATGTCACAGAGACTCATGGAAACTGAAGTCTCAGTCCTTCTAGTGAAAGGATTCTCTTGCCCCTTACCTTTTTAAAGATGGACAGCCTTTGGTCCCTCTGGGGAAAAAGGAGCCAGAAAAAATGCTATCTGAGCTTTATCAGGACAACTTCTTTGTTTGCTCCATCAACACTACTCAAACTTGTTGAGATAAATAAAGACAGTTGCTTTTCAAAACGATTAGGACTCTAATGATCTTTGGAGATGAGATTCTTGGTTGAGAATCTAAATTAAATGATCATATTTTAAACTACAAAGAATTCAAAAATAGTTTATGTTTGGAAGAAAATGGGAATAGCCAGTGATATTCTCATAATGTTAATTTGATTGCATGTTGGTCTGCTTACAGCCAGATGTCCTCCTTTGCTATTGAGCACATTGAGAAATTAAGATTCCATGCATTTCTCTAATTGCTCCCTTGAAATGAAAACTTCTTTGCTTTTCTCACAGCCATATAGAAGATGAAAACTACACATCTATGTTAATACATTCATCTTTTTAAACAAAGATTGAGAGATAAGAGTATTATTTAGTTTAATCAGGAGTGTGTATGATGATAGCAATTATAGTTTCTCCCTGAAAGTGTCAGCTGCCCATATGAAGTGAAACTGAGAAAGTTACAGCTACATTTTTGCACTTGCTTAAGAAATGCAGATACATATAAATCAAATCAGTGCTCTTGGCTAATTATCTAGGCAGTAACGACTTTCGGATTCTCAACAAAGAAATCGATTCTTAAAATTCAGAAGGAGATATAATAGACGCAGCTTTAGCCACTAACCAACCAAAAAGCATGCCAAGTTCAGTACTCTAGGCCCTAGAAAAAAAATATGTTGTTAAAATGTAGAGAATTTGACTGTATCCATGAGAAAATTTTTAATTAATTTTAAAAAGTCAGCCCAATAGCCTATATTGTCAGTTGTCTAAATATACTACTTTGTAGTAATTTAACTTGGTCATTTTAAGTTAAAATGGGACATTTAATATATTAATTTCATTTTAAGTTCCAACCTATGTTTTACCTCTGTATAATGAGAAGGTTAAGAAGCTTAGTTACCCAAATCAAAAATGACTTATTTAGAATTAGAGAAATATTGTGTATGCCTTTTATCTTCATATTTTCTGATAAGAACTAATGCAGTCAATTACAACTCTTTAATTGTATTTTACCAATCTGCATGTTAAGTTTTATTTAGATGGAGTTCTTCTCTTGCTACAACTAACCCTTTTGTAATTGCTTTTGTGGTATTAATTCTCTGATTTATGCTAGGCTATTTGAGAAAGATGAGAGAAGACATGTTACCATTTTGTGTATATTTGAAAAGGTAAAGAATGTGTTATTTTTCTACAATAGGAAATAAAAATGTGTGAGATAAGACTGTTACTATAAAGAGAAAATATGTTTCAATAAAATCATGAAAATACGAGTATAAGACAGACCCGGAGAAAACGGAGCGTATCTGGAGGATAACTCTTAAAATAATAGGGTGAAAATCATGTCATATGATAGACAATTAAAGGAAATGGATATATCTGGTCTGGAAAAATATAAACTTAAAAGAAAGTTAAATTGCCCACTCCCAATCCACTGCCTACTACTGAGTTTAAGAAAGACCCTATTTATCTTTCACTTAGACTGTTATAATAAATACCCTGCTTACTGATATCCATGCTTTCTTGAACTACACTTTCTCCTTTAATTTTTAGTAATGTGGCAAAAATTCCTTGGAATCTAGCTCAAATGTTATTTCTTTTGTGAGTTCTTTTCTGACTTTCTAATGAACAGATAGTATCTCTTTGCCTTCTATTGATTTGATTTTACTTTGATACACATCCTACCATTGTTTAGTTATTTGTTTATTTGGTTCATTTCTCTAAGGAGAAAAGGAATTTCTTTGGGAATCAACACTCACAGTCCTCCTGTGGATAACTGCAGCAATAAGACAGTGTCTGGAACATAGTTGATTCCATATCTACCTTATTTTTTTAATGTAAAAAAATAGAAGTGCTCATGCAGAAAGTAGATATTGGTTTTCAAGACTAGAGGAATTGGTTATATTGACTGAGGCTGAACTTGGAATTTCCCCAGGACACTAGTAAAACACTGAATTTATGTTTGAAGAATAATCATAGAATATCAAGTCACACACACACACACACACAACACACACATAAACATACATATGTACAGAACTGCAACAATAACACAAAAAGACCTCTCCATAGAAATCACTAGAATCAATAATTTTAATGGAATAATAATATTGGAGACATAACATGTTGGAAATTTTCATTTATTATTGCTTTATGCTTAGTCTGTGGTGAAATTTCATTAAAAGAGCAGACAGATATAATGTGATATGAAATATAAGAATTCATGAGACATTCTTGACAAACTTCTGTGGTAAAACAGAAAGTTTCAATAATCGAAACAATTTCTTTACTAATATACAGAATAAAAATTTTTGCACTATTATTACATTATTAAATATTAAAAAAAAACCTACTGCTTATTGCTCAAGAAAAAATGAGACTTTCTAAGTCCTACAGAGTGAAAACATATGCTGTACATCCTGAATGATAACTAGATGAAACAAAAAGAACTCTTGGAAATTTATAAAATAAAGTTTGAAACATAAACAGATAACATTCATTTTTGATTTTAACTGAGATCCAAAGAAAGAAGCATATATTAAGATAAACACTAATATATAAACATAAAGAAAATGCATACAAGAAATCAGTATATTTAAGATTTAGATAAAATTCAAATTTGATTTCATTATAGATCAGTATATTAGTATGGCCAAATGTCTACTATATTTTAGTTCACTGTCAGTCCTTTACTTTATCCCTATATTTTGAAAGATGCACAATATAAATTATATGTAGTAACAACCATAACAATAACACATCAGTGTATTTCAGCTTTGCCTGTGATGGGAAACACATGAACCCGGTGATACGTGGTTGAGAATGCTGTACTAGCATTCTAAAGCTATATTTCCATTATGACACAGTATATTTTTCTCTTTCTGCTTAAAGAACAAGTAAACATTTTGCAGGAGAAGGGATGTACAGATGGAGGTGGACAGAGGCATCTTGACTCTTAAATTAGTCCTTCACAACTTAGTTCCCAAATGTTTGTTTTTCATGCCCCCTGCTATATTGAGGAGAATATGCTATTGTTTGTCAATGAGTCATGTACTGTCTTCACAAATTTGGAAAAAATGCAAAGCTATAGTTGGGTATAGTATGAGTCACTGACAGATCACGAAAAGCTCCAAGAGATATACTCAGAGCTACTTTACATTTTGAAGAAAATTGATCCTCTTTTTCTGACAACATCTTCCAAATACTCAAGGTTTCCCTTCCTTGTCAATGGATGCAGTCATCAAGAATAGGTAATCCATTCAAAGATAAACATGTTTTAAATTCACCCTATCCTTTTTATTTCTGGCATTCTGCTCATCTCTCACTGCAAACCATTTTTTACCATATATACAGAATATCTTTTCCTATCCTCAAGGTGCAATACATTACATTTGACAAAACATACAGATGGGTAGCTTTTCACTGATTCTGTATAATCCTGGCAGACAGAATGAGTCTCTCTCACTTCATTGGGTCATCTGTACTAGGTTTCCTAACTGCCTCTTCACAGGGTAGGATCCTGAGAATCACGTTTTAACCTGCATCCACCAAAGCAAAACCAAAACAGGCTCTCTAACTGCACCTTTAAAAGGCAGAGAATTTGAAAATTCTGTTTCTCAACAATGGAATATATAAAAGCAGCTACTGCATGTATAGCTCTATCATATCAATGTGTATAAGAGGAACAACATAATAATGAGATGTTATGATATACTAGAGTTAAATATAGAATAAAAATGCGCAAACATTAAACTTCATTTGGCCTCAGCAATTACTACTCCTTAAACTTCAGATACTTGATTTTAAAATATACATATAAAGTTACTGAATTTTTAGCCTGATTAAAAACAATGAGAGTGGGGGCCAGGTGGGATGCTACAAGGAAATATTCAAATATTTGAAGAGCAGCCCTACAATAAAGGGTGCAGATACACAGTGTGTCATTTAGAGGAAAATACTAAAATTAATGAACGTCCTTCATGGAAAGATAAACTTCTATACTATATAAATAAATATTTTGTTCTACAAAAAAATACAACATCATATGGGATCATAATCTTCCTGACATTGGCTAAAGAATTTGTTCTGAATCCTTTGTAGAATTTATTGGAATATAAACTTCCGGTGGGAAAAGTTTTGTTTTTGTTTGCTCAGTCACTCAGTTGTGGCTGACTCTCTGCAAACCCATTGACTGTAGCCTGGCAGGCTCCTCTGTCCATGGAATTTTCCAGGCAAGAATAATGGAGTGAGTTGCAATTTCCTTCTCCAGGGTGTTTCATTTATTGCTACTTTGTTCCCTTTGACTAGAATAGCATCTGCCCCATGGTAGACCCTTGATTTATCCTACAAAGAATCAAAATAAATAAGGACACTAAAGATTTGATGGCAAGTTTTTAAGATTTCCCCAAGAAATTCCCTTTATATTCATGTCTTGCTCATAAGCATAGGCATTAATAGAAAACTAAACTTCTGATTATACTTCAAAGCAAAAAGATCTTTTAAAGATTAGTCATTACAGATGTATAGGGGGTTGTTTAAATAATGTTCAAACTTGCTTTCATCTAACTTTTCTTAATGTTATCAAAAGCTAAATGTGAATTGTAAATGAAATTCAGAAGGGAGGCACAACCTATGGATGATAATCAATGAGGCATCTCCCATCTGATGTCTCATGGACAAACCAAATGTATACCTAGACATTTTTGTTTTTACAGCAAAGTTTGTCTATCAGATTTGCACCATAAAAATGGTATTAGCTCTGCATAGTTGTGTGGCAAATTACTTCGAAATGTATCAGCTTAAAACAAAAATACATATTATTTTCACAATTTCTGAAGGCCAGGAATCCATGAGCAGTTTAGCATGGCACTGGCTTACAAGGTTGCAGTCAGTCAAGCTGTCAACTGGAACTATGGACAGATCAAGGCTCTACAAGCTCATGTGTTTATTCACAGACCTTACTTCC
Organism: Antilocapra americana; assembly: GCA_007570785.1. Classification (NCBI taxonomy): domain Eukaryota; kingdom Metazoa; phylum Chordata; class Mammalia; order Artiodactyla; family Antilocapridae; genus Antilocapra; species Antilocapra americana. The sequence goes on along the minus strand of ML660197.1, from coordinate 48,455,936 downwards.
TCAGCTTTGTGCTACTTGTTGTCCAGAGCCAGCAGCCCCTCAACATGTGGGCTTTTCACAATAAGAGAGAAAGAGAGAGAGAGGATCTGAGATGGAAGCTGTGGTCTTTAATAACCTAATCCCAGAAGTGAAATATTTATAACATTACAACATATGTTATTGGTCTTGAAGTCATCCCTAGCACAATGTAGGCGTGGACCTACATAAGAGTGTGAATACCAGGAGAAAAAAGTGATTGGGCATCTTCCTAGAGGCTGCCTACTATAGGAATCACTGAATCAATAATTTGCTAGTTAAGTTATAGACACTATGGGACAGGTGACACTAGTGGTAAAGAACCTGCTTATCAATGCAGAGATGTAAGAGATGTGGGTTCGATCCCTGGGTCAGGAAGATCCCCTGGAGGAGGGCATTGCAACCCAAACGAGTATTCTTGCCTGGGGAATCCCATGGACATAGGAGCCTGGAGGGCTATGGTCTATAGGGTCGCAAAGAGTTGGACATGACATTACTTTTTTAAAAATTTCATTTTTGTTAAAAATTGTTCATATTTCTAGAAATATAGAGACACATGTAAGAAATAAAGAAATAGCAGTTTTCATTGTGTATTATGATGCTGCATACTTTGAAAGAAAAAAAGAAACCTGAAACAATGTTAACAGTTCAGAATATCAAAACAACTCCCTTCATTTAAAAGTTCAAGTAGTTGAAATAACTCAGGGACTGTTTCTAGAGGTTATTCTTCTGTAATGCATACATGTAGTATTAAAATATCACCCTCATGATTATTAATATCATCAAGCAAGCAGAAGAATGTTCTTGTAACTGTGAGTCAGAAGCAGGTTTTCTTTGGTTTCTATTCACATGCAGCAGTTCATTGGCAATTTTTCTACAGAAATGCATATTCTCCTCAAGTGTAATGTCCTTGGGAATAATAGCCACAGAACAAAATGCTGGGTTTGTAAAACATTTTGAGCTCTGTGGGGAACAAAAGTTGCTAGGAAAGTACAAAGAATTATTAGCATCAAATTTACAATTTATTCTGATTCTCTCCCCAAATCCTTTCCTTTGCCCTAAGGGAAGAAAGTTCCAATAAAGGAGAGATGGGGCTGTGAGCTGTGAAGTCTAGTTATGTTCCTGGGTTGAACCCTCCTCTGGGCTCCAAGATGCACAAGAATTCTCTGTCAGGATTCCTAGTTTCAAGAACAAAACTTGTCTCTGACAAATTTAAGAGGAAAAAGACATTTGCTATATATATATATATATATAGGGCAGTCCAGAGATTCCCTGAGAGGTCTAGAAAACTGGACTTGGAACACAAGCAGCCCAAGATAATTTCAAACTACATAAAGAGAAGAGAGTTAAAAAACATAGCTTCCCCAGGTAGCAACAATACTTTGTTTTTCAGCCTTCGGCATACATTTCACAACTAAAGACAGACTGTAAGCAGGAAAGATTATCTACAGATTCGTTATTCGACATGCACTTGACAATACATGCTGAACTATAAACATGAACCAGGTATTAATTTAGATATTGGGGATAGAGTTGTTACACAAAAAATCAAAGCTCTTGCCTACATGGAGTTTATATTCTAATAAATTCTATCAGGTAAAATACTGTTTATACTGCTTTGATCAGTTTTATTCAATTTTTATCAATAAATAAATTTATTATTGACTTATCAATTAAAGTTTTAACTATACTCATTAAGGTTATTGTTCTTCTCTTATGTTCCACTCCTGTGAGATTACTGGGAATTGTGGAAGCCAGATCTCATCTGGGATTATTTGATGTGATCCCATAATACCAAACACAGTAAAAAATGACAATATCTGATATAAGCATTTTAAACTTTTTCTTCACAGCAAAATAATAAGGAATACTTATTATATAATAATATTTATATTATTTATTTATTATACTAAAAAGTTGTTTTATGGTATAAAACGTATTTGCTCTAAGTATTTTTTTTTAGTTATTACATGGAAGAAAGTTTCTATGATTGCAAATATCAATATTCCATTGACTAATGTGCTGTGCTAAGTTGCTCAGTCACGTCTGACTCTTTGAGACCCCATGGACTGTAGCCCATCAGGCTCCTCTGTCCACAGGATTCTCCAGGCAAGAATACTGGAGTGGGTTACCATACCCTCCTCCAGGGAATCTTCCAGACCCAGGGATTGAACCCATGTCTCTGAAGTCTCCTGCATTGAGACTATTCATAAACTCCTCCATTGACTAATACTTAAATATAATCAGTAGTTTAATAAATTCCACTTTTTTCATGAACTAATATAATGTTCTCTTACATGAGAGATAAATATGGATATTTTTAGTAGATCCTTTGAAAGTTATATAATAAGTCTAACATATGTTAAAGCGGAGGCATGACTCTTTTATGCTTTATTTAACCTGAATTGAAGTCCATTGGAAGCAGAGGATTAAGGCTCTGAAGAAAGCTGAGAGCTTGGGGACAAAACGTTTGTGAGGGCTGTTAGACAGGGAGAGAAAACTCAATATATCTGACTCATGCTTTTCTCAAAGTAAACTCATACAGGTTGTTATTTCTCAAAACATATTATCTATTTTTGAAGGATAATTGTTTAGCAAAACCACGAAATTATGAGACATACGAGTGACTTAGAAAATGGAGAGATATAAGTAACTCTGGCTCTGAAAAAGCAAGATGTCACAATTAAAACAAACAAACATCTAACCTAGAAGAATTTGAAAGTTATTTTATAAAGCAAGAATTTTTTTGACTTAAGAGCTGCATGATGGGACAATGAAATTTTAAACACTAAAAATTTAGTGGTTTGCAATCAGAACAAAATGTCCATGTAATTCCATCATCCTGATTTATCCTTGTAATCCCACTTGTTTCTTGGAAAAACTGTTGGTGGTTTTAGCAAAGTTCAGATTGTTCTCTTAATGACCTTATCAGGTTTCATTCCCTTGCATTTACTCAAGGACTTATCTCCAGCAATGGTTCTAGCTGACTTTGTATTGCATGAAACATGCTGTAAACTTCGTAGTCATTATAAAAACATCACACATCTTAAGCCCTGTTTCCTCTTCTGCTACAAGTATACTCCTCTGTTCCCTTTTTTTACACGATGTACTAAAAATTTGTTTCCAGTTCATCTCATTGGGTTCTCTCTTAAGCTCATCCTGATATTTCTTTTTGTCCACAGAATTCCATTAAAACTTTACTTATCAAGACTACCAATTACCAATTTCCTATCAAGACAACCATATATATATGTAATTGAAATATATGTATATTCCCATAGGTAATTAATACTCAGTTCTTATTTTACTTGTTTAGTGAAAATAGTGGGAGAAACAGACTTAACTGAAATACTTCTTTCCCACTACTCTAGTGGTTCCCTTCTTTCCTCACTGGCTACTCACATCCCCTAAGTTTCAATGGTAGTCAGATCTTGTATGTCTTTTCTTCATTTCACTCACTCCTTAAGTGCCCTCACAGAGTCTCTTGGTTTTAAAACCATTTATTTACTGATAACTTCCAAATGTTTATCTCCAGTTTAGATTTCTCCTCTCAACTACTGAGTTCTAGATCCATTTGTCTACTTCAGTGTCTGGGGTCTTTACTCTGTTCTATGTCTATTAGAGACAAAAGACAGGCTCTAAACCAACTCTTAATCTTCCTTTCTAAGCTTGCTCCCACACTCCTTTTCACTCCTCCTCACTTCAGTTATGGCAGCACCATCCTTCTTAGGCTGAAACCTTGGTGTTACAATGACTTTTCTTTCTGTCACACACATTTAATGTATTAATAAATCTTGTTGACTTTGTCTTCCAAATAGCTTCAGAAAATGACCACTTCTCGCCACCTCCACCACTCCCACTATGGTTCATTATACCATCTTCTCTCACAAATCACTGTCAGAACTCACAAGTGGTCTCCCTACGTACATTCTTGTCACCCCTCACACAATTTATTTTCCACACATCAGCTGCCAGCCAGAGCTATCCGTTTATGTATGTAGGATCATATCACGTCTCTGATGAAAACATTCTGCTTTACTCACAGAGTAGATTAAGCCATTATAATAGCCAGTAAACCCACATGTCAGTGGTTCTTGACACAGGCTGCAAGTTAAAATCATCTTGGGAGATTTTAAATGATACCAGTATCTGGGTCTCATTCTCAGAGATTTTAGTTTAACCAGTTTTATATGAGATTTGGGCTTTGATATTGAAAATATGTTAGGTAACTATAAAGGGCAACCTGGATTGAGTCAACTCTAACCCTAAAAGTTTCCCCCCCACACACAGTCTGATTCATTGGCTCAAAAAAGTGGAAATTTTATATCATGATCTGGATCCACTGTGTCTTTGAGGTACTTTTTATCCTCCCAGTTCATTCTGGTTTAGTGCTATTCAGTTTCTTTGCTATTCATAAAACATAGTAAACATTTGTTCTCCTCAGAGGTTTTTCATTTGCTCAACTTTTTTCCATACCTCTATTGCCTTATGTCTGGTGTATTTGTATCAGTCACAGTATAGTAGAATATATGCTCCAGGAGGGCTAGAATTGTTTTTCTGCTATATTCCCAGCCCATAAAGTGTCTATTGTCCATAATTGGCTCTCAATAAGTATTTACGAATAAAGAGTCTATTTCATAATCTTTAAGCTCAATGCAAGCATGTAAGGTATATTAAAAAAAAGTCTTAAAAAAAGAAAGAGAGACAAGTTTAAGAGGAGTGGAACTGGAAATGTTCTCTTTTTGATGTGCTGATGTGAGTCGCCAGTTAAATACTCATGCGAAGACATTCACCACTAGGATGAAAAACGACTCTATAGTTCATGAGAGGAGCCAAAGATTTAGGCATATACTTTGTTAGTTGTCCAGTTAGAGCTGATGGCTGAAATCCTGGGAATGAATTCCAGTTCCAATAAAGAGTATTCAGAAGGAAAAAAAGAGATTGATATAGAAAAAAAAAAATCACAAGAGGTTAAAGAGAAAGAATTCCTAAAAGGAACTGAGGTCAGGGGCAGCTCACTGTGAAGCGAACTTTCCATAGGAAATGGCCTGGTTTCCTTAGCTTCCCTGACCACAGCTCTCATCGCACCCCCTACTTTCTCTTGATCACCGAGTCCAGATGCCAGGAACCATCTGCACAAATGTGATTCCTTGTTCTATTCATGCTGCAGTATGAGGTAAATGGAGCTATCATAGGACCACTGAGGCTTCAATCTCTGTGTATCAATAAGAGACTCCTTTGTATTACTCAGATACAGAGTATCTCCTTTGTATTACTCAGGTGAAGTCTGGGGCTGCATCGTGGGAATTTAGCCGGTACTCTTTTGAGATCCCGTGAGGTAATAATGCTACTTTGTATTCAAAATGGAGCTTAACTGGTAATAATAAGCATCTGCAGAGACTTCACAGCACCCTCAGCAGCAGGGAAATGTGGAGTGGAAGGTGCTAAAACTGTAATTAGAACAAGGCATCTGTCTCCCAGCTCCTACAGAGCAGCTACTAATCAATGTGATCACTCGTTTTGAGTGGGGAAGTGCTCACCCATGGTTCTGTTGGACTTTTTCCCAGCCACCAGCCGACTGAATGCTGGTGGAGAGCACCCTTGGCTTTGGAGAGGGAGAAGGAAGCATTATTGCTTGGTAAATGTAGCCGTTCACTTTTAAAAAGGTGTTTGGTGGGGGCATGTCTTGATTTCCATTTCCTATAAATAGCCTATTTGCAGAACAATCTGGAGGCCAATTTTTTTCTAAAAGTATGGTACACTCTAAAGCAGTTTCAGACTGATTATCCAGGATTTTTTATTTCTTCTCCCATAAGTTTACTTGCCCTTCATAATTTTGATCCCTTCTGGCAAGTTTATTGAGGAAGAGAAAGAAGATTTAATGCAATTGTACAAATTTTCCATCTATTACCAATTCTGATTTGGGCAGCATTTTCCAATGTATGGAAAATTAAAATTCATCTTCTATAAAATTCATCTGTAAGAATCTTCTTGAAAAAAAAAAAGAGCGCTTTAATCCAATACTTTGGAGAATGCTGGATATTATATCTCCCTTTTTAGAAATTCACAGTGCACACAAGGGTATTAAAGGCTTCTAACTGTCCTACAATAAAGAAACTGGTTTAAACTCTGCTGAACCCAGCATGGCCCAAACTTATTGCTCTAGGAAGTTTTTCTTTTCTTTTCTTTTTTGAGGACATGAAAAAGAATTAATGTTCCAAAGAAAAGGCTTTAGTAAAAGCTAAATTAAATATTTCTTATCGTTGACATTTAAATTATGCTTAAAATGAGGTACAGAGATTTCCCGAGAATGTCTTCATTTCTGCTTTCTATTACCACTAATAACTGCATGTTATGTAATCATTTGGGATAAGTGGGTCAGGATTCTCGCTCATTCTTCTCAAAAGAATAAAAATAAAAGTCAATCCTTTTATCATGATTATCAGCTTACTTAAAAGCTGACTCCTATTCTCATCCAATATAGCCCCAGAAGACAGTCTTAGTGTACAGTCTGTCTTTTCTACAGATGTTGATGCCTGGTGTCTCTGAGAATTCCACACCAGACTGAGACAGCCTTCTCTTTCTTTAAATCTTCATGTTGGAGGGTGTTCAGAAACTGACAGCATTTAAGATAATTTCCTAAGAAGCTGAAAAAGAAGGCTCACGCACTAGTGCATTAGGTTACATGTTCATGTAAAGATACAAGGCAGACATGAATGATGTAGCATATATATTTTTTCATAAAGAATAAGAGGACAAATAACTATAAAGTAAAGGAAACAAAATTTAAAAGAACCACAAAATAGGTAGTAGGAAGAATATGGTTATGATGAATATAACATTAGTTAAATGTCTTACAGGGCACAGTGGAGCACTAACCAAGAGAATTATTAGACATTTCTGAGGTGTAAAATCACTTGACTCAAGATAGAGTAAGTCAATATGAAAAGAACACTTGGGGAAGCCAGCAGAAATACATCAGAACTCTATCGAGAAAATAAGTAAAAAAAGTAAAAAAGTAATAAAAAAAATGTAAGATAAAAAAGTAAGGAAAAGTCACCAAATGATTAAAAAACTTTTATTTTATACCTGAAAAGTCAGTTATAAAGATACATAAACTTTAGGTTTTGCCTTAGAGAGATTATGGTTAACAGGAACATCCTTTGTTTTTCCAAATGAGGAGATTTATAGGTTGCAGAAGGAAATCTGGAAATAAAATGTCCTAGAGATGGTTTAGGATGTGAGTGTGCATGCATGTGTGTGCGTGCGTGTGTGTGTGGTGTAGGGAGTGAAATGAGGAACAAGGGTAAGGGAGAGAGAAATTTTAAAAGTTACAGATAACTAGAAGACGAAAGTAAATATATTTGTAAATATGGTTGCATGTTTAGTATGTTGTATAACTCTCTTTTCTCTGTTTCCTCAAGGGTTTTCAGAAAACAGGGAAAAACAAACATTTTTTCCAGTGCTTGCTTTCTGCAGTTGGATATATTTCTATTTAATGATAGGAAGAATGAAGATTTAGACATTTAGTTTCTACCTAAACAGGAAACATTAGCAACTGGATTGAGGGAATTTTAATATGTAGCAGACTTAAAGAGTAGTGAGAAAGAAGGATTACTATTTTGGTGTGAGAGATATCATCATAAATGTTATGCAACTCTATCTTGAAAGATAAATACTTAAATTGTTTGAATTCTAAACTTACATATTTGAATTCACCTTAATTCACATTTATTGAAGAAAGTTTGCACAAAGACTATTCCATCTAAGGTTCTCACTTTAGTAGTAGGTGCCTAGGCTCAAGGTGTCAGACATTCGTTCACACTGAGCATATTAACAGCTTTAAAAACAAACTTGATTCTGCATGGCTAACCAGCTTTGTTGATCTTTTCTCCACATTCATAATTAATCTCTGCATAGAGTCATTAAGTGTCTCAGTCAGTATTCTCCAGAGACATGGAACCAATAGGATGTGTGTATGTGTGTGTGTGAGTGTTTGTGTGTGTAAAGAGATTTGCTTTAAGGAATTGGCTTAAGTGATTACAAAGGCTGGTACATCCAAAATCTGTAGGGTGGGCTCTCAGACTGGAGGCCAGAGAAAAGCCAACTTCAAGTCTGAAGGCTGTCTGCTTTGGATAAAGTAAAGGATCAAAGATAAGTAAAGACAAGAAGATGATGGTGATGTAATCAAGAGAACAACAATAACAAGGGAAGACTGTCTATATTTAAAGCAAGAAGAAACAATAAGCCTTGATATTTGTTATAAACTATAGAACTCCACCCTGAGGTTTTTCCATATTTGGTATTCTGTATGTAAAGAACAATGTTAAAGTGATTTCATACACACAGTGATCTTGCAAATAATGACAAAAACAATGGCAAAGAACTATTTACCAATGAGAAATACGCACATGCATTTGCAGACTGTTGATTCATTTGTTTTACTTGAACTACATATCTTTTGTTCATTTTCCAATCACACTCTTGGAAGGAGAAATTTTACCATGTTTCTCCAGACTCGTAAAAATCCAAGGTAAATTCTAGATCGAAATAAGTAGGATTTAAGTTTCACCTTGCCAGTAGAAAGTGCGATTGTGTGAATTTTTCCACCATTTCAATAAACGCTGTCAAAAACATTCTACTTTGATATTCTTAAACCTTAAAGATTTAAATTCATTTAATGTTTTTGAAGAGAGTGTATCTATTGCCTCTAGGGAACAGTCTCTGTTCTTCTTTCTCCAATCCAACTCTTTCTCCATAGGGTGTCTATATTATTCTCAAATTGAACTATCTTTATTCCACTTACTTTAAATTCTCCAATGGTTAAGGTGTACACAGCAGGACTCAGCAGTTACTTGTTCTAAATCTGTTCAAAATCCTCCCACCCTAACTGCTGGCACGGCTGGGTCCAGTGCCAATCAGATAGTTCGTTGTTCTTGGTAGCTCACACAGCTGCTCATCAAATGCACAGCTGTGGCAGTGACCTTTAATAATATTATTCAGAGAATCAGCCTCGTTGTATGAAACAGTCATGTTCTCATTTAAAATTCCCCAGAACCTTCTATTGGCTTTGTAATTGAATCTATATTTTGTTAAACTGTCAAGGAAGATTTTTTTTTAAATCAACAATCAAATATTATATTAATAAAACTTGTCCAGGATCTGTACAATGCTGGCTAATATAACCAGGATCAAAATGGTCTTTCTGCATATGAAATTCAGGGAAAGTAAAACAGAAGGGGCTTAAATGACTTGAGAAAATGTTCATATGTTGCTGCCTCAGCATTCCTGAGGAAACAGAAAATTATTAAGAGGTTTACTGAAGATATGGTTTGAAGCAAAATAAGTCTAGTGTTTATTGGAATGAGAATTTTAGGTAATTGGATGTCTATCATTGGCTAGGTCATATTTTTAGATATTTTGAGGCCTATTTTACAACTTTACAAGATTTCTGTGAGATTATGTTTTTTCTTTTACAGTTAACATGACTATTCAATAAATATATATTACCAAAGGGATGAGGCCTGACACTTCTTTTTAAAATTTTTATTTTCTATCATGCATTAAAACTGATTTTTTTCAGGTATATAGCTGTATACCCAAGATGTGTGAATTATAACACATGCATAGATTTATGTTACTACCACAATCAGGAGACAAAACTCTTCATAGGCCTACAAAACTCCCTCATGCTATATATTTAGAGCTTCATTTCCCCCAATTTCTCTAGCCTTAACCCCATTACTATAGTTTTGTCTTTCTTGACAATGACATAAAATATAATTATAAAAAAGGTGATCATTTACCACTAACTTCTTTCACTTAGCATGATGACCTTAAGATTTATCAATAGCTTGTCCCTTTTTGTTGCTGAATAGCATTTCACATATGACTTTACCACTTTTTTTTTTTTTTTTTTTACCCATTGTAGGGCATTTGAATTGTCTCCAGTGTGTTAGTTACTCAGTTGTGTCCAACTCTTGGTGACCCCATGGACTGTAGCCCACCAGGCTCCTCTGTCCATGGAATTCTCCAGGCAAGAATACTGGAGTGGATAGTCATTCCCTTATCCAGGGGATCTTCCTGACCCAGGAATCAAACCCTGGTCTTCTGCATTGCAGGCAGATTCTTTACCATCTGAGCCACCAGGAAAGCCCATCCAGTTTTGGGTAATTATAGAGTTGCCATTGAAATTTGTGAACAGGTTTTGAGGTGAATATATGTTTTCATATTTCTGGTCTAAATATCCAAGGATAGTGATCTGGTAAGGATATTTTAACTTTATAAAGCACTGCCAGATTATTTTGTGGAGGCGTATCATTGCTGGTATTGTACCACCAATGTATGAGAGTTCCAGTTGTTCTATATCCTCATCAGGATTTGATATAATCATACAACTTTGGTATTATTTACTTAAGTCATCTAATGTGTATGTAATTATATCATATAGTGATTTCAGTTAGTGCATTATTAACAATTAATGATGTTGAACAACTTTTCATGTATTCATTAACCATCCATAGAATCTCTTAAAGTATCTGCTCAATCCTTTGCTCAGTTTTTAATTATGCTGTTTGTTTTCTTGTTTTGAAAGTTCTTTATGTAATCTTTTAATGATTGGTAATTTGCAAATACTTATTTCAGTCTGTGGCTTATATTTTCATTATTTTAGCAATGTATTGCACATAGCAAAAGCTTTTGATTTTTGATGAATTATTTTATATATATATATTTTGTAGGTCAAAATCTATTTTTCTGAAAATATAAAAATATTTTCATTTCCCCCCAAATTTCATAGCTTTATATTTTCCACTTGCATCTATGGTCTGTTTTGAATCAATTTTTCATATGATATTAGAGATTTAAGTTGATATTAATTTTTTTGCATATGAAATTTTTAAAAAGAACTGTTTTTTTGCAGTCAGGTCAAAATTAAATGGCCATATTTGTGTGGTTCTATTGACTTTGCCAAAAAGTTCATTTGAGTTTTTCCATTATATCATACAACAAAACCTAAAAAAACTTTTTGGTCAACCCAATATTCCTGGACTTGTTATTCTGTTCCATTGATCTATGGGTCTATCCTTCGGTGGTTATTGATATAGATACCTATTTGATATTCAAGAAGTAATATTCTGTACACAGTTTTATTTAAGTCTGGAGATGAGAGAAGAAGTTGAGGTTGGGGATCTAAAGTAGTTATTACATGAACACACTATTTAAAAATAACGGCACTGAAGGAGGGAAAAAAGAGGGGAGAGAGAGAATGACAGGAAGAGAATATGGATTCAAGGTAAATCCTTTTATGCTCCAACACTTAGAAGTAAAGTAGAAGAGGTTTAGAAGGAGAGGCCAGTTAAGATAAGTGAAAAATAAGAGTGTGATATCAAAATATGGAAGAAAAACATTTCAAAAAGCAGCATGTGAGAAACTGGCAAACACAGCCGAGAATTAAAGGAGGCTGAGTATAAAGAAATGAATGAAACAAATCTTAATTTTCATATTTAAGAAATGAACAGGAATTGAGGAAAATGATAAATGGATAATATCAATAACATTTTGGAAAAGTTTAATATGAAAGATAGCACAAAAATGGAGAATTAGCTGGAAGGGGATACCAAAGTAAAGAGGTTTTTGTTTTGGCTGTTTTTTGCTTTTTTCAGTTTTGTTTATTTTGGTAACATGAAAGCATGTTTGATACAAATGGACATGACCTAACTGCAAAAGATAATTGTTGATTCATAATTGAGGCACTAGACAGGAGCAGCAGCTGGGTGAAGGAATTGTCTGCAGGGGGCTTCCCTTGGTTTACTAGATTAGAGGGAGGGGTGGAAGAAGTCTTGCTGGAATCCCATCTAAAGTGTAATGCAAAAAGGATACAGGGTATATGCAGTATCTGTTTAGTTGTTTCTTTATATTTTTTATCCTGTTTTTCTTTGCAGTTGTTAAATCTGTATGCATGGAGTTTATTGATTGATTTTTTTGTACAGATGGAATTTAAAACCTCTGCTATAAATATATCCACCAATGGGCATTATTAGCATACTGTGTAGAGGGTTGATTGTGTAACTCAACAATCAGAATGCAATGTTTGGCCTTATTTTTCCAGAGTTGTGTTGTTGTTTGTTTCTTGGCAGCATTGAGCATGGGTTTGTGCATCTTAGTTCCCCCACCAGAAATGGAACCTGTGCCTCCTGCAGTGAAAGCTCAGAGTCTTAACCACTGGACCACCAGGGAAGTCCCTCAGAGTTATTTATTCAGTCATTTCTTCAAGGGAAATGAAATGATTTAGTTGGAGCTAGATAAATAAAAAAGTGAAATAAAAAGGCATGCTAACATATGTGGCTAAACGACTGGAAATCCATAGCAAATGAAACCACTTAGATCCTTTGTGAAAGTTAAAGTTGCTCAGTCATGTCTGACTCTTTGCAACCCCATCCTGTACAATCCTTGGAATTCCCCAGGCCAGAATACTGGAATGAGTAGCCTTTCCCTTTTCCAGGGGATCTTCCCAAGCCAGGGATTAAACCCAGGTCTCCCGCAATACAGGGAGATTTGTTATCAGCCCAGCCACAAGGAGATCAGTCCTGGGTGTTCATTGGAAAGACTGATGTTGAAGCTGAAACTCCAATACTTTGGCCACCTCATGTGAATAGCTGACTCATTTGAAAAGACTCGGATGATGGGAAGGATTGAGGGCAGGAGGAGAAGGGGGCGACAGAGGATGAGCTGGCTCGATGACATCACCAACTCAATGGACATGAGTCTGGGTAAACTCTGGGAGTTGGTGATGGACAGCGAGGCCTGGGGTGCCGTGGTTCATGGGGTTGCAAAGAGACAGACATGACATGACTGAGTGACTGAACTGAACTGAACTGAGCCACAAGGGAAGCCCAAGAATACTAGAGTGGGTAGCCTAGCCCTTCTCCAGTGGATCTTCTTGACCCAGGAATTGAACGAGGCACTCCTGCATTGCAGGAGGACTCTTTACCAATTGAGCTTTCAGGGAAGCCCTTCACTAATATAAATTAAAGATATCAGTGTTTATTATTCTATTGCAGATATCAGTTATTGCTGTCTAGCCTATACTGCCACACCATCTCAGCAATGGCTGGGCCACCGTTGTCAATGCCGAGCATAGCACCATTTACATAGAAGATTAAGAGAAAAAACTCTTCAGACCTAAAAGGTGAATAATTTTTTATACATATAAGTAATATTTATCTAATCAAATAAAATTATTTATGTAGTATGATTTTGATTAAAGAAGAACATAACCTTAGGATATAACTCTGTTCTTTTACAATGATTGAAGACTTACATGCTTCTTGGTATAAATGTAGATGGTAAATCTTGTGGTAAAGTAATTGATGATCAGGGAAATAGAAAAAATAATACGTAAAAGCTATGACATATCAATAAAAATTATTCCAAACTACAAGTGAAGATTTTTCCCTATCACACTATTTATAAAGAATTATGATCACTTTAATTTCATAGCTAAATAATGTATTTTATATGTAAAACATGGTTGCAAACTATTTCCTGTATAGGGAGGGAGAAAAACACTTTCTTTTCTATGTTGTATATATTGGTATACATATATCTTGCTTTTTTTCTGAAAGATTTATGTCGATAGCTCTATAGATGGCATAGGCTATATGGAGGCATAGAAAGCATTCAGTCAAAACTGTTGCAAACAAATATGCTAGCAGCATACTCTATTGATTGAATCTTGTGAATTCATAAATCAGATTTTCCCCACACATTCATTCAAATTGCAAAGTCAAAAACACTTTATAATTTGTTTTGGACTTTTTTCCTACATTAAGAAAACGATTTTGAAACATGTAACTTTTTGTTTCAAAATTTACACAATTAAAGCTCAATTGCTATACTAGTTATCTCCTCCAGACATTATTTGTATAAATTTTAGGTACATCAAAGTCATAGTTTTATATCACTTATTTTGTTTATTCTAAATAGCACAGTCTTTTGTTCCCAGATAATATTTCATGACCATATGGTAATTCATTTTGAATAATGCCTGGCAATTGAAGTGACAATAGTTATTTCTTCGTAATTCCCAACAGAGATTAAAAATGAAAAATTCAATCTTATGAATCTTTTCAGAAATCTTGACACCTAATTTGCCTCAAAAATAAAAACAAACAAAAAATTTACATTGTTTATGCAAAAGGGAGTATATGATGGAGGAAGAAGTCCTGGACCTGATGTCAGAAGAACTGGAGTTCAAGTACAGGTTCTGTTGCTTTCTAAGTGGGATGCCTGGATTCCCTTCATCTCTCTAACTCTTGACTTTCTCAACTGCAAGACAACGTGGTAGCACCATTTACTTCCTCTGTCACAAGGCGGTAGTGAATATCAAATCGAATGAAATAATGCGTAATTGCTAATACTAACTGGGTGCCTGACAGGGCCTGAGTACTGTGATAAGTATGTTTTCACTTGTGCATTTGTTTGTGATCCCCTCAACAATCCTATGAGGTATGCATTATGCTTATTTCATTTTAGTAGCAAAGAGAGTCAGCCTGAGAGAATTTATACAACTTTTTCCAGGTAATATGATGATAAAAACAGCCAAGACGTTGCTGTTGTTGTTACGTTGCTAAGTTGTGTTGACCTCTTTTGCAACCCCGTGACCTATAGCCCATCAGGCTTTTCTGTCCATGGGATTTCCCAGGCAAGAGAGCTGTAGCAGTTGCCATTTCCTTCTCCAGGCAATCTTCCTGACCCAGGGATCAAATTCAAGTCTCCTGCATTGGCAGGTGGATTCTTTAACACTGAGCCACCAGGGAAGCCCAGGGAGCCAAGACTGTATCCCAGATTTCGTGAAGTAGAAAGAAGCCCAGGCTCTCAAAGCACCCACACTTAACAGATTTTAATTGTTTTGAACAAAGAGATTCAAGCTATTTGAGAGTTGTTTTCATTAAACAACATGTTAGAATTTTAAAGAAACATTTGGAAAGTCTAATCAATTTGGTTCCTCTCTCATCTTGGACAGAGTACTCTCTTTGCCTTGGTTTCTGCCAGTGAAAAATAAGGGAGATAGTCATAGGTAACCTCTTCGAAATTCATTTAATGCACTAGATTGAAGAAAAGAGATAGAAATTATCGATTTTTTCAGGGATGATTTTTTTATAGAAATAACTTGATTTTACTCATATCTTAGAAGTAAGGTGACCAACTGTGTCAATTTATATAGGATTCAGGAAGGAGGACATGGGATTTGGAATGCTAAAACTAAGAATCATAGCTTATGTTTAGTTGCTCAGTTGTGTCCAACTCTTTGCGATCCAATGGACTGTAGCCCATCAGGTTCCTCTATCCATGGGATTTCCCAGGCAAGGATACTGGAGTGGGTTGCCATTTCCTTCTCCAGGGCATCTTCTGATCCAAGAATAAAACTGAGAATGTCCTAGGCAAATCAGGATGAGTTAGTCACTATACTTATAAGCTTAGAATCAATCTTATTTTATTAAATAGATCCTGGCTTAATTTCCACAGACCAGGTATCCTTTGATTTCCTTTTCATTGATTAGAGAGTCTTTGCCAAAAAAGAATTAAACTGAAATTCCGACCCACTCCTGTTGTTAAATATAGAACTAAACTGGAAGAAATAAGCAGAAAACCTCAAATCCAGCTGTATTATATATCAACAACATTGTCTTTTGGCTGTAAGTAGTAAAAACTAATTCAAGGTTGCAGAAACTAGAAAATCACTTTTGTCTTACTTATAATGACATAGGGCATCTCACCGAAGCCTATGCAATGGGATTACAATTGAGTCTCAGAAATGAACTGGAACCAGGGACAAGTTCCGTTTATTTCTCAGTTGCTCTTCTTTTTGTATTTCCTCCACCCTCCCTTTTACCAACTTTGTGAACCTCAAGTTCACATGGTGAAAAACATGTCAAGTACAGCTAAGATGCATTGTATTATAGCCGAGGTGACAGACCTTAAAAGAGAAGTTGTTTCTTTGGGCCCAATTTCAAATTTCTAGGAAAGAGACTGATATTGTCCTTCGACCATTGGCTCAATCATTGCCTGAAACTAGGGTACAGGGTCATGAAACAGGAACAAGACTGCAGAGAATCCCTTCTGACCAAGCGGATAAACCCAGAGAGGGCCAGTTCCCAGAAAGAAAAAAAAAAAAAAGCTAGGCAGACAATATACATGGCATCTATTATGCTATCTTAGTTAGCTTTCAGAAACAGAAAATAACTCACACATATTTACTGGAAAATAAAATATTAAAATGAAACTGTATGTTCATGTCTAATGGTAAACACGAACTTGTCCAAGTTTTTCTTGCTTAATCTTAAAGTTGTTACTTGTTTTAATTGAAAATTCTGGTGCAGAGTTATGTCATACAAACCCACCAAGTATTCAACACTATCATTTGCAATATTTCTGGAGAAACAAAAACCTCATTTTCTAGTAAGTTAATTCACAAGTAAAATAATTCAACTTACAGAAAAGCAAATGTGTTTAGATAGCCTAACCAAATTAAAGTTGTGACTGATGTATATCAGACTATTTTGATTTTTTCTTTCAGAAAAAATGAAAGATAGATAAAAGCAAATACTATTATGCTACCAATATCTTGAAATTATGTGGCTATGGGTCAGCTTCTTTAAGCAGTTTTTTCTGAAAATTTCAGTTATTTCTGTTCTTTTTTTCTCTGAATTTGTTTATATTTAGAATTAATATCATTATATATTACTTGATTATTTTAATTGATCTTAGTAATGCACTGTGAGAATATAAATTACTTGAGAGTTGGGCTAATATTTTTATGATTTTTAATAATCTCCTTTTTTTCTTGATTTTTATATTTGTTTTCCTCCCAGTCTTCATTCTGACAATCTCTTCATCATTTATGGAACAATAAATAAATTTGTGGAACTATATACCTTTCTCTAACTTGGGTGCTAGAAGAGACAAAAAGAATAAGTAAGAACAAATATTTATTGAGTGGTTACTATGCACTTGGCAACTTTGTAAGTGCCTTACATTAATTGTCTCACCTAATCCTCCTAGAAGCCTTTAGATGTTAGATATTATTTTGTTTATTTTACAAATGAAGACACTTTAATGGGTGAAGAAACAAAGAAACTGAACTGAAACTTTAGTAATCTTAACTAAACACCAGGTAATAAGAGATTTCAACATTTGGCATCCTCTTGATTCTCATATAATATGCCATTCCCATATTTCAGAAAATTTTAGATTCAAAATAAATTTTGTGAAAACTTAGGAAGAGTACTCAAGTAATTTTATTCTCTCCTTAACTCCCACATTCCATATTGCCTAATGGCTAATTTGAGCTATAGATATAGTTGGAATCAAGTGAATATTTTTGATTACTTCATAATTTACAATAAAGAATAAACAGTAATTAAATTGCATCCACCTGGAATTTGCTTGCTTTGATCTGATGCTCCATTATAGAAGTTTGCTTTTTGTGCTCAGAAATTTTGTTTAGTTTGAATTCTGATGACATACTGTGTTTCATTGCCAATGTCTGACTAATTCTTCATATATAGAGAAAATCAAAATTACTTATTTCCTGTGTAAAGTTTATGTATATAAGAACTAGTTTTAGTCTAGCTGGGTCACATACTGAGAAAATGAGGTACATTCTCCAGTGAGGTCAGGGAGCATGCATTCCCCAGAAAGAAGAATCAATGATTAATTGAGTGATCAAGTTAATGCAAAAATATTTACATTAAACATAATTTAACTTCAAGCCATATTTTCCAACACATATATAAATACAGATGGCATATTAGTCTTGGAAAATTAAGATATGGAATTTACTAAGAGAACAGGGATAACATTTAAAGTGATGAATTTCTATTTTGGTAAGATTCTATTTCTTGGCATAAAGTATCTTCTATTCTATATATGTCATCTTCAGCCTACTTTAATTTATACCAGATACTTTGCAAAGTTTTTCTAATTATCAGTTACTTAAGTTAATAGTGTTTCAAACAGAATCAAGGCGAGAAGTTATGATAAACTCTACTGTGATCATGTTAAGCTGTTGTTAACTTCCTTTAATAAAAATGAAACAAACAACAACAGAAAGCCAATTATGCCAATAAAAATAAGGACGTCTATAGAAAATGAGATAAATTGTTCAGAGTAAGGTTCTTCTAAGATTTTTGCTTGAATAACTGAAATATACTCACCATTACAAAATGTTTTTTGAATTAATGACAAAGATGAGTTTTTTATGATGTATCTAGAATGGTAATGAAGAACCAACCATTTGGCAAGAAACTACAGAACTAACGAATCTTACCTAATATTTCAGAACTGAAATCCTCATCCTTATAAGAGGCAGGAAAACATGGCAAAAGGACAGACAGTTCTTACAACAAAGATAGCCAGCTGTGCCCACTTACAATAGGAATGACTCAGTGACAAGAGTTGGAGAAGGGTAGGATATTCACATGGTTCCAGTTAATATTTCTGTTGGTAGCAAGGCAAACCAACAGCAAGCCTGTAAAGAGAATGTATGGTGCAAAGGAGGTCCAGAATTCTCTAATTCTTTGTTGGCAGAGAAGAATCCATGGAAGACGTAGGAACAGAATCAGAGAAGGAAAAGAAATGTCAGTTGTTGAAGGCAACTAGGATATCATCTTGCCCACTAGAAAGCTGAAGCTCAGAAAAATCAACCAATATACTCAAGTTCACGTAACTCATAAGGAAAGGTCCTGTTTTTTCTACCGGCTCTGAGAGTCCTTGCTGCTTTGTAGTTTGCATTTCTCTTGCACTCCTATAAGCAAATGAGAAGCCTCCTCTTATCTCCTATCTCCACCCCTTAAATTCCTTTAACTGCAAGCAACTTAACTTGTGATTTCAGGAAAAGGGGCTGTAAATATTCTTTGAATCTCTCAAGAGCTGCCAGCCAATTAGTTGATCCATTATTCTGTTAAGCAAAAGGGAATATTTGCTGTTCTATTTATTCTATACATAAGATGCCTTCTTTCTTTATAAAAAGCAAAGTTTTGCAATTTATTGATTTATTCTGGAACAGCTTTAGTTATGCAGAGGCATAATATACAAAATAAAAAGACAAAAATAACATTTTCTCTTGAAGCTTAATATCTATAGGAAAGAATATTAAGATATTGAATTCTCCAGACATAAAATCCTTGACTATTTATGAAATTATATTCAATATAATTTGCCAGCACTGAAATAAGCAAGGTGCAAGCTATGTGCAAATAAGCATTCTGAGATCTTTTATGACCTCCGAATCAACTTCACTTTAACATTTCAACTTGCTCTCCAACTTTATGACTCAAAACCCTCTCAAGCAGTCTAAGTGCTAGAATGTTTCACAGTACTGAATATACTATTTCAGGTACTAGGTCTTGTCACCACATTATGTGCATTATCTAATTGTATGTTCAAAGCAGCCTTATAAGATACACAGTATTCTAAACCTCACTTTCAGATATAGTGATCAGTCAGTTAAATTCAGTTCAGTCACTCAGTCATGTCAGATTCTTTACGACCCCATGGATGTCAGCACACCAAGCTTCCCTGTCCATCACCAACTCCTGAAGCTTGCTCAAACTCATGTCCATCATGTTGGTTATGCCATCCAACCATCTCATCCTCTGTCGTCCTTCTCCTCTTGCCATCATCAGGGTCTTTTCCAATGAGTCATTTCTTTGCATCAGGTGGCCAAAGTATTGGAGTTTCAGCTTAAGCATCAGTCCTTCCAATGAATATTCAAGAAGATATAGTGATCAGGATACAGGATTTATTCTACATTTATAATAAGTGAAAGAACCAATATTGGCACTTATGTGTGTCTGAATCTAGTGTGCCTGTACTTAAACACTGTGTTACATGAAGTATAAATTATTTTTATGTCCCATTCCCAGGACATACTGTGCCTTGTTTTGACCCCATGTCTGTGTCCTTAGTTACACTAATTGCTAGGATTCAACTGACTGGTATTCAGTCTGATGTTTTCTACTGTTGAAATAATTTCACAGTATAAGAGGCTCACCACTGTCAATTTCTATATGAAACCTACTTGGATGCTTCTAATTAGGATTGATCATATCCACTTATGAGATTCTCAAGTAGCATTATGCAACTTATGGGACTTTGAATGGCTACACATCAATTTATAAACTACTTAACGGTAGAGCTGGAATCTACTTGTCCTTGAATCTCCATGATTTAAGTCAGCATGTAGAAAGAGATTTGGTTTGAAATTAATTGAAGAAAAGCCTGTATATGACTGCATTTTGTAGCTCCTTCCCTATTTGTCTTCCTTCTGATGTATGTGAAAAGAACAATTCTGTGACCACGTAAGATATGTATTTCCCTTTGGCAAAAAGATATTCTGTCTCTTGTCTTTCTTATAACTTTTTATTTTCTATGCAGAAAATTTCTCATAAGATGAACAATGGATATTCAAAACAATGTGTGAACATGTGTAAGCGTCATGTGAGTGTGACTGTGAAAAATCAGAAAGTTACCTCTCAGGAATCAGTGTATCTTTAGATATGCTGATCACCACCCACACACCCCAGGAAAGATCTTTTGTCCTACTGCCAGTTTCTGATTTTGTGATGGGTGTGAAATGACAAGATGCCATTGTAACTTTGTTTGCTGTCAATGTCCTTATGGGTTTTGATGAATGTGTCAAACAGTAGAGTGCATAGCACACTTTAAGAAATAGAACATTTGTTTCATGAGATAAATGTTGACATTGTTTTCAGTTTTGTTAGAGGAACTCCTGGAACACTTCAGCAGGTGAAATTCTTGTATGGAGTCTATCAAACATTTCATTTTCTAATCCTTTACTCCTTATAAAGCTAAACTGGAGTGTACTCAGATTTTCTAATGTCTTACCCAAAAGAATAGCAGTAATCATTGAAAAAGCAGCTTTACAGCATTTCAAATGCACCAACTTTGGAGTTATATTTGAAATTTGATATGATATCTATCTATCTATCTATCTATCTTTATCTTCCCGGTTCAATTCCTGGGTCAGGAAGATCTGTTGGAGAAGGGATAGGCTACCCAATCCAGTATTCTTAGGCTTCTCTTGTGGCTCAGCTGGTAAAGAATCTGCCTGCAATGTAGGAAACCTGGGTTGGGAAGATTCTCTGGAGAAGGGAAAGGCTAGTCACTCCAGTATTCTGGCCTGGAGAATTCCACGGATTGTACAGTCCATGGGATCACAAAGAGTTGGAGACGACTGAGTGACTTTCACTTATCACTTTCATGGTGTGTGTATATATATGAAGGAGTCAAATAGGGCCAAATCTAACCAAACTTATTCTTGATTCTCAGAACTATTGACCCTGTTCTTATAAAGAAAGTTGTTCTCAAACACTGAAATATCTCTTAAGTATTGCATGGGCAAATAAAACAAGTGTGTCTTCATGAACTGGCAGTGGCTTCCTATCAAGAGGGAATAAATATTACTTGAAAACATTGTTACACCCTATGTATGTTAATCCTGTCGGAAAATAGAATCCATTTTGATAGACTCAATGCAGAGATTAAAATGAAGGAGCTACTTGTGGAAACACAGGCAGAGAGTTACCATCATCACTAACCCTAAAGGTAGAAAAAGGAGAAATTGTGAAAGAGTGAAAACTGAAGTCTTTGAGGAGGGGCTACTAGACAGAGGCTTGGGCACAGAGGGACATAGCCTCTAATAGAAATGCAGATCAGAGCAGGGTGGGAGCAGGAAAGATAGGCCATTAACAGTTTTTCTCTCTGACCTCCTCTTTGTGTCTGCTTTGGAGAAAAGGGTGACAGACTATGTGAGAGTCAGCCTGAAGTACAGGGACAGAAAAGGGCAACCAACCAACCCAAGGAGAGAGGATGCTACCAAAACAGAAATAGCATGTTCTCTTCTCAATGCTAAGCATGAGAAAACATATACATACATATAAAGAGGGAAACCCAAAACCTTATACCTAGAAAAAAATAAAAGTGAACTTCTCTACTGAGCAGACATTGAGTGGGAAAATAAAAAAATAAAATAATAATAAAGGAATTGGAGCTGCAGAGCAACTACCAGTAATTTCATACCTATGGTGAGCATGGTTGTGAAGTGTTCATATAACACCTTCATTAAAGAAGACTTGGTTTACTGTCATGGGTATCATCATTATAGCTGTTAAATTGTGAAATTGTATCCTACTCTTTGCAACCACATGGACTATAGCATGCCAGGCTCCTCTGTCCTGCACTATCTCCTGGAATTTGTTCAAATTCAAGTCCATCGAATTGGTGATGCCATCTAATCATCTCATTCTCTGCAGCCCCCTTCTCCTTTTGTCTTCAATCTTTCCCAGCAGCTGGATCTTTTCAGGAGTTGTCTGATTGTGTCAGGTGGCCAAAGTACTGAAGCTTCAACTTCAGCATCAGTCCTTCTGATGAATATTCAGGATTGATTTCCTTTAGGACTGACTGATATGATCTTGCAGACCAAGAGACTCTCAGGATCTTCTCCAGCTCAATTCAATAGCACACAGACCTTTGCTGGCAAAATAATGTCTCTCCTTTTTAATACGCTATCTAGGTTTGTATAAACTTTCCTTCCAGGAAGAAAGTATCTTTTAATTTTATGGCTACAGTCACCCTCTGTAGTGATTTTGGAGCCCTAGAAAATAAAATCCATTACTGCTTCCAATTTTTCCCCTTCTATTTGCCATGAAATTATGGGATCAGATGCCACAATCTTAGATTTTTATAAGTTGAGTTTCAAGCCAACATTTTCACTCTCATCTTTCATCCTTATCAAGAGGCTCTTTAGTTCCTCTTTGCTTTCTACCATTAGAGTCGTATCATCTGCATATCTGAGGTTGTTGATATTTCTCCCAGAACTCTTGATTCCAGCTTGTGAGTCATCCCAGCCCATCACTTCATTTGATGTACTCTGCATAAAAGTTAAATAAGCAGGGTGACAATATACAATTTTGTACTTCTTTCCCAGTTTTGA
The DNA here is from genome assembly GCA_007570785.1 of Antilocapra americana. Taxonomy (NCBI): domain Eukaryota; kingdom Metazoa; phylum Chordata; class Mammalia; order Artiodactyla; family Antilocapridae; genus Antilocapra; species Antilocapra americana. The sequence continues at coordinate 48,432,904 of ML660197.1, read as the reverse complement.
ACCAGTCAGTTATTCCATGTTTTGTTCTAACTGTTGCTTCCTGACCCACATACACGTTTCTCAGGAGACAGGTAAGGTGGTCTAGTACCCCCATCTCTTTAAGAATTTTCGACAGTTTGTTGTAATCCACACAGTCAAAGGCTTTAGTGTAGTCAATGGAGGAGAAGTTTTCCTAGAATTCCCTTGCTTTCTCCATAATCCAACAGAGAAATTGGCAATTCAGCCAATTGGAAAATTAGACTTTTCTGGTTCCTCTGACTTTCCTAAACTCATTGTGGGTATTGTCTTCTCTCAAAGGGGCAACCTAAAGAATTTGCAACTGAAATAAATAAATCCATTCTTGTTACATTGGAGCAAAACTGCAAACATAAAGGATAAAAAGATAATTTTAAAACCTACCATAAACTTCATACTAAGGAATGGAAAATAAAATATTGGCAGACCTGATCTAGATGGGGGAGGGATGTGGAGGGTGAAGGCTCAAGAGGAAGGGGATATATGTATATATAGCTAATTCACTTTGTTGGACAGCAGAAACTAACATTGTAAAGCAATTGTACTTGAATTTAAAAAAAATGAAAAACAAATGGAAAAGAACTCACACACAAAAATATTGGCAGACCTCTCCTTAGCAACTACATATGCTGAAAAACAGCAAATAGACCTACAAAGTATTGGTGAAAAGTAGACTTTGTACTTATCCAAATTATCATTCCATAGAGTGAAACACATTCAGATATTTTAGGTGTTTTGAAGACTAAAATAACATACCTTGCACAGATCATCACTGAAAGAATTATTAAAGGTTTTTTTTTTTTTTCATTTGGAAACATTAACATGTACAGTCTGGAAGGAGGGGCTCTGGGATTTGACTTGGGTAGTCCAGCTCTATTTAATGTATTACCTCTTTTTGCATTTTTCCATACCTGGTACTTGCTATGTGGCACTCCAGAAGACCCAGATGGATCGTAAGGCTTATAGTGTCTTGATATCAAGATCTCTAATCATGCATCCACGTGTAAAGCAAATATATTAGATGAGACACATGCCCCTGTTAGATAAATAAAGCATCATGGGCAGGTGGGAAAGTGGATGTTTAAACTTTTAAATTTATTTTTACAAGCTCCATGGGGCAGGATTTTTACCAATCTATTCTATTTTTGTTTAATTGAGATATAGTTGACATGGAAAACACATCTTTTTAAGGAGAAAAAGCAAGCCCAAAGGGAGAGCATGTGATATGATAAGCAGGGAGAAAAGGAATCAACTAATGGATATAAGAGGATGTACATTTAGTTGGCTGTTCATTATAAAAAGGAACACCATGATGTGTATAAAAAATAAGCAAAACAAAAACTTTAGAAAATAATGAAAATATTTTAAAATTGAAGAGTTGTGTAATAGTTTGAACTTATAAAGTCCACATTGTCTTTAAAAGAAGATTAAAAAGATGATTGACTTTAAGAATTTACAAGTGAATATTTATAACTAAAAGTGCATTTAAAAATAATATTTTCCAACTATAAAAAATTGGAGAGAAAGCAGAGAAATCTATTTGTAGAATCCAAACTACAAGGATACAGATGTACAATGGAAAGTATTATTAATTCAGTACAGTAGGAAGGGAAAAAATAAGCAATAAGAACATATAATAAAAAATGTGAAGTACATAAATTTACATCAATATTTTAAACTAATGTATAATATGTAATATTATAAAAATTAAAACCCAATTGCAATTTATTTTTAAGAGAATATTTTAAGAGAAAGGTAAAGTATACAGAACAACTAAATAAATAAAGGAAAATGATATACATCCCAGTCTGTAAATAGAGTATAAGAATTTTTACAATAATATGAAATTAAACTTTATATTTTGCAGAATTGCTCATGAAAAATGACATGGCATATTTGAGATGGTAAATGATGTAAACATAGTTGAGACAGAAAACATATACGTTTTATGTTATATCTTCTTTGCCACAATAAAAAGAAGTACAACTCTATGCTTCCATTTAAATAAAGTCCAACACACACATACGCACACACACACAATGACAAGGCTTATTGGATAAATGATATTGAAGCAGACAACTCAAAATCAGTATGAGTTCATAGTGAATTGGGAGGGTGTAAAGTTCAAACAAATATGTCAGCAATCAAAATAATGTAAATGGACTAAATTGGCAAGTTAAAAATAGAGAACTGTTATAGTGTATTTTAAAAATTTACATATTCAATTCAATAAATGTTAACCATTAACCTTAACTAAATGTTAACTTATGTTAATTCAATAATTAACAACTAAAATATAAGGAAATATTGAAAATATGTAATATTGAGACTAAATTAAATGGACCAATTTAAAAAGATAATTAGGGAAATTCTGTACTATTAACAATACATGGAGGCTGGCCGGCTACAGAACATCGGGTCACAAAGAGTTGGATACAACTGGGCACACACTCATCCATGCACACACCTACCAGCATGGCTAAAATTAAGAAGACTGTTACAAATGATTGCTGTAAAGGTAGAAAAACAGCACAATACAAAGGGATGCTATGGGTATCTAGTGGGCAGAGGCCAGATTTGTCGCTAGACATCTTACAGTTCACAGGACAGGCCCTATGTGTGTGGGCTAGTCACTCAGCTGTGTCCAACTCTTTGAGACCCCATGAATGGTAGCTTGCTAGTGTCCTCTGTCCATGGTGTTCTCCATACAAGAATACCAGAGTGGGTTGCTATTCCCTTCTCCAGAGCATCTTCCCCACTTGGGGGTCGAACCCTGGTCTCCCACATAGCAGGCAGATTCTTTACCGTCTGAGCCACTGAGAAGCCTGGACAGACCCTACACTCTCATCAAAAATTTTCTTGCCTCAAATAATAATATTGCTGAAGTTGAGATATTCTGGCATAGACTCAACTGAGAGGCAGAAAAATACGTGTCCAAAGTGGTTGTAGCAATGAGAGCTGATGCATATACAACACTCTGAGACCTGAATTACTAGAGTATACCTGCAATATATATCAGCTGTTTTGCTGTTGTTTAACTGTTAAGTCATTTCCAGCTTTTTTTCAACCCCATGAACTATACCCTGCCAAGCCTCTCTGTACCAGGGATTTCCCAGGCAAAAATACTGAAATGGATTGCCATTTCCTTCTCCTGGGGATAATCAGAATGTTCATCACAGAGCCACATCAATATGACAACAACAGACGTGTGTGTGTACTAGCCACTCATTCATGTCCAACTCTTTGTGACCTCATAGACGGTAGCTTGTCAGGCTTCTCTGTCCATGAAATTTTCTAGGCAAGGAAACCTGCGTGGATGTCCATACACTTCTCCAGGGGATCTTTCCCACCCAGGGATTGAACCCTGGTCTCCCGCATTTACCATCTGCATCACCAGGGATGCCCAGCAAAAGCAGTGGTATCTGATTCCTTGTCAGAAAGTAAAAACAGGATTTCTATCTTTGACAGAAGCATAATGAGACAAGCACTTATCCTTTTTGATTGTTTATTGGCAAAATTGGATAATGCTAACAATTTAGGATTGTCTGTCACGGATGATTGTGATAGGTAGTGTTTCACCTTCTGTGACCAGGAAGTGACAGTTGTGCAAGAACTGACCCCATTATATTAGTTCAGACAGTTAAACACAAGATGTTGCTATTGAAAGCAGAGTTTTATTTTCAGAGAGGATACAAACATTGGTTAATCATGGATTTTTGCCATGTTTTATATTCTTGGTGAAAATGGATAGGCCACTTTGAAAATTGTAGAGAAATATATTGACTCGAGAGGTGGGCATGGCAACCTACTCCAGTCGTCTTGTCTGGAGAATCCCACGGTCAGAGGAGCCTGGTGGGCTGTGGTCCATGGGGTCACAAAGAGTCAGACAGGACTGAGCAACTGGGCACATATGGATTAGAAGGAAATATATTATTATTTTACCCATAATACTTTTGTAATCAGGGTGATTTTATGAGCCACAAACAAATAGCAAAAAATTAATGTAATAACATAGGCCATTTAAATGCTTAGTGACCAATTTAATCACACAAACAATGGCCCTGGTGGTATTTAAGATGAAGAGAATATATGAATCATCCATAACAAAATTAATTTTATTTTATATCAGTATCTATCTATCCATCTATTAATATCTATCTACCTATCCATCCTTCCATACAATTTTAAGAGGTTGTGACTCCTTTCTCTATTGGCAAAGTTAAACATAGTGAGTGTAAGTGTCTAATAGTGAAGGAGGAAGTTTTGTATTTCTTTTATATATTTTCATGTAACCCAGTATCAAGAGCAAATCTCAATAACTGGTAGACATGCTAAATATATGCTGATTATAGTAGTTGAACAAATTCTGGGTAACACTGTTTCTGATAAGTTTGTAAACAAGGTACCTTGTAATGAAGATCTGTAAAACAAAACAGGCCCTTCTATCTCTTCTCTATAATAATGTATGACTCATACTTTATATTAATGTACAAATTGTACAAGTTATTGGGAAACACTTAATTTTATTATAGAAGTCATCATTGTTGCTGGTTACACTTTAAAACCACACACTTAATAGTGGAGTTTGCTGACAATAGAAACAGGCCAAATTAAGTTGCATACATAATAGGTTGCAAAATTGCATATAGATTGACTATAGAAATTTGTGAAGCAACAGAAAAACAGAAAACTATGTCACACAGACATTTCAATTATGTGAGTTACTGAACAGCACACTAAAAAGCCCTCTGATTTCTGTAATTTAAGCTGCTCTTCTTTTTCTGAATTCTTAAGATATTTTATCTGCAGTTTGGCTTTACATACAACAGTTAGTTCTTCATTGTCAAGTTAGAAGATGGCTAAAGAAATAAATAGCTGTGGAGAATTCTGTTGCCTAAATAGCACTTTTATAGGGAAGTTATATAAATATAGTTTTATTGGAATATAATTGCTTTATAATGCTGTGTTAGTTTCTGGTGTACAACATCATGAATCAGCAATAAGTATACATACATCCCCTTCCCTTTGAGCCTTCCTCTCACCCTCCCAATCCCAGCCCTGTAGGTCATCACAGAGCACCAAGCTAAGCTCCCTGTGTTATATAGCACTTCCAACTAGAGATCTATTTTACATATGGCAGTGTAGTTTTAAAGCCATGGGGGATGTATCATAACCCTGTCTATGAATTTGAGAGGTGCAAGACACCACCTAAGGCATCCTAAGAAGAATAAGAACATTGTTTCCAGCTTTTAATTCTTCGTATTGTGTGTAGGTAATGTTGCTGCACTTGAAACTCTGTAAAATAGAACTGATCAAAACTGTCATTGTGTAAGGCAGTTTGTTCAAGGAAAACATGATGGTTTGTTATCTTAGCCATGAAAATAATTTACATAGTGAATTGCCCATCTGTACAGGCTTGGAATAGGAGAATACAAATATCACATCTGAGCTGATTTTATTGGTAAACCATTTCATCTGAGCTGAATTTTCTGGTAAACCATTCATAAAACCCATTTCTACAGTTGATCTCAGTCACTGGATTTCCTGAACATTTTTCTTAGGAAAAAAAAAAGCTTTCTACCTTTTTCTTTATTCCACTATTCACAGAGAAGTAAGCTTGACCTTAAACAAACTAAGGACCTAATCGTCACATTATCTGCTACATGTGGGATGTGGGTCAGGTCAGCTGGATGCTACATACAGCGCACTGGGCAACTGTCCAAGTCTCTGATGCTACTGCTTTCTTTATGTTAAAAGGAAGGATTCTGAGCAGATAAAAAGACAGACTATTATAGGCTCTAATTTAAGAATGCTAAGAAATCCTTTAAGGTCCACTATTTCTAGGATATTAAGATAAATATTATGAAAACAATTTTTATGCATTTCTTGCTTATTCATTATGGCTTATGTTCAGAACAAGCAAATAGAGAGAGACAGAATGTTGATTATTCTTGCTAAGGGTTGGGAGTAACGGAGGACTGGGGATAATAGCTAAATCGTACAATGTTTTTGACGTGACGAAAGTGTCCTAAAATTGATAGTAGTGATGTTTGACAATTTTGTAATTAAGTTAAAACCATTAAATTATACATGTTAAATGAATGAATTATGTGTTGTATGAATTATATCTCAAAAAGGTGTTAGAAAATAATCTCTTTCCAAGCATATTGCATAAAATGTTGTTTAATCTAGCAAGAAGTATAGTTAATATATATTGAATGCTTAATGTATCTCAACTAAATTAATATGTCCAAAGCACAATACATATATTTGATGCTTTTCATATATTATTTCATTTAATAGTCATAATAGCACTATGATGTTTGTGCATTATTATTCTTATTATTACAATTCTCACTTTATTGATGTGAAAATTGGGACACAAACAGTGAAATAACTTGACAAGTATGCACAGCTAAATTAGGTATCTCCTCCTGAGGGGAATGTAGCAAGTATAATACAGTGGAATGTACTATAGTGACAGCAATCTTTAGAAACACAGTTCAGTTTTTAATCCTCTTCTAAAGCATAGAACAAGAGCTTCTGTATACTCCATCATTTCCCAGGTTACAAAACATCATTTAAACCTTGCAGAAAGAAATGGATCCAAATGATAACACTGGTACACGAAAAATGTACATGTATAGCAACTCCAAAAACAGCTCCTACATTTATTTCTGTAAATCATAAATTCTGTGTATTTGTTTATAAGCACACTTTTAAACTTGATTTGGTTCATCAAAGAAACAACTGTATGAACAGCAGACTGAATCCTCAAGCAAAATTTTTGTATGTGGTATATAGTTATGTATATAAGAATATGATAACAATATATAATACATACTTTTAAGAGTATGAAATAAAAATAAAAGGTGATAAAATTAGGTACCGATCGACAAATTACTTTAACTCATGAGTCATATTTTGTAGTAACCTAGGTTTTATAGTTGTAATTTAAATTTTCAACCAGTCATTAAAAATATATTTATTAAATGATGCAAAAAGTAAATATTAATACAAACATCCATGTGGAGGAAATGAAATCCAACTAAATTCTGAACATAAAAAGTCATAAATCAAAGTTTCTTTCTCAGTGTTTCAGGGGTTGTATTGTCTTTCACACATCAAGCTCTCCATCTTTAAATCTATATTTATCTGCTTCTTAAAGTAACTTGTATTCCATAAGTCCAAATATGGCAGCCTCAGTCTCAATTTGAGAAATACCATCATCTCAGATATGCAGATGTTATCACTCTAATCACGGAAAATGAACAAGAACAAAGGAGCCTCTTGATGAGGATTAAAAAGCTGACTTAAAGCTCATCATTCAAAAAACAAAGATCTATGGCATCCAGTCCCATCACTTCATGGCAAATAGATGGGCAAAAAGTGGAAGCAGTGGCAGATTGTTTCTTCTTGGGCTCCAAAATCACTGTGGATGGCAACTGCAGCCATAAAATTAGAATACACTTGCTTCTTAGAAGGAAAGCTATTATAAAATCTAAGGCAACATATTCAAAAGCAAAGATATCACTTTGAGAGCAAAGGTCTGTATAATCAATATGATCTTTCCAGTAGTTACGTATGAATATGAAAATTGGACCATAAAGAAGGCTAAGTGCCCAAGGACTGATGCTTTCAAATTGTGGTGCTGGAGAAGACTCTTGAAAGTCCCTTGGATAGCAAACCATTCAATTCAAATCAAACCATTCAATCCTAAAGGAAATCAGTTCTGAATATTCATTGGAAGGGCTGATGTTGAAGCTAAAGCTCCAATACTTTGGCCACCTGAAACGAAGAGTTGACTCATTGGAATAGACCCTGGTGCTGGGAAAGATTGAAGGCAAAAAGAAAAAAGGGTGGCAGAAGATGAGATGGTTGGATATTATCACTGACTCAATGGACATGAACTTGGGAAAACTCTGGGAGATGGTGAGGGACAGGGAGGCCATGGGTTGCAAAGAGTTGGATGTGACTGAGTGACTGAATAACAGTCTCAAGGTATTTTCTATTAGAAGCTTTAAATATTGGTTAGCTATACACTGTGACTTTTAATCCCAAGGGTGGGATGATATGGGAGAATGGCATTAAAACATGTTAACTATCATATGTCTAATCAATCACCAGCCCAGGATTGATTCTCGGGGCTGGTGCATCGAGATTTCCTGGGGGGGGGGGAAGGAGGAGGGAGGGGGGAGGGAGGGGTTTCTGGAGGGGGAGCATATGTAAACCCATGGTGATTTCATGGCATTGTATGAAAAAAACAATAAAAGGGAGGAAAAAAAATAATCCAGAGAAAATAATAAAAAAAAAAAAAATAAAATATAAAACTAAAAAAAAAAATCCCACATCTTGAAAGAAGGAATCTGACATTTCTAAGCCATTACTAAATCATTACTAAGCCAATATATTCTCTAATTTTGGATCAAATGTATATTTCTTATAATCCATGACTGAGGGTGCAGAATCCTGTGCCATCAGTCCTGTCTCTGTGGGCTCCACATTTGCAGATACAATCGACTGCAGATTAAAGATATTTGAAAAACATTCCAGAAAGTTCCAAAATGCAAAACTCAAATTTGCCACTCATCACTAAGAATAGCATGGAGAGATAAGAAAGTCTTCCTCAGCAATCAATGCAAAGAAATAGAGGAAACCAACAGAATGGGAAAGACTAGAGATCTCTTCAAGAAAATTAGAGATACAAAGGAAACATTTCATGCAAAGATGGGCTCAATAAAGGACAGAAATGGTAGGGACCTGACCGAAGCAGAAGATATTAAGAAGAGATGGCAAGAATACACAGAAGAACTGTACAAAAAAGGGTCTTCATGACCCAGATAATCATGATGGTGTGATCACTCACTTAGAGCCAGACATCCTAGAATGTAAAGTCAAATGGGCCTTAGGAAGCATCACTATGAACAAAGCTAGTTGAGGTGATAGAATTCCAGTTGAGTCATTTCAAATCCTAAAATATGATGCTGTGAAAGTGCTGCACTCAATATGCCTGCAAATTTGAAAAACTCAGCGGTGGCCATAGGACTGGAAAAGGTCAGTTGTCATTCCAATTCCAAAGAAACATAATGCCAAAGAATTCTCAAACTACTGCACAATTGCACTCATCTCACACCCTATAAAGTAATGCTTAAAATTCTCCAAGCCAGGCTTTAGCAATACATGAACCATGAACTTCCTGATGTTCAAGCTGGTTTTAGAAAAGGAAGAGGAACCAGAGATCAAAATGCCAACATCCACTGGATCATCGAAAAAGCAAGAGAGTTTCAGAAAAACATCTGTTTCTACTTTATTGATTATGTCAAAGCCCTTGACTATGTGGATCACAGTAAACTGTGGAAAATTCTGAAAGAGCTGGAAATACCAGACCACCTGACCTGTCTTGAGAAATCTGTATGCAGGTCATGGACCAACAGTTAGAATCAGACATGGAACAACGAACTGGTTCCAAATAGGAAAAGGAGTATGTCAAGGCTATATATTGTCACCCTGCTTATTTAACTTATACGCAGAATACATCATGAGGAATGGTGGGCTGGAAGAAGCACAAGCTGTAATCAAGATTGCCAGGAGAAATATCAATAACCTCAGATATGCAGATGCCACCACCCTTATGGCAGAAAATGAAGAAGAACTAAAGAGCCTCTTGATGAAAGTGAAAGAGGAGAGTGAAAAAGTTGGTTTAAAGCTCAACATTCAGAAAACTAAGATCATGGCATCTGGTCCCATCACTTCATGGGAAATAGATGGGGAAACAGTGGCTGCCTTTATTTTTGGGGGCTTCAGAATCACTACAGATGGTGATTGTGGCCATGAAATTAAAAGACACTTACTCCTTGGATGGAAAGTTATGACCAACCTAGACAGCATATTGGAAAGCAGAGACATTACTTTGTCAACAAAGGTCTGTCTATTCAAGGCTATGGTTTTTCCAGTGGTCACGTATGGATGTGAGAGATGGACTATAAAGAAAGCTGAGCACTGAAGAATTGATGCTTTTGAAATGTGGTGTTGGAGAAGACTCTTGAGAGTCCCTTGGACTGCAAGGAGATTCAACCAGTCTATTTTAAAGGAGATCAGTCCTGAATAGTCATTGGAAGGACTGATGTTGAAACTGAAACTCCAATACTTTGACCACCTCATGCAAAGAGCTGACTCATTTGAAAAGACCCGATGCTGGTAAAGATTGAGGGCAGGAGGAGAAGAGGACAACAGAGGATGAGATGGTTGGATAACATCACTGACTCAATGGATATGGGTTTGGGTGGACTCCGGGAGCTGGTTGTGGACAGGGAGGCCTGGGGTGCTGTGGCTCATAGTGTTGCAAAGAGTTTGACACCACTGAACGACTAAACTGAACTGAACTACTTATATAGCATTTACATTGTATTTGCTATTAATTACTTAGCATTTACATTGTATTAGTTGTTACAAGTAGCCTGAAGATAATTTGAAATGCACTGGAGGGTATGCATAGATTATATATATGTAATCACTGCACCATTTTATGTAAGAAACTTGAGCATCTGAGAATTTTAGTATCTGCAGAGATTCTGAAGTCAATCCTCTGAGGATATCGAGGGACCACTGTAGTATTAACATATAAATCTTCTCCTCCAAAGATCTATAGATAGAGCAAGTTTCTAGAAGGTGCCCTGGGATGGACATAATGAAAGTTTTGAGAAAACGCACTTTCACTTTTTTGTCTAAAGTTATAGTACAGAAGAATCAGATGGTCACATTTCCTGAAGTGCCTTCACTGTTTGTTCTTTATTACATTACAAAAGAAGGTTAATATTTTCAGGTTCTTTGCCATGAGTGCCTCATGGGAAGCCCCTTTCTTATCTGAACTATTGCCAAATATCAACTCTGATATAAAGTGTGACTTCAGACCTAAAATTTATGTATGAGAAAACATAATTCCCTTAAACAAGAAATAAAATAAAAAGTCAAAAAGAGAAACTACTACTAAAACCATAGCTAGCCAGCTTTTTACATATTAGAACAAGTTATTACAATGTGCTTATTTTAGGATATGATGGCAGAAATAATGAAGTGTTAATAAAAATTGAGAACTTGTCATGATATCCTGTGATGTACACCGTTTTTCTCCAATACAGAGTTAGTCACGGCACAAGTTTTCAAACTCTTAAACATACTTCCAAAACAATATTATTGTTGTTCATTTGCTCAGTCATGTCCGACTCTGCGACCCCATGGACTGCAGCATGCTAGGCTTGACTGTCCTTCACCATCTCCAGGAGTTTGCTCAAACTCATGTTCATTGAGTTGGTGATGCCATCCAATCATCTCATCCTCTGTCGTCCCCATTTCCTCCAACCCTCACAAGAATTATATCAGCAACCTTTAGTTCAGTTCAGTTCAGTCGCTCAGTCATGTCCGACTCTTTGTGACCCCATGAACTGCAGCACGCCAGGCTTCTCTGTCCATCACCAACTCCCGGAGTCCACCCAAACCCATGTCCATTGAGTCAGTGATTCTATCTAGCCATCTCATCCTCTATCATCCCCTTCTCCTCCTGCCCCCAATCCCTCCCAGCATTAGGATCTTTTCCAATGAGTCAACTCTTCGCATAATGTGGCCAAAGTACTGGAGTTTCAGCTTCAACATCAGTCCTTCCAATGAACACCCAGGACTGATCTCATTAACAGAAACATTCTATTTTGTTAATTTATCATATGAAGATTTGCTGCATATTTCATCTTCTAAATATGTAGTTGAGATACTCAAAGTTATCTCATTTGTTTTTGAATTTGATAAAGACATTGGTGAATATTCTAATGTCATAGAAAGTTCTTTGCTATTAAGATAGTAAATCACTTTCCTATTAAGAAATGTGACTTTAAATATAGCTTTTGGAGCAAGTAAAAGAAATAAGAAAAGATGCATTTATATTCTATAAATGAAATATTTAACCTCTATCATAGTCTACTCTAATCATGTCTCAGGTAGTGACAGGATTGGAAGGTACTGATGTTCCTTGTAGGTAAACTGGCCAGTTCTCTTCCACCTGGGTCCTAGAATGAGGAACTATGAAAAGATTAAGGGCTACTAAATGAATATTTTACAATGGTGATTATCTTTCCAAAGTTGTTTACTCTCTGGATCACTAAAAGTACAAACTCTAGCAGCTGCTTTCCAGGCATGCACAGCTTTTGGAAATATGTGGGACTATCAATTTTAGGTTTCTGTATCAAAATCCAGAAGCATCATTAACTACTAATCCAACCCCTAGAAAGTGGATTCCTGCACCCATACCCCCCGCCCCGGTCATTTGCTTATCCTTATCCAGTGTAGGAAAATTTCAGGATTTTTAGTTATTGCCTTTTATAAAATGAATACAACACAACTAAGTCCTTATGTATAGTCCAAAATGACAGTTTATTTATAAGTATTTGAATTAAGAAAGAACCTTTACTTGTAGACTGAATAATTCTACATAATGCCCCATGATTTGTTTAATCTTTTTCATATTTAAGTTGGTAGCTTTGAAATTTTCCCTGATAGCTCAGTTGGTAAAGAATCTGCCTGCAATGCAGGAGACCCTGGTTCGATTCCTGGGTTGGGAAGATCCCCTGGAGAAGGGATAGGTTATCCACTCCAGTATTCTTGGACTTCCCTGTCGCTCAGCTGGTAAAGAATCAACCTGCAATGTGGGAGACCCGGATTCGATCCCTTGGTTGGGAAGATCCCCTGGAGAAGGGAAAGGCTACTCACTCCAGTATTCTAGCCTGGAGAATTTCATGGACTGTATAGTTCATGGGGTCACAAAGAGTTGGACATGACAGAGTGACATTCACTTTTTTCAGACTGACAAAAGTGCAGAGTTGCTTTTAGATACCACTAAAGAGCTGATATTCATTGGATGGGGGAGAATGACTGTAAATTTAAAAGTTTAAAGCACTGTATTTTTAATATTTGAAATGTTATCTAGCACTAGGAAAACTCTTTAAGAAATAATTTGAGGTCCTAAAATAAATCTGTTAGTCTCTAGAAACATCTTGTTCACTTCTGGGGGGAGAAACAAGAAAAAATAGTGTTTACTAACTGAGGAAATACAGAGCAAGAACTGGAGTCAATGGGACATTTCTTATTTTTCTGGTCCTGTTTACTTGAGACATTCATGTATGTTATACAAGTGGGAGGAGAAATGTTTTATAAGGTTTTGTTTTCTTTTTTTTACAGATAGTGTTTCCTAGACTTAAGTAGTTTGCACATAGTTAAAAAGTAAGAGTGTGTTCGTGCTAATGGATTTCTCCAGTGTCTTCCTTGGGTAATAAGACGAGGTGGAAGGTCATTGATTTGAGTGGAGGAATTCAGGCTTCAACAACCCACAGACCTTGGTCCAAATCCCATTTTCACTACATGCTAACTATGTATTCTGGGAAATTGCTTATCTATTTCCATAAGTCTCTGTATCTTATTAAAAAACAATGAGATGATAAACCAACTTTATAAGACTGTTGTGATGATTATGTGACAACATGTAAATAGACTCAACATGTTTTTGATGCTGAATATAAATAATTTCCTATCCTCTCTGGGAAAGAAATGGGACAGAGACCTCCCATTGTAAACATGTGAGGTCAAGAGATCAGCTGCCCTTTTCTATCCTTTAGAGTTTAACCTGGTACCTTATTTGCAATCTATATCTTTGAATTAAATTAAATGCAGGAGACCCGGGTTTAATCTCTAGGTCGGGAAGATCCCCTGGAGAAGGAAATGGCAACCCACTCCAGTATTCTTTCCTGGAGAATTCCATGAACACAGGATCCTGGCTGGCCACAGTCCATGGGGTCTCCAACAGTTGGACACAATTGAGCTACTAACACAGACACAAATCCACTCCTTACATTAAGCACAAAGTTGATAATCAGAAAATGTAGAACCAACTAGTATTCTCCTGGAAAACAAGTCCCAAGAAGATGCATAAAAAAAGAGTCAAGAAGTATTTTAAGACCATAGAATTAAAACTATAATTTGAATAGATAGCACTTAAAGCAAATTAAATGCTCAAAGCCTGTGCCATCCTAGCCTTTTTGTTTTTCCATCATAAACTAAAGACATTTGATTCTGTAAATCTTTGTGACCTTGATAAATTATGGAACTGTAGCTTTTAATTTTTGTATTTATAAATAAAAAGATTTAACTAATGGTCATTAAATGATGTTCAAATTACCTTTGATTAAAAAGTATTATAATTGCGGAACCTATAAACACTTAAAGTTTTCTTTTAATAGTTGATTCTCTCATGCTGTCCATACAGTATTTATTTGAACTTGATATTTTTTTTCAATTTTATGTTCATAACGTTTAACAATGTGATGTCTGTGGCTGAATTTCATTCACTTTATATACTACATTATTATAGCAGTAATATTACTCATATTTAATATTATTTTATTATTCATAATATGTTTATTTATGAACATGCTAAAATTTGTATGTACATTTCTCTATAGATTACACATTTAGATCTACACACACTTTTATAATAGTTGAAATCAAATTATATCTGTAGTTGATAATACTCTACTACTTACATTGTAAGATAATTCTGCATGTTAATTAAAACTTGTTAAAATAATTTTATGGCTATGTGACTTTTGTTCATGCACTATAATTTCCTTAAGCCATTCTTTAATGATAGAACTTGATTTTTCCTCCAGTTTTTCCCTGCTAGGAAAACATCGTATCATTTTTCACCAAGATATTTACCAAGAAATGTAAATATCTTCACATTAAATTTTCTCTTTAATGCTTTATTTTGTATTATTTCCTAAGAAAAGATTCCCAGAAATAGAAATATTGATTCTAAGGGAATAAGTGTGTTTATGATATTTTAATACTTACTGCAAACTGCTTTTATGAGATTAAACTATATTTTACTTCTACAATATCTGTATGATAGTAGCTTTTGACTGCATCCTCTTGTCCTTGGGTATTTTCTGAAACAAACAAATAAAAGACAAACACAAACTTTGCCAAATTGTTAGGCAAAAGTTTGTATTATATTATTTTCATTTGCCTCAATAAAGTGGATAGTAATTCACTATTTATTTTCTCCACTTTTATAAAGTGTCTGTTTATTTAATTAGCCTACTTAATTTATTGCATGCTTCTTTTTTGTTTTTAATTTTAAAAAGGAGGCAGGACTACTATTCGTCAGTGACTCATTTGATCATACAGATTGTGCCAACCATAAAATGGTTTGTTTTCTGAACTGAATTGATTGCTTTCTTGTGAAAGAACCCAGGGAAATGAATTCTAAGTGATGTGACTTGTCCAATTCCCAGAAGCATAATGATTAAAGTAGAGTTATTTTTGGTGATGGAGTTTTCAGAGGAAAATATTTATATATCTCTGAAAAGTCAGTTTTCGCATGCAAATTTACTCTTCTGCGTTATATAAAGAGTCCAGTTGTGGAATTGCCTTATATTTTTTCATCACTGACATTTCAATATCCTCTTATTTCTTTCTAGTCTATTTTTCTGTTTTACCCAGCTCATGAAAAACAACAAATATTGGATCCAGACCAAATTTCTGAAGATATTTACTTAACATTTTCCCTCTCTTATAACTGGGTAAGAGTTGCTTTCAAAAGCTCAAGTATATAACTTGAATCTTACATCCATGACACTCACTTTTCTTTTCTAATGACTTATCTCATCTTCCTACACATTTTAAATTACTTCCATTTCTACTCATTCAGTGCAGTGATCTCTTTCTGATCATAATTAGTTTACTACAGATGCTCATTAACAAATAGAGGTTTGAAACATGTTCTAACAAATGATAAATTTCAGCATTTTATTGATATTTAGTTCAAGGATGTTGGAATCAGATCATTCTGGTTTAAAATCCCTTTAGAAAGCAGTAAAACTTTTAAGCTGTGTAATCTGTGAGTTGTATATCACTGGCACTTCTCTGAGCTATAGCTTTGTGAGGATTCAATGATTTACTTAGAAAAATTGTTTAGCACAATGGGTGGCAGAAAGGAAGCACCCACTGACTAGTTTCTATCATAAGTCATCTAAACAATTTTAGTATTTTTTTGTTTGCCATCATTTGAGGGAGGGGACTAAAAAAATCCCACAATTTATAAGATAAAACAAATAAACCTTTCCAAATAATGAATGGTTTATATAAAGAAATGTGTGCAAATTTTAGTTGTTACATTAGTAGAGTACATTGTTAATATTTATTTTTCTGGTTTTTCATTAGAGTATTCCTGGTGCCTCAAAGAGTAAAGATTCTGTCTGCAATACGGGAGACCCAGGTTTGATCCCTGGGTTGGGAAGATCCCCTGGAGAAGGCAATGGCTACCCATTCCAGTGTTCTTGCCTGGAGAATCCCACGGACAGAGTAGCCCAGCAGGCTATAGTTCATGCGGTCACAAAGAGTCAGACAAGACTGAGTGACTAACACTTTCACTTTTAACACTTAGGGCAATGGTTGCCAACCTGGGTTTCATAGAATCTGAAGATTCTACAGACTTAACATAGGGGCCCACAGCAGAAAAGACCAAAAGGGTAGAAGTCTATCCCTACTCTGCCACAGCAGCTCCACTGTTACCTATTATTTATTTATGTAGATAAAATATTTTGTTTTTTCTAGGAATATGCTATTTTGCTTCCAGGTGTCAAAACTTTTCTGAAATTGGCCTCTCAATGCTCTAAGCCTATCAGAGATTTTTGAAGATGGGAAGAAGAAGCACAGTTGGTGGGTCCCTTGCAAAATGGCAACGCAGAGCCCTTTGGTGAAAAATTATTAGGATTTTAAGACAGTGACTTCATAACTCTTCAAGTCTTGGGCTTTTCCAAGTATTTAGCCTCATTCAGCTGTACATATAGCACACCTATAAATTCAGCCCTGAAGTTGGGGCAGAAACATGTCGAGGCAGACACATCTGTATTGGATGAAACTTCTGGGGATGGGACAAAGGCCATAGGAAGGGAGGGAGATAGCCTGTTGCCAAATGCTTGTCCAAATCTGCAGGTTCCTCCTCCCCACTTCTGCCACCAATGCTGCTGAGCTTCTTGCCACTAACATGCTTCCATCACTGCAGGAATCACACCACCATAGCCACTTTCTGATGGAAAACAACCAAAAGGTCAGTCAGCTTTATCATGTTAAACTAGGAAAATGGAAAGTATTTGAATAGCTGTGTGTAGGTTATATATATTCTTGAAGTATTTTCTTCTTCATTAAAAAAACTAGTAAAATATTAAAAACACTCATTTCAAATGAGACAAATTGATTCTGGGAGGCATCCAACTCCTATCTAAGGAGAAGGAATCACTTGAGCATGAATGTCCAGTCAACTACTGCTTCATGTTTAATTTTGTTCTTTTTCTTTTCTTTCTTTTTTTTTTTTAAAACACATATAGTGGTGTGTGGTTTAGTCACTCAGTTGTGTCTGACTTTTGTGACCCTGTGGACTGCAGCCTACCAGGCTACTCTGTCCATGGAATTCTCCAGGCAAGAACACGGGAATGGGTAGCCATTTTCTTCTCTAGGGGATCTTCCCCACCCAGAATCTGAACCTATGTCTCCTGCATTGGCAGACAGATTTTTGATGACTGAGCCACCAAGGAAGCCACCACCACCACTACTTCATGGTTATTTCTTGTTCTTTTCTTTCTTTTTTAAAGCACTGGCAGAAGTATACATCTTGTGTATTGCATTGGACTGATGGCCCAGCAGCATCAGAGCTACAACTGTAATGATGCAGAGTACCTGTGATAGTGCTGAAACTTTATGTATCTCCACGTTAACTTGGGACAAAAGCTCTTGTGACGAAACAAAACAGACAAACACAAAACAGTCCCTTGCCTAGTCAAGGGTTCGTTTTTCAGCCTCTTCCTCCTGGGGCTATTTCAAGGATGCCACACCTGAGAGATTTTCAGGTCCCACTGTCTCTGAGCTTTGATTTAGTACGCTTACTCTTTAGGGTATCAGGATGCCAGATGTCAGATTCTGTCAATTTCTCTTTGATAGGCTATCCCCTTCCTATGTGGAAACTGTATTGCAAGGAGTCTTCCTTGTCAGGGAATTCTTATAAAAATTATACAAAACTAAAAGGTAAGTCCTTGGAATCTGTTAGACAGGTACAGCATTACAACATCTGATGCAAGGTCCAAATGCAAACTCCCTTATTGATTTAGATGCTGTGCTATTCTGCCCAGATGTTCTCTCAGGACTGAGGCATTCATTCCCCAACTTCAGGAAGGATGTCTGCTCACAGCTTGCAGCTGAGTGGCTCCCTGGGAGTTGCCCGGGTCTAGAAGGACCGCCTTCCTGGGTCACCATGCCTTTGATGACTGGCAGACACAGAGTGTAAAGGCTGATTCTCTCATCCCAGCTGAGAACACCTCTGAAGGCTATGCCAGCTTCAGGGCTCCCATGGAGCTGACTGAGGCTTTTGTTGTACTTGAAGCACAGACTTCTCCTTTGGCCCAACCCTGTATTCCCCTTTCACCCACAGGTGCTGAACCCAATAGCAGGACCAGCTACATAATTTGTGACACCCAGTGCAAAATCAAAGTACAGCCCCTTGCTCACACAGCAGGAAAAAAAGGTCCACTAAAGGTACTAAAATAAAAAGCTTTTACCTTTTTTCCCTCAGTCTCTCCTGTCTGAGTTTTTATTATTAACTACTTGATGTTATTCTAAGTAAAAAAAAAATCATTTACATTATTAGCGTGAATTTTACTATTCTTCTGATATTGTACAATATCTGCTTTAAATGCAAAAATAAGAGTATTTAATTTACATGCAGAATCACTGAAATTATACTATTCAATTTTTTGTTCCTCATGCATATGTTCTAGTCTGCCTTCCTTTGTGCTCCCTTTGTGTCTTTTATATATCTCTATGAAAGGACTGTGGCCCAATATTTCATAAGATAAAATGAAGGCATAATTAGACAATCGTGGGTTGGGAAGTATGGAGACTATTATTGTTCTGGAAAATCTTTTATTTTTCAATCGTTCTTTCTTAAATCTCTATTAGCTATGATTCCTTAGTACGAAGAGCTTCCTCAGAAAACAGAGAAATCAAAATATTGATTTCCCTTTAAAAATTCCATGACAGCCTATTGTTGTTATTGTTCAGTTAATAAATCATGTCCAAATCTCTGCAACCTCTTGGAATGCAGCACACCTGTCTCCTCTGTCCTCCATTATCTCCCAGAGATGGTTCAAATTCATATCCATTGAGTTGGTGATGCTATCTAACCATTTCAACTTCTGCCACCCCCTTCTCTTCTTGCCTTTGATTTTTTCCATCATCAAGGTCTTTTCCAATGAGTCAGTTCTTCTCATCAGGTAGTCAAAGTATTGGAGCTTCAGCTTCAGTATCAGTCCTTCCAAAAAATATTCAAGGTTGGTTTCCTTTATGATTGACAGGCTTGATCTCCTTGCAGTCCAAGAGACTCTCAAGAACCTTCTCCAGTACTGCAGTGCGAAAGCATCATTTTTTTAGCACTCAACCTTAGCTGAAAACCATAGCTTTGACTATATGAACATTTGTTGCAAAGTGATGTCTCTGCTCATTAATACGCTGTCCAGGTTTGTCATAGCTTTCCTCCAAGGAGCAAGCGCCTTTTAATTTAGTGGCCAATGCTATTGTTTACAAAAATTGTTCAAGACATCTAACACTTTTAACTGAGCATAATAATTAGGTAATATGATCAGTAATGTAAACAGTATGCATTCTTATCAAAGTAATTCAATTTGGAGAATAAAAATTTTAATTATTTATGGGCTAGATAAATGAGATTGAAACCTATTTTTAGGAGCTAATAAATGAATTTGCAAATTTCTTGTATAAATCTCAAAAATATTGAACTGCATATATTTGTCACCATTTAAATGAATCAGAAAGGTTATGAGAGTTTTCATAGCTTCAGTGCTGCACTTTATTTCTAAGGTGTATTCATAGTATATATATCGCTTCTATTATATGTCATTAATGAAAAGTAGAAATATATTTATTAAAAGCATGGCCATAATAACTTTGGTGGAAATAAAATATATGAATATAATCTTTTGAGATGTATTTTGTCGTATTATTTGGAAGGAAGGATTGAGTATTCCATTATTTAATTATCTTAAGGAAAATAATACACTACAATAATTCTCTGTTTACAGATTAGTTCTACTAATCAGTTAATTAAGGTCATATTCATATTCTTTTTTAATAAGTTTAAACAAGATATATTTGAGAGTGTCTCTAAAGCAAAAAATATTTTTCAATTTATTGGTCAAAAAATGGAATCCTTTTAAGAGTTGTTTCACAATGAATGCACACACATCTCTTGGAAAGAGACAAGCCTGAACACACATTATACTTAAGTGCTTTCGATCTTCCCCAGTGTGCTTGAATTTCAATGATATTTTTCACCAACCTGAGTCTTACTTTACCTACTCTATGGACAGTTATCTTTCTTCCCAGAATCACAATCAAAATCTTTTTTCTTTTCCTTTCTTTTATAAAATATCTTTCATACGTTTTATTATTTTTAAATTTATTTATTTTTAATTGAAGAATAATTGCTTTAAAATATTGTGTTGGTTTCTACCATACATCAATATGAATCAGCCATAGATAAACATAAGTCCTGGCCTTCTCACAGAGCACCAGTATGAGCTCCCTGAATCAGATAGCAAATTCCCACTGGCTATCTATATTACATATGGTAATATATATGTTTCCATGCTACTCTTCAGTTTTCCCACCCTCTCCTCCCCTTCCTGTGTCCACAAGTGTATTCTCTATGTCTGTGTCTCCTTTGCTTCCCTGAAAATGGGTTCATCAGTACCTTCTTTCTAGATTTCATATGTATGTATTAATATACAGTGTTTGTTTTTCTATTTCTGATGTACTTCACTCTGGATTATAGGCTTTAGGTTCATCTATCTCATTAGAACTGACTCAAATGCATTCCCTTCTATGGCTGAATAATATTCTATTGTACAGCTTTTGTATCCATTCAGAAGTCAATGGATATCTAGATTGCTTCCATGTCCTAGCTATTGTAAATAGTGCAGAGAAGACTGGGATGCATGTGTCTGTTTTGATTATGACTTTCTCAGGGTATATGCCAGTAGTGGGATTGTTGGGTCATATGGTAGTTTATTCTTAGTCTTTTTAAGGAATCTCCATATTGTCTACTGAAGTATCAATTTACATTGCCAGGAACAGTGCAAGAAGTTTCTTTCTTCTCCACACTCTCCCCTGCATTTATTGTTTGTAGATTTTTTGATGATGGCCATTCTGACTGGTGTGAGTTAATATCTCATTGTAGTTTTGACTTGTATTTCTCTAATAATGAGAAAAGTTGGGGCTTCCCTCATAGTTCAGCTGGTAAAGAACCCGTCTGCAGTGCAGGAGATCTGGGTCAGTCCCTGGGGTGGGAAGATCCCCTGGAGGAAGGCATGGAAACTCACTGGCATATTCTTACCTGGAGAATCCCCATGGACTGAAGAGCCTGGCAGGCTACAGTCTATGGGGTTGCAAAGAGTTGGACATAATTAAGTAGGCAAGCAAGAAAGAAAGTGAGCATCTTTTCATGTGTTTATTAGCCATCAGTATGTCTTCTTTGGAGAAATATCTATTTAGATCTTCTGCCCCCTTTTTGATTGGTTTTTTGTTTGTTTGTTTGTTTTTTTGGGGTTTTTTTTGGTATTGAATTTCATGAGCTGCTAGTATATATTGGAGATTAACCCTTTGTCAGTTTCATTTGCTATTATTGTCTCTCATTCTGAAGGTTGTTAGGATCTTAATTACCATATTCATAGGTGTTTGCTTTCTATTTAGAAACATCACATGGTTTCTTTGACTTTAACGTATACAAAGGAAATTTTTCAGGAACTGAGTATTCAGCTCCAATCTAATGCTCTCATAAGCAGACAGCTTATTTAGGGGTTCTTTGTATGGCATCATTGTTTCTTCCAGAGCATTAACTCTGTTTTTCTTAGGTTTCTAGAGTTACCTATTATCTTAAGTCATAGCACCGTAATATAGTAGGGGGCCCTGAGTACCACGGTTACTGCAGGAGAATAGGAATATAAAATTATTCCAAATATTTACACTTTTCTATCTTTGCTAAATCTTAGGCCATCATTATGAAAACAGACTTATTTATGGATAGGGAAATAGGACCAAAATTCAAACTTTTAAAAATGGACTTAGAGAAACGTACATTTGAAAGTTCTCATCTGAGGTTGGCCCAAAACAAATCAAATAAATTATTTCAAGGTCCTCTGAAGTCATCAGGCCATGAAAATTTTAATTCAGAATTATATGAAAGGCTGTGCTTAATGGCAGATGCAACAGGTGAAGGAAGGGGGTAATGGGCTGAAACCCAAAGCTAGGATCAGCTGATGGAGCAGAATTATAAAGTATACCTACGTCTCTATCTATCCCTATATATCAATGTCTCTGTCTATGTGTTTGTGTGTGTTAACCGCTCAGTTGTGTCTAACTCTGTGACCTTATAAACTGTAGCCTGCCAGGCTCCTCTGGCAATGGAATACTCCAGGCAAGAATGTCAAACCCTGGTCTTCTGCATTGCAAGCAGATTCTTTACCATCTGAAGCCATCAGGAAAACCCAATCTAAGGTATGGGATATCTAATTAGACACAAGATATTTGAAACCAACAAGCCAGCTTTACTTCCTTCAGTCCGTGAGAGGACAGAAGCAGAGTCTGGGCAAAAACAAAACTTATGTACTGTGTATGAAAGAATAGAAGATGGCAAAATCAAGATACAGAGTAAGATTTTACATTCAATATACATAAAACATTTTATTAAAAGTATCAGAGTTGGATTATTTCTATTATTTTAGGAGCCACTTACTTCTGGTTTGTAGTAACTCATTTGGCAGGTGCGTTTCAACACTGTGGGGCATTCTCCATGGGGAATATACGCTATGACTTAAGATAACCAAGATGAAATGATCACACTGTTCCAACATACAGAAGTATGACAAATATTGTTTGGCCAAATAAGAGTTAAATCTAATGTCCCTGAATGGTGACTTATATTACTCTCTGGATTGGAACAGGTCACTAAACCTTCTTAAATAAATTTAATCAGTTTTGTAATGGGAAAGTTTCTGCACACAAAATATAAAATTTTCACAACTTATCATCTCTATTTAGATTGCTACATATTTGGATGAAGCTTTATAAGTTGAAATTTATTTAATTTGATTCAGACAATTTCTAATTTTAAAAATTTTAAAAACTGATATTGCTATTTTCATTTTGGAGATAAATAAATGTTTCAGAGATCATGTACCCAATAAATTTCCTGCGCCTAATATAGAAGAAAGTGAGAAAGCCAAATATAATTATGAGAAATATGTCTCTCTGATAACTGGTTAAATATTACTGTATAAAGTAAACTTACATTCATTCATAAGAACTACCAGGTTCCAATCACTTACTTTTTATTTACTACCTACCTGCTTTCTTTTTGTTTAATTTGAGCTGTGTAGAATAAATGTAGCTTAATATTTAATTTTCTTAGAGTATCAATCATATCCACTCCATTGGTAGCATGGGAATAAGGAAAGACTCTAAATTTGACATAAGTAAACTCTCTAAAGGGCCAGAGACAAAATAGTATGGGTTTTTTTGACCACATGATCTATGTTACTATTCAACTCTCCACAGGGAACATAAAAGCAAATAGGCATGCCTGTGTTCCAGGAACATTTGTTTACCAAAAGAGACCTTTGCTCTAACTGGTGAAGTGAGCATTTTTTCATACTGACTGTAAAAATACCTAAATGGCCCCCAAAGCAAAGAAAATTCTAGTCTATTACTTATGTCCTTTAGGAATGCTTTTAATGTTCTATCCCTATATTCAGTAGTTTCTATCCAGAAACCAAGAACTCTGCATAGAAAAACAAAGTTGATGAAGGATGAAATCAGAACACATATAGCAAGAAATGGAAAATATTTCTAAGATAGTTTATGCTATTAACCTTTATATCATTATCTGAATTTGGGGTCATTTTAATGAAGACAATGGAATTTCTAGGAAAAGTTTTTAGAGTAATAGACTTAAGTAGTACTTAAAAATGTTTCTGGAATGATATGCTAAAATTTTATAAACAGAATAAATCTAGGTTTAGATGTTGGCAAATTCTAATGATAGATCAATTTTTAAAAATGCTTTCATGAAATATATGTGTGTGCTTACAACCTAAGATTAATTTAAATATTAAAATGTTTTTTATATTATTGTTTATTATATTGTTCTATTTCTCAAAGATTATCAACTTTTGAGAAATACTTAAATTCTCTCAGAGATTTTAGTTAAAGTTTTTGAACTTATGTTAACTTTCTTTGAAAGCATCATCAAAGCCATTTCCTTAGGTGTATCCAACTAGAGCTGGAAAAAGTTAATGCAATTTAGAAGTGAATCATATTCACCTCCAGATATTATCAAGACAGGAAGGCATAGTCAATAAAATTGGAGAGTATACAAATCCCATTGAGATTTTCATTTATATAAAAGCTAAAATACTTTAAGTATTTGAAGCAGTTTTCTACTTCATCAAATTTGTAACATTACCTTTAATAATACCCTCAAATATATATACATTTCAGCAATTTATACAGAATCATGGTAAAAAATCTGCCTGCCGTTGCAGAAGATGCAAGAGACACATGTTCGATCCATGGGCCAGGAAGAACTCCTTGAGTAGGAAATAGTGACCCGTTCCAGTATCCTTACCTGGGAAGTCCCATGGACAGTGGAGCCTGAATCTGCTTCGTATTCTTGCCTGGCCTAGAAAATTCTATGAACAGTGGAGCCTGGAGGGCTATTGTCCATGGGTTTTCTGAGTGACTGAGCATACACACACACAAACACACATACAAAGTAGAGTTGTGAGAGAATCTAGAAAATCATGATTCCTACTTAGTGTACATATATATATTTAATTTTTTAATAGGGTCTTTTCTTCTTTTATCAATGTATGGAATATACTTACTAATATATATATATATATTTTCTGATTTTAATGACTTTTTGCACATTTAAAATATTTTGAATAATAAAAAAGGAAAATAATTATTTAAAATATGTCTATAATCTAATTGTTTGGTACATATTGCTTTTTCATGGTTGGTTGCTGTCCCATAGCCATTTTCCTTTTTTTAAGTACTAGCTCAATGATTTTTCTATAAGGAATCATAATTTCCCATTTCTCATTCATATTTGATTTCATATCTGAAGGATAAGCACTTGGTCTAGACTAAGCAACTGAACTGAATGGAACTGAAACTAATCAAATTTATTCTTTTCCCATAGCCACAGTTCAGTAGCAAACAAGTGACACAACTAAAATGAAGAGGAATCATATCAGGACTTCTCTTGGATACATTGGGAAAAGGATGTGCAATTGTTGTTGTTGTTTGACAATTAGGATGCAATTTTGTGGTACAGAGCCAACACATAAAGTTTGAGAATGAAGTCAAGAGTAGAAGAAAGGATACTGTGCACTGATGCCATAATGGAATTTTTCAGTTATATCAGCTAATATGGCTCACCTTCCCTCATCCACTTAGCTTTTAATTTGTTTGTTTTTTGCTTAAGCAAGTTAGAAATCGTTTTTGTCACTTGCTACTGAAAGTATACTGACTAGTATACCCAGTATCTACAGGTGATTACTAGAAGTAGTTTATTTTTTTCTGTTAAGTGTTTATGGATAAATATATAGACACATTTATCACTATAATTTTTATAAAATTATATAGTAATTTAAGACAAATATTAAATTATATGATTTTATTTTATTCTATATAGCTTTAATTAAGCAATATGGTATATTGATAGAAAAAGATAGGTAAATTCTCCAAGAATGTTTTGCTACTAGAAGAACAAAAATAGCAATCTATTTTTCAATTTAATACAAGAAATATAAGAGAAAATAGGACATAGAACAATAGTTATAAATCACTATGAAGAACAAGGCAATATAATAATCAATCAGAAAGGTAGAAAAGACCAAACATATCAATGGTAAAATAATATAAATGGCTTAACATTTCTCATAAAAGGGAAACACTTCATAATGGAGACATTTCATTTTATTAGTTTGAAAACATTTTAAAATATCAATGTTGTTAGAGGGTCTATAAATTTATCATTCTTGTGCAGCTAGAGGGAATTCAAATTACTTTAACCTTTCCAGAGGACATTTGGTGAAGAATATTGTGATCTAGAAGTCTGACATGTTTTATTCTAGATCTCATTTTTGCTTTTCCCTAAATGTGATAACAACTTTTAAGGTTATACTTCATATTATAGATTTAATTTTAATCGATATTATTTCTAACCTTTATATTAATGAAAATGAGTCCTGTATTCAAATGTAGAACTCTGGAGAGCAAAGAATATTTAACATGTAATTTTATATCTTATAAAAAGTAGAAAGTAGCTTTCATGTAGTTTATTGTAAATAACTTTCTTTTACTGCAAATATTTTAGAGACACATGATTTACATAAATAAAATATTTTAGTCCATTATCTTAAATAACTCATTGACAAACATTCTTTTTTTTTTTTAACTCTAGACAAAATCACATGTATTGGCTGGTTTGAGATATGTGTCATGATCAGAATAAAGTTAAATAAATGCTATTTGTGTGATAGTTTATGTGAACTTAGAAAATTTTAGCATTGGAAATTATAAAAATAATAATAGTTATTTTGAATTATCATGTGTAAGACATTCTACTAAAAGACATATACTTTCTAATTTAATAGATGTAATTATTGTTGTATTGGTTTTCAACCTTGGGAGCTTCCTCAGATGAAATCTAAAGCTGGCCCCCCACTACAGAAGGCAGGGAAGAGACTTAAGAAAGAGGAAGAACTACTCCAGATTGGTAGATGGAGGGTTTAATAAGCAAAGGGACATAACTATGAGGCTTGTCTTGGAGAGCTGCAAGACAAGTAGATCTCCTCAGTGGTGCTTTGTATCAAGATTATCTGTCATTAAGCTGGAGTGGTGGCTGCCAGTGCTGGAGCAGTGGATGGAGCGACTGTGAGGAGATACCCTGTGTCCACTGGCAAAGAAGCCCCAGCAAAGTTGGTGGGCACTGGAGGGCCAAATCTTTGCAACCCCATGGACTGCAGCACACCAGGCTTCCCAGCCCTTTACTGTCTCCTGGAGTTTGCTCAGATTCATGTTCACTGAGTTGTTGATACTATCTAACCACCTCATCCTCTGCTGCCCTCTTCACATTTGCCTTCTGTCTTTCCCAGTGTCAGGGTCTTTCCCAATGAGTCAGCTATTTGCATCAGGTAGCCAAAGTAGTAGAGTCTTGGCTTCAGCCTCAGTCCTTCCAGTGAATATTCAAAACTGCTTTCCTTTAGGATTGACTGGCTTAATCTCCTCGCTGGCCAAAGGACTCTGAGTCTTCTCTAGCACCACAATTTGAAAGCATCAGTTCTTTGGTACTCAGCCTTCTTTATGGTTCAGCTCTCACATCTGTACATGACTACTGGAAAAACCATAGCTTTGACTAGATGGACCTTTGCCTGCAAAGAGATGTCTTTGCTTTTTAATATGCTATCTAGGTTTGTCATAGCTTTCCTTCCAAGGATCAAGCATCTTTCAATTTCATGGCTTCAGGGACCATCTGCAGTTGTTTTGAAGCCTAAGAAAATAAAATCTGCCATTGCTTATACTTTTATCCTTCTATTCACCATGAAGTAATGTGCCTGGATGCCATGATCTTGGTTTTTTGAATGTTGAGTTTTAAGTCAGCTTTTCAGGTAGAGTAAATAGCAAATAGGATATATGTATACTTGTAGCTGATTCAAGGGCTTCCCAGGTGGCACTAGTGATAAAGAACCAGCCTGCTAATGCAGGAGATGTAAGAGACCCTGGTTCGATCCCTGGATCCGGAAGATCCCCTGGAGAAGTGCATGACAACCCACTCCAGTATTCTTGCCTGCAGAATCCCATGGACAGAGGAACCTGGTGGTCTGCAGTCTGTAGGGCTGCAAAAAGTTGGACATGACTGAAATGATTTAGCACACACACACATGCCTGGCTAATTCATGTTGTTGTACAGCAGAAACTGACACAGAATTGTAAAGCGATTTGTTGTTTTGTCTCCAGGCTATGTTTGACTCTTTTGTGACCCCATGGACTGTAGCCCCCCAGGCTCTTCTGTCTATGGAATTTCCTAGGCAAGATAACAGAGTGAATTGCCATTTCTTTCTTCAGGGGATCTTACCAACCCAGAGATCAAACCTGCATCTCCTGCTTGGCAGTTATCCTCCAGTTAAACAAAATAACATATGGTGATGAGGACGCATTATTAAAATAGAAAACTTCTAGCTGTCCCACAGAAAAGCATCATAAATTAATAAGAGTATATATAGATCAAATAATTTCCTTAGTGTCTCAGATGGTAAAGAATCTGCCTGCAATGCAGGAGACCCCATTTTAATCCTTGAGTTGGGAAGATCACCTGGAGAAGGGTATGGTTACCCACTCCAATATGCTTGCCTGGAGAATCCCATGGACAGAGTAGCCTGGTGGGCTACAGTCCATGGGCTTGCAAAGAATCAAACACATATAGATCAACATCATTCTCTGAGAACAGAGCAATATTATTATGATTATAGAAATATAATTAAGAAGAAGGTCAATCATTTCAATAAAACGTTAATCAGTATATATTGCATTAATATAAAATTCTTTAAATTAGCTATGCCAAATTCAAACAGCTCTTCAGATATCCCCCCCTAGAAAAGTGTAAATTTTATTGACTATAACTAACTGTAATATTTAGTTCACCCAAGTTGTTTAACATTTTAAATCACTCAGTGGGCATTTTTTAATGTTATTTGTAGCTTTGGATATTATATTTGTGTTTCATAGACTCCATTCAGCCTCTATATCTGTGCTTTCTAATACAGTAACCACTAGCCACGTATGGCTATTGGACATTTGAAATGTGACTGGTTAAGCCAGTTAAATGTGACCAGGTACATAATATAGAATTTTATATTTTTTAAAAATAAATTGAAATGTAAAAAATGAAGGAGTAAAAAAAAGTAAATTTTCATTTAAGCATAAGCTTTATTGTTTCAGTAAAACTACATGTCATTTTAACCTTTGCATTACATAAAACATTATTATTGTAGTGTACATTGGGTATGTGTTTCATTTTTAGTATTACAAGTAAACACAGACTTAATCTAGTCAGTGTTAGATTGATTCTGTTTGAATGATTGTTTCTACACACTGGTGGAACATTGTAATATATTTAATTGAACATATTATGCAAAGAGTTATAGTGATACCTAAGAAAATTGTACTTAATAAAAAGGGGAAATATTTATTATTACCTTAATTATAATATAATTGAAATTTTAAATAATTAAAAAATTAATTTAGATTCAGTGTGTGCTACTGATGGACTTCCCTAGTGGCTCAGCAGTAAAGAATCCACCTGCAATGTAAGAGACACAAGTTCAATCCCTGGAAAGATCCCCTGGAGAAGGAAATGGCTACCTTCACCAGTATTCACCTGGGAATCCCATAGACAGAAGAGCCTTGGGGCTACATACAGTCCATGGGGTTGCAAAAGAGTCCACATGACTTTAATGACTAAAACAACAAAAATGCACTACTGGTGCAAAATCACGTGGAGATTCAGAACTTGTTAGTTACAAACTAGAAAACATAAATGAGAAAGAGACTAGTACAAGATATTGTTACCAAGTTGGTCAACAGGATCCACACCTGGGTCTGAGTCTGGGCATGGCACTAGACCCCTTGTAACTGCCAGGGAGGTTCTTTTTCCAGTGAAATTCGCACAGCCAGTAACAAAACAGATGCCCACACTGGAACAGCACAAGCTTTATTCAGTGGCCAAAGAATGGAGAAGTGGGAACCTAGTCCCCAAACAAACTTCTTAACCCAGTTTGGGCAAAGACATCAAATATATAGGAGGTCCAGGTAAAAGAGGGAAAACTGGAAAGAAGGAGGAATACTCATGTATTATCAGAGAACAGGGCTGTGGTTTGAACCTAAAACTAATGCAAACTCACTTTTTCAGTCCTCCTATGGGCTTATCCAGTTGTTGTCATGGCAATCATGAACTGTCACAGCTCTGGTGGGTGTGTCATTTAGCATGTTAATGTATGACAGTGAATATGTAATGAAATTCAAAATTTATTGGAAGTCAAATACTCTGCAATCTGGGGTCTACTTGATTCCAATCAGTTCTTGTTTTTTTCTCTTTGAAGCTTCCTTCTGAAACTTAGATAGATGTAATTGGTTTCTATTCAAGGTAGGGGCAGGGTTATGATTCTGTGGCAATGGCCTTGTAAACAGTATGTCACAAATCTAATGATGAATAGTAGTGTGATTTGCAGTGGCAAGAGCAAAATGAAAAAATGGTTTGTTGTAGGACAAAATTTAATGATGATAAAGTGAACAAAAAAGGTTCTTATAAGAAAGTAGTTTAGAAAGATGGTAACGAGAACCCTGCATGCGAGACAGCTAAAGGAACGCAGACTCATGGACTCTGTATAGAGCAGACTCATGGACTCTGTATAGAACAGACTCATGGACTCTGTGGAAGAGGGCAAGGGTGGGATGATATGGGAGAATGGCATTGAAACATGTTAATTATCATATGTGAAATCAATCGCCAGCCCAGGGCTGATGCTCGGGGCTGCTGCACCAAGATGTCCCAGGGGAAGGGAATCGGGAGGGAGGAGGGAGGGGGGTTCTGGAGGGGGAGCATATGTAAACCCATGGCGGTTTCATGTCATTGTATGGCAAAACCAACACAGTAAAGTAAAGAAAATTAAAAATAAAATAAAATAAAAACAAACAATATGATGTAAAAAAAAAAAAGAAAGTAGTGAAACTGATGCTTTCTTTCAATAGTCTAAAAAGAATCAGTGAAATTATTCATCTGAAATTTAAATTCTAAAACAAATTTAATTTTAATAAGATCTGATCTTTCAATTTTGACCAACTTTAAAATTGCTTATATTCTTACATCTATAAAGACACACAAACACACACACATATTTTTAGATCAAAAAATAATTTTATTACAAAATTATAAGAAATATATTAAAAATAGCTTTTTTAAAGAAGTGAATAATATGGGCGGTCCTAAAATGGCAGAGGAATAGGATGGGAGAGGATCACTTTCTCCTCCACAAATTCATTGAAAGATCATTTGAACACTAAGCAAATTACACAAAACAACTTTTAAACACTGGCAGAGGGCACCAGGCACCCAGTAGGCAGCCCATTCTCTTCAAAAGGAGGTAGGACAAAATCTAAAAGATAAAGAGAGAGACAAAAGAGTTAGGGATGTAGACCCATCCAGGGGAAGGAGTCATAAAGGAGGAGAAGTTTCCAAACAACAGGAAACCCACTCACTGGTAGGTCTGTGGGGAGTTTTGGAATCTCAGAGGGCAACATAACAAGGAAGAAATAAAACAAATAAAAAACCCACAAATTATGTTCCTAACCACAACTCCAAGCACAGAAGTAGCCCAGATGCTGGCATCCACCAGCTGGGACCAGGGGCTGAACATGGAGGTGTGGGCTGCATGCTTAGGGTAAGGACCAGGCCTGAATGCCCAGAGGACAATCTGAGGGAGCTAACTTAAGATAACAACCCAAACTGTGCGATAGCCAGAGAGTAAAAAAACAAAACAAAAACAAACAATCAAACAAACAAACAGAGAGAGAGAGAGAGAGAGAGAGAGAGAGAGAGAGAGAGAGAGAGAAAACTTTCTCTTGAAAAGCTCTAAGGCACAACCTGACCTGTTCACAGAACAAAGGATTATGCGAATACCAGAGGACAGCTAGCTGGCTTCGGACTGGCACCTCCCTCTGCCGGATGCAGAGAGATAGGCAGTTGACAGAAAGAGCCAGAAGGAGAGGGGCAATCTTGGCCCCAGAGATGGCATCCTCCACCAAACTGTGAGCAGGCTCTCAGTTGCTAACCAAGTCTTCCTGGGATCCTGGGCGGTTGACATCCACCAGGAGAGTCACAGTCAGAGATCAGCTCTCCAGAGGAGACACACAGCACATCTGAGATGGCGTTTATGCTGTGCACCCAGGAAACTGAGGGGCTGGGACGGGGGAGGTGACAGAACACACCACATACCTGGGAGAGTGTGCTAGCCAAGCACCTGGTTGCCTGAGCTGCTCGGACCTGGGAAGGGCACACAACCCAGGACCAGCATTGGACAGATCCCCTGCAGAGAAACCTGGAGCCTGAGCAGTGTAGACCGCAAAAGCATATGCACCATGAGCTGGAGCAAATCCAGTGTGGCCCAGACACTGCGAGCACCCCCCTCACACATACCAGTGATATTTTTTTGCAGTGTTCCTCCCTCCCCACAGCACAACTTAACAAGTTAGCTTAAATAAGTGACCACCTTCACCCCCTTGTGGAAATTAGACACTGAAGAGACTTGCAAACAGAGGAAGCAAAATAAACAAAGAAAAGGGAACCACATTGAAGTGACAGGTGCAACAGATTAGAACACTGTAGTTAGCACTGACTACATTGGAATGGCCCTATCGACCTTGAGAACAAGTACAGACTTGAATAAGGAACTATCTGAAACTGAACTGATCCCACACTACCCTCAAAAGCTCCAGAGAAACTCCTAGATATATTTTACTATTATCATTTTATAAATTTTTTATAATTTTAAGTTCTTTATTATCACTTTAATTCTCATTTTTATACCCTACTATTACCTTGCAAAAAAAGACCCTATTTTTTAAGGCAAATTTCATATATATAACATTTATAATTTTTGTGATTTTGTTTTGTTTCTTAATATTGTATTTTTGAGAGTCTAAACTCTACTCTAGATTTTTAATCTTTGCTTTTTGGTATTTGTTATCAATTTTGGACTTTTAAGAATCCAATCTTCAGTAACCCTTTTTACTTAGGATTTTGATTACTGGCTTGGTTCCTCTCTCCTCCTGTTGACTTTCCTTTTTCTCCTCCAGATCACTCTATCTCCTCCTTCCCCCTTCTCTCCTCTAACCAACCCTGTGAATCTCTTTGGGTGTTCTGGGCTGTGGAGAAACTTATGGAACTGATTACTGGCTAGAACTGTCTCTCTCCTTTTGACTCCTCCTGGCTACCTCTATCTCCTTTCTAGCTCTTCTCTTCTCTATGTAATTCCGTGAACCTCTCTGAGTGTTGTAGACTGTGGAGAACACATAGGGAATTGATTACTGGCTAGATTGCTCTGTCCCCTTTTGATTCTTCCTCTTCTCTTCCTGGTCACCTCTATCTCTCTCCTCCTTCCTCTCTTCTCCATGCAGCTCTTTGAACCTCTCTGGGTATCCCCCACTGTGGAAAATCTTTAAACTCCAGAATCCAGAGAACATTAATTGACAGGAGATCACCCAAAAGCCTTCACACCTACATTGAAACCAAGCTCCATCTGAGAGCCCATAAGTTTCAGAGCAAGTCGTACCAAGATAATTCTCCAACAATGCAGGAACATACCCTGAGCATTAAAATACAGGTGGCCAAAAGTCACACCAAACCCATAGACACCTCAAAACTCACTACTGGACACTTCCTTGAACTCCAGAGAGAGGAGATCCAGCTCCACCCACCAGAACACTGATGTAAGCTTCTCTAACCAGGAAACCTTAACAAGCCACTACTCCAACACCACCCACAGGGAGGAATCTCCACAATAAAGAGGAGTCACAAACTTTCAGCATACAGAAAGGCCACCCCAAACACAGCAGTCTAAACAAGATGAAAAGGCAGATAAATATTCAGCAAGTAAAGGAACATGATAAGTGCCCACCAAACCAAATAAAAGAGGCAAAGATAGGGAGTCTACCTGAAAAAGAATTCAGAATAATGATAGTAAAAATGATCCAAAGTCTTGAAAAAAAAATGGAGTTACAGATACATAATCTGGAGAAAAGAATAGGGAATATGCAAGAAATGTTTAACAAGGACCTAGAATAAACAAAAAAGAGACATTCAATAATGAATAATGCAATAACTGAGATCAAAAACACTCTGGAGGGAACCAACAGTAGAATAACTGAGGCAGAAGATAGGATAAGTAAGGTGGAAGATAGAATGGTGGAAATAAATGAAGCAGAAAGGAAAAAAGAAAAAAGAATTAAAAGAAATGAGGACAACTTCAGAGACCTCTGGAACAATGTTAAATGCCCCAACATTTGAATCATAGGAGTCCCAGAAGAAGAAGACAAAAAGGAAGGCCATGAGAAAATATTTGATGAGATAATAGTTGAAAATTTCCTAAAATGGGGAAAGAAATAGCCATTCAAGTCCAAGAAACCCAGAGGGTCCCAAACAGGATACATGTAAGGTGAAACACCCCAAGACACATATTAATCAAATTAATGAAGATCAAACACAAACAACAAATATTAAAAGCAGCAAGGGAAAAACAACAAATAACACACAAGGGGATTCCCATAAAAATAACAGCTGATCTTTCAAGAGAAACTCTTCAGGCCAGAAGGGAATGGCAGGACATACTTAAAGTGAAGAAAGAGAAAAACCTACAACTCAGATTACTGTACCCAGCAAGGATCTCATTCAAATATGAAGGAGAAATCAAAAGCTTTACAGACAAGCAAAAGCTTAGAGAATTCAGCACCACCAAATCAACTCTTCAATAAATGCTAAAGGATCTTCTCTAGACAGGAAAGATAGAAAAGGTTTATAAACTCAAACCCAAAACAACAAAGTAAATGGCAATTGGGTAATGCTTATCAATAATTACCTTAAATATAAATGGGTTGAATGCCCCAACCAAAAGACAAAAACTTGCTGAATGGATACAAAAACAAGACCCCTATCTATATATGTTGTCTACAAGAGACCCATTTCAAACCAAGGGACACAAACAGACTGAAAGTGAAGGGCTGGAGAAAGACATTTCATGCAAATGGAGACTAAAAGAAAGCAGGAGTAGCAATACTCATATCAGATAAAATAGACTTTGAAATAAAGGCTGTGAAAAGAGACAAAGAAGGCCACTACATAATGATCAAAGGCTCAACCCAAGAAGAAAATATAACAATTATAAATATATATGCACCCAACATAGGAGCACCACAATATGTAAGGCAAATGCTAACAAGTATGAAAGGGGAAATTAACAATAACACAATAATAGTGGGAGACTTTAATACCCCACTCACTTCTACGGACAGGTCAACTAAACAGAAAATTAACAAGGAAACAAAAACTTTTAATGACTCAATGGAACAGTTAGGCCTAATTGATATCTATAGGACATTTCACCCCAAAACAATGAATTTCACCTTTTTCTCAAGAGCACACGGAACCTTCTCCAGGATAGACCACATCTTGGGTCATATATCTAGCCTTGGTAAATTCAAAAAAATTGAAATCATTCAAAGCGTCTTTTCTGATCACAATATGGTAAGGTTAGATGTCAACTACAGGAAAAAAAAACTATTAAAATGCAAACATATGGAGACTAAACAACATGCTTCTGAATAACCACCAAATCACAGAAGAAACCAAAAAATAAATAAAAATATGCATAGAAATGAATGAAAGTGAAAACAAAACCACCCAAAACCTATGGGATTCAGTAAAAGTAGTGCTAAGGGGAAGATTCATAGCAATACAAGCTTACCTCAAGCAACAAGAGAAAAATCAAATAAATAACCTAACTCTACACCTAGCAAACTAGAAAAAGAAGACATGAAGAACTCCACAGTTAGTAAAAGGAAAAAAATCATAAAAATTAAGGCAGAAATAAA
Source organism: Antilocapra americana (assembly GCA_007570785.1). Lineage (NCBI taxonomy): Eukaryota > Metazoa > Chordata > Mammalia > Artiodactyla > Antilocapridae > Antilocapra > Antilocapra americana. The sequence goes on along the minus strand of ML660197.1, from coordinate 48,397,012 downwards.
TGAAAAAGAAACAAAAGAGACCATAGTAAAAATCAACAAAGCTAAAAACTGGCTCTTTGAAAAGATAAATTAAATAGACAAACCATTAGCCAGACTCATCAAGAAAAAAAGGGAGAAGAATCAAATCAGGAAAATTAGAAATTAAAATGGAGAAATTACAAAAGATAACACAGAAATACAAAGGATGATAAGAGACTGTGATCAGCAACTTATGCTAATAAAATGGACAACTTAGAAGAAATGAACAAATTCTTAGAAAAGTATAACTTTCCAAAACTGAACCAGGAAGAAATAGAAAAGCTTAACGGACCCATCACAAGCACGAAAATTGAAACTGTAATCAAAAATTTTCCAACAAACAAAAGCCCAGGACCAGATGGCTTCACAGCTGAATTCTACCAAAAATTTAGAGAAGAGCTAACACTTATCCTACTCAAACTCTTCCAGAAAATTGCAGAGGAAAGTAAGCTTCCAAACTCATTCTATGAGGCCACCATCACCCAATACCAAAATGAGACAAAGATGCCACAAAACAGAAAACTACAGGCCAATATCACTGATGAACATAGATGCAAAAATCCTTAACAAAATTCTTGCAAATAGCATCAACAACATATTAAAAAGATCACACAGCATGACCAAGTGAGCTTTATCCCAGGGATGCAAGGATTCTTCAATATTCACAAATCAATCAATGTGATACATCACATTAACAAACTGAAAAATAAAAACCATATGATTATTTCAATAGATGCAGAGGAAGCCTTAGACAAAATTCAACATCCAGTTATGATTAAAAAAAAGAAAAACCTCCAGAAAGCAGGCATAGAAGGAACATACCTCAACATAATAAAAGCCATATATGATCAACCTACAGCAAACATTATCCTCAATGATGAAACATTGAAAGCATTTTCCCTAAAGTCAGGAAAAAGGCAAGGGTGCCCACTCTCACCACTACTATACAACAGATGTTTGGAAGTTTTAGCCACAGAAATCACAGAAGAGAAAGGAATAAAAGGAATCCAGATTGGAAAAGAAGAATTAAAACTCTCACTGTTTGCAGATGACATGATCCTCTACATAGAAAACCCTAAAGACTCCACCAGAAAATTACTAGAGCTAATCAATGAATATCGAAAAGTTGTAGAATATAAAATTAACACACAAAATTCCTTGCATTCCTATACACTAACAATGAGAAAACAGAAAGAGAAATTAAGGAAATAATTCCATTCACCATTGCAACAAAATGAATAAAATATATAGGAATAAATCTGCCTAAAGAAACAAAAGACCTCTATATAGAAAACTATAAAACACTGATGAAAGAAATCAAAAATTATACAAATAGATGGAGAAATATACCATGTTCATGGATTGGAAGAATCAATATAGTGAAAATGAGTATACTAACCAAGGCAATTTATAGATTCAATGCAATCCCTAACAAGCTACCAATGGTATTTTTCAGAGAACTATAACAAATAATTTCACAATTTGTATGGAAATATAAAAAACCTCAAATAGCCAAAGCAATCAGCCTGCCTGACTTCAGACTATACTACAAAGCTACAGTCATCAAGACAGTATGGTACTGGCAAAAAGACAGAAATATAGATCAATGTAACAAAATAGAAAGCCCAGAGATAAATCCATGCACTTATAGACAGCTTATCTTTGACAAAGGAGGCAAGAATATACAATGGAGAGAAGACAATCTCTTTAGCAAGTGTTGCTGGGAAACTGGCCAGCCACTTGTGAAAGAATGAAACTAGAACACTTTCTAACACCATACACAAAAATAAACTCCCAATGGATTAAAGATATAAACATAAGACCAGAAACTATAAAACTCCTAGAGTAAAACATAGGCAACACACTCTCTGACATAAATCACACCAGCATCTTCTATGACCCACCTCCCTGAGTAATGCAAATAAAAGCAAAAATAAACAAATGGGACTTAATTAAACTTTAAAGCTTTTGCACAATGAAGGAAACTATAAGCAAGGTGAAAAGACAGTCTTCAGAATGGGAGAAAATAATAGCAAATGAAGCAACTGACAAAAAATTAATCTCAAAAATATACAGGCAGCTCCAGCAGCTCAATTCCAGAAAAATAAATGACCCAATCAAAAAATGGGCCAAAAAACCAAATAGACATTTCTCCGTTTTGTTTAGGGAACTAGCAAATGTATGGTGACATGTAAATTTATAGCTTAAAAAAATCAAATTTTGGAATAGATATTTTGATTCTTCAACATAATAATGAATACCTTAATATGAAAAAAAAGATTAGTTTCATTTTGAAATTCATTGGTATTTTGTAATAAGAGACATACCTAGATAGATATGTATGAGAATTTATGTTGGATTCAAAATTTTTCATAATAAGAGTAAATAATAAAGATTTTATATTTTCTACCAGGAATCTATGTGCAGCAGATTTAAGTTATAATCAAGTGTTATATAAATTGACTTGCAAAGCCACAAGAAAAATTTGAAGAACAGGTTTTTTTTTTTGTTATCAATACATTTAGAATTGCTTTTCAAATTACTCAATACTCAACTCAATATTAATAACATTGTGTTGGTACAGAGTTTAGAGATATAGGTTTGAAACTAATATACTTTTGCATCACAGCAAAATCAATTATTATGAAAAAATAATATTTTGAATATATTCATGTAATAAAAATATTTAATTTCATGTATCTTTTTACTTTTTTACTGTGTCTACTAGAAAAATTTAAATTATATGTGTTCCTCATATTGTGTTTATAGTGAATGATCCAACCCAGGTCTCCCACGTTGCAGGTGGATTCTTTACCAGCCGAGTCACAAGGGAGTGTGGGGGAAGCCCAAGAATACTGGAGTGGGTAGTTTGTCCCTTCTCCAGGGGATCTTCCCAACCCAGGAATTGAACTAGGATCTCTTGCATTGCAGACAGATTCTTTAACAACTGAGCTATCAGGGAAACATTGAATGGCACTACCCTACATAAACTAAAAAAATTATTTTGTTTTTCTAGTATTGTCGATGAATTTTTACCCTCTTTTATATTGGATTGGAAAATCAGAGAGGATTATGCAAATTCCTTTCCTATCTCACTACTTTTAAATATTCACTAAGCAGAAACAGTCTTTATGTAGCTTAGGCTTTATATTGAATAGTCATTCTTAGAACTTTTTCAAAGTACAGTACACAAAAATACAAGCTGAACAATATGACACATTATGAGGTTGGAAAAATTATCTTTATTTATATGTAGAATTAAAATTGTTTAAAGTCATTTTCTTTGAGCTGTCTGATTCTCTTGTGGATCAGTTTTCACACTGTATATCTTTGTGCGTCTTTCACATTTAAAATCTTTGTGCATGTTACTTAATTACTTTATATCTGTTTTGTAAATTGTGGTTTTCCTCTCCCATTTTTTCTGCTCTTTACTTCATTAAAATTCCTCCATCTATTTTGCTTTTAAGATTTAGATAATTAGCGTTGATGTGAAGCTTATGAGAAAAAATAGGGGAGCATTTTGTAAATATACTAGTGGCTACATGTTTGCCTAAATTGCCGATGAGTTGAATGTATACACCTGCTTGCTTTGTGAAATAGGAGCTCTCAGAGAATACTATATAGAACCTGATTTCTATTTCCTTCCTTTTCACTTCTGCTGAAGGTTTTTGAAGCTCCCCCTCTACACCCTCTAGTAGGTGTAATGCTACTCTTCTTTTCAATAACCTAATGCATTGGGGAAAGCTGTTTTTCTAAGCTATGCTTTGCTTAAACTAATGATAAAATAGTTTCTTTTAACTTTTTATGTTTTGAAGGACACCATATTTATATTTATTTTATATCAGTACATATTTTCTCCTGATTAAGTTGCTCCTGATGACCCTCCATTTTTCTATATTGAGCAATTTTTCCCAGATTAAAAATTCACAATTGGATACCACCTTGAAAGTATATTTAACTATCATTGTGCTCACTCAATTCTTTGTTTTCTTTATTTGAGTCCCAGGAATTAATTTCTGACAAGTATCATGCTGCCCAATATGATTGCATAGGAAAGGTGACAATTTAAGGTGACCAATCTTGCTTTCATCTGTCTTCAGCTCATAAGTAGCCTGTTTAGCCAATATATATGTTATACACACACATGTAACATACATACAGCTCAAATCCTCTCAGGTCTTCTTGTTTCAGGCTTAGGTCATTGATTTCCATTTATGAAATGTTCCTTCATTTTAAAATATACTTTGCAAAATGAAGCTGACACTTCGGAATTTTAGGCAGAGCTCCTGCTGGAGGTCCCTTCACATTTTCCTTTCAAAGCCTTGGGGATGCATTAAATAACATTCACAAACCATTTCTGAAAGCAAAGCTCTATTTTGAAAGCAACCAAATGATTGCCCTCAAATAGTCTCATTTAATAAGAGTATGCAAATTTTAATTACATTTCTAAGGAGACTATGCCTAGAGTTCTGAGAGAAATAACAACCATAGCAGTATTTGGATTTACAACGTTCTTGCTTATCAAAAGTTTTAAAATATTTGAATAAACACCACTGTGTTTGCCCAGATAAATTCTGGAAAAGAGGCATCTGAGTAACATTATCAGAGGGGTTAATTTCATCTGTTTATTTTCTGTATCTGTTAAGCAGAGATTTTCTTCTCCTCGTGGGTCTCAGAAACTGAATCATTCTGCTTACCAATAAGTAAAAATGAGTTTTTTGTCAAATATCATAAAGTAATAGAAAATATTTACTGTCAATAACTTGCTATTTACAGTCATGATAAAAAATCGTTAGACAATAATACACCCATAACTGTTTTATATAGAATGGATTTACTTTATTTCAACCTTTGAGTTTTCTGCTCAAAAACAATGTTTACTAGCTGTTCTCAATTATAGCTGAAATGACATAGTTTTGAAGTCTATACTAATAGAAACCCTTCATAGTTTTATAACCTCCTCAGGCAGGTCACCATGCTATAATTTATGATTCATACTATCATTTTATTAATATAACATCATATTATTATAAATCCAGGAAAATCATGATGTAGTCCTCTGCCTGTTAGCTTTTTGATCTCTGTCTCCCATTTATCCTTATGAGTTTATGAACATTCTGAACTAATTTGAATATTATTTACTCAAATGTATTAAAGAAAAAAACCATTTGTCATAAATGGGACCATAATCCAATTTATCCATGAAGATATGTGGTAAATCATAAGATGATATACCTAAAAGAAGCAATTAAAAATAAAATACTGATTTCTAGCTTGATAGCATTTATTCTTTTTCTTCCATTGTATAACTCTAAGTTTAAAAAAATTGGATATAGACCAATGTTAATTGAATACATTTTTTTTTAAAATACCTAGCATATTGGGCTTCCCAGGTGGTGCTAGTAATAAAGAACCTACCTGCCAATGCAGGAGACTAAAGAGATGGGTTTGATCCTATGCTGGGAAGATCCCCTGGAGGAGGGCATGGCAACCCACTCCAATGTTATTGCCTGGAGAAGCCCAAGAACAGAAGACCTTGGTGGGCTAAGGTCCATGGGGGCCACACACAACTAAGTGACTAACACTTTCACTTTTTTTTGTCAGGTTGTTTATTACCAAAAATGAAAACAAAAGAGGAGTGTCAGTGAAGATGTGGAGAAATTGGAACCCTTGTAATTGAGTTTTGAGGTTTTCACTTGAAAGGTAATATATATAAGCTATAATATAGTGTTAGGAGGGTGATGAACAGAAACAAGACCCTCAAAATAAATACTTAAAGAAGCAAGAAGTATTAACTGAAAGGAGAAAAAAATTATTTTCTCTTAGAACGTTTAGGAAGTAGCAAAACTTGGTTTGCAGGAATGCCAAGAAACTTGTCCTGAAGTTGCTTTTGCACAGGAAGTGCCAGAGATAAATTGATGGCTAAATCCACTCATATCAATAATTAAATTAAATGTTGATGGCCCAAACACCTTAATTAAAACATTGATATTTACAGAGGGGATAAAATGCAGGACCCTACTATATGTGGTTTGCAAGGCATTAGTTTTAAACATAAAAATAATGTAAACATAAAATTTAGATAGGTTGAATGTAAATGGATTAAAAAAGGATCCGTTATGAAAACAGTAAATATAAGAAATTTAACCTTCAAATTTAAGATTCTTTTTCAGAAGTTGTTTTTGTTTGCCAGTTTCTTCCCCCAAAAGGCTTACTGACATTTTCATTGGAATTTGGCTGAATCTTTGTTAAGTTTAAGGATGTTGTAACAATATTGAATCTTTAGAGCCATAACACAGGATATCTCTCCACTTATTTATTTCTTTAATCTTGCTTAAGAATGTTTTATATTTTTTAAATGCAAACACAGGTTTTTCACATCCTTTGTCAGATTTAACCCTAAATATTTTATCAAAAGTGGATTGCAAAAATTTTTTATTTTCTGATTTCTTATTGTTATTATGTAGGAATTAAACTGATTTCGTACATTGATCTTGAGTCTTACAAGGAAATTTACTCAAGCAATATTTCTCTAATATTTATGTCCTTACAAAGATTTGTATATGAATGTTTACTAGCCTTTATTTGTAATACTTCCAAATTGGATATGGCTTAAATGTCCACCAGCAGGTAAGTGGGTAATCAATTTATGATACATTCACAGAATGAAACATCAATCATCAATAAAATCAATGAACTTTTGTTACACTCAAAATACATGGACAAATATAAAAATATGCTGTATGAAAGAAACTAGCCAAAAGGTACATATGATATCATTTGGTTTTGATTAAATGGTAGAAAATGCGAGCTAATGTCAAATGACACCAAGGAATTCGGTGGTTGCCTGGGGATGGGGTGGAAAAGAGGAGTGAATGGGAAAGATTGTAAAAGAGCAAGAGGGAGACTTCATGGTAACAGATATGTTCAAAATTTTGATTGTGTTAATAATACTTATGTGCAAAATTTTATCAAATAGTTCCTATTAAGTGTGTGAGGTTTCAGTTCAGTTCAGTTGCTCAGTCATGTCCAGCTCTTTGCAACCTCATGGTCTGCAACTTGCCAGACTTTTGTTCTTCACCATTTCCTGAAGCTTGCTCAGACTCAAGCCCATGGAGTCGGTGATGCCATCCAACCATCTCATTCTCTATCATCCGGACTGTAGCCCTCCAGTCTCTTATGGCCATGGGATGCTCCAGGCAAGAATACTGGAGTGGGTAGTCATTCCCTTCTCCAGGGCATCTTCTTGGCCCAGGGATAGAAGTCTCCCACATTGCAGGCAGATTCCTTACCATGTAAGCCACCAGGGAAGCCTTATGTGAGGTTTATGTTATGTCAATTACAGTTTTTAAAGAAGGTTTTATGCTTCTAAAGATGTCTCAAAATATCAAAGCTGTGAAACGTAAGAATCTAATAATTGGCATAAATAGTAAAAGAACACTCTGTTGGGGTATCATTACTTCTCTACTCAATCATTAATTTCTTGATTCAATGAAAGTAAATTCAATTACTTTAAAAACAAAAATATCATTATAGTTTTATTTTTTAGCAGAAAATCATGCTAATTAACTCTTTCTGCTCTCTTTTCTATGTTAGCAAAATATTAAAATAAGATACCACATCTAAAAAATTTCAAGATAGCTCATGGAAAGCAGAACCACAATTAATTTTTTCTTTCTTTCATTTTTTTCCTGGGCAAAGATATGGGATTAAGTCATACTGCATTATTCAAAATAAATATTTGTGAAGCAAAAGATTTCTAACAATGTATATTTTATGTGAGTCCTTGCCTCATTCTAAATTGAAATATAGACACCCTGAAGTTATCTACAATGAACTGTATCAACCATTTGCAATTCAAACTTAAAAATAAAGCCAAAACAGATTTGTATGATAACCTTAGTTATTTCTATTCCTTAATTACTATGATAACACCAATGATAGTGCCAAATTTTTTATGAGACTATTGGCAGAAATACAGACTTTAAATTTTTTTCAGAAGAATTTGGAATGTGATTAACTCAAATATATATATGTATAAGTAAGTAAGTGTTAGTCGTTCAGTCATGCCCTATTCTTTGTGACCTCATGGACTGCAGCCCACCAGGTTCCTCTGTCCATGAGATTTTCCAGGCAAGGATTCTGGAGTGGGTTGCCATTTCCTTTTCCAGGGGATATTTGCAACCCAGAGATTGAACCCAGGTCTCCTGCACTGCAGCAGATTCTTTACCAACTGAGCTACAAGGGAAGCCTATAAATACAAAATGTACATTAGTGAACAATAATGAAGTAAGTATTTAAGGAAGGGCATATTAAAAAATATATATTGTGCATTCCCAGGATGTTTCTCTTGGATTTATTTTTAAACCAGTACCTTGAGGTATCTAAATTTTCACCTTGCAAACTATAATCATTATATGATTGAAAAGAATTTTATTCCAAAAATGTTCTTTTATTATTAATTTGCAAAATAAGCCTCCTTTATGAATAGGAGGTATTCACTGTATTCAGGATAACACTGGAAAACAAAACAAAAAAGTAAATGTATGTATGCTTTAAGCTTTTCATCTTTAGTTAATTTGTATTCTTCATGGGTAGATACAGTTTTTTTCTGAGAATAATGATTAATCAAGGAGTGTTTTTCATAGAGATTCACAAAACGAATTTTAACTACTGAAGCACAATGAATGTGTGTAACATCATCATAGCCATAAATCATTGGATATACTGACAAACACTTAACAAACTAACAAAATTTTACTTAATTCCTATGATCATAAAGAGGTAAAATTCATTTGACTAAGAGAGCAACAAGTTAACTTATATTATTTGTTCAACTTCAAGTTAATGATTAAGAGTTTAAATATTCATGAAGAATGGAATTTTTTAGCATAGTAACCCTTTTGAGCATTTTTTTCACTGCCAGATCTCAATTTTAAGAAGATTCTGATCATTTGCATATACAGATTTTTTTCCCTCTTTTCCCTGAGTCTGAAGCCTTAAATTAAATTATCATGGAATGACTTAATAAATTTCTGAATAAATACCTATGGAGACATGTCTTTTGGTTAATTTCATGCACTTCAGATTACTTTATAAATAATCATTATTCTGGCAGAGCATACAATAATACAAGTATACACTATATACATTTGTACAAATATCAATTGTTGAACATAAATGACATTGAACAATCAGTTTGAAATTAATTTTTGAGGCCACCAGTATTTTATTTTCCTCTGAAATTATAAAAAAGAGAAGTCAGAGTTTGACAGCTCATAGAATTTTGCAACTTTTGAGTTTGAAAAAATTGAACAAGATTGAACATTTCATCAGACATACAAATGCTCAAGAATATTTTTAAATTCACATGTGACATGTATACTATGCAAATATTAACTTATAGTATTATAACACTGATAATCAATTACACAGATATATTCTATAATGTAATCTGACTTAAATGCTTAGGAGGATTTTTTTTCCCTATCACATTCACTAGAAGTGTTGCAGTCCTACCACTTACCAGGCATTAGGTAATTTGCTTTAAGTGTGTTGCTTCATTTTATTATCATAACAGCCTCATGGGACAGATTTTAAGATTTCCAACCTACCAAAATGGGAAGTAAAGAAAGAGTAGTCAATTAATTTTGCTAACACTCTGATGTTTGTGTTTCAAGCCCAGTCTGCTTTGTCTCCAAAACCCAATTCCTCAGCTTTTTTCTTAAATTTCTATTACGTTATGGTGATAAAGACTACAAAAGATGAATCCCTTACCCTCCAGGAGCTTATAAAAGTAGTTGATCCAGATAAGCCCATAGTTGGAAAAAAGGAGTTTAATATATTGTAACCTATTGGTTAAGAGGAAGGAAATGCCTGTTGGCATAGTCTCAAAGAAGGGTGATTTACTCAGACACTACTGGAAGAGTAGAAGAACTTGGAAGTTTCCTGGGGTGACTTTCTAAGGTATGAGGGAAAATTGGCCACTGTAAAATAACAAGAGGAAATGGAAAGTTCATTGTTCTAAAGAAGTTTCTTGTTCAAATCCTGAAAGATTATGCTATGAAAATGCTGCACTCAATATGCCAACAAATTTGGAAAACTCAGCAGTGGCCACAGGACTGGAAAAGGTCAGTTTTCATTCTAATCCCAAAGAAAGGCAATGCCAAAAAATGTTCAAACCAAACAACTGCACTCATCTCACACGCTAGTAAAGTAATGCTTAAAATTCTCCAAGCCAGGCTTCAACAATACATGAACCGTGAACTTCCATATATTCAAGCTGGTTTTAGAAAAGGCAGAGGAACCAGAGATCAAATTGCCAACATCTGCTGGATCATCAAAAAAGTAAGAGAGTTCCAGAAAAACATCTATTTCTGTTTTACTGACTATTCCAAAGCCTTTGACTGTGTGGATCACAATGAACTGTGGAAAATTCTTAAAGAGATGGGAATACCAGACCATCTGACCTATCTCTTGAGAAACCTGTATGCAGGTCAGGAAACAATAGTTAGAAATGGACATGGAACCACAGACTTGTTCCAAATAGGAAAAGTAGTACGTCAAGGCTGTATATTGTCATCCTGCTTATTTAACTTATATGGAGAGTACATCATGAGAAATGCTGGGCTGGATGAATCAAGATTGCCAGGAGAAATATCAATAGCTTCAGATATACAGATGACACCACCCTTATGGCAGAAAGTTAAGAGGAACTAAAAAGCCTTTTGATGAAAGTGAAAGAGAGAGTGAAAAAGTTGGCTTAAAGTTCAACATTCAGAAAACTATGATCATGGCATCCGGTCCCATCACTTCATGGCAAATAGATGGGGAAACAGTGGAAAGAGTGTCGGACTTTTTTGGGCTCCAAAATCACTGCAGATGGTGATTGCAGCCATGAAATTAAAAGACATTTACTCCTTGTAAGGAAAGTTACAAGCAACCTAGACAGCATACTGAAAAGCAGAGACATTACTTTGTCAAAAAAGGTCAGTCTAGTCAAGGCTATGGTTTTTCCAGTAGTCATGTATGGCTGTGAGAGTTGGACTATAAAGAAAACTGAGCACTGAAGAATTGATGCTTTTGAAATGTGGTGTTGGAGAAGACTCTTGAGAGTCCCTTGGACTGCAAGGAGATCCAATCGGTCCATACTAAAAGAGATCAGTCCTGGGTGTTCATTATTAGGACTGATTTGAAACTGAAACTGCAATACTTTGGCCACCTGATGGGAAGAACTGACTCAGTGGAAAAGACCCTGATGCTGGGGAAGATTGAAGGCTGGAGAAGAAGGGAACAAAAGAGGATGAGATGGTTGGATGGCATCACCAACTCAATGGCCATGGGTTTGGGTAGACTCTGGGAGTTGGTGATGGACAGGGAGGCCTGGCGTGCTGCAGTTCATGGGGTTGCAAAGAGTTGGACATGACTGAGCAACTGAACTGAACTGTCTAAAATTTAAGGAGCATAATCCATAAGTTGGTAATATTAGAGAAGTGTTTTAAACAGTGTTCCTAGACCTTAATTCAAGACTGTGAAGGGAAAAAGAAATTCAGGATCCAGAGAGTGAGAGTAAGCAGAAAGATAACTGTGGGAGAACACTAAAGACACACAGTGGTATCTTTAGACTTTTTGTCAACAGTTTAAAGACTGTTTTCCAGACTAGTCTGGAAAAAAAATTTTTTTTGAGTTTGAGATTTTACCCTGCTATGCAAGGTTACATGTTAGCTTGTCACCTCTTCATGGATGCTGACAGAGAATATAAGACCCCTGGGTCAGAGGTTATAACTTGTAATCCACAGTGGTAGCAGCATGTAGAGTTTTGTTTTCTGAGCCATGGCTCCCTCAGGGTAACACTAAGAGGGCAAAGTGACAGCCACACAGGCAGCAGTTTGCATCATGGGAGAGGATCTAGGAGCTTCGTGAACCTGAGTCTTTCTAATGTGCAGAAATATGCCTACATTTTGCTCCTGAATGAAACACTATCTCTAAGCTTTCAAGGTAGATGGCTACACAAACATCTTGAAAAGACAGTCCAGAACAAATCTAGCAAGTGTCTTACTCATAAGATTTGGAGAAATGTGAGAGGTTCACAAAAATTGTTTTGCAACTTTGTCAAATAATACATTTAGCTGTTTCTAATCACTATAACTTGGGGCTTTCCTGGTGGCTCAATGGTAAAGAATCCACCTGCAATGCAGTAACTGCAGGATAAACTGGTTCCATCCCTGGGTTACGAAGATCCCCTTGAGGAAGAAATGGCAACACATTCCAGTGTTCTTGCCAGGTTAATTCTATGGATAGAGGAGCCTGGTACACTAGAGTCCATAGGGTTGAAAAGACTTAGAAAATACTGAAGCCAACAGAGCACACAGTCCCTGAAACTTGATATTTCTAGTAGCAAATGGAGGCACTGATTTAAAATAGTATAATATAAAACGAGGTATACTGTTATTTGGGCTTCTCTGATGGCTCAACTGGTAAAGAATCCATCTGCAATGCAGAAGACCTGGGTTTGACCCCTGGATTGGGAAAATCCCCTGGAGGATGGCATGGCAATCCACTCTAATATTCTTGCCAGGAGAATTCCCAAGGACAGAGGCACCTAGTGAGCTGTAGTCCACTTTTGGGTCTCAAAAGTCAGACAGGACTGAGCAACTAAGCACAGCACAGCACAGCACAGCACATACCATTATTTAAAAGAACCAAACAGTACTGGATGTTAGTTTTTTACAACTTTTGAAATAATTTTCTTAATCTGGAATGCTTTAAATCTGAATTTAAAATAATAACTGTAATTAATATTTTATACAGTTTAACTACTCTTTTTCATTTATTAAAGTTTACTTTTATTTAAAGAGTACTTTAGACTTCCCTGGTGGCTCAGACAGTAAAGAACCCACCTGCAATGTAGGAGACCCAAGTTTGATCCCTGGGTCAGGAAGATTCCCTGGAGAAGGAAATGGCAACCCACTCCAGTATTCTTGCTGGAGAATACCATGGACAGAGGAGTCTGGTGGGCTACAGTCCATGGGGTCACAAAGATTTGGACATGACTGAGTGACTCACAAAGAATTCTTTATATAAAATGAAGTTTTAATTTTTAAAAATTTTTTAACAATACAAGCCAACAACATCACAACAATGAACCCAGGCTTTTCCTTTATTTCTTCAGTCTTTTAAAAAGACAATGATTTTCTCTTAACTTAGTCATCAGATTTGACATCTCATTGATGAGTATCTAAGACTCAAAGTTTTCATAACTAGCCTTGCATATGTTATGTATTTACTATGGACAGGAAAATTTTAATAGTAGTCATTACTCTACAACAAGAACTAAACAATCAGAAACACTGTACATGAAAATGAAACAAAATTTTGAATAAGAGATTTAGAAGCAAACTCTTCTAAGAACCATTGCCAGTTCCTTAGTTACTTTTGAGAAAGGACACAGTTTTAATTACAAACTTATATTGTAGTTCAGGGAATACTGACACTTCATGTAACACTACTGAAAAGACAAAGCACTTTGTTGTATGACCCGATGTCTTCATAGCTGGGAAAGGACAGTGAAAGACTCTTATATTTTAGGCTGAATGGGACTGGTGTTCTTCACTTAGCATCTGATTTCTTTCAATGAGCAGTGGGGCAATAGCTCCCATCAAGTACAATCTATCCTGCTGCGGGCTGCAATTTCTGAAATATCTTATTATAAAATGTCATTCTTAAAATCACCTTGCAAGCAGAAGGGTCTCAAGGCATTTTGAAAAATTCTGACAACTAATTTGCAACATACATGTTATAGAAATGACATTGCTTGCTTCTGAAATGAGACATCTCTTGGGTGAAAGATGACAGGTGATTAACAGAGAAGAGCAGTGCTAACACAAATGGTAAAGAATTTTCCATGTAGTGGGAGCTGGGGGCTGGGATTTTAAGATCATTGACAGAATACATAATAACAATTAGTGATTGACTAAGGCTCTAGGGTTAATGTACTTACTTTTGAAAAGTTTTAATAAGCACAAAAAATTTGAACTCTTAGAAAAAGAGCATCTATAGTGAATATTGTACCAAATAAGCAAGAGAAATAACTGCTTCATTGAGCCACTAGCACGTTTGCATTTAAATATTTCCTACTTTAGATTTCAACCACCTAAAAGATCCCTTTTTGTTGGTATACATTTGTAAGCTCTCTTTCTTATAAACAGCAAAGTTTGTCAACAGATATTTTGGTGGCATTTACAAACTGCCAAAGACTGTTGAAGATATTAGAATATAGACATGAATAAGGCTTTGAGCTTGAGAAATTAATTTCACCTCTATATTTGTGGAAAGTTTTTAGTGTCAGGATTTCCTAGGTAAGATTTTAGAAACATTTGAGGGCAAGATATGTTACAAAAAGGTATTTAACTACAAAATATTAGTATGGATGTACTCATAATAAAAGCTCTTTTCACTTAAAAATAACAATTATCATAATAATTGAAATGCATATTTTTGAATGATTATGGTGCGAGTTTTAAAAGATGGAATATAAACAGTGGCCTATTTTGATTCTCTAGTAAATGCTACCATATTATAGTTTTTTTTTTTAAATTCTAGATTTAAGGCAAAATTAAAAGAGTCTTTTGGTTAATCAACTGCTTATAAAAGTGGGAATTTCTGATGATGCTCATCCTGGGTTTACTTAAAGATAAAAAGCATATAGTGAATTGAAAGAAATTATTTTAATGTGTGACTATGTCAGACAGGAATGTACTTTGCTAAGGCCCTTCTGTAAGGGCTGATTCTAACTCAGTTTGACCACTCTGTACTTTCAGCATTTGATGGTGATCTATTTGACTATGTAAGGGGATCTTTTCCTTCAGCTTTCATGAACCAATTCTTATGTAGCTTACTGGCAATGATTGAACTCACATTCAGATAGAAATATAAATAGTAAAAAATATATCCATGTATTAACAATATTTTCAACTTAGTGGAGAATGATAAAGACTTTAGCTGCACCTGTTCTCTGGGGCTTCCCAGGTGGCTCAGGGGAAAATAATCCACCTGCCAAGAAGGAGGCTCAGATTCAGTCCTTGGGTTGGGAACATTCCCTAAAGAAGCAGCCCACTTCAGTAATCTCACCTGAGAAATCCCATGGACAAGAGAACTTGGTGGGCTACAGTCTATGGGTTACAAAAGAATCAGACACAACTTAATGATCAAAACAAAAACAAACTGCCGTCTGCTCAAGGTTCTTTCTATAGTTTTGTTCTCCTTTTTTTTTTTTGTATCAGTTGACAATACTCTTCCATGTTATAGTCATGATGATAATTTGATGTAGAGCTTTTATACTAATTGCCAATATTTACTAGAATTTGTCAGAAATAAGTTATTAATCAATGAAAAGGAAATATTTGAATCCCTTAGAGGAAGAAAAGATCTTTTAGAAATCATTCCTCTGCATTCTCTACTACCCTGAAACCAACTGATAGAGTATGTGAATGGGTGCTTTTATGTCTCTAAGTTATGTGCTTTTGTTTGGGATATTTGAGAGGAGAGAGCAAAGGTGAACAGAAGGTCCATGCCTGTGTCATTGCCAGTATGCATACAGAATGGACTCTTAATTCCCAGAATCTCTCAATATGTTACCTTACCTGGCAGAAAGAGGACTTTGCAAATGTAAATTCAAGACCTTGAGATGGGAATATCATCCTGGATTATGTGGGTGAGCCCAATGTAATCACAACTGTCCTCATAAGAGAAGTAGGAAAGGCAAAGTCAGAGAGGGTAATGGGATGTGTAATAAATGATGCAGAGGTTGGAGTGATACAGTCACAAATCAAGTCATGCTGGTAGCCTGCAGAAGTTGGAAAAGGCAAGAGAACATCTGAAATGAATCTGACCCAGCTAACACCTTGATCCTAGGATTTCTGGTTTCCTGCTCCATAAGATAATTGCTGTTGCTGTTTAGTCGATATGTTGTATCTGACTCTCTTGTGACCCCATAGACTGCAGGATGCCATGTTTCTCTCTCCTTCACTATCTCCTGTAGCTTCCTCAAATTCATGTCCATTGAGTCGGCGATGCTATCTAACCATCTCATCCTCTGCTGCCCTCTTCTCCTTTTGTCTTAAATCTTTACCAGCATGAGGGTCTTTTTCAATGAGTCAGTTCTTTGCATCAGATGGCCAAAGTATTTGAGCTTTATCTTCAGCATCAGTCCTTCCAATGAATATTCAGAGCTGATTTCCTTTAAGATTGATTAGTTTGATCTCCTTGCAGTCCAAGGGGCTCTTAAGAGTTTTCTCCAGCATCACAATTCAAAAACATCAGTTCTTTGATACTCAGCCTTCTTTACGGTGCAACTCTCACAGCTCTACATGACTAATGGAAAAACCATAGTTCTGGCTATAGAAACCTATTTTTGGCAAAGTGATGTCTGCTTTTTAATATGCTGTCTACATTTGTAATAGCTTTCTTTCCAAGGAGTGAGCATATTTCATGGCTGCAGTTACCATCCACAGTGAATTTGAAGCCCAAGGAAATAAAATCCTCACTTCTTCCACTTTTTACCCATCTATTTGCCACGATATAATGAGACCAGATATGCAGATAACACCACCCTTCTGGCAGAAAGTGAAGAAGAACTAAAGGGCTTCTCTTGATGAAAGTGAAAGAGGAGAGTGAAAAAGTTGGCTTAAAGCTCAACATTCAGAAAACTAAGATCATGGCATTTGGTCCCATCACTTCATGGCAAATAGATGGGAAAACAGTGTAATCAGTGGCTGATGTTATTTTGGGGGGCTCCAAAATCACTGCAGATGGTGATTGCAGCCATGAAATTAAAAGACATTTACTCCTTGGAAGGAAAGTTGTGATCAACCTAGACAGCATATTGAAAAGCCGAGACATTACTTTGCCAACAAAGGTTGGTCTAGTCAAGGCTATGGTTTTTCCAGTAGTCATGTAGGGCTGTGAGAGTTGAACTACAAGGAAAGCTGAGCACCGAAGAATTGATGCTTTTGAACTGTGGGGTTGGAGAAGCCTCTTGAGAGTCCCTTGGACTGCAAGAAGATCCAACCAATCCATCCTAAAGGAGATCAGCCCTGGATGTTCATTGGAAAGACTGATGTTGAAGCTGAAACTGCAATATTTTGGGCACCTGATTTGAAGAGCTGACTCATATGAAAAGTCCCTGATGTTGGGAAAGATTGAAGGCAGGAGAAGAAGAGGACAAAAGAGGATGAGATGGATAGTTGGCATCACCGACTCAATGGACATGAGTTTGGGTAAACTCTGGGAGTTGGTGATGGAGAGGGAGGCCTGGTGTGCTGCGGGACATGGGGTTGCAAAGAGTCAGATATGACTGAGCAACTGAACTGAACTGAACTGAATGGGACCAAATGTCACAGTCTTAGCTTTTTTTATGTTGATTTTTAAGCCAATTTTATCACTCTTACTTTCACCTTCATCAAAATGTTCATTAGTTCCTCTTCACTTTCTGCTACTAGAGTGGAATCAACTGCATATATATGAAATTATTGATATTTTCTAGCAGTCTTGATGCCAGCTTGTGATTTATCCAGCCTGGCATTTCTTATAATGTGTTCTGCATAGAAAGTAAATAAACAGGATGGCAATATACAACCCTGGGATGGCCTGAGCTCAGCTTCTGTCCAGAAACCTCAGACCTCTAGCTTTCTATGCAAAAGCTTACTTTAGAAATGGTCATTATTTCAGAATATTTAAATACCACCTGAACTGAAAATATTTTTAAGAAGTCATGAGTGTGGCAGTTGGGCATCAGTTTGCAGCCTCTGTTTGTGGAGAATGTGAAAGTTCAGGAGAAGATTGCTCAGAGCTTCTACTTAACACCCATTGGTTACCTATGAACTTGGGCTAATTAAATAGACTCTGATGGATAGGAAAGACACGACTTTTACCTTTGCCTATGATATGTATTCATTTATCTATGTTTTTAAATTGAGCATTTACTGCATTCCAGGAAATAGGCATTGTATGACGTGCCCTTGTCTCCTGAGGATGCAGGAGGGCCAAGAGGAACTACTCCATGTTCAAGGTCAGCAGGGGAGGCAGTGAAGAGATATCCCACATCCAAGGTAAGTGAACCCAAGTAAGATGATAGGTGTTGCAAGAGGGCATCAGAGGGAAGACACACTGAGACGGTAAAAACAGAAAACTAGCCAATCTGATCACATGGACCAAGCCTTCTCTAACTCAGTGAAACTAAGCCATGCTGTGTGGGGTAACCCAATATGGTCGGGTCATGGTGGAGAGATCTGACGGAATGTGGTCCACAGGAGAAGGGAATGGCAAACCACTTCAGTATTCTTGCCTTGAGAACCCCATGAACAGTATGAAAAGCCAAAAAGTTAGGACTCTGAAAGATGAACTCCCCAGGTCGGTAGGTGCCCAATATGCTACTGGAGATCAGTGGAGAAATAGCTCCAGGAAGAATGAAGGGATGGATCAAAAGCAAAAACAATACCCAGCTGTGGATGTGACTGATGATAGAAACAAGGTCCATAGCTGTAAAGAGCAATATTGCACAGGAACCTGGAATGTTAGGTCCATGAGTCAAAGCAAATTGGAAGTGGTCAAACAGGAGATGCCAAGAGTGAATGTCGACATTGTAGGAATCAGCGAACTGAGATGGACTGGAATGGGTGAATTTAACTCAGATGACCATTATATCTACTACTGTGGGCAGCAATCCCTTAGAAGAAATGGAGTAGCCATCAGAGTCAACAACACAGTCCGAAATGCAGTACTTGGATGAAATCTCAAAAATGACAGAATGATCTCTGTTTGTTTCCAAGGCAAGCCATTCAACGTCACTGTAATCCAAGCCTATGCCCCAACCAGTAATGCTGAATAAGCTGAAGCTGAACGGTTCTATGAAGACCTACAAGACCTTCTAGAACTAACACCCCAAAAAAGATGTCCTTTTATTTTATAAATAAAATAAAATTTTATTTATACTTTACCCTGCAAATTTATTTAATATGACAATAATTTAAATAAAACAGAGCTATGGCTATTTCACACAAAAACATTTATTATGTAAGATTATTCACTAAAGGACATTGCTTTTAGATGAACAGAGAACTGGCCCTATTTTGCAATGTGGGCATGTGATTGATATTTACACACACCACTCCA
>ML660197.1:48207552-48377814 GCA_007570785.1 Antilocapra americana | reverse complement strand
CTGAATAAGCTGAAGCTGAACGGTTCTATGAAGACCTACAAGACCTTTTAGAACTAACACCCCAAAAAGCTGTCCTTTTCCTTATAGGGGACTAGAATGTGAAAGTAGGCAGTCAGGAAAAACCTGGAGTAACAGGCAAATTTGGCCTTGGAGTACAGAATGAAGCAGGGTAAAGGCTAATAGAGTTTTGCCAAGAGAACACACTGGTCATACAAACTCCCTCTTCCAACAACACAAGAGAAGACTCTACACATATACATCAGCATATGGTTGATACCAAAATCAGATTGATTATATTCTTTGCAGCCACAGGTGGAGAAGCTCTATACAGCCAGCAAAAACAGGCCTGGGAGTTGACCGTGGCTCAGATCATGAACTCCTTATAGCCAAATTCAGACTTAAATTGAAGAAAGTAGGGAAAACCACTAGACCAGTCAGGTATGACCTAAATCAAATCCCTTATGATTATACAGTGGAAGTGAGAAACAGATTTAAGGGACTAGATCTGATAGACAGAGTGCCTGATGAACTATTGGACAGAGGTTTGTGACATTGTACAGGAGACAGGGATTAAGACCATCCCCATGGAAAAGACATGCAAAAAAGCAAAATGGCTGTCTGAGGAGGCCTTGCAAACAGCTGTGAAAAGAAGAGAATCAAACAGCAAAGGAGAAAAGGAAAGATATTTCCATCTGAATGCAGAGTTCCAAAGAACAGAAAGGAGAGATAAGAAAGGCTTCCTCAGGGATCAATGCAAAAAATAGAGGAAAACAACAGAATGGGAAAGACTAGACGTCTTTTCAAGAAAATTAGAGATACCAAGGAACTATTTCATGCATGAAATATAGATGAGTTCTATAAAGGACAGAAATGGTATGAACCTAACAGAAGCATTAGATAGTAAGAAGAGGTGGCAAGAATATACAGCAGAACTGTACAAAAAAGATCTTCACAACCCAGATAATCACGATGGTATAATCACTTACCTAGAGCCAGACATCCTAGAATGTGAAGTTAAGTGGGCCTTAGAAAGCATCACTAGGAACAAAGCTAGTGGAGGTGATGGAATTCCAGTTGAGCTATTTCAAATCCTGAAAGATGATGTTGTGAAAGTGCTGTACTCACTATGCCAACAAATTTGGAAAAGTCAGCAATGGCCACAGGACTGGAAAAGATTCGTTTTCATTCCAGTCCCCAAAAAGGCAATGCCAAAGAACGCCCAAACTATCTCACAATTGCATTCATCTCACACACTAGTAAAGTAAACCTCAAAATTCTCCAAACCAGGCTTTACCAAAACGTGAACCATGAACTTCCAGATGTTCAGCTGGTTTTAGAAAAGATGGAGGAACCAGAGATCAAATTGCCAACATCTGCTTGATCATCAAAAAAGCAAGAGAGTTCCAGAAAAACATCTATTTATGCTTTATTGACTATACCAAAGCCTTTGACTGTGTGGATCATAATAAACTGGAAAACTCTTTAAGAGATGGGAATACCAGACGATCTGACCTGTCTCTTGAGAAACTTGTGTACAGGTCAGAAAGCAACAATTAGAACTGGACATGGAACAACAGACTGGTTCCAAATAGGGAAAGGAATATGTCAAGTCTGTATTTTTTCACCCTGCTTATTTAACTTCTATGCAGAGTACATCATGAGAAATGTTGACCTGGAGGAACCACAAACTAGAATCAAGATTGATGGGAGAAATATCAATAACCTCACATATGCAGATGACACCACCTTTATTGCAGAAAGTGAAGAAGTCTAAAAAGTTTCTTGATGAAAGTGAAAGAAGAGAGTGAAAAAGTTGACTTAAAGCTCAACATTCAGAAAACTAATATCATGGCATCTGGTCCCATCCCTTCATGGGAAATAGATGGGGAAACAGTGGAAACAGTGTCAGACTTTATTTTTCTGGGCTCCAAAATCACTGCAAATGGTGATTGCAGCCATGAAATGAAGAGACGCTTACTCCTTGGAAGGAAAATTATGACCAACATAGATAGCATTTTGAAAAGCAGAGACATTACTTTGCTAATAAAGGTCCTTCTAGTCAAGGCTATGGTTTTACAGTGGTCATGTATGGATGTGAGAGTTGGACTATAAAGAATTTTGAGCGCTGAAGAATTGATGCTTTTGAGGTGTGTTGTTGGAGAAGACTCTTGAGAGTCCTGGGACTGCAAGGACATCCAACCAGTCCCTCCTAAAGGAGATAAGTCCTGGGTATTCATTGGAAGGACTGATGTTGAAGCTGAAACTCCAATACTGTGGCCACCTCATGTGAAGAGTTGACTCAATGAAAAAGACCTTAATGCTGGGAAAATTGGGGGCAGGAGGAAAAGGAGATGACAGAGAATGAGATGGTTGGATGTCATCACCTATTCAATGGACATGGTTTGGGTAGACTCCGGGAGTTGGTGATATACAGGGAGGCCTTGCATCCTGTGATTCATGGGATCGCAAAGAGTTGGACATGACTGAGCAACTGAAATGAACTGATGAGACTTGATGCCATGATCTTAGTTTTCTGAATGTTGAGCTTTAAGCCAACTTTTTCACTCTCCTCTTTCACTTTCATCAGGAGGCTCTTTAGTTCTTCACTTTCTGCCATAAGGGTGGTGTCACCTGCATATCTGAAGTTATTGATATTTCTCCCATCAATCTTTATTTCAGCTTGTGCTTTTCCAGCTCATCATTCCTCATGATGTACTCTGCATATAAGTTAAATAAGCAGAGTGACAATATACAGCCTTCAAGTAATGCTTTCACTAATAGCATTTCTAAGTATATATGTATATATACTCATATATATGTATATATTATACAGCATTTAAGGCAATGCTTTCAGTGAAAGCATTTCTAAGTATAACTGAGTCTATTTCTGTGTGTAAGGTACAAATACATTACTATCAAAGATGATACTTATAATAAAACTTCTCTTTTATGAAATCTTGGATTGAAATTTGGAAAATCATTTTGTCAGTCCAGATGAATATATATATATATATATATATATATATATATATATATATATATATACATAGATAGAGAGAGAGAGAGAGAGAGAGAGAGAGAGAGAATCAACAGATGCAAAAGAAAATAAACATATATAAAAATCAGCTAAAAGTATACCTTGAAAATCTAGGGGGACTTCAATATTAGTTACTTGATAGAGACACATAATACCAGAGGGAGAAAAGTTCACAGAGAAACAGTCAAGCCATCACAAAGCAGTAGTGCCTGTTCTAAATCTGAGCAGTCATAGTTGTCATTTCTATTTAGAAAAATGCCTCCTCTCACCTTTATATTCCTAAACTACATACTCCTGGCAATCTTCTTTAGAACCATTAGACTCTTTGCTTGGTTCTAAACATGAACTTTTTTAAAGATACCTTTGTCACCTAGAATTGAACATAATCCATCCTTTTCATCTTGTACACTTCTAAAAAACTACTGCTATAAATGCCATGATTTGATAACTATGGGTCAAGTTTCTAAGGAAGAGACAATAGGAAGGAAGTTCCAATGGGAAAAGGAATCAGGCATTGTAGGATTATTGATATATTTTGTGAAATAAATAAAATATAGCTATATTACTGGATATGATATAATATAATATAATATAAATACTCCCCATTTGAAGTCTTAATTAGAAAATGGTTTTAAACTTTTTGGATAATTTCATTCAGTTCAGTCATTCAGTTGTGTCTGACTCTTTGTGACCCCATGGACTGCAGCACTCCAGGCTTCCCAGTCCATCACCTACTCCTGGAGGTAGATCAAACTCATGTCCATCAAGTCAGTAATGCCATCTGACCATCTCATCCTCTGTCGTCCACTTCTCCTCCTGCCTTCAGTCTTTCCCAATATCAGGGTCTTTTCTAATGAGTCAGTTCTTCACATCATGTGGCCAAAGTATTGGAGCTTCAGCTTCAATGTCAATCCTTCCAATGGATATTCAGGACTGATTTCCTTTAGGATTGACTGCTTTGATCTCCTTGCAGTCCAAGGAACTCTCAAGAGTCTTTTCTAACATCACAGTTGAAAAGCATCAATTCTTCAGTGCTCAGCTTTCTTTATGGTCCAACTCTTACATCCATACATGACTAATATAAAAATCATAGCTTTGACTAGATGAACCATTGTCTGTTAAGTAATCTCTGCTTTTTAATATGCTGTTTAGGTTGGTTATAGCTTTTTTTCCAAGGAGCAAGCGTCTTTTACTTTCATGCTGCAGTCACCATCTGCAGTGGGTATGGACCCCAGGAAAACAAAGTCTGTCACTGTTTCCTTTGTTTCCCCATCTATTTGCCATGAAGTGATGGGACTGGATGCCATGGTGTTTATTTTTTTGAATGTTGATTTGGAAGTCTCAACATTGAGTTTTGAGCTGAGTTTTTTCACTGTCTTTTGTTACTTTCTTCAATAAGCTCTTTAGTTTCTCTTCACTTTGTGCCATAAGGGTGGCGTCATCTGCATATCTGAGGTTATTTTTCTCCTGGCAATTTTGATTCCAGTTTGTGCTTCATCCAACCTCGCATGCACAAGATGTACTCTCCATATATTTAAATAAGCAAAGTGACAATACACACTCTTGATATACTCCTTTCTCAATTTGGAACAAGACTGTTGTTCCATGTCCAGTTCTATCTGTTGCTTCTTGACCTACATACAGTTTTCCCAGGAGGCAGGTAAGGTGGGCTGCTAATCCCATCTCTTTAAGAATTTTTCAGTTTGTTGTGATCCACACAGTCAAAGGATTTAGTGTAGTCAGTGAAGCTGTAATAAATATTTTTCTGTAATTCTCTTGTTTTTCCTGTGATCCAATGAATGATGGAAATTTGATCTCTGGTTCCTCTGCCTTTTCTAAATCCATCTTGAACATCTATAAGTTCGCAGTTCATGTACTGTTGAAGCCTTGCTTGAAGAATTTTGAGCATTGCTATGCTAGTGTGTGAGATAAGTGCAATTGGGTGGTAGATTAAAGATTCTTTGGCATTGCTTTTCTTTGGGGTTGGAATGAAAACTGACCTTTTCCCATCCTGTGGCCACTGTCACTGCTGAGTTTTCCAAATTTGCTGGCATATTAAATGCAGCACCTTCACAGCATCATATTTCAGGATTTGAAACAGCTCACTTGGAATTCACCTCCACTAGTTTTGTTTGTAGTGATGCTTCCTAAGGCCCCACTTGACTTCGCATCCCAAGATATCTCACTTTAGGTGAATGATCACACCATCTGTGTATTCTTACCACCTCTTCTTAATATCTTCTGCTTCTGTTAGGTCCATACTGTTTCTTTCCTTTATTATGCCCATCTTTGCATAAATGTTCCCTTGGTGTCTCTACTTTTCTTGAAGAGATTTCTAGTCTTTCCCATTTTATTTTTCTTCTATATATTTGCATTGATCACTGAGGAAGGCTTTCTTATGTCTCCTTGTTAATCTTTGGAACTCTGCATTCACATGGTAATACAAATTAGAAAGGGGTGATATAAAAGAAACTCTTGAGTGGAGAATTCCATTGACAAAGGAGCCTGGCATTCTACAGTTCACTGCATTGCAAAAAGTCAGACACGACTGAAGTGATTTAGCACACAAAAGAAGTTGGTATCATTTTTTGCCTTGCTCTTATGTGTCCACTTGGTATGTGTTTTATACAGATGGTCTCATTTGATCTTCACAATGAAGCTATAATTTTAAAATAAATGCATTTAATTACATAACCACAAAAATCTGTAAAGCAATTATCCTTCAGTAATAAATAAATTAAAAAATTAAAGTTATTTAAATCTGTATTATAAATAAATGCTCATAAGAAAACAGATTGGAATTGTTTTTTTGATGTGAGAATATTCTATAAATATTAAAAGAGGGAAAACAGCAATGTTAGCTGAGGGAACAATATGAATAAAACTTGGGAGGTAGGAATTGATAAGGTGTTAGGTGAAAATTGATTTGATAAAGCATGAATTTTCAGTGGGAAAGATATCATGCCCAAGAAGACAAAACTGGTTTGGGTAGCATGAGGAGATGGTAGGAAAAAATCTAAGTTATTACAATGGCTTGTGGTCCACCAAAGCTCAACTATATTCTATAAGATCTTCTTTGTTAGTATTTAATTTCTTTCATTAAGTAGAAACTAAATTAAATGAAAATGAATTAAACATATTTTCCCCTTGGAGGCATGATAATGAAAAGTAGGTTAAGAAACATTGGCTAAAAATCTAAAAAAAAATGGAAAAAAATCATATTATTTTTTTTCCTTGGTAGCAAAAACATAGATACGAGTATATGTAATGAAACACTGCAGTGTACATTTATTACTATTATTTGTGTAAGTGTCTATGACAGCAAAGTCAAAGTCCATTGATTTTATTTTGTCCTAGAAGCTAGAAGCTAATCCATTTAGGCCCCAAGTAAAACCTTGTTGAGTAAAAGAACTTCCTATAATAGAACTACCAAATGATTATCTTGTCCATTCTTAGCCTAGAATCACTGATACATGATTTAGTTTGTAAAGGACATTCTTGAAATGGACTGAACAAGGAACTGAATATAGAACTCTCAACAATAGTCTAACCATCATAAAGTAAAAGGAAATTGAGATCCTATTTATTCTTAACTTTCTATTTTGACAAGTGCCTAATGTATCATTGGCTATATCAAATGTGACATTCACTGTTAATTAAAATTTCAACCTCAAAAATTACTACTAAACCTACTATATATGTGCAGTGGAACTACATTTTCAGCAGCCATAGAATGTTTAATAAATAAAAGGAGAATAATTAAAAAATATCTTAGACTTCTTTGGACGTACAAACATAGGTATGTCTATATTTAATGAGACATTGCATTGTACATTAAAAATGATAATGTAACTTTATCTTACTGAATTTAGTCCAATATGCCAGTCTGGTTTGAATTATTTTAATATAAAGTTCCACCTATATACATTCTTTAAAATATTGTGCTACTTGATCATTTGATAACATTTCCATTCATGTGAACATCTGAGTGAGTTTTCAAAATGATGTAAGAAATCTAGCATTGCATATCTTACTCTGAGTTTACATCCCTTCATTAGTTATCAGTCTTTGTTAGAAACATTTAATAAATTAGAAATGCACTGAATCGTATTATTGTCTGTCTCACTTTTAACCTTCTAAATCTCAGTGATATAATAGGATACTTATAAAACACATTGTAATTGCTAAAACAAAAATCATTTTTGAAGCAGCCTGCTGATCTACTTATCCAGCACTATTAAAAAGAAGGAAAAAGAAGAGAAAAAAAAGAAAAAGGAAAGGAAAAATGTTGAAAGATGGTACAGTAAGAAGACTCTGAGTTCACCCTGTCTCATGAGTATACCAGAAATGAAGATTTTCAATTATTTTACTGCAGACGTGTTAAATCCTGCTATTAAAATGCAGAGACTACCAAGGATTGTTACTTTCACTGTTCCCCCAAACATGAATTATCTGTGGCTGTATTATGTTTACAAAAGATATACTCAAAACAAATTGTGATGCAAAAACAAAAGTAAAGATTTTTTTTTAATCACAAAGACATGAGAAAGGATAACAGCAATGCAGAATGCATGAATGGAAACGCTAATATAAAATTAAAGATAATTGAGAGTAAGAAGAGTCATCTATTTTTAGAACTAAAAGGTTTATTTAACTGATATATGTTAGAGCATATTTACTCCTACAAGAAAATCTACCTGTAAAGAATCTTTATATAATAGCAAAGTTTCAAAATACACAAATAAGTCTTTCTCTACTTCTCTCACCAAATGTTTTTCAACAAATTAATTCTGCTTTTAACTATCTCCCACATTCACTTAATTTCCAACATTGTATTCTTAGATTAATCTGCCTGACTCCCAGTCCTATTCATCTGTTTCACTGGGCTAGAACCCAGTGTACTCTGGGTCCTACTGAGACAACAAACTCCTCCATCTCCATCTGTTTCTGCTGATAGAGCCCTTGTCAAACCATGATTTCATGCATGCTCAGCTGATTGATTCCCTTTCTTTGTCTCTGGTCTACAGTGCTGTAAACATGGGGATTACATTATCCAGAATATACATACTCATTGCTCCTCTTCTGGTAATTTCTGGTCAGATCTTTTCTGTCTAAAATAATGTAGTGATAGGAGGATGTGCACAGGTTCAGAGCCTCAGGGTAACTTCTCACGGAGGTGGAGAGCCACAGTGCTCTGTCCTCTCCCTGATCTATGTGTCTTTTTCCAAAAATCATGAAAAAGGTTTTGGAAGTGGCATAAAACCAATGTTTCTTATTCTGAATTCTGGTTAGATTTTCATATAACCAGTTCAAATAGTCAATTTTGTCCAGAATTTACAGAGATTTAAGATTAATTTAGGGCTTCCCTGGAGGTGCTAGTGGTTAAGAACCCTCTTGCCAATGGAGGAGACATAAGAAACAGAGTTTCAACCCCTGGATCAGCAAGATCCCCCGGAAAAGAGCATGGCAACCCACTCCAGTATTCTTGCCTGGAGAATTCTTTCCTGTGCAGTCCATAGCGTTGCACAGAGTCAGAAATGACTGAAACAACTTAGCACACACACGAGATTTAAATTAATTGTTATTTAATAAGTTACATTATACATTAATGTCCCAAAGGCTCTGAGGATTTCTAACATAAAGCAAATAAACAAGCAAAAATAAAACATTTAACTTCATTTAACTAAGAATTTCCAGCTATATTTGCCAAAGTTCCTTTGAATTAATAATATACATCAACATTAGCATCCTAATTTTAGAATTCATGGAGCTCATTTTGGGCAATTATAATTTACAAAATTTGTTAAAATGTAGCTTGGGCTATTTAATACATCTCTGTCTTTATTTGACCCATAGTTTTATTATTAGAAAATGTCAATATGTGGACCATTAAAAGCTCATTTCATAATTTTTCCTACACATAAGAATTTTTAACAATTTCTGACAGATGGCTGTGTATCTAGTTAGGAATGTTTTCCTGAAATCTATTCCATAATCTTTTCCCACCACCTGTTCAAATATCCAGCTGTCCCTCCTAATCAAGAAGTATTTATTTAGATTTACCAAAGAAGAAAATTAAATGTTTAAAAGTTAAAAAAAATCACTATTCCTTGACATGTCCTTTTTAGCAACTTACTCAAGGAAAATGTAGTAGACACAGTTATTTTCTAGGAGATTTAGAATCTCTAATTCTGTTTTCAAAGTTCAAATTCTGATTCTAGCAGTATTAATACTGAGACAAAAATGTTCATCTCTATATGCACTAGGTCTGTCCAAAAATCTATAGTCCTCAATTAAAAGTTTTAATATAATTCACAGTGATACTTGAATTAAAGATCCACTGAGAACTACTTGGTACATTTCCTTGGATAAGGTGTAATATTACTGTGTGTTGCATGCTACATTGCTTTAGTCTGCTTCTCTGCTTATGGGATTATTCAGGCAAGAATACTGAAGTGGTTTCCCATGCCCTCCTCTAGGGGATCTTCCCAACTTAGGGATTGAACCAGTGTCTCTTAAGTTTCTTGCATTGGCAGGTGGGTTCTTTAGCACTAGGGCCACCTGGGAAGCCCATAAGTGGAATGTAATCATAGGGAAGATGCTTCAACCATTTTCTGGAATAAGAACAGCTTTGACCTAGGACTTGGGAAGTCTGAATGGTGGGAAACCTTAGAGAGTGAAGAAATGCCAAGATTTTCCAGCACTTATTTTATTCATGTTGATGGCATCAATATTTCATAGTTCCTTGAGAAATTTTATTTATTCACATTTAGAATAGAGAAATAGTACTGTAAAATAATTCTCTTCTCCTTTACTCAAAACTCTCAACCTAAACTGTCATCAGACACCATTTCTAATATATTTGCTTAGACATTTATGCATTTCCATTTGAAAATACATTTCTTTCAGTGTAGGTATCTCTTTTAGGCTTTTAATTAAAACTTTATAAAGTATTAAATATGCAGGGATTTAGCACATACTATTTTAGTTGTTTTGATTCTAAATTTATCTTAGTCACTTAAAAATTCTTTAGTCTTTGAAGACAGATATTAAGACTGCTCTGCAATTTAATAAACATTTGTATAAGCTTAATATAAGCTTCATGTATTTTAACCTTTATTACTCTCCTAATAGGAACTGAATGTATTATTCTCTTCTCAGACCTTTTCTTTTCATCAGAATTTTTATCTTGTCCTTCTAGCAGTTGTATCATCTCTCCTAAATTCTGGTGCAAAATTTGTAACTGCCAAAAAGATTTTCCAGAGCAATTTTACTAGCGCCATTCATCTTATGGCATTTTCTTTTAACATCTGTATACTTTGCTAGTCTGCATTTGTTATTCTCCTTAATATGAGTTTGCATGCGTGCTCAGTCTCTTCAGTCACGTCCAACTCTTTGTGATCCTATAGATTATAACCTGCCAGGCTCCTCTGTTCATGGGATTCTCCAGGCAAGAATACTGGAGTGGGTTGCATGCCCTCCTTCAGGGGATCTTCTCAAGCCAGGGATTGAGACTGCATCCCTTAAATTTCCTGCATT
Source organism: Antilocapra americana (assembly GCA_007570785.1). Lineage (NCBI taxonomy): Eukaryota > Metazoa > Chordata > Mammalia > Artiodactyla > Antilocapridae > Antilocapra > Antilocapra americana. Next base: position 48,367,238 of record ML660197.1, on the reverse strand, counting down.
GGCAGGTGGGTTCTTTACCACTAGTGCCACCTGGGAAGTGCAATATGTGATTTACATAGTTATAATTTATTTATCTTAGCAGGAAGAAGAAAATTATCAGTGTCACAACTTTGCATACAAGACATTAGTGTGTAGAGACTAAAGTCTACATATGTTACCAATAAACACTATACTTTTATCTCCTTGAGAATATCTTAGCATTTTTTAATTATAACTATAATCTGTTAGTTTAAATCTTAGAATTAGGGTTGTTTCAAAGTGGAAAAACAAATGAATTCCGAGAGGCACCTCACATCCATAAACCATTATTCATGGAAGATGATATATTCCCAATTGAAAATAGATGTCCTAGATTTTAAGCATTTACAAAAATTCATTGAGAATTATCATAAGCTTCCATAATTTAGCCTCTTGTGTCTCTAACTCCCTTTTCATCTCTTTTAATCAAATAAGAATATATAATCTATATTATCAAGAATTTCAAGGTTTAAAGGAAACCTGTGTAACAACCTTCTGATTTTTTAATTTTTATTTTTAAATTAATTGATTCTAAATCAAATGATTAATCAAGAATAAAGACAGAAATTTAGTTAGCATTGCTTTTTCCCCCAAGACTGAAAACCAACATTGGGCCAAAGAATTAAATGATCCTCTGTTACTTACTCAGCTGAATTGATTCTACTCACCCAATTGCAGGAAAAAGCAGCTGGAGATCTGTAGAGGCAGAGCGGTGCTAGAGAGCATACACTGTGGAGGTGACTTGCCATTAACAGTGAAATACGTCTCAGAGATGGAGCCACACAAACAGCAACTTCTGACACATTAATCTCGCTTGATGGAGTGACCAGATCTCTTGGTCTTTCTCACATTAATGAAAGTTTGGTTTGTTGAAGCTGGTAGAGAGAGAGGCCAGGAGTTTACATTTTTTATTGCCTGTAGTCAGAAGCCTACTCATGAAAAAAATGAGAAAGTGAGAACAGTGTCTCTTTTAACAAAGTGCTAAGGAAGACCCAAAGAGTATTCTGGGATAGTGTAGCCACACTGTTTTTGGAAAAGTGGCCACTGTGGGAAAGGATTTTCCATGTTTGATGATAAACAGCAAGGAGAAAAAACTACATACATGGCACCATACAAACCAGAACAAAATATAAAAAGTAGAACATAGCACACAAAATGGAGTGTTTAAAAGACTGATTCTAGAAAGCAGTTAAAAATACTATTCCTAAATAAATTGCTCTTGCAAAGAAATGCAAGAAAACATAGAGTAATTGAAACAGGAATTGATAAAGCAATAGAAAGACATGAAAAATGATTTCACAGTGTTATGAAAAGAAATAGGGAAATAATGATACTAACAACTTAAAAACATTTACATGTTACAAGATGCAGAATGGATATGCAACAAAAAATAAGCAAACAGCAAAGTCAGTGAACTAAATCGTAGCCTCATGAACAATCACAGGGAAGAGCATAAACTACAAGAGATGAAAATCAACAGAGAGAAGTGAATAGACATGGCAGAAGGTGGAGGGAAGATGATAAGATCCGTATGTTTGCAAAAGAAATCCAGACAAATTAAATGGACACAAATTCACAAATAAAATAATATTTTTTATGTAATGAAAGAAATGTAGTTAGTCTAAAGGAAATCACTTTGTATATAATAAAGATCAATTGCAAGCCATTTCTTGGTAAAATTTTTCAACTTCAAGGCAAAAGTATCAATTTCTATGAGTGTTCAGGCTGTGGAGCAGGTCAACATAAAGGAAATACTTAAAAACACAACTGCAAGCTTGTTGGAGCTAGTCAGGAGTTTAAAATATAGACAGTTTTGAAGGAAGAGGGCATGCTGAAAGCTGTGTGAATGGTCAGTTTACATACAAAATTAACATCGAGATGTCCCTACATGTTCCAAAGTTCAAGATTTTTCATTAAGAGTTTTAAGGGTGCCACTTATATTGTTGTATATATGGATGGACTTGTGAAGCTGTGCTACACCAATCTGTGAGTCTGCCTGTGCTTCAAAATAAAGGAAATAAAAGCAGCAGGAAGTGATCCAGTTAAACAAAAACCAACCAAGATACAGTATCTAATAAATGAAAAAGTCTAAGATTTAATAGTTTGTCTAGAAAATAAATGCAGTAGGATATTAAATATTATTATATAAAAATCACAAGTCATCTTTCTACAACAAAAAAAGTCAAATAATTAAACACAATTTAGGAAAAAAAATTATTTTGGACAGGGAGAGAAGACATTAACATAACCACTGGACTTTTTTTTAAAAGTAAGAAAGCAGAAAAAACATCAGTTTAAGAACTAATCTTTTATAAACAATGAAAGAGATTACTCCTTGGATTAATCAAGAAGAGAAAATATTAATACATATACTTGTAATTAGGCATAAAAAAGTACATAATCACAGAAGAGAAATAAGAAGTATTAAAGTGATTTTTACCAACAATATGAAGAAATGAAATGAAAATCTGGGTAAATATATCCAACCTCTAGAAAAATATAGATTTTAAAAATTGACTCAAAACCCAAAGACATTAAGTAGAACTGTATTTTAATATTCTTTATGTATAAGCTCCTAAACAAGTGAAACAAATCAAATTTTCGAGTTCATATGTTTAAACAAATAAATTTTCTGTTTAAATAATATTAGAGCATAGAAAGAAGAAAACATCCCACTTGTTTAGCAAGATGATAAAACTTTTAAATCTGAACAATATAAAAGAAAGCATAAAAATTTTCGTAAACAAAATATTAGGCAATAAATTCCAAGAGTATACCCAAAATCAGTGTCACCTGATCCCATCCCTATCCTGCTATCCCTGAGAGTTATATAATGCTGTAATATTAGTGAATACATTATTGCAATTCATCATTTTAAAAAGTTAAATGAGAAAAGCAATATTATTACATTTTTAATCCATAAAGATACTTGATAACATTGAAAACTGTCCTGTCAAAACTCATTAGTGAAATAGAACCAGAAAGATTTTTTCCTAAAGGGAAGTATTATGTTTACTAGGAAACAATAGGAACATTTTCTTTAAAGGCAAAACAACATAAGAATATCAGTCTTTATCATTTCTAGACATAAGCCATTAAACAAAATGAATTGAAATAAAACTAACCAAGCTGCGATAGTAAAATTTAAATCATTTGCAAAGAAAATGAGCTTTAAAAAAATGATATGTCCAAGGAACTTGGTAAGTAGCTTATCATGAATTAAATGCAATCCCAAAGGTTTTCGTTGTTTTTGAAGTTCATTTTAATTAACATTAGGTCTGAATATGGTTTACAAATTTCTATAGTTATACAAGGTTTTTAACCAAAAAAATTAAAGAGTAGAGACAATCAATTTTACTTACATTAGCTGACTACTGGATATTTATCTCCACTACCTATGGAGTGACATCCTTTTTCAGTTTTAAGTATAAATTTTGAATTCTTAGTAGGGAGAAAATACTTAGTTCTTTTTCCTATTCCAGTCCCACGTGATTGCTAGATTTCCATGTTATCATTTTTCTAATAGTTTTATGGTTATTTTGGTTAGACTTAAAAGCAATATTTTGGTGAATATTGATATGATTGTATAATTGCTGTATACAGTTGAGCAGGGTACTAAACTAGCAGTCTCCAACAGTTTGACATCAGGGATTGGTTTCATGGAAGAAAATTTTTCCACAGATGGGGTTTTTGGGGGGAAGATTCAGGTGGTAATGCGAACCATGGGAAATGATGGGGAGCAGCAGATGAAGTTTTGCTATTTGGCCCTTGGCTAATTTCCTGCTGTGCTTCCTGGTTCTTAACAGGCCCAAGGTTGGGTACTGCTGTACTGAACATTGTTAGTTTATTTTCCCTATACAAACCTTGAATCACAAAGACGTTTGTTAGTAGGTGACAAAAAACTAGAAATCTTAAAAGTGTATGTATTTCAAGCACATCATAGAAATACTTTAAAGCATAATCAAAGGTTGTATTTCCTTAAAGGAAGAAAGACTCAGTTAGTCAGTTCAGTCACTCAGTCGAGTCCGACTCTGCAACCCCATGGACTGCAGCACGCCAGGTTTCCCTGTCCATCACCAACGCCTGGAGTTTACTCAAACACATGTCCATTGAGTTGGTGATGTCATGCAACCCTCTCATCCTCTGTTGTCCCCTTCTGCTCCTGCTCTCAATCTTTCCCAGCATCAGGGTGTTTTTAAATGGGTCAGCTCTTCCCATCAGGTGGCCAAATTATTGGAGTTTCAGCTTCAACATCAGTCCTTCCAATGAACACCCAGGACTGATCTCTTTTAGGATGTATTGGCTGGATCTCCTTGCAGTCCAAGGGACTCTCAAGAGTCTCCTCCAACACCACAGTTCAAAAGCATCAATTTTTCCATGCTCAGCTTTCTTTACAGTCCCACTCTCACATGCAAACATGACCACTGTAAAAACCATAGCTTTGACTAGATGGACCTTTGTTCGCATAGGAATGTCTCTGCTTTTTAATATGCTATCTTGGTTGGTCAAAATTTTCTTTCCAAGGATCAAGCATCCTTTAAATTCATGGCTGCAGTCTCCATCTGCAGTGATTTTGGAACCAAAAAGTAAATAAGTAAATAAATAAAGTCAGCCACTCTATCTCCATCTATTTGCCATGAAGTGATGGGACGGGATGCCATGACCTTAGTTTTCTGAATGTTGAGCTTAAAGCCAACTTTTTCACTCTCCTCTTTCACTTTCATCAAGAGGCTCTTTAGTTCTTCACTTTCTGTTAAGGGTGGTGTTGTCTGCATATCTGAGGTTATTGATATTTCTCCTGGCAATCTTGATTACAGCTTGTGCTTTTGCCAGCCCAGCATTTCTCACTATGTACTCTGCTTATAAGTTAAATAAGCAGGGTGGCAATATACAGACTTGACATGCTTTTCCTATTTGGAACCAGTCTGTTGTTCCATGTTCAGTTCTAACTGTTGCTTCTGACTTCCATACAGGTTTCTCAAGAGGCAGGTCAGGTGGTCTGGTATTCCCATTTCTTTCAGAATTTTCCATAGTTTATTGTGATCCATGCAGTCAAAGGCTTTGGCATAGTCAAAAAAGCAGAAGTAGATGTTTTTCTGGAACTCTTTTGCTTTTTCAATGATCCAGCAGATGTTGGCACTTTGGTCTCTGGTTCCTCCACCTTTTCTAAAACCAACTTGAACATCTGGAAGTTCACAGTTCACTGAGGTATTGTTGAGGCATGGCTTGGAGAATTTTGAGCATTACTTTGCTATAGTGTGAGATGAGTGCAATTGTGCGGTAGTTTGAACATTCTTTGTCATTGCCTTTCTTTGGGATTGGAATGAAAACTGAACTTTTCCAGTCCCATGGCCACTGCTGAGTTTTCCAAATTTGCTGGAATATTGAGTGCAGCACTTTCAAAAGAAGGACTGTGATGGTTCAAATCACTAAGAGTAAGTAAATTCTTCACTAAAAGGAAAAACAATGAACTAATGCAAATCATAAAAGACTCACTTGAAAGAAAAAGCAGGAAAGCATATAAACTTCTCTAGCAGTTCTCAAATGCTAATAAAATACCCACAAGTGTAATATTATTCTTGTCAAATTACCAATAATTAAAAAAATAGCACCCATTTTTGAGGTTGTTTAGGATAAAGACTGACTTTATGCCAGGGGGGTGCTTCTTTAGAAGAATTTAAGTATACAGGAGTCGCTTTGGGAGGTGGATTCATTAGGAAGAAGAAAACTGATTAAGTGAGGCAGGGCAAACAATCCTAATGTGAATAGCTGACTCATTAGAAAAGCCCCTGACGCTGGGAAAAACTGAGGGCAGGAGGAGAACGGGATGACAGAGGACGAGATGCTTGGATGGCATCAGTGACTCAATGAACATGAGTTTGAGCAACTCTGGGAGATGGTGACGGACAGGGAAGCCTGGTGTTCTGTAGTCCATGGGGTTGCAAAGAGTTGGACACAACTGAGTGACTGAACAACAACAGCCATGCACAAAACTGAAGCTCATCTCTGTTGGGAACCCTGTGGGACTGTGTATAATCAATCTCAAAGCTAGGGTAGCTGTTCTCTCATCTCCATCTATCATTGGCAGGGAACTGCTCCCAAGAGAGTTATCTGTGTGTGGCTACCATCCCACTCCATATGTGTGAACCTAGAAAAAGCCCTGCCTTGAAGAGTTACAGATGCTTGCAGTTGGAAAAAATGTTTAGACCAGGGAGTGTGAATAAAATGTGGATGGAATTCTAAGAGTGCCACATTTATTTTAAAAGCAAATAAAGGAGAAAAACATCATATAAAATAGAAGAATATAAGAAAATTCACTTATAGGAGCAATCAATCAGCTTGGAGCTTCCCGTGTGGATCAGTGTTGAAGGATCCATCTGCCAATGTAAGAGACATGGATTCAATCCTTGGATAGGGAGGATTCCCTGGAGAAGGAAATGGCAACCCACTCCAGTATTTTTGCTCGAAAAATCCCATGAAAGGAGGAGTCTTGCAGGCTAGTCCATGGGTTGCAGGATAGTTGGACACGACTTAACAACTAAACAGCAGCAACAAATTTTGTCAGATGATGTCAATCCAACTATCACTTCATCGGTCTATCATCCTTTTATCTGTCTATCTTTGTATCTGCTATTAATCTATTCACCACGTAGCTGTCAAATATGTGCCCTTTTATAACCATATGTTTGGTTAATTATACTTTATATTTTTCTAACATTTTCTCTCTGAATTTGCTCTGTCATAGCCCATACAAATAAGACTGATTCATTTTCTATTATTATGTTAGGGAATCATTTCTTAAGTCTTTATGCCAATTTTCCAATTTTTCTTTCTGTATGTATGTGTGTAATTAATCTATCAATCATCATTCAGTCATATTACCTGCTTCCCAAAGTTGAGTTTATTTTAATAGGATTATGTGAAACTGGTTTATTTATGTATTTTCTAACCCCATGATACATACATTTCTTGAAAACACATACATTTCTATTTCTCTACATCTTAGAATTGGGAATTCCTTTCTAGTTGTAAACTTTGATGAAGTTTCAAACTGACATTCCTCAAAACCCAAAATTATTCTTGTGTATAACTATTTTAATATTATAAAATGTAACCATTTTATATTATGACCTTGAATCCTCTTACCTACAAATTACTGTGTATAATTGTAAAACAATTTGACACTTTAAAAAGAAAATTTATAGCAAAATTAATAATAATGCAGTCAACAAACAATTTCCTCGTTCAAAAAGTATTGAGATCTAAGGCTCTCATCTTTTAACTTTTTGATGTCAGATATTTTCTTTTGTAAAAAGACAGCTGCTTTATATTTCTGTAGCTGGCATTTTCCACCTTTTACTTTTCTTGAGCTCTGTTAGCCTTCTCTACATTGAGTTTGTTTCTTTGCTCTTTATTTTTACAAGTTGCATTTAAATTTACTTTTGTCCTTTCTATCAAAATAGTAGGTTTTTATTCTATTTATTCCTAGTAAGCTGACCTAATTATCTATTTAAGGTTCAGGACTTAATAGCATCAACTTTCAATGTAGCCAAGTTGATTTCGCCTTTTATTTATAATTTCTCTTATTTATTAGTAGAATTGTTTCTTGCACCTAAGTCCCAAAGAATATCTTATTTCCCTGAATTAGTTTGTCTCTTAGACTCTCCTATTTTGGAAACTGTCCTAATATTTTCCTAAGCTTTCCAATGGCAGGCATAATTGAAATTCACTTTCATAGTGTTTCTGGTTCCCTGTCCTTTTCCTTAAAATCACAAAATTCATTAATTTGTAATTATGTTACTTAAGCTTATTTCCTTTGGCTTTAATTGACAAAAAGCAACACAAAAGAGCAAGATCCATAAAGAAAATCTGGGACAATGAGACCTAGAAACCCAATTCACTTTACTCCTCCCTCCCAATATTTTTCTATACAGATTAAATCACTGAGACATTCAGCCCTAATAGAAACTTAATTCAGGTTTTTCTATCTTGCCTCCCCAGTACATCTACAAAATTCAAAATGAAAAAAAAATTACCAGTTTACAATTGTAGCTCTCTACAACATTGTCACTTAAAATGTATACTCAGATATAGGGGTTTCCCTGATGGCTCAGAGGTTAAAGCGTCTGCCTGCAATGTGGGAGACCTGGGTTCGATCCCTAGGTCAGGAAGATCCCCTGGAGAAAGAAATGGCAACCCACTCCAGTATTCTTGCCTGGAGAATCCCATGGAGGAATAGCCTGGCAGGCTACAGTCTATGGGGTCGCAAAGGGTTGGACACGACTGAGCAACTTAACTTCTACTCAGATGTACAAATTTGTCTTCAGAAACTTGTTAGTGTGAAATGAAATATTTCCTGCTATATTGATGGGCAAGAAATGTCACAGCCATCAGTGATTTCTGGCCTCCAAATGTGAATGAGAGCTCCCAAAAGGGAACACAGTGCCTGTAATCCTGCAGATTGCTGCCACACACCATGGTGGTTGGTAAGGAGCTCAGAGAGAATACAAGAAGCAGCCATCCACTATACCTTTGTGAACAAGGAATTAAGCATGTAAACAATCAAGAAACAGGATTTGGGCCCAGATAGCTGAGGTGCATACAAAAGGAATGAATTCAGTGAGCCCAGAGGCTTTCATCTTCCCATGCATACAAACACTCTAAATTCCTCAGTGTGATATCTGGTTTTCCTTACTGCTAAACAATAATCTTTGATGTTCAGACTGCCTGCCCACTATGTTACAAAATTGTATATAGCCTGACTTCTTCTCCTGCCACCTTGGAGCAGTTTTCTCAGACTATTTCATTGGAAGGACTGATTCTGGAAGCTCCAATACTTTGGCCACTTAATGTGAAGAACCCACACATGGGAAAGGACCCTGATGTTGGGAAAGACTGAAGGCAGGAGGAGAAGGGGAAGGCAGAGGATTAGATGGTTGGATAGCATCGCCAAACCAACGGATCTGAGTTTGAGCAAGTACCAGGAGATGGTGGAAGGACAGAGAAGCCTGGCATTCGGCAGTTCATGCGGTCACAAAAAGTCGGACACAACTGAGTGACTAAACAACAACAATCAATTCTTACAGATTTTAAATTATTACAGTGTAATAGTAGAATAAACAATTCTCAATTATGTAAATCAATATCTAGTTTTTTGTCTTTCATTATTATGTTTTTACAAGTTGAATCACAGAAGCATTATCCTTAAATCATTTCACGTATGCACTCTCTTTATACTTGCACTATTAATCTATTTCACTATTTTCAAGTGATCACTAATGAATGGTTATGTATATAAATTTAATACCTTTTATATCATCATTATTATTGCATTTGACTTTTGCAGTACCAATCACTATTTCTTAAGAATTGCATTTTTATTGAATTCTTATTGAGATAATTATTGATTCACAAACAGTTGTAGGAAATAATACAGAGAGAGCCCATGTATCCTAAATCACATTTCTTTCAAAGGTAACATTCTGTTAATTATCTGATGATATCACAACCAGGATATTACACAGATATGATCCGCCAATCTTAATTGGATTTCTTCAATTTTCCTTAATGTGTATACGTACGCTTTGTTCTATTCAACTTTATCACCTGCTAGGTACATGTATCTGCCACTACAGTCAAGATACAGCCACAAAGATCCCCGTATTGTCATTTTAAAACCTCTTTGCTATCCTCCACTCCTACTGTTTCTCACTCTAGAAGATTGTTAATCTGATCACCATTTCTAAAATTTTTTCATTTCAAAATATTATATGAATAGAATCATCCAATATACTACCATTCAGGATTGGCTTTTTTTACTCAACACAGTTCTCTGAAGACCCATCCAAGTAGTTGCATTTATAGATAGTTTGCTCATTTTTATTGCTAAGAAATGATTCCTTGTGTGGATGGACCATTTCATTTAGCCATCCATCTGCTGGACATCTGAGGGACATTTTGACCATTTCTAGATTTTGGCTGTTTCAAGTGAAGTGTATGAATATTTGTGTATAGTTTCCTGGGTAACTATGTTTTCATAAGTTTTAATTTAATTTTTACTTCAATTGGCTGATAACCCCAACATGTAAAGTATATAAGATTTTCCCTCTAAGTTAAACCTATGATTGAAAATGGACAATCAGATAATGATAATTCTGAAGCATGTCTTGTCCGTATTACTCATTAAATGGATTACAAAAGATGGTAATCAGTGTGATTATGTGATCATAGTCTTGCAGACACATACTGTTTAATATGGCTTTGGTTATTTAACCTTTCAAAGACCAAGAATGAAACTGCACTAAATAGAAGATTTTAAATAAGTATTGCAGCCAAATGTTAGTGCTTTCCTAATAATGCCCAGAACAAGCCTAACTACTGTGCCTATTAAGCTGTGAACAGCTGCACCACTCACCTGGTAATAGTTAAGCCCATTAGTGAATAGGGAAGAAAAAAATGAATCTTCTTTATGACAGATGTTTTATAAACTTCCAATAATTTCGTGTGTTTGTGTGTGTATGTATGTATGTGTATATTATTAAACTTTAAAATTTAGCTCATTCTTCATCCATCCATTCAACAAATGACTCTTAAATATCTGTTATATGGAATTCCTACAATGTATGCCTAAGATTTATAGGTTATATAATGCAATCTTTGGGCTTCCCTGGTGGCTCAGTGGTAAAGAACTGGCCTGCAGTGCAGGAGATGCAAGTTCTATTCCTAGGTCAAGAAGATCCCCTGAGGAAGGGAATGGCAACCCACTTGAGTGTTCTTGCTTGGTAAATCCCATGGACAGCGGTACCTGGTGGGCTATAGACCATGGGGGTCACAAAGAGTCAGACATGGCTTAGCAACAAAACAGTGAAGGCGAAATATGACTTTTAGTATGAAAGAATTTCTTGCATAATTCAGTTCAGTTCAGTTGCTCAGTCGTGTCTGACTCTTTGTGACTCCATGAATCGCAGCATGCCAGGCCTCCCTGTCCATCAACAACTCCCGGAGTTTACCCAAACCTATGTCCATCAAGTCGGTGATGCCATCCAGCTATCTCATCCTCTGTTGTCCCCTTCTCCTCCTGTGTCCAATCCTTCCCAGTAACAGGGTCTTTTCCAATGAGTCAGCTCTGCCTATCAGGTGGCCAAATTATTGGAGTTTCAGTTTCGACATCAGTCCTTCCAATGAACACCCAGTACTGATCTCTTTTAGGATGGACTGGTTGGATCTCCTTGCAGTCCAAGGGACTCTCAAGAGTCTTCTGCAACACCACACCTCAAAAGCATCAACTCTTCGGCACTCAGCCTTCTTCATATTCCAATTCTCACATCCATACGTGACTACTGAAAAAATCATAGCCTTGACTAGACAGAACTTTGTTGGCAAAGTAATGTCTCTGCTTTTTAATATGCTATCTAGATTGGTCATAACTTTCCTTCCAAAGAGTGAGCGTCTTTTAATTTCATGGCGACAATCACCATCTGCAGTGATTTTGGAGCCCCCCAAAATAAAGTCTGACACTTTTTCCACTGTTTCCCCATCTATTTCCTATGACGTGATGGTACTGGATGCCATTATCTTCATTTTCTGAATGTTGAACTTTAAGCCAACTTTTTCATTCTCTTCTTTCACTTTCATCAAGAGGCTTTTGAGTTCCTCTTCACTTTCTGCCATAAGGGTGGTATCGTCTGCATATCTGAGGTTATTGATATTTCTCCTAACAATCTTGATTCCAGCTTGTGCTTCTTCCAGCCCAGCGTTTCTCATGATGTACTCTGCATAAAAGTTAAATAAGCAGGGTGACAGTATGCAGCTTTGACGTACTTCTTTCCCAATTTGGCACCAGTCTGCTGTTCCATGTCCAGTTCTAACTATTGCTTCTTGATCTGCATACAGATTTCTCAGGAGGCAGGTCAGATGGTCTGATATTCTTATCTCTTTAAGAATTTCCCATAGTTTGTTGTGATACACAAAATCAAAGGCTTTGGTGTAGTCAATAAAGCAGAAATAGATGTTTTTCTGGAACTCTCTTACTTTTTTGATGATCCAAGGAATGCTTGCAATTTGATCTCTAGTTCCTCTGCCTATTCTAAATCCAGCTTGAACATCTAGAATTTCATTGTTCATGTACTGTTAAGGCCTGACTTGAAGAATTTTGAGCATTGCTTTGCTAGTGTGTGAGATGAGTGCTATTGTGCAGTAGTTTGAACATTTTTTGGCATTGCCTTTCTTTGGGATTGGAATGAAAACTGACCTTATCCAGTCCTGTGGCCACTGCTGCATTTTCCAAATTTGCTGGCATATTGAGTGCAGCACTTTCACAGCATCATCTTTGAGAAACTGAAATAGCTCAATGGGAATTCCATTATCTCCACTAGCTTTGTTCATGGTGATGCTTCCTAAGGCCCTCTTGACTTCTCATTCCAGGATATCTGGCTCTAGGTGAGTGATCATACCATCGTGGTTATCTGGGTCATGAAGATCTTTTTTGTATAATTCTTTTGTGTATTCTTGCCACTTCTTCTTAATATCTTCGCTTCTGTTAGGTCCATACCATTTCTGTCCTTTACTGAGCCCATTTTTGCATGAAATGTTTCCTTGGTATCTCTAACTTTCTTGAACAGATCTCTTTCAAGAGTCTTTCCCACTCTATTGTTTTCCTCTGTTTCTTTGCATTGAAGTATAAAGCAGTGAAGAGGTTAATGTTTGCATCGTGATTTGAATGAGGTTGACAGGCTGAGAGGAAAGGGAAATACCTGATATCTGGGCTAGTAATTGAGTATTAAGGTGGCCACTTTGATCTCAATAATTTATATATACAAATGTATATATATGTAAAAATATAATATACCTTGTGTTTGTATATGCCTGTGTGTGTATGTATATGTGAGTGTAAGTTCTGAAAGCAAACTTCTGTCTGCCTGGTGGATAAAGATTTTGTTTTCTACTGCTTTAGCTTTATCAGAAAGGCTATGTGCAATACAGACTATTTAGGAATAAGCTAAAGTAATAAAAGTAGCTATGTATTTTGGAAGTCACTACTAGAATAATCTATGGCGTCCCAATCACTGAATTCCTACTATACTCTTTGATTGTGTGGAATTATATAAAAAAAGAAACTGCAATTTTTTTTAATGTAGTGAGTTCATTGGAGACCAACCGCTGATGTAGATATCAGAGTATTATCATTTGTCCTATAAACAGAGGTTTTAAGAAACCGAACAGTGTATTGCTGAGATTTCTCTCTGGGTTTAGGAATAAAAAGAAAGGGACCTGTATATTTCCTATGTTACAGGATCTTTTGGGTATTGGTCTTTTATTTTTCTTCTCCATTCATCACCTGGAGAGTTTGACATTTACTGTTTGCCAGTGATGAGTCTGAGGGGAGAAAGATGGGTCAGTTTGATACTAAAGTCAGCAGAGTCTATAACATTAACACCAATAAAGTTGTCAAACTATCTTGACACTTTCCTCTTTAGTCCCCTGGCTTTGCTTTTCCTGGGAGCACTTGGATGCTGACAGATTTGTGCAGTGCAAGCCTGGGAGTCATTTAATGCAGGTACATTTCACAGCTACAAATCTCACATTACAGTCCTGTGATGTTAGGACAAGTAGAAAGGAACCTTCTCTGTGTGTCTTGGAACAAAAGTTTGCTCCTTTTTACTCTCTAAGAAGGACTTTCCTGGTGGTTCAGACAGTAAGGAATCTGCTCATAATGTGGGAGACCCAGGTCTGATCCCTGGGTCAGGAAGATCCCCTGGAGAAGGGAATGGATACCCACTTCAGTACTCTTGCATGGAAAATTCCATGGACAGAGCAGCCTGGCAGGCTACAGTCCATGGGATCACAAAAAGTCAGACATGACTGAACAACTAACACTTTCACTCCCTAAAGAAAGTGGTCATACCTGAAAGACTCTTCCATGGTATAACTATCTCCCTTGTTCAAACTTGACTTTAGATTAAAGCCTCATCTCACTCAATCTCTAACTACAAAATAGCATGAAAAATCTTGTACAATTAGAAGTTGCAGAGGATGGCAAAAAACTAAATTGAGAGAGAAGACAGCAGAAATGTTTTAGAATTTTAGAGAAATTGCTAGAAAAAGACAACAATTGTATTTATGATAAAAAATTATATAAAAAGTATAGAAAATGAATCATATGCTAATTAATAAAGTCCTTTTAGTCAATTGACAAAATCCAGATCACCAGTTATTTACTGAGTATACACAGAACTGAGAACTTGTTCCTAAATAGTTAAAATCACATCAGGGAAATGATACATTTGCAGGCTAAAGATTAAGTAATGATTAAATTCATGTAATTACAACCTAAGAGTAGTGACAGAGATAGTGAATTAAGACTTTAAAGGAAGACTGAAGAGTTTGACTCTAGGTTTGTGATCACACCATCATAATTATCTGGGTTGTGAAGTTCTTTTTTGCAAGTTCTTCTGTATGTTCTTGCCACCTCTTCTTAACATCTTCAGCTTCTGTTAGGTCACTACCATTTCTGTCCTTTATTGATCCCATCTTTACATAAAATGTTCCCTTGGTAACTCTAATTTTCTTGAAGAGATCTCTATTCTTTCCCATTCTATTGTTTTCCTCTATTTCTTTGCATTGATCCCTGAGGAAGGCTTTCTTATTTCTCCTTGCTGTTCTTTGGAATTCTGCATTCAAATAGGTATATCTTCCCTTTTCTCCTTTGCTTTTCACTTCCCTTCTATTCACAGCTATTTGGAAGGCCTCCTCAGAGAGCCATTTTGCTTTTTCGCATTTCTTTTCCTTGAGGATGGTCTTAATCCCTGTCTCCCATACAATGTCACGAATTTCTGTCCATAGTTCATCAGGCACTCTATCAGATCTAGTCCCTTAAATCTATTTCTCATTTCCACTGTACAGTCATAAGGGGTTTGATTTGGTCTAGTGGTTTTCTCCACTTTCTTCAATTTAAGTCTGAATTTGGCAATAAGGAGTTCATGACCTGAGCCACAGTCAGCTCCTGGTCTTGTTTTTCTGACTGTATAGAGTTTCTCCATCTTTGGCTGCAAAAAATATAATCAATCTGATTTCGGTGTTGACCATCTGATGATGTCCATGTGTAGAGTCTTCTCTTGTGTTGTTGGAAGACGGTATTTGTTATGACCAGTGTGTTCTCTTGGCAAAACGCTATTAGCCTTTGCCCTGCTGCATTCTGTACTCCAAGGCCAAATTTCCCTGTTACTTCAAGTGTTTCTTGACTTCCTACTTTGGCATTCCAGTCCCTTATACTGGGAACAATATTCAAAATATGATTTTTAGATAAATACTTGGAGAGTATTTGATTTTCATTTATTCATTTAGCTTTCAGTGGCTTCCTATCCAAACCTAAGTAAATTCCAGTCTTTCTATCATCTACGAAGTATGATTGACCATCACACATTACTTTTGTGAGCCCAGTCTGAGTCTACTGAGCTTCCCTCATAGTTGTTGAGTCATACTAGCCTCCATGCAGCTTTATAAAGCATGACATTATCTCTCTAGGTCTTTGCACTTCTTGTTATTTCTTCTGAAGTACTCTTCTCCAAATACGTACATGTACATCTTTTATGTCTTGCCTAAATATCATCTAACCAGTGAAGAGCTCATGTTACCCTATAAAAAATGGGACCCTCTTATCCAAAGATAGTTTCCATTCCTCTATTTTTCTTCTTAGTTCTTATTTCCACTCAAAATATTATACATTTTTTTGAATTTACTGTCATTGTTATTGACAGAATTCAAGTTCCTTGAGAACAAGGACTTCATCATTGTTATTTTCACTACAAGTTCTCAGTACCTAAAATAGTATTTCTGAAAAGTGTGTCTTTTGTTATATGAATGAGATGACTTTTGGAACCCGCTTAAAGATGAGGACTGGTTGCCAGGGAAATTGACCATGTGATTTGAAGTTTGAAACCTGATTTCCAGGAAGGTGAGAAGGGGCTAGAGAATGAGTTCAATTATCAGTGGCCAGTGGTTTTCTCAATCATGCCTATGAAATGAGGTCACCATAAAAAAAAAAACAAAAAACCTACAAACAGGGTTTGGGAGAGTGTTCAGAGTTTGGAGAGGTCTTGGTAAACACCTGGAGATTCAAGGAGAGTGATATGATAAAAGACAGCTTGAAAACCCTATGCCTTCCCCATGCCTTGCTCTAGACATCTCTTCCATCTCGTTGTTTCAGAGCTGCATCTGTTCACTAATAAACCAGTGAGTTAATAAGTAAAATGTTTCTCTGAGTTCTGTGAGCTACTCTAGCAAATTAATCAAACCCAAGGAAGGTGCCATTGGAACCTCTGTTCTTTCATTGATATTTCAGAAGCATAGGTGACAATCTGGACCTATGGCTGGCATTTGAAGTATCTGTGTATATATGTGTGTGAGTGTGTGTGTGAGAGAGAGAGAGAGTCTTGTAGGACTGATGCATTAATCTGTGGGACCTGAAGCTATCTCTGGTGGGCTGTGCCAGTACTGAGTTACATTGTAGGAACCCCCAACTATTGTCAGAGCATTGCTTGGTAGTTTGAATACACACACATGTCAGAACTGGATTCGGAATCCCTCTACCCTAAGAAGTACTTAGTCAATTTAAACAAATGATGAGCTTTCACATATAATTTTGAAATATGAGATTGTTGAATTCATTCTGTTGTCTCTAGTAGAGATTTATTTATCAAGAAATTTACCTTGTCTCCTTTTTTTTTACATTTCCTTATTAGTATTACTTAGCTACTCAGTTGGAAATCAGCATGATACAGCAGAAAACTCATTTCTTCAAATGGGAATAAAATACATTTCACATAGCCTTATTTGAAATAATAATCCTTTTACTAAATTTGATCTCCATAGGAAAAAAGATGCTGACCCTACGTAGGTGATCAAGTGACTGCTAGTATTTCTGCCCATTTCTGTATTTCTTGGAACTCTACAGAGCAAGGTTATAAAGTTTAAGAATGCGCTCTCTATTTTTACAAGAATGACTTAGGGTGCACAGTTCAGCATCATTCTCATTTTAAAATGATTTCTATTGGTAATAATGGCTGAACTGATTGTAAATTGAGAGTGCATACAGCCCATTGGTCACCTTTATGATGAGCAGCTCTGTTTCTGTGCTATGGGAGCATACTAGGGAAACTTGAGTGTTGTCTACAAGCAAGGTTTTCCACATGGCAGCTTCCATGAATGATAGAAATTAAGTACAAATGAGAGAAATTATGCTATGCTTTTTATAATTAAGTATAATTAAATATTTTTCCAAATAAAGACAAGTAATATTTTCATGTCAATATCAATAATAGCAGAACTCTTTATTTTAAAGCAGAAATTTCTCAAGTGTGATCTAGCCCAAAATGTGGGAAGAAAGGCCTTGTCCCTTCCAGAATCACTCTGCTAAAAATATCATGCCTATTTGAATATTGCTATGACTTCATCTTTGGAGAAAATTGGGCAAAGCACTGTTTCTGTGGAACTAGAGACCAAAGTAATGCAATGTTTTGCCAATATTCTAAAGGTGATGACTATGGAGAATGCAAGGTGGTAGAATCCAAAACTGGAGACTGGACGAGATCCTTCAATGATCCTGTTTTTAATTTTTTTTTTTTTTTTATCATTCTTCCATGCAGGTGAGATGTTAGTAGGATTTAAGGCTTAGCCAGCTCATATGAAGACTTTCCTGTATCAAATGTGTTATTCTGCTTCTGACCAATTAATGACTAATACTTACTTAATAAAAATTCTTATCATTTACTCAGCACTTTGTATTTTCCATGTACTTTATAGCTATTAGTGAAACATGAGTATCTTCATGTGAGGTTCGATTTGTATTATATCTATTTTCTCTCTACTCCTATCCTATATTGTTCTACTGATAAACAAGCTTGTATTAGTAAAGTTTGTTGATGATTAAAGTATGTTCATCCAACAAATATTAATATATGACAGTTTTTTAAGTCTAGCAGTTGAAAGAAATCTTTTTATAGATAAATATCCAAATGTATATCTATTTCCACAAAATGGAATCACACAACAGAAACTACTTTCTCACTGAATAAATTATGGACACCTTTTAACAGATCCATTTGTATAGTACATATTACCTATAAGATTTGATTTGAAGGACAGTAGTTTTTTAGCTCCTGAGATTTTCTGCAATACCTCTTCAGCAGACCTCTTAAAAAGTCTTTATTCTCACTTAGCCCCAGAAATGAATGCAGGACCCAAGACAACAGCGTGGGAAGGCTTTTTCATAGACCTATGGACTTGACATGATGTCGTAGGTAAGTTATACCATAAAGGCAGATATGTAAGCCTTACTTCACACACGTATTCACTTCCTAACCCTCTAATGCCTCTTTTCATAACTTGGAAAACAAGACTCACTGGTGCTGAGTAGCTTGCCATATTCAAGTAGCTAACAAATACCAGAAATTTAGATGTGAAGTCATTCTTTCATAGCAAAGCCCTTGCAATGCATGTAACCACTATTTTTATGATTAATACCAACAGTTATTTGGTCTTCTTAACTGAATCAAGATTTGAAATGTTGTTAACCTAATTTTAAAGATTAGGGACTGCAAATTCTAAATTATCATCCTTTTCAGAACAGCTGGATATTATTATTGAACTAATTTTCAAACTACAGCTGTCTTATTAATATATGAAATCAGAAAAAAATCAAATAAGGATGGATGTGTAAACTGGTTAATCTATGTTGGTTACTATTTTGTATTAAATCTTGACTTTATAAAGTTAGGTAACATTTTAAAATAAGAAGAAGACTGTATGGAACAAGAGAGCTTTGAAATAAGTGCTCAGGTGATCTGTGGTCAGATACTGACCCAAAACTACAAGTCATACTGTAAACAAAGTAAGTATGCAAACTGAAAGTAAGCACTTAGAAATTTTTATAGCAATTTGTGGAATAATTCTATGTTAAAGGTAACCATAAATGAATGTCAACTTTTTTGTTTTTACTTTTAAACTTCATTTATTAAGTAATTTATTTTAGTGTAAAATATGGAAGTTGTATTCTTCAAAGGAACGTTAATTCAACTTTGTAGTGTCTTTTGTTTTTTTAGTTTTTTTGTTTCCCGTTTTTTTAAATATATATTACAAAAGTATGGTTGGGCTAAAAACACTGCAAAGAGTTTGAGGAATACTAATAGAAGATTTAGCAGGTGTTGTGAATCCTCCAGGACAAAATCATGGTCCACAATTAAATTCTCAAATGAAGAGACTGAGAAGATAAGGAATCTGAGAAGTTAGGCTAAGAGCTCTGGGGATCTACATCATGAAGGAGAACACAAGCAGAGGCTGAGTATAGTTGAAAGAGGAGGTCAGCAGCGAGAATTCCAGATTAGATGGAAGGACACAGACCGAAAGGTAATGAAGTACACAAAAGTGTGGTGACTTCCTGATAGCAGGAAGGTCACCCAAGATTTTGAGCAACCTAAGATGACTGATACATCTTAGTTTCCCTACAATTTGCTCCCTCCTTTTAGGTGTGGGCAGAGAAAAGCTGATTGGGGCTACTTCTCTCCTCAGTGAGACTGGGCCATCCAACTTCCTGGAGCCGGAAAAAAGCACTTTCCCCTGGGACATTCCATGCTCCCTGGTGGCTCAGAGAGTAATGAATCTGCCTGCAATGCAGGAGATCTGGATTCGATGCCTGGATTGGAAAGACTCCCTGGAGGAGGACATGGCAACCCACTTCAATATTCTTGCCTGGAGAATCCCCATGGACAGAGAAGCTTGGTGGCTACAGTCCATGGGGTGGCAAAGAGTTGGACTAAGCATAAAGCACAGCACCATCATCACCACTACCAAAATATTAGCAAAATCCATCACCATCACTACTGAAATATTAGTAAAATCCAATCGTAAACAGAATGGTGAATTGTAGGATTTGTGAATACCATCATGGTGGTGGTGGTTTAGTCGCTAAGTCATGTCCGACCCTTACAACTCCAGGGACTGTAGCCCGCCAGGCTCCTCTGTCCATGGGATTCTCCAGGCAAAAATACAGGAGTGGTTTGCCATTTCCTTCTTCAGGGGCTGTTCCTGACTCAGGAATCAAACCTGGGTCTCCTGCATTGCAGGTGTATTCTTTACCTACTGAGCTATGAGGGAAGCCCGAATCCATCATGCTTTGGAGTAATGCTTATTCTTAAGTTGAAAAATATTTTGTGTTTATGAAAGTATGATATATTTTCTCAAATTCAAAAGAGCTATAATTTGAGGACTTCCTTGATGGTCCAGTGGTTAAACTCTGTGCTACCACTGCAGGGGGAATGAGTTCAATCCCTGGTCCACATGCCACTTGCCACAGTACCCCCCCCAAAAAATAGCCATAACTCTACAATATAAAGATAATCACATAATTTTAAGTGTTTCTTTGATATCAATTACTCTGCTCATATACTGTTCAAAATTTGTATATGTCTATCTGGACCTTTGCCTGTATAGACTTTCTACCACATATTATATTGTAATTGTATTGGGTTGCTAAAGTTGCCAAAACAATTTATCACAAACTGTAGCTTAAACAACAAAAATTTATTGTCTCAAGCTCTGGAGGCTAGAAGTTGAAAGTTGTTGGCAAGGGTTGGTTCCTTCTGCAGTCTGTGAGGATTGTGAGGGAGGAGCTATTCCACACCCTTCCATTGCTTTTAGTGGTTCTTTGGCAATCTTTAGCACTGCTTGTAGACACATAAGCCTGATCTTTGCCTTCGTGCCCACATGGCAGTCTCACTGTGTGTGTATCTGTGGCCAATTCACTCCTTTTCATAATGCCAGTAATATTGGATTAGTGTCTATCCTTAGACTATCCTTATGACTCTGAACTCATTTTAACTTGATTATCTCTGCAAAGAACCAATCTCCAAATAAGGTCATGTTCTGAGATTTGAAGGTTTAGGACTCCAACATATCTTTTTGAAGTGAGGACAAAATTCAACCCATTATTTTTATCAATTCTGAAACTATTCTTTGAAAATCTCATTTCTAATGACTGCCTAGGTAGGATTTTTATTGCTAAGGTAAGCCATGTTTTATTTAACCATAACTCATTTGTTGGACATTTTGCTTAACAGTTTTTCAGCTTTCTACACAATAGAGCTATAAATATTCTTACATAGGAATATTTTGTGTTTCTCTGAATTTATATGTAATTTAAATTTTTAAGGATAAAAAGACACAGCATAAAAGTATGAATATTTATGAGTTTTGATATTTAATGTCTAGCTTTTCCCATAAAAATTGTAGGTGTTATCAAACTAAAAATCTATTCAGCAAAAATTTAAAAGTCATTATTGCTTTAATGTGAATTTTTTTTGCTTTTAATAACATTGAATATTTTTTGCATTATTCTGCTATTGTTCCTTTTTGTAAGGGCCACTCTATTCACTCTTCCTATGTTAATATAAGGGTATGTTACTCATCTTCTTGCTGATTTATAGGAGAAAGTTTCAGTATATATCACTGTCATATAGAGCTTATTTTAGTTGCCATGCTTTGATATGCAGTGTAAAATCAAATGCAGAATTACTCAAAAACACATGTAGGTTCATTTTTTTCCTCAACAAAATTGCTGCCTAAAAAGATCGAGAATATACTGCACAGTAAATAATCTGTAGGAAATATTTAGGATTTTACATTCTGATAGGAAATATAATTCCATTTATCCAATTGCTGCAGAAAAAGGTTTATACATCAGTGAAAGTTAATTATAAGTTTTCTCTGACACAGAAAGGTGAAGTGACTTTCCAATGTCATAAAACTAGAGAATAGCAGAAATGGGAATAGAATTAAGGTCTCTTGAATCCCAGTGCAATACTTTAGTGAGTAGACAACTATGATTTGTTGTGAAATAATAATTGCTAAGTACTTTGGGTATTTCTTTCATCCTTAAAAGCTAATAATGCTCACAAGTTTATAAAGAAGTTTTATCCAATGGAGAACAATACATTATAAGAGGATTTTTCCTTTAACATTATGTCAAATAATCTTTTCAAATTTGATGACAATTCCAACTGAATTCTCTAATGCCAGGTGTTGACTTCTTGTCTAAAGTGGCTAATGGCAATATACAGAGTCTCTCCACCAAATATGCCAACATTATTTGTGTTCCTTTTCACTGCCAAGCATTTACCTTGGTATTTAATTTAATCCCATAAAATTCGAAGAGGCAGTAATTTTACAGATTAGATACTGAAGCTGAAATTGTGCCCAAGTCAAGCAGAACAAACAAGAGAGTCAAACCTGAACTCAGATCAAACTCCTAAGATCACATTGTTTCCACACACTATAGCGTTTCCACACTTTGAAAGAGCACAGGTAGCTTATCTTCTCTCCTTACTAGCCACTAAAGAAAGCAGAGACAGAAACTCAGATGGTATAATGTATTCTGTGGAAATACAGATTTTAAACAACATTGTTAGATCGAAAGCAAAGGTGAAAGGAAATAACATTTATTGAAGGTGTACAAGGTATCATTTAACCTTCACATTCACAACTTTATTTTGGCTGTTTCACTCATGGGGTCATGAGATTCTTCAAAGAAGTTAAATAAATTATCTGAGATCATAAAGCTAGCTCATGGTAGAACCAGGATTGAAAGGACATATGTCTCGCCCCACAATTTGAGAACTTTCCATAACTAACTTTTTGATATCTCCTTTGTTAGATTTTCCAAATTGAAGAGGATATAGAGAAGGCTGATAAGAGTTAACTCTGATTAATGCATATATGATTTTACCTACTCATCAATATTATTACTATACAATTTTATTTTTTTTAATGTGTGTTTATTAACAGACAGAGTTCAGAATGCATGAGCAGCTATAACTAGTCTATGGTAAATCTTTAAGAGACAAATATTATTGTAACTTCAGCTACAAAATACTTGAGTTTTATTTCTTTTAAATCTCTTGGTTAGTACTATCTGTTATAGTAATGGTTCTCTGATATCAGTATGCATAAGACTTATCTGAAAAGATGCAGATACCTTGGCTCCAGCTTACATATTTGACCTAAGTAACTGGGAAAGAACTTCATAATTTTTAACAACTTCTGCTAAGTAATAAACACTGTTGTATTCTGAGGGACAAAAAATAAATAAATTCATATATAAGGCTAAATTTTAGAACTTAATGGAAAATCTTCAATGGAAAGCCCCATTGTTGAGAAGTTTTCTCAGACTTTGATGTATATTAGCATCAGCAGATTTGTTAAAGGTAGGCTTTTGGCAATATCAATTTAGAAAGTCCTGGAAATGGACATGAGTGAATTATGCATATTTATTGATAACAAGCTCACCAACATATTGTATATTATATGAAAATTGGTAAGTTAAGAAATATATATTATAGAATCATATATTTAAAAATGCTTATGAGATTATTGATAAAATGATTTTATAAGACTAACATACTTCTACCTTCTTTGTGGTTTTGGTAGAAAGAATTGTGCACTATGTTCTATCTAGTCACATGTGATTGGTGATATCTGAAATATGTTATGAATGAAAACTGTATGTAGTGAGAGAAAGAGGACTTTTCAATACAATGCATTCTTGGGAACTTGGCTACCAAATATTAAAGGGCCTTTAATTACCCATTTTCTAAAGCAGACACACAATTTTCAGCTGGAATGTTCAGAATTCCATCTCCCCCAAAGTGTAGAATAGTCAATACAAGTACTCTTCATTGTCAGACTTTAACTTTCATAGATCAACCATGGATGTCAATATCAGGTAAATTTTTAAAAATGTGAATTCAATATAATACTTAACAAAGATTTACAATGCTTTTTCTGAATTGAGTCAGAAAAATGAGAGCCCAGAGTACAGAAACTGAATAATTTTAGAGCATCATAGAAAAACTGACAGAACTTCTTTAGAGATTATATAATAGGGCCACATTGAGAGACATTACCAGAAACATCACTAAGCAACTTATTGTTGACTTTTATTGTTGATGTTAAGTATAATGATGATTGGGTTGTTCACCAAACAAAATGATGTTTTTATTAAAAAAAACACAAGGAATTTTCCTCTCAAGTATAAGAATCTAGAATATTCTTGACAAGATAGTTTACTTTTATTTTATGGACACTCAGAATCATGAGTGATTTAGTTTCCCATATGAGTTAGTTTCCAGAAGGCACAGAAAATTACAACCTACCTTTTAGTACGACATTATGTGCCCTAAGGTCTTCCCTGGTGGCTCGGTCAGTAAAGAGTCTGTCTGCAATTCAGGAGACTCAGGTTCAATCCCTGGGTCAGAAAGATCCCCTGGAGAAGGAAATGGCAATCTACTCCAGTATTCTTGCTGGAGAATACCATGGACAGAGGAGCCTCATGGACTACAGTCCACGGTCACAAAGAGTTGGGTACGATTGAGTGACTAACACTTCCTCACTTTCACTTATGTGCCCTCATATTACACCTAGATATATTGTATCTTTACTAGACTTATTTTCTTTTTTGTCCCATTTCATTTACTTTAAATGCAAAATCAAACTTCTTGAATAGCCACTACCTACCATACATTGTGACATGTTCAGGTAAAAGCAAGTTAAATAAACTAATGAATAGCAATAGTTTATTTTTGATTAAACTAATGTAAAGTTTAAGTTTTTGTTTTGTTTTTTCACATTAATCTAAAGATTGTTTTTTAAGACAACATTATATTAGCCATGGTTCCATATTGTTATAAATATGCTCCTTTTAACATGAATATACATATTCAAAATGTGTGTCTTCACCGTCTGTATCACTTAGGATTTCATGATATTAAGGAATATTTTCCTCAATTACTTATTGGCTTTCAGAGAAGTAACAAAAATATCACTCTCAAAAATTATGATCAGATTTTTTTTAAAAAATCACTTATGATTAAGAATAGCTTTATTGTCTAGACACACATAAACATACTCAGTAAATAATTGATAGCCACTTTCCTCACTGCTACTTTCAGAAAATCCATGAAGGATCCCTGAGCTGAGCATGATAGGCCCTATATTCTTGCATGTAAAAACCATTATCTCCTGGATATTACCAGACCAGGCTTTTTCATAGAGCAAAGGTAAGTTTAAATAATTTTAATGTGGGAGAAAATCAGAAAAGAAGCTATAATGTGTAGGTATGTGCCATAATAATTAAATATTTGCATAGTTAACTGCAACCCTTATTAAGCAATATGCCAAGTGCCAGGTTGTTTTATATATAGGATGTGGGAGAATTGACGCACTCCAAAGTAATCAGTCAGTTCAGTCGCTTAGTCGTGTCTGACTCTTCTACCCCATGGACTGCAGCATGCCAGACTTCCCTGTGCATCACGAACTTCCAGAGCTTACTCAAACTCTTGTCCATCGAGTCAATGATAACATCCAACATCTCATCCTCTGTCGGCCCCTTCTCCGGCCTTCACTCTTTCCCAGCATCATGGTCTTTTCTAGTGAGTGAATTCTTCATATCAGGTGGCCAAAGTATTGAAGTTTCAGCTTAGGCATCAGTCCTTCCAATGAATGTTCAGGACAGATTTCCTTTAGGATGGACTGGTTGGATCTCCTTGCAGTCCAAGGGACTCTCGAGAGTCTTCTCCAATACCACAGTTCAAAAGCATCAATTCTTCGGTGCTCAGCTTTCCTTATAGCTCAAATCTCACATCCATACGTGACTATATTTATAAAAAAAAACATAGTTTTGACCAGATGGATCTTTGTTGGCAAAGTAATGTCTCTGCTTTTTAAAATGCTGCCTAGGTTTATCATAGCTTTTCTTGCAAGGAGAAAGCATCTTTTATTTCATTCTGCAGTCACCATCTGCAGTGATTTTGGAGCCCAAAATATAGTCTGCCACTGTTTCCACTGTTTCCTCATCAATTTGCCATGAAGTGATTGGCCTGGATGCCATAATCTTAGTTTTCTGAATGTTGAGTTTTAAGCCAACTTTCAGTCTCCTCTTTCACTTTCATCAAGAGGCTCTAGATCTTGTTTGATTTCTGCAATAAGGGTAGTGTCATCTGCATATTTGAGGTTATCGGTATTTCTCTTAGCAATCTGGATTCCAGCTTGTGCTTCATCCAGCCTGGCATTTAGCATGATGTACTCTGCATATCCTTAAATAAGCAGGATGACAAACTGCAGCCTTAATGCACTCCTTTCCCGATTTGAAACCAGTCTGTTTTTCCATGTCTAGTTCTAACTGTTGCTTCTTGACCTGAATACAGATTTCTCAGGAGGCAGGTCAGGTGGTCTGCCTGCCATTTCTAAAAATTTCCCACAGTTTATTGTGATCCTCACAGTCAAAGGCTATGGCGTAGTTGATAAAACAGAAGTAGATGTTTTTCTGGAACTTCCTTCCTTTTTGATGATCCAGCAGATGTTGGCAATTTGATCTCTGGTTTCTCTGTCTTTTCTAAATCCAACTTGAACATCTGGAAGTTCACAGTTCATGTACTCTTAAAGCCTGGCTTGAAGAATTTTGAGCATTACTTTGCTAGGGTGTGAGATGAGAGCAATTGTGCAGTAGTTTGAACATTCTTTCACATTGCCTTTCTTTGTTATCAGATTGAAAACTGACCTTTTCCTGTCCTGTGCCCATTGCTGAGTTTTCCAAATTTGCTGGCATACTACGTTCAGCACTTTTACAACATCCTCTTTCAGGATTTGAAATAGCTCACCTGGAATTCCATCACCTCCACTAGCTCTGTTTGTAGTGATGCTTCCTAAGGCCCACTTGACTTTGCATTCCAGGATTTCTCACTCTATGTGAGTGATCACACCATCATGGTCATCTGGGCCATGAAGATCTTTTGTGTTCCTGCCACCTCTTCTTAATATCTTCTGCTTCTGTTAGGTCCATACCATTTCTATTCTTTCTTGTGCTCATTTTTGCATCTTTATTGTGCCTATCTTTGCATCTGTACTCCAAAGTAAAGGAGCACATTAATAAAATTTGCACAGTGTGTGTCCTTCATGCAGGTTGTGGTGACAAATATCCATGCCTTTACAAACTACATGACATTATGCTGTTTAGTCCTCTAGGACTCGTCTGCTAATTTGCTGTCTATCATTTATTTTCCACCATGGGCTGTACTCTTTGAGTGATTTCAACAGAAGGTCACAGCCAGTGAAGTTTTTTTACCAAACAATTCTTTTATTCCTGTCTGGGGCTTTGAGTGTTTCACTTTTAAAGTTTATCGTACTTCATTTTAGTAAATGTCCCAAGGAGATTCAGAGTAGGTCCTGGAACCAAGGTCTTCAATCAGTGTGTTTGCTCTGTGTGCTCCTGTGTTCTTCCCACTTCCCATTTCTATAAATAACTGCTGAAACATTTGCAGTAACACTTTCATTGTCCTTAACCTCATCTCTTGTTACTTTTAAGGGTCCTGTAAAGAGAAAAAAAAGAGAAAGGTAAAAGAAGCCTTTTTCAGTCTCTATTTTGATATCTATTGGCTATAAGCAGATGGGCAGCAGTATATAATACTGCTCTTAAAATTGCACCTCTGTCTCCATCAAAGTTCTCCTCACTCAGGCTCAGCCATCAAAGTAGAGGTGGGTGACTGACTGATACTTAAATGGTATATCACCAGAGATCAAAATACAGTATTCTCACTACATAAAATGACTTTGCCTGTTTTAAGCTGAACAAGCACAGCAAATTATCTTTTTCCTCCTCATTTTTATTTCCAAGCCAGCGTTTAACAATGGACCTTTACAAAGGGACATATTAATACATCACCCCACTATCTCAGGTTTGAATTGTCCAGTGGTGAAACTGAAAGAGCGCACACACAGAGGGAGGACACACTGCCTTTCCCAGAAGAGACAAACCTGTAATCTTGTGAAAAGCACTCAATTACAGTCCTGTGATGGGGGGAGTGGACATTAACACTAGGGCTGTTTTGAGCACCTCCAAGGCACCAACACCTGGATAGTCTTTTATCCTCTGCCTCTTCTCCAGCCTAGTATTTTTAGCACCTCATAAAGCTGGCATGCTGGGCATCTGTCCCTCCTACTTCACTATCTCTCATGCCCTCTCTTTCTGAGGTGGGCAGGCTCTGGTGTAAAAGCTGAAGAGTAAGATAGCTCCAGAGAGATGCATTGTTTCTACTTTTTATGCAAATATTCTGAGCTTGGCCAGAAGAAGAATCAGAACAGAAGAAAAGGAGAAATTAGCTCATTTTTGGGCCAGATTTCAAGTCTTCTGAGTGTGGTACTCATTTAATTTGGGAGAAATAATGATGTGATGAGCAAGTCCTTGATAAAACTCCATTACTTACAATGTGTTTGAAACTTTTCTTTCTGGGACCCCAGGGAACTGGTTTAAAATACACCAAACATGCAATTATAAGGTATGAATTCTGAATGAAAGGGCTTTGTGTTATTGAATTTTTTAAATGGTTCCTACCTTTTGACACATGTTTAATTCAATCCATTCAAAAACTGCAGCTCTCAATTTGTTCTGTTTTCAACATTTTCATGAATATGCGCATTAAATTCATATCTAAATCGACCACGGTTAAACCACTTTTGATCTGTGCACTTCAAACTATCAAACTACTGTTTTTTGTGAATAAAATTCCTATTAATCAGCATGTTTATTTCTTATGTAATAAAACATCTAATATTAAAAGTATATCTATTGCTCCTTCATTACTAATTGATAATAGGATTTTAAACTGAGGCTGTCTTTCCTGAAGACACATTTTCTCTCATCCAATATGCTATGGCCTAAGTAACTTATAGGCACTTGATTATTTTGATGATCAATGTACTAATTTGTTGGTCAAGTCAACATAAATCCAAGGATTTTTAATCCCGTGATTTTCTGTGCCAGTCCGGGGCTGATTCTCCCCCAGATCCATTGCTGACACTCCCTGATCAGCTCTGTAGTGCAGCACCTGACCCTGCAATGTTTTCAGTGTCCCTGCCAATAGTTTGCATTTAAGTTTGTGCCATGAGAGGTATCGGAAGGAGATGAGGAGGAGGAAGGAAGAGAGAGGGCCCCCATTTCCCGCTGCTTTGGTAGATGTCTCTGACAGTGACTGAGTCTCTGCTGTGAATCCAGCTTTCATCAGGCAGTTCACCCCTCTGCCAAACCAGCTTGCACCAGAGAGAACTTCCTATGGTCCAAGACTGTCTGGTGGTTTGAGCTTCTGGTCTTTACTAAACCACTGCTTTTCTTGGTTTCTGAGGGTGTTGCTTCTGATGCTCCTCATCTCTGGTTTGCTTTATTATTTCAGCTCAACCAACACCGTTTAAACAAATCTAGTGGCATGGCCATGGGGGTGTTCCTCAAGAGAAACTGCCATGGGAGAATCATTATACAGACAGCTTCAAACTGCTGCATGTCTGATACACTGTGGGTTTCATACAAGGCTACACTTATTCATACAAGCTGCTCTCAGCCAATGACTACAAATGACAGGTTTATTAGAATCAGGCCATTACTGTACAAGGCAGAATTGCTTTCATTAGTCTTTGCTTTGGGACTATCACAGTCTTCAGAAGTGTACTATGATCTGAAACTTTTCCTGCCCAATCTCCCTTCCTTCCTTCTCATTTTGCATAGCTATAGGCATGCATCATGATTTGGTGGCTCTCTCCACTTACTCTTGTTCCTTCTCCTTTTCCTTATTATCATAATGTGTACTATGAATCTGTCAGAAAGAGGATATAGAATTCTCAGGTGGTGCAGTGGTGAAGAATCTGCCTACCAGGAGATACAGAAGATATGGGTTCAGTCCCTGGGCCTGAAAGATACCCTGGAGTAGGAAATAGCAACCCACTCCAGTATTTTTGCCTAAAAAATTTCCTGGACAGACGAGCCTGGCAGGCTCCCTGCCAGGGAGTTGCAAAGAATCATACACAACTGAGTACACACTCACATACACATGCATACTGTGAATCTGTAAGAAAGAGGATATAGAAATTTTTTTAATGTACTTATTCACAGAACTCTATTTTAGAGAATGTTTGGGTGATATTATTCTATGCAATATTCTTTGAAAGAATAGTCACATAATTTTTAATCATAGTAATTTATTACCTTGAAAATTTGTTGCTTTTTAAAATTAATCAAGATATGGAAGGTGAAATTGCAGAGATTGCTGCAATTAGGGTAAGAAGGAGTTCTTTTTGAAATCATGCTAGTTGGCGCTGTTGAGAGATGACTGTGTTTTAAAGGAATGGAATGTGGTTGATTCAAAGAGAAAGGAAATGAGTATATTGTTAACTATCTCCAAAGTGCCAGTTATATAGTAGGCTTCCCTACTTTATCTGACCTGAAAACCTTGCCAGGAAAGCTCTAAACCTGATTATTATCAAGACAATCATTTGGTATTTCAACTCTGTATTGAACACTTTGATTAAATTTTGAACACTTCTATGAAACATTTTGTTCCTATCATCACTGTTCAGTTCAGTTCAGTCGCTCAGTCGTATCTGACTCTTTGCAGCCCCATGGACTGCAGCACTCCAGGCTTCCCTATCCATCACCAAATCCAAGAGATTGCTCAAACTCATGTCCATAGAGTCGGTGATGCCCTCCAACCATCTCATCCTCTGTAGTCCCCTTCTCTTCTTGACTTCAATCTTTCCCAGCATCTGGATCTTTTCCAGTGAGTCACTTCTTTGAAACAGGGAGCCAAAGAATTGGAGCTTCAGCTTCAACATCAATTGTTCCAATGAATATTCAGGATTGATTTCCTTTAGGATTGACTGGTTGGATCTCCTTGCCATCCCAGGGACTCGAGAGTCTTCTCTAATACCACATTTCAAAAGCATCAGTTCTTCGACACTCAGCTTTCTTTATTATCTTTATCATCACTGTTTCTTGATTTGATTGATTTCTGTATTACTAAAACTATGGAAATGAATTTAATCACTTAACTATATGGAAATCAATCAGTTTTATTAATATATTTCCTTTGGAAATGTGCTTTTTTGTTTTCTTTTTTGCTTTCTCTTTTGGAAGCTGGTTATGAATTAAATGCATTTAAGCATTTAGCTTCTTGAAGTATCTAGATAATAACATCTCATTTTATTTCACAATCTCCTTTTATATTTCTTGTGGTGTTCTTATTTTTATATTCTAGACTGAATCTTTTCTATACGCCTATTAGAGGATGACAATCTGTTATTTATTTGTCTTTACTTATTGGTTGAACCAGCACATTACTAGGTTGTTCTGTTTAAAGATCAGAGCACACTGAGCACACTGCTAAATAGCTGCTTGATTATAAAGAGTAAACAATCAAAATTAATGTTAAGCAAAAGTTCATGTTCATTAAAATAAATGTGCAAATAAAAGGCTTTCCAGCAAATAATTTATTGCTCCATAAAGTTTTTTGATTTTACTTATTTAGAAGCTACATGGAGATCCCCAAAATGCCATTTATTCATTCATTCATAAGTAAAAATAGATTGAATACTTCTTCGATATTTTTTAAACAACTTAGAGGAGATAGAATATCTATTTATTCACTAATTAATTCATTCATTCACTATGTATTCAGTTCCTACTACACACAAAGTACCATGTCAAGTGACTGTGAATATAAATGAGATAAATAAGAACTGGCTCTTATGGCCCAATTATTTTTCCAATGGACATTCTTGATGCATACCAGCTTGGATCTTTTGATATTATTTCAGATTTGTATGATCATATTCTAACTCTCCAAATGCCTCCCTACTCCTAGACTGACTACCTCCTTATGCCATACTTGTTGCCTAAACAGTGGGATTTCCTCTCATTGAGATTGGCTGTAGTTTTTGGACAATTTTTTTCAAAGCATTAGTGCAATTATATTCCTTAAAAATCCTAACATTTTATACCAGTAGGATTTAGTCAGTCCTTCTTTATTTGGGTGATTGCAAGTATCAAAGGAAGAAATGTAGTGAAAATTATTTGAAAAAATGTACTGTGAAACTAATACTTAATGAGAATTTGTAATTGTGCTGGGCACCTTCCAAAACTGGGACCTCAGTTAGTCCTTCAAACAAACCTATGAAGTAACTGGCTGAGGTGAAAACTCTCCCACAGCTTTTATCTTGCACAGCTCAAGTTCCAACCCCAGATTTCTGGTGTCCCTGGAGCACAGTTTCTCTGTACCACACTGGAGCTTCAGTAGCAGGGACTTTAAATATCATTTGATAGCTTTGTGTTAGGTGTATGTTTTCATTTCTACTGACTTCCATTTTGGAGAAAAGGAAGAGAGGATATTTAATTTGTTAAGATACTTTGTTGTCAGTCTGGTTTAGAGGTGCATTCAGCAAGGGGAACCATTAGTAAAAAGAAAGTGATTGAGAATAAAGTTATTGGCAGCAGCATTAATTCAAATTGATTCTCTTTCTATAAAATGTCAATTAAAAAGCAAAAATGAAAATTACAGGCTGGAATGATGTATTTGAAACGCTTTTCCCTTCTCTAAGGTTTAATTATTATCATTATATTTAATAGGGATATGTCAGAAGGAGACATTTCCTGACTGTGAATATGCAGATAGAAGTTCTGCTGAAGCCTTTTTTTTTTTTTTTTGGTGAAAACTGTTTAATAGCATAGGAAGGATTCCTTTAGTCATTGTAGGAGTATATTATTATCTTAGGTTATACATAGGACAGTCTTGTACAATATTTAAATAATTAGCAGCTGTGTGTTTATGAGCATTTATGGTTAAATCATTTACTTTGCAAGATAATTCGAATTGTAACACATTCTCTGGCCTTGATGGCATCTGATTCTTTGCCTAGTCTTTCTCCTTCCAGGTTGTTGAATAGTGGCCAAGAAAAGCACTGAGAGTATGCTTTGTATAAAGCATAGATGGTCATAGGGAAAATAGACAGCTCCTTTGTGAAGCACAAAATGTTTCCCTAGATTCTGTTAAGTAGTGTAGAGATGAAAAATACTCAGAAACAGACACAAAGCAAATGCAATGAAATAAATACATGAATGAATAAACATGCTAACAAGAGGCGTACAGAAAACCTATGACCAACTTAGACAGCATATTAAAAAGCAGAGACATTCTTTTGTTGACAAAGGTCCATCTAGTCAAAGCTATGGCTTTTCCAGTAGTCATATATGGATGTAAGAGTTGGACTGAAAAAAAAACAAAAACAAAAACTGAGCACCAAAGATGTAATGCTTCTGAACTGTGGTGTTGAAGAAGACTCTTGAGAGTCCCTTTTGCAAGGAGATCCAATCAGTCAATCCTAAAGGAATTCAGTCCTGAATATTCATTGGAAGGACTGATGCTAAAGCCGAAGCTCTAATACTTTTGCCACCTGATGCAAAGAACTGACTCATTGGAAAAGACCCTGATCCTGGGAAAGATTGAAAGCAGGAGAAGCAGGTGACAGAGGATGAGATGGTTGGCTGGCGTCACTGAACCAATAGACATGAGTTTGAGCAAGCCCTAGGAGTTGGTGAAGGACAGAGAAGCCTGGAATGCTCCAATCCATGGGGTCACAAAAAGTCGGACAGGACTGAGCACCTGAACTGAACTGAACAGATATCTTGTGGATTAAAGGAATCAAATCTGTTTCTATTTGCATTGAACTATATTTCCTAATTGAAATTGTACCTTGGTTTCTTTGCACCTATGCGATATAAAAGTTGAAATGAGCATTCTTTCAAGTTAAAGGAAAAAGAGCCATGGATAGATGGTGGAATCACCTTTCTAACATAGATGTTAAGACAAGAAAAGGGAGAACAGAATGCAAAGAATATGGATATGTGATTTGAAGGAGTTAGGAAAGAGAAATCTAGAGAGATTTATAAATAGATAATTTAGTAATGATACTTTTGCTTCATCAATACCCATCATATATAAAAATATCTATGTTGTTTCTCCTATGTTGTGATTCAGTCTCAGTCATGTCCAACTCTTTGTGACCCCATGGATTGCAGCAGGCCAGGCTTCCCTGTCCATCACAAACTCCTGGAGCTTACTCAAACTCATGTGCATTGTGTAGATGATGCCATCCAACCATCTCATCCTCTGTTGTCCCCTTCTTCTCTCACCTTCAATCATTCCCAGCATCAGGGTCTTTTCAAATAAGTCAGCTCTTCGCCTCAGGTGGCCAAAGTATTGGAGTTTCAGCTTCAGCATCAGTCCTTCCGATGAATATTCAGAACTGATTTCCTTTAGGATGGACTGGTTGGATCTCCTTGCTGTGTTGTTTCTCCTAGTAGTGGTCAAAACCCATGCAAAGTAGACAAAGTAGATTGTCAGTATAAATTACTGCTACACTGAGACTAAAGTAAATTACAAATCCTTCTTAGAAGTTATATTTTTTCCTTATACTACACAGTGATTTAATAGGCAGTTTCAAGCATGAATTTATTTCAGTTTCTATGGACTTTATTTGATGATAATATTATTGATCTATGATAGTATATAAACAGCATGTAGCCACTGAACAATGGAAGCAGCAGTAAAAACAAAATACTTCTAAGTTATTAAAAAAAGGAAAAATAAGCTTCTCTTAAAATCCAATATCATTGCAATTTAAAATAACTAAATATAATAAATAAAAATATGAGGACTTTTGAAAAGAAAGATTCACATTTAAGTCTTATTCACAGTCTGGAGAAAAGATGTCTGTAACTATGTTATAGGGTCTAGTGAGGGTGTAAAGTGATGAAATAAGTAAGAGTGCTTGGTAAACTAAAATGCTAAATCAGTGGAAGTACTTTTGTTTTATGTAAACACATTGAATCAAGTTGTGAAGTGAGATTAATCTTTTCCTTTATAGACAGAGAAGTCATCCTACATTAGGATGACCAGACTGAATTTACACAGGCATGGAGAGAGAAAAATTCCTCTGCCCTAACAAATGATAAGTGAGGTCATATCTGAAAGCTTTTCATTCATATAAATAATCTGTGGGTGTTTGGGTTTGGCAAGAGATTGAGAGGCAGGAAAAATGCTAAGTTTGTGCCCAGTAACTTGAATACTTTTACTTTCTATAAGCTTATTTTGCCTAAACAGATGTTTGAACAACTGGGAATCCCTCAGCTAAATGAAGCAAAAATTCTGGGAATGGGATGGTGATGATGATGGTACTGGTAAGAACATTCAGCTTGTCAGAAAAATATAAACTATATGAGATAAAAATATGTTCATGCTTGACCAATTTGGGGGTTATTTGGTTTGTTGTTGATTCACTAAGTTGTGTCCAACTCTCTTGTGACCCCATGGACTGTAGCCCACTAGGCTCCTCTGTCCATGGGATTTCTCAGGCAAGGATACTAAAGCAGGCTGCCTTTTCCTTCTCCAGGGAATCTTCTCAACCCAGGGATCAAACCCACATCTCCTGCTTGGCAGGTGGATGCATTACCACTGAGTCACCTGGTTTGGCCATCACTAATACAAAATAAGAAATATTTTATGAATATTAAGCATAGAGAGACTTAAATGCTAAATGCCAGTATTATTCAGTTGTCAAAAATTATATTCATGTCACATTTATAAACACTGTATAACTCCTAACTCCTATGTAAACATAAGATATGTCTCAATTTATAAATTGTGAAAGTGTACCAAACATTTTATGTTTCTTGGTACAATATCTCAAGATATGTTGGAAAATTGTAACTGTATTTATTTTATTTTCATAGGTTTTTCATTAGTGTCATCACACTTTGAGCAGCTGTGACAATTTACTACAGGAATAATTCCATCCTCAAATTATTACTGTAAATTGAAGTCCTATTTTTCCATCCCAAGTGTATTTTTAATATTAACAGTTGGTAATTAGTCTGTCCTTTGGAGAGACTCTAATGGTTTTGGAGAGCATTCTGTACATTTAATCAGGAGAACACATTCCTTATAAAAGGCGACAATAAAATATAACATTAATTGAATTGTGAGAGTTTTCTTTAATTGCTGATGCTATCTCCATTTATTACTTTTAAAGTACATTCTTTAATATTCCAAGGATAACATTTTGGGGCTTTAATTCCTTCTCAAGAATCTGAACTTAGAGAAAACACAAGGTACTCATACATGCAAAAACAAAAAGTAAGTCGTTAGAAACTGTTCTTTAAAGAGAAATATATGTGAAATATTTCTTTTTGAAACTGTTAAGCAAACTGGTCATTCATTATAAGGGCTTCCCAGGTGGCGCTAGTGGTAAAGAACCCGCCTGCCAAAGCTGGAGACACAAGAGATATGGGTTCGATCCCTGCCTCAGGAAGATCCCCTAGAGTAGGGCACAGGAACCCACTCCAGTATTCTTGCTTGAAAAATCCCATGGACAGAGAAGCCTGGTGGGCTGGAGACCACCAGGTTGCAAAGAGTCAGACAACCTAAGTGATTTAGCATGCAGGCATTTATCATAATAATATTTACCTGCCTCCAACATATGTAAGTGAGCACACACTGTTGCTTCATACCAGCCTAGGCAGTTGCAGTCTGGTTTAGATAGCACGCTTTGGCTTTAGATAGCATATAGGTATTAGAGTTTATCAATTCAGAATAGTCTTTTACTTTTAAACACCTTCATTTTGTTTTGCTTAAATCATTATGATCTTCAAGTATTTTTATTTGGTGTTACCTTCCAGTTTCCATTCAATGCTGCCTTGAGACTTAGGAATTAGATATATATTTTCAAAATTTTACTAAGTTATTTTATGTCATTGAGACAGATTGTCTTTGTAATTTATTAGATTTTTACTTATGAGTGCTCATTCTAAACCCATATTACTTATAACCAAGTAATCTAAAGCATCACCAATCTCCTCATTGAGTTCTAAATTAAAATTTTGTTGCACAGGATGATGGATGGTTATGAAAAGATAATGGGGTGAAGTAAAATAAGAAAGTGAACAAGATATAAGTGTTGTTTAAACTTATCATATTAATAGATTTTTAAAATGTATTCTTCTACTTTAAGGATTGAAACAAATTTTATTAAGAGTAAAACTAAAATTTGGGTAAATTATTTTCCTTATTTTCATGTAGGTAAATAATAATAACTTAGATGTTAATACAACTTTTTATGAGGTTTTATTTATCTGTAGGCACCATATTTATGTTTGGCAATTTTCTTTCATAGCTACTCTAGATGGTCATCTGTTACAAAATCGACAAGTTTTTATCAAGCAAAGTCATTTATGTACTTTTCTTTTTTATAATCACAGTTGAGAATATGTGAGAGATTTAGAAAATTCTCCCATTAAAGCAGTTGCATATAATGAAAAGTCACACCCTGCTGGCACCTTAATAGATCACTCAAATGCACAGATCTGTGCCCACAAGTTGGAGAATATACTTTATTTAGAATAAAGGAACTATTAATAGACCCTTCTGCAAGGTCTTATTACAGAACTTCTAAGAAATTTTTACTAAATGAAACCAGCAAAATTACAAATGAAGAACTCATCCACAACTTGTCTTGAAGTTACTGTTGCATATATATTACTATAATAGGTTTTTCTCAGTCGTGTCCAACTCTTTGCGACTCCACAGACTGTAGCCCACCAGGCTCCTCTGTCTGAGGGATTTTTCTGGCAAGAATACTGATGTGAGTTGTCATTTCCTTCTCTAGGGGATCTTTCTGACCCAGGGATTGAACCCTGGTCTCCAGAGTCTACTGCATTGGCAGGAAGATTTTTTTTTATCACTTACTTGCCTGGGAATCCCCAAATAGGCTTTACTGGAGTCAAATAGAGCATATGGGCTATATGGTTCAATATAAATTATATCAATACATCAATTCATTTATGCCTAACCATTTTAATAGTAAATTATTTGGCTAGTAGTTAGTATCTCCTGGATATGTGCCAGAGATGAGAGTGATTATGATAACATATTCGGTTACTAAATAGGCTGAATACTTCCAAGCTTCCAATGATACAGCTGTTAATGACAGTGGCTTTGCTAGTTAATCAGATGTTTTGCCACTGGGGATTGCCCATGTGAATCAAATCTGACAGAGGCTTCTGCTTCACCTCAAATGTAATGACACAAATGTGTCACTTATTAAGGACTCCAGGAAAAATGCACATGGCATTCACCCTCAAGCAGCTAGAGCTCCTATCCAAGTATCATCCCCATTTATGGTATGATAATAAGTCATTCATTAATTGAATAATGATTCAAGAGTGAATGCAAGTATTTTGCATATTTAATAGCATTTATTTTTCTTTTGTATATGCTTCAGTTTGAGCTATTAGAATTTTAATGTCTAGAAACACAGACAACACTATTTAAGAGACAGAGTTTGATTGTTAGTATTTCCCCGAAGTGAAAATGAAAAACTCATTTGTAAGTAAAATGTGAAATATATTATCTATGTCTTCTCAGCCATAGTGCCATGAGGTGGAAAAAAAATTCTTGCCTTAAATCTACATATTATTTGAAGTATTTTATATTTCTGTTGACTTTTGGCTTTCTTTTTCTGAAAAAATTATGTCCATTAATTAACCCAAGGGAGTCTTTAAATAAACACACTTGTGACCTTTATATATTGAGCAAGATTGTGTTCTTGGTGGTGTATCTGATGCATTGATTTTTTTCTAGTGAATTTCAAGGTTGTGTATAAAAGAAAGGACAGAAGCTGCATTCTGTGGGTTTCTACAAGAAACTAGATTCTCTTCTTTCAGTAAGATCAGTTAGCTGCCAGAATATTGACTTTGGTTCAATGTAGGAGGTTGGACTTTGGATTCAGGGCTGTCCTTAGGAAAGAGGACAATTTCGGGTAGAGTGACACTTTTCTATGTTATAGCATTTGTAAGGCCATGGTGATATACAATAATCCACCAAAGGAGAGCACCAGCTAAGGATTTGTTAATCATAAGTAAATAGAAACAATTCTTTAAACATGCTGTTGGAAATCAGCAAAACTGAAATTCATTTCGAGAACTGAATCTCTATTTTCCTATGACTGAAGATAAAGAATTACCATGCTCAACAGTTCATATTTTAAAAGAAGCCCAAAAAGAAACCAAGAAAGTTCAAAGGAAATGATTTCTATGTTTGTAGAGTATTGGTGATGAAATAAAGCATCTTAAAAATAGCCTTGTAATAGTATAGGGCAAATATCATCTACACGATTCTTCCTCTTTTCCATCAGTTAGATTGATTGCTGTTAGTGACCCATTAGTCTCCCCTGGGTCTGCATTATTCATAGACTAAGGCTTATGCAGACATAACTAGGTCACCTTAATTACCTGTGGAAATAAGGTGTAGTTGCGAAAGTTTCACAATGATGA
Organism: Antilocapra americana; assembly: GCA_007570785.1. Classification (NCBI taxonomy): domain Eukaryota; kingdom Metazoa; phylum Chordata; class Mammalia; order Artiodactyla; family Antilocapridae; genus Antilocapra; species Antilocapra americana. Next base: position 48,327,973 of record ML660197.1, on the reverse strand, counting down.
TTACTCTAAAATGCTAAAATAGTATATGCAAACCTTGGAGGTACATGCTGTAAATTATCATACAACCAAGATCAATCAAACTAAATGGTTCATATTTTTTCAATTCTTTAGCATTCCTCTACACCTTTCTTTTATCACAATAAAAGTACAATCCTTGATGAGCAATATATTGATTGCACACCTTGTGAATTAGTTGTTATGATTTTTTTCTTTTCTTTATATTTCTTTGCAGTATTTAAGAAAATCAACAGACTATTGCAGAGGAACAAAAGGGCCTAATCACTTTAAAAAAAATCTAAAATGATAGTATGGAACCCTTGCTAATCAGCATGTATTTTCCCTGCAGACATTTCTGTACCTGTCATTTTGTCATAGAAATAAAGTGAGGGAGATTAGAAAATGTATGGTCTTTTTGAACAGTGAGGGAATGAAAAAGTAGAAATGTTTTGCATTTTCATATGAATAGTTACAAAATATTTTAACTATCTGTTCACCAATGTATTTTAAAAAATGGCAGTTTGAAGAATCAAAACCCTTGTAGATTCCTGACAAATGGCACAATATGATCAAAAGTAACTACAGTTTGAGTAACATCAGCAATTTTGGATTCTGAAAATTCTTTGAAATTTTTAATGAATTAATCTGTAGTACTGATCAATAATATTGGAGATCATACTTTTGATAAGAATAATGGATAAGAATTCATTATTCCACAGAAAGGAACCAAGCATTTAAAGCTAATTAACTTTATATAATAGGAGGGATGATTTTTATATTTGAATTACAACATATTTCCTGAATTTTGTAAGTGTATTCTTTGTGATCCATTGACTGTAATCTGCCAAGCTCCTCTGTCCATAGAATTTTTCAGGCAAGAATACTGTAGCAGGTTGCCATTTCCTATTCCAAGACATCTTCTCAACCCAGGGATCAAACTCCTGCATTGGCAGGCAGATTCTTTATCACTAGTGCCACTTGTGAAGCCCTAAGGGTAAAATAGATATCATAAATTTTTTAAAAGAAATTAATTTATTTCAGTTGGAAGATAATTACTTTGCAATATTGTGATGGTTTTTGCCATACATCAATATGAATTGGCCACAGGTATACACGTGTGTCCCCTCCTGGACTCCACTCCCACCTCCCTCCTTACTGCATCCCTCTGGGTTGCTCCTAGAGCACCAACTTTGTGTGCCCTGCTTCACGCATCAAACTTGAACTGGCCATCTATTTTACATATGGTAATGTACATGTTTCAATGTTAATCTGTCAAATTATCCCACCCTCGCCTTCTCCCACTGAGTCCAAAAGTCTGCTCTTTATATCTGTGCCTCCTTTTATGTCCTGCATATAAGATCATCAATATCATCTTTCTAAATTCCATATATATGTGTTAATATGAACCATACATATGGAATTAAGGTATCATAAAATTTCACAGAGAATTATGAATAAAAAGAAGTTTATAAAAGAATTTTTATTTTTTACCTTGAAAGTGAATGGATTATAAGGCCAACTAGGGAAGTTTAAAAACTAGTGGCTACTGTAGGTAGTCTGAATTAATTCATATAGGATGTCTAGCCTTCTGATATGAGACAGGTGACCACAGTATATTTCAATCAGCATCTTTTCCATAAGTGTTCTTATGCTGACAATGATCTCCAAAACAGTGTTTTGTTTTTGTTCCTTTTCTTCATCTTGCATCTAAATTGGTAGTGATATAACACAATTCTCCTAAAAGAATATATTATATGAGAATTGGTGTTGCACTGAGTGAATCTTAGAGAAAAAACATGATTTTATTTCTGGAATTTTTCTCTTTTAAAAGCCTCTTCACACTCTCCCCTATTCAACAAAGAACTTTATACAAATTTAGCTCTTCTTGAAGCATTGTTTAGGTATTGTCTGTTAATGGAGACTGTATTTTAAGCTCCAGTGGCCTTAATAATTAATTAATTAAATTTTTGCAATATTCATCTACCTAGAAACTTCAGAAGGTCAAATTAGTAACTTCTTCAGACTCTAATCCCAGCTGCTATCTTAAGCATGCTATCATAATGAGTTAACACTCATTATGGAAAAGACAGGGGAACTGTACTGAATATCATCATTTATAAGAAATTGTAATTGCTAACATTTATCAAATACTTATTCTATTTGTTTAAACTTATGAAATTCGTACTATCATTATCATCATTTTGCCGATTATGAACCTGAGCCTCAGAGACAAGAAACATGTCCAAGGTTGCTTATTTGGGGCTGGAATTTGACCTCATCTCCCTGATCGAAAGACTAAAAATTTAACCTCCAAAGGCACTGTTATGTCAGCAACCACACAAGGATGACAACCTTCAGGCTGCCTACCCACAATTTCTGGACATCTGATTATTTGGGAAGCTGAGTGGAAGCTATTTTTACTAAGGATTGTTAGAGGCCATCCCTTTTCTATCATTCAACTTACTATCTTTTTTGTTGTTGCTTTTCCTCCATCATGAGATCCAAGAAAATGGCCTAATAGAGGGCCCACTGATATGAAAAAGTCACCAGTTTTAAGCTTGCAAATGGGGCTTCATTCAGATCTTTCTCTCTCAATAATTTGCTTGCTGGCACCAGGATATTTATGTTCCAAAGCCAAGAGTCACATAGGTGTATCATCTAAATTTTGTGGAATGGCTCACTGAAATGTACTGCTGCACTTCAGTGACACAATAAAGTTGTCATACCTTGACTCCCTTTATAATAGAGAAATTTACTCAGTAATTTCTCATATTATAATAAGACTTTATATTTCTGCAGTGCTTTTATATACATTATCTCCTGTGAGCAACTCAGCAATATTATGAGGCAGGAATTATTATCCCCACTTTAGAGATGAGGACTTTAAAGATGAGAGTGTTGATGTGATTTGTCCAAGGTTATAAAACTGGTAAGTGGAATGCTCTGAACCAGGTCAAGTGCTTTTGCTACTCCAGTGTAGCTTTGTTTATTTACTTGCAAGTTAGAAAGTGTAATCAGTGTTTTCACATCTGCATGCCAAAAAAACACCCCAAACTATAATTAAGACATTTTGAATCATAATCTACAGTTTCGGACTTGAGTTGTGTTGCTAAATCATATCCGATGCTTTTGTGACCCCTGGGACTGTAGCCCACCAGGCTCTTTTGTCCACGAAATTTCCCAGGCAAAAAAAAAATGGCATGTTGCCATTTCCTTCTCTAAAAGATCTTCCAGATCCAGATCCAGGGATCGAACCATGTGTCCTGCATTGGCAGGTGGATCCTTTACCACCAAGCCACCAGGAAGCCCTTATTGGGATTTAGATGTCTGTATTTTCTGAAAACTACACTGCTCAGCGTTGAGAACCCATGTCCTAAACAGTACTGGTTGCTTATTGATGTACTTGTTTCCATTTTATCATGGCAAAAAAAAAAAAAAAAAAAAAACCCAGAATAGTCTTAATCATCATTAAGTGTACAGTTTAGAAATGTTAAGTATACTTTTCCCATTGTTGTACATCAACAATGTTGTACATCAGCTCCCTGGGATTTTTTCATCTTGCAAACTGAAACTAAACCCATTAAACATCTAAATTCCCCTGCTTATTTTTATTATTTCATTTTAAAATAATTTTGAATTCACAGGAGAGTCGCAGTACAGTACTAAAAACTTTTTTCCCTTGTAGTGTTTGACATTAAGCTGCACTGAATTTTCTACAAATAAGGACATTTCACCCCATAAGAATAGTACAATCATCCAAACTAGGAAAATAACATTAAAACATTACTATTATCAAATATTCATGTGCTGGTCTAGTTTCATCAAATCTTTTTATAATATCTTTTATAGTAATAAGATCCGTTGATTACATGTTATATTTAATTATACATATAATTAAATTAAATTTCTTTCATTAAATAAATTTCTTTCAGTTTGAAATAGTTCTTTAATATTTTCTGACTCTCACAGCTTTGACTCTTACAAATGCTATTGGCTAGTTATTTTACAGAATTGACTTCAACTTTGGATTTGTCTATGTTTCCTCAATTTTCAATCAATTATCAGGTTATGCCTTGCAAGAAAAAAATATAGAAGTGATGCTGTGTTCTTTTTTATGAATCTTGTCCAATGGTACATGGTTTTTATTTGTCCCATTACCAGTGACATTAACTTTCATCACAGCATTAAGTGGTACTTTCTAAGTTTCTCTACTGTGAAGTTATATCTTTAAAATTTGTAATTAATCAGTATTTTCTGGGAGACACTTTGAAACAATATATACTTCTCATTTCTCATCAATCTCTTACATACCAGTTTTAGAATTTGTCGATGTTATGATAATCATGACTATAGGAGTCCTCATTGGTGATTTTGTAAATTTAAATTTCATTCTACTTTTATTAGTTGGCTTTCTACTATAAGGAAAAGTGTTCACTTCTTTCATCTTATTTGGTTGTTTATATCTCCATGTGCTCATAGATTCCTGTTTCATTCAATGAGTTATAATCTGTTAGTATCATGATTCTTTCTTTTGGTACTGAAGTTACTCCCTATTTGCCTGGAAGAAGCACCTTCAAGCTGACTTCTTCATACTTTTGGCATTTGTTGTTCAGTCACTAAGAAGTGTCCAACTCTTAATGACTCATGAACTGGCTCCTCTTTTGATATATTATATGACTTTTTGAGTACTTCATTATTTTTTGCACAAGAATATATTCCAAGTCATTTTGTCACTCCCTTAACCATTTCCTGCCCTAGCCTTTACTTAGCAATTTTTCAGTGAAGGTTTTGTTCCTTTTCATGAAGAAACTATTTGGAAATCAAAGTTTGGCTTCTATGTGTACTCACTGATTTGGGGAAGAGGTTGGTCACTGCTTCAGGCCTTCTCAGTAGATATATATATATACACACACACATATATGTGTGAGTGTGTGTGTGTGTTTTGGAGAAGGAAATGGCAGCCCACTCCAGGTTTCTTGCCTGGAGAATCCCATGGACAGAGGAGCCTGGTGGGGGTCTCAAAAGTCAGGCATGACTGAAGCAACTTAATGTGCACACATATATGTGTCTAAAAATCTCTTCATAATATATATTGAAAATCATGTGTTCATGCCAATATTTCCAATTACAATTTACCAGCACAGTGTTTATCCTAGTTTCCTTTCTTCCTATAGTTGTGCCTCCCTTCTTGAAGAGTGAAAAGCTCTTTTGAATGTATTCACTTATTATTAGACTCCTCCCTAATAACCTCTTTTCCATTATCAGTGCTGCCTCCACATCCCCTTGCACAGATGCTATTTTCAGCTCTGTTCAGGCCCCATTACCTTATCTCGAGTCCACACCCACCCCCTTCCCCACATGAATCTGCGCTTTGTGGAAGTTGCTATGTAGATTGTTGAAATGACAACAAAGGATTTAGAATATTACATATACTTAATTGATAAAGCAGGGTAGGGTTTGAGAGAACTAATTACAATTTTGAAAGAAGTTCTACTGTGGGATAAATGCTATCAAACACTGTTGCATACTATATAGAAATCATTTATGAGAGGAAGAGTCAATAAATATAACAAACTTCATTGTCTTGTTTTAAGAAATTGACCCAACCACCCCAACCCTCAGCAAACAACACCCTGATAGGTTAGTAGCCGCCAACATTGAACTAAGACCCTCCACCACCAAAAACATTATAACTGGCTGAAGGCTCAGATGATGGTTAGCATTTTTTTAGCAATCAAGTATTGTTAGTACATACTTAATAGACTACTATGTACTAATAGTATAAACATAACTTTTATGTGTACTAAGAAACCAAAAAATCTGTGAGACTTGTTTTATTGTGGTATTAGCCTTATTACCATGGTCTGGAATTGAATCTACAGTATTTTGGACATATGCCTGTATTAATATTGTCCAAAACATCATTATACTTTCTACTTTAACCAGCTTATTTCCACTACTAAACTGGAAACTTTCCAATAACTGTAAGGATTTAAATTTTAAAAATGGAAGCAAGGTTGTTGAAAGAAGGAATAAAATAATATCAACTCTAAAGTTGCATGTGTTTTTTATATTATACGTATTAGAAGGACCTTTCTGAGTCCCTTCTTTCTCTTTTCCTCATTGTTTTGTTCAGCTGAATAATAATAACCTTATTATCACAATACATTATTTGGAGATATACAGATAAAAGACCTGAGTTTTAGTCTTTACTCAGTGATTATATGAGATTGAAAATCTACTTACATATTTAAATATTGATCTATTAATCTTTGAAAGTGTATGAGATGTACATTTAGTGTTTCAAAGTGCTTCCCAAGTACAAAATGTTTCACTTCAGAGCCCAATGACCTGAATTTTAAAGGTATATTAGGCCTTTTAAATTATCCATTATAATTATTTATTTACACTCTTCAGTTACTTTTTAAGTGTACATATTGGATTTCATGGTCAGTTTTTAGTACTTTTATCAATAGCATCCTTACTCAGTTGAGCTTTTATCCTGGTGAGTTTTTCTTTGACCTAAGAAACTGGGATATTTTCAATGAGCATGCCAAATATTCCTCAAAAATTAATATTTTTGAGCCCTACATCCCCTGATTATATTTTACTTTGCAAGTTGCACATTAGTATGACTTGGATTTGGAAATACATGATGAAATTCATAAGAAAAAAGCCCCTGAGCAAGAGGAATAGAAAGCACAGATATAAAAACATTGAGGGAAAGAAGCCACACACAAGAAGCTATACCTTGTGATTTCATTTCTAAAATGTACAAATACAGGTAAAGCTAATCTATGCATTAGTTACAGGAGTATATAGACAGTGACTGGAGAGGAGCAAAAGGAAGCTCCCTGGAATGCAGGTAGATTTTTATTTTTTATTCTCAATTCTGACTGAAAACTTCACCAAACTGCATTTACAGTGCCTATACTGGTGTTTGGGCTTCCTCCATGGCTCAGCAGTAAAGAATCTGCCTGAAATGCAGGAGATGCATGGAGATGCTTATTTGATCCCTGGGTTGGGAAGATCACCCGGAGGAAGGCATAGCAACCCACTTCAGTATTCTTACCTGGAGAATCCCACGGACAGATGAGTCTGGCAGGCTACAGTCCATAAGGTCACAAAGATTTGAACACAACTGAAGCCACTGAGCATACACACATACTTAAGTTTGGCATGTTATCCTTCAATAAGAAATCATAAAAAAAAAAGTATGTCCATGTTCAATAACACAGGGGCAAGTCTTCACTTGAATATTATCATGTGTTTATCAAACTTGTATTTCTAGTAAAATATAAAACGTATGATTAGTGACTACATCTCTGAGAAGAAAGAATTTTGCCAAGGTTCTTGAAGAACTTGTGAGTCATCCATTAAGAGATATTTCTTGGGGCTAACAACTCAGCAAAGTCTGAGGTGAATTTCTGGCAAGGTCATTTGTCATTTTCAAGTCAGCATGGTTTTGGCACTTGCTTGTCAGCAAAGACTGTCACTATTGGAAACTTACTTTTAGCAAAGTTGTCTGCTTCTGACCAAATGGATTATGATACAGCAGAAAAAGTCAGTGAAATTGTCCTGGCCATACTAGTAATCAATACAGGTGGCTGACTCAATAGTTTCTTGATTGATATGGTTTGTAGATTTTATAATTTGTAGACAGACTATGGCAGGAAATATTGTCTGGCCACACTACCTTACAAGAATTCATCTTCTATAAGTGTGTTCAAATTCAGCTTGGACTTGCATGCTAGGTATTCTAGATGTTTATCTTTTAGTGAGGTGTATTTGTCCCTTAGATCTGATTCATGTTTTTTCTGTTGTTGATGGTGGTGATGATTTTTTGTTTCTTCTTGTTTTTTAGTTTTTTTTCCAGAAATTAGAGATAATATCCTTATGGATTTTATCATCTTTCATATTAGCTCTCAATACAAAATGACATGCTTAACAGCTACAATGATTTCATCCAGTTTTCTCTGGAACAATTTGTGTCTGAACTGGTGAATATGTGATGCCCTACTGTTGCTGCTGCTGCTGCTGCTGCTAAGTCACTTCAGTCACGTCCAGCTCTGGGTGACCCCGTAGATGGCAGCCCACCAGGCTCCTCTGTCCCTGGGATTCTCCAGGCAAGAACACTGAAGTGGGTTGTCATTTCCTTCTCCAAGGCATGAAAGTGAAAAGTGAAAGTGAAGTCGCTCAGTTGTGTTTGACTCTTAGCCACCCCATGAACTGTAGCCTACCAGGCTCTTCCGTCCATGGGATTTTCCAAGTAAGAGTACTGGAGTGGGTTGCCATTTCCTTCTCCAGTGATGCCCTAAGGGAATGCTAAATATGGCTAATGTTGAACTATCTCTCATTTTATTTTCTCTCTTGTGCACATATGTAAAATAAAATTGCACATAAAAACTGGGCAGCAAAATAGCTGTTCATAAAAATAATCAAGGTAGGCATCTGGTTAAGACATGTGCTCAATTGTTTTGTTCAGCTTATTTAGACCTTAGCATCTTTAACATTTCTGTAAGTAATTCTCTAGTCTTTATAAAGCAAATTTCAGTTTGGGTTGTTTATACCTCCAAAAATAACTTATTAGAAAAATTTTCAGTGGTAACTATCTTCTATTTCTTAATGTATTCAGTTGTGTTGTTTTCATGTTCCCTCTCAATTAAGGTAAAATTTTAAGAGGTTGTTTTCATGTTACCATTGGTCATTATGCTGTTCTATTGAATTACATTGTGCAACATAAATATTATGTGTTATTAGAAAATAGAGAACTGTCTTTATCTTTAGAGCTCCTAAGGAGTAGCTATAATTGATCATTTTTCAATGTTTGATAAATCTTCAAAGTTTTCTATGTTTCTGTTAAACTCAGCTATAATTAATGCCAGAATTACCTACCATGAGTAAGTATTTGGATTTATTTTTTAATCTAGTAGAAAAATAAATTTTACTTCCAGAGGGATCACGAGATGGGAAAGTAGATAGAGATTCACTTTTAAGTTACCGAAAATATGCAATGTTCTGAATACTAGCAAATATTAGTTGAGGTAATTTACATGGTTTGGTTATTCAGCTTAAATCTGAGCTGTGTCTTGTATTATACCTGTTGTTGGTGTGCCTTGTTTCTGAAATTCAAAAATAATTTGTTTAGTGAGTAAAAAAATGCATAAAAACATTTACATTTTATCCAATATTTCACCTTTGAGTAATATATCAGTTTAATTCTGGAAGGAAATAGAGGCTATGCTCAAGCTTAATTCTTTGAATAACAGTTTGAAAAAGGGAATGTCCAAAAAAAAAGAAAACAGGCAGGGTATAGGGAAATCTCAAGGGACACTTAACAATTTCAAGGCTAATCATCGAACTTAGGCCTGAAGGAAATAAAGAAGGAAGCAGTAATGAAAACTAGACAGAAAGATTTCATGGACAATGCTGTCTCAGCTATAACCTCGTGTATGTGCATGCATGCTCTGTCACATCAGTATGTTCAACTCTTTACAACGCTACAGACTGTAGCCCACCAGGCTCTTCAGTCCATGGGATTCTCCAGGCAAGAATATCCAGGATTGGGTTGCCATGCCCTCCTCTAGGGAATCTTCCCAGTCTAAGGATTGAACCCACATCTCCTGCACTGCAGGCAGATTCTTTACCACTGAGCCGCCAGGGAATCCCAAGCTATACCTTAACTAGAGACAATTTAACAGGAGGGAGGCAAGTGTGTGAAGTGGAAACACTGGGAACTCCCTCTCTTGTCTTCCTTAGATCTCTTGTTTGGTGTCCTCTTTAGATGAGCACAACCAGAAGCCAGGGGCCAAGGAGCCCACTGATATTTGTTCATAGAGTTCAGCACCCCAGATACATGCCTGGCTAGAGTGTCATGAAACGGACAAACAGAAGCTTTCTAACTCTATCATAGTGTTTCTTGGAACTTTCTTACACTTTTTCTTGTGCATATTATTTAGAGTTACTTTAGGATGCGTATCAAGAAATGAACTTAGTAGATTTATCCTACTACACCAAATAATACAAAATTGCTATCTACACCTGAGACCTGTGATCCAGTATCATTAAAACGGGGATAAACAGACATTATCTTCCTCAGTATGTAAGGAAATAGAATGCCCACACCACCACCCATGAAATAGTCTTGCTTGTGATGTTAAATATCAACATAAAAATGATCAGTTTGCAAGAGTATAATGTTCATGAGAATGAATGGCATGGGAAACAAGTTACAGAATCCTAAGAGACCATCCAATCAAATCTAGAATGTGGGACAGTCTATAGGACAAATGACCCAGTCTTTTCCAACACACCAAATACAAGGCAATAAAAAGGAAGGAAAGAGCATCTCATAACCTTTAAAAGATCTCGGAGACATGAGCACTGAATGCAGTATGTAGATATAAGTTGAATTTAATCAAAACCTGCAATAATGACAATGATATTGTTAAAACAATATTAATATGGGCAGGAATTCAGTTCAGTTTAGTTGCTCAGTAGTGTCAAACTCTTTGTGACCCTATGGAGGGCAACACACCAGGCTTCCCTGTCCATCACCAACCCCCGGAGCTTACTCAAACTCATGTCTATCAAGTCAGTGATACTATCCAACTATCTCATCCTCTGTCAACACCTTCTCCTCCTGCCTTCAATATTTCCCAGGATGAGGGTCTTTCCCAATGAATCAGTTCTTTGCATCAGGTGGCCAAAGTATTTTAGCTTCAGCTTCAGCATCAATCCTTCCAATGAATATTTAGGACTGATTTCCTTTAGGATTGACTGCTTTGTTCTCCTTGCAGTCCAGGGAACTCTTAAGAATCTTCTCCAACATCACAGTTCAAAAGCATCAACTTGTCAGCACTCAGGTTTCTTTATGGTCCAACTCTCACATCCATACATGACTACTGAAAAGACCGTAGCTTGACTACATGGACCTTTGTTAGTAAAGTAATGTATCTGCTTGTTAATATGCTGTCTAGGTTGGTCATAGCTTTTCTTCTAAGGAGCAAGAGTCTTTTAATTTCATGCTTGCAGTCACCATCTGCAGTGATTTTGAAGCCCAAGAAAATAAAGTCTGTCACTGTTTCCATAGTTTCCCCATCTATTTGCCATGAAGTGATGGGACCAGATGCCATGATCTTTGTGTTTTGAATGTTCAGTTTTAAGCCAGCTTTTCATGCTCCTCTTTCATTTTCTTCAAGAGGCTCTTTAGTTCCTCTTTGCTTTCTGTCACAAGGGTGGTGTCATCTGCATATCTGAGGTTATTGGTATTTCTCCCGGCAATTTTGATTCAAAATTGTGCTTCATCCAGTCTGGCATTTCGCATGATGTACTCTGCCTATAAGTTAAATAAACAGGATAACAATATACACTTTGATATACTTCTTTCCCAATTTGGAATCAGTCCATTGTTCCATGTCCTGTTCTAATTGTTGCTTCTTGACCTGCATATAGATTTCTCAGGAGGCAGGTAAGTGGTCTTCCCATCTCTTTAAGAATTTTCTACAGTTTGTTGTGATCCACACAGTCAAAGGATTTAGCCTATCGGTGAAGCAGAAATAGATAATGTATTTTTGGAATTCTTTTGTTTTTTCTATAATCCAACAGGTGTTGGCAACTTGATTTCTGGTCCCTCTGCCTTTTCTGAGTCTAGGTTGAACCTCTGGAATTTCTCAGTTCATTACTGTTGAAGCCTAGCCTGGAGAATTTTGAGCATTACTTTGCTAGTGTGTGAGATGAGTACAGTTGTAGGGTAGTTTGAACATTCTTTGGCATTGCCTTTCTTTGGGACTAGAGAGAAACTGACCTTTTCCAGTCCTGTGGCCACTGCTGAGTTTTCCAAATTTGCTGGCATATTGATTGCAGCACTTTAACAGCATCATCTTTTAGGGTTTGAAATAGCTCAGCTGGAATTCCATCAACCAACTGCTCATTTTTTAAGTGGGTTTTATAAATACACAAGTTAGTAAGAGATACATAGAAAAGCATTTAACAGATAGAAGAATAACAGTTGTATGATTGACTTTAAAGCAATCCAGTGAACAAACAAGCAAACAAAATTGAGGGAGCTGGAGGAGTAGCAGAAGGTAAAAAAGATATAAATAAATCTGACAATATGTTGCTAATCATGGAAATCAAGTAAAGTGTACATGGAGATTAATCATATAATTATCTCCACAGTTGTGTATTTGATAATTTCCATTAAAAGTCTTTAAAAAAGTTAATTAAAATGACTAGGAAAAGAATCAAGATGATTAATTCTCACATTAGCAGAATATGAGTGTTCTCATTGCCTTTCATCCTCGCCTTACTTACTATTCTAAGGTATGTTTGTTTTTGTGAACCTGAATTAATTCTTAATATAGTTTAATGCTATTTAATTTTTTCTAAATTTTTATTTCCCTGGATAATAATGAGGCTAGGTATTTGTGTGTTTACTAACCAGTTCATTTTCCTCCTGTGTGAATTGTTTATATAATTTCTATTTGATTTTCTTTTTTTTGCTATGCTAAGTCGTTTCAGTTATGTCTGACTCTGTGTGACTCTATGTACAGCAGCCCACCATGCTCCTCTGTCCATGGGATCCTCCACGCAAGAATACTGGAGTGGGTTGCCATTTCCTTCTCCAGTTTCTTTTCTTAATAATGCCTAATTAATTTTTGTATATTTTGTGTATTGCTTGGTAGTTATATTCACTTCAAATATCCTCCTTCAGTTCAATACCTGTTTTTTTTACATTATTAATGTTTTTTACAATGATTTTTTAGAGGCAATCACATTTTGAATATTTTCTAAGAAAAAAAAATCCCCAAATATATTTCCTGCTATTTTTTCTAATATTTATAGTTTTATATCTAGACTTTATTTTATACAAAATATGAGGTGAAATCTATATTTTTCCACAAAAGTATAATCCATCATCTAATTTACAGCATTATTCATACTTCCCTACTGATTTGCAACATGACTTCTTCTATGTATAGATTTTCATATCATGTGTGAGTCTGCTTCTAGATCCTGTTCCATTAGAGTACTTGTACATTTCTGTGAAGTTATTATATGCTGAATTACTGTAGGTTTAGCATAAGACAATATAAATAATGTGCACATCCCCTGAACAATTTTCTTCTTCTTTAAAATTGTCTTGTATATTCATGTCTGTTATCTTTTCTTATCAACTTTAAAGCCAAATTGTCATGTTCCATGAAACAGTCACTGATATTTTGTGTGTGGATTCAGAGGCCCACTGTTACGTTTCCCAGTTTAATTTATAAATTCAATGCAAGGGTAATCAGACATGTGTCTCGCTTAACATATTCAAGTTTCTTCTATGATCTTCAGTAAACATTTATAATTTTCTCCATGAAGACTTTTGCATTTCCCTAGGTTTGCTTGAAAAATATCTTACATTTTTATTGTCATTGTGGATGTAATTTTGATATAATATTTCATTTGTTTTAGTACACATGCAAGAATATGATTAATTTGCATTCTTGCATAGTCTATTAGACTTTTTTTACTTACTGTAGTTTTTTACAATATTTTTTGGTATTTTCCAGGTAAAATGACATTAACTCTTGAGTGTATCAACAGTTTTATTTTTCCAGTTTTTATACTTCCCTCCTCCTCCAAACCCTTATTTTGCTGTGCTGGTTGGGACTTTCAGAACAAGGTGAAAATTGCAATTAATATGTTATTTTTCTTCCCAGCTGAAATGCTGATGCTTCTAGTTTTATCAGTAAATATAATAATGTTTAATCTGGTTTATGTTGCTATCATTTTGGTTTCTGTGCATATGCTTAACAGATTAGGGGAATCACTGTTTCTAATTTTCTGTCTATATTAGGAATAATTGTAAAATTTTGTCAAATACTTTTTTGGATATATTAAAACAATTATCATGTTTTATTTGTTATTAATATGGTGATTTTAAAATTTTTTTCATATAATGTTTTTAGATTGATCACTTTGGTTAGCTTCAATATACACAACTAGAATAACAATAAACATCTGTTAAATTTTATATGCTGTAATTTTTGCCTAACATTTTTAATTGAATTTAAATATTATATATTTTTTAAATTTCTTTGTACTTTGTTTCTTTAATTTTTGCTCTTTGAGTGTCTCTTGATTGTCAGTTGAATACTAGATACTTCTTGATAATTTATTAACAACTCTAGATTTGGCTCTTATCTCTGTCTAACCTGAGTTGTTACTGTTTCTTTGTTTATAAACTTAACTAGACTAAATCTGTGATGTTGGTCTCCTTACTAACATTATGGCCATTGATCTCTGCTCAAATTTTTGGTTGGTTTTATTTCTAAGCTAGAATTCCTGGGCTTGCATAGGTTAGAGGTCATCCATCTTTGGCTAGTTAGTGCTCAAAAATTTCAAACCAGTAAAGCTTCAACCCTCAGCTGATGATTTTCTGTGTGGGTGAGGCTGTGTTCAAAATTCAGGTCATTTTCAAATCTCCCTTGACTCTTCTGTGTTCACTTGCATTCATTTGCCACCCCTCTCCCCTAAAGTACTGTGAATATGTACGGGTGCAGTGTGTCCTCCCTGATCACTCTGCACATGCTCATAACCTTTGGTCGCTGTCTTATGTATGGACTGTGCTGTGCTTAGTTGCTCAGTCCTGTCGGACTCTTTGTGACCACATGGGCTGTAACCCACCAGGCATCTTTGTCCAAGTAAGATTACTGGAGTGGGTTGCCATGCCCTGCTCCAGGGTATCTTCCCAAACCAGGTCTCATACATTGCAGGCAGATTCTTTACTGTCTGAGCTACCAGAGAAGCTTGTTGGGTATATGGCAAATTAATTTTGCTGTTTATGACTATTTCTTCTCACTGGAACTCTCTGTTAAATATCCTGTTAGACCGATGGTGCTCCTTGCTTGCTTGCTACTGAATCACCATCTTGACAACACAAATCTAGTGAATCCTCTTCCAATAGCAGCTACAAAGGTGCCAGTTTTCACAGCTTTCCATGGCCATGTGTTCGTGGAAGGACCTGATGACAGAACTCAGCTGCAGATAGGGAGAAAGGGAAGCAGCCTAGGAAAAAAATGATGTATACCTGCACTGTTCTTTCTTGGAGTTCATTAATTAATGTGTTTTTTAGGAACAAACACTTCTCCGTTTGTCATATACATTTGGTCAAATTTCAGAGTGCTCATGAAATTGTTGGTTTGGGATATTTTGTCCCATTTGATAGTTATTTTTTAGCAGGTGGAGTTGTCAACCTCATTACTCCATCACAGGGGAAAGTCAGAACTCTATTATACTTGTTTATGCTCTATGATTTATAGGACCGCCTAATTTGCCCAGTGATCACACCCTTTGAGTTATTCATAAGTGTTTCAAAAGCCCCTGAGGTCTGAACACTTTACTTTCAGAGCCCTTTCACTGTGATTCCCCAAACCATCAAAATGCTTTATTGTCCCAAAATGGTTTGTATTTTCGGTGTGGATTTGGCCTGTATTTGCTCTTTCCTGGCCAAGCCAGAAAAATTTGGTAAATGAAATTTGGTTTATTGATTTATCAGCTTTTAGTGGATTTGAGATGTTGCTTAGAAAATAATTTTATCTTAAATTTCTTACACCATGTTAATAAATTCATAATTCTCAACTAGCAACTCTGCTTCTGCCACTGCTGTTTCACATATTTTGTATGGCTTTGCTTTTAATATATGAATTTATAGAGAACAAACATGAACTTGGCTTTACTGACATATTTATTGAGCCATCTGTAATGTTTCTTTGTCCCCTTCTCATTTTTTGCTTCTATCTTGATACTAATGCATAATTTACTATTGATACTATTTCAGTCTCCAGATTTGCACTAAAGTAGTTTTTCTTTTCATGAACAAATAATTCCTATGTAAAATTTCAGGCAAGCAGTAACTTCACAAGAGTGTGTGGCAGATTATTATTAAGTAAGAAGTGACAAGGAAAATGACGGTGAGATTCCTGGTGATAATAAATATCAGTTACTATCTCACCCTGATGCTGGTTTCATTAATCTTAAGGGATAATAGAAAGAGAGCAATAGCTCTTGGTCTTTCTTTAACTACTTATATATATATATATCAGAATACTTTGGATTAGCTATATTATTTTACTTGAATTACTTAGGGTAGTTCTCACAATAAAACTGTGAAGTAAGTATTATCAATAATCACATTTTGTTAAAGTTAAGAGATGAAGGCTTGGGACACAAGTTTGAAAGATTACTGAAGAGACCAGCATGGCGTGGTCCATACTGATCAGAATAAATACTACCTTCATACAATGGGGATGGCTTCCCTGATACTTTCAAAACTAGAGTTGCTAAGGAGGAAAGTGAGAAGAGGGTGAATCAGTGTTTCATTTAGCTGCAAATGGCAGAAATTTCAAATAATAACAGCTTAAATGGGATTTTGTTTCTTTCATATCACAATAAATCAAGGGTTAGACTGAAGCTGGCTTGCATATGTCTTTACCATAATGTGTTCATGCATTTTTTATCCTCTTGCTTTGTCTGTAGCTTTTGTCCTCATGATCACAAGATGGATGCTGAATCTTCAGACATAATGTTAGTGTTCCCAAGAGGAAGAAAAATATGGTGAAGGCAAAGTGTCAAATAGATATACTTGAGCCTTTTATAAACTTTTCTTGATTCTGTCCCCTGAATGCATTGAATACTAACACAGACATTAGGTGCTTCCTGATGTGATAAGATATAAAGTATCCATAGAATTTTATATATATATATATATAAAGTATTCTTGCCAAGAAGTTGAACTCGAATCTAATGAATGAGAACTTAGGCTAACATCCAATTATAGTAAATACAGGACTAAAGAAACAGTCCTAAATGGCACCAAGAATATGAAATCTTATATATTTAGAAAATAAGCTGTTCTATGGGACAAGTAACTAGATTTCATTAACAATTCAAAAGCAGTTAGAAACATGGATGAATATGATTACTTTAGATTAAAAGAGGCTTAGGAACCAGTCAGAATGGTCATCATCAAAAAAATCTACAAACTATAATTGCTGGGGAGGATGTTGAGAAAAAGGAACCCTCCTGCACTGTGGGTGGGAATGTAAGTTAATACAAACATTCTGAAGAACAGCATTAAAGATTCCTTCAAAAAAAAAAAGAAAGAAAGAAAACTAGCAATAAAACGACCCTATGACCTAGCATTTCCACTACTGGGCATATACTCTGAGCAAACCATAATTCAAAATGACACATGTACCCCAGTGTTCATCACAGAACTATTTACAATCACCAGGACATGAAAGAAATGTAGATGTCCATCGACAGATGAATGGTTAAAGAAACTGTGGTACATATATACAATGGAATATTAGCCATGAAAATAAACAAATCTGAGTCAGTTCTAGTGAGGTGGATGAATCCAAAACCTGTTATACAGAGTGAAGTAAGTCAGAAAGAGAAAAACAAATATCATATATTAACAGATTTATGTGAACTAGAAAAATGGTACTTATGATCCTATTTGTAAGGCAAGAATACAAATGCAGACATAGGAGATGATTTTCTGGATACAGTGAGTGAAGAAGAGGAGAGGATGAATTGAGAGAGTAGCATTGACATGTATACACCACCATTGTAAACTAGCTAGCTAGTAGAAAGCTGCTGTATAGCAGAGGGAGCTCAGCTCCATGCTTTGTGATGACCTAAAGGGCTGGGATGGGGGGTAGAAGGGAGGCTCTAGGAGTAGGGTATTTATGTTTATCTATGTCTGCTTTGCTTTGTTGTGTGGTAGAAACCAACACAAAATTGTAAAGCAACTATCCTCCAATTAAAAGTACAACTTTCCAAGACTAAACCAGGAAGAGATAGATAATCTTAATAGACCCATCACAAGCACGGAAATTGAAACCGTAATCAGAAATCTTCCAAAAAACAAAAGCCCAGGACCAGATGGCTTCACAGCTGAATTCTACCAAGAATTTAGAGAAGAGCTAACACCTATTCTACTCAAACTCTTCCAGAAAATTGCAGAGGAAGGTAAACTTCCAAACTCAGTCTATGAGGCCACCATCACCCTAATTCCAAAACCAGACAAAGATGTCACAAAAAAAGAAAACTACAGGCCAATATCACTGATGAACTTAGATACAAAAATCCTTAACAAAATTCTAGCAAATAGAATCCAACAACACATTAAAAAAATCATACATCATGATCAAGTAGGCTTTATCCCAGGGATGCAAGGATTCTTCAATATTCGCAAATCAATCAATGTAATACCCCACATTAACAAATTGAAAAATAAAAATCACACGATTCTCTCAATAGATGCAGAGAAAGCCTTTGACAAAACTCAACATCCATTTATGATAAAAACCCTCCAAAAAGCAGGAATAGAAGAAACATTCCTCAACATAATAAAAGCTATATATGACAAACCCACAGCAAACATTATCCTCAATGGTGAAAAACTGAAATCATTCCCCCTGAAATCAGGAAAAAGACAAGGGTGCCCACTCTCACCACTACTTCTCAACATAGTTTTGGAAGTCTTGGCCACAGCAATCAGAGCAGATAAAGAAATCAAAGGAATCCAGATTGGAAAAGAAGAAGTAAAACTCTCTCTGTTTGCAGATGACATGATCCTCTATATTGAAAACCCTAAAGATTCTACTAGAAAATTACTAGAGCTAATCAGTGAATATAGCAAAGTTTCAGGATACAAAATCAACACACAGAAATCCCTGGCATTTCTATACACTAACAATGAAAAAACAGAAAAAGAAATTATGGAAACAATTCCATTCACCATCGAAACAAAAAGAATAAAATACTTAGGAGTATTTCTACCTAAAGAAACAAAAGACTTGTATATAGAAAACTATAAAACACTGATGAAAGAAATCAAAGAGGACACAAACAGATGGAGAAATGTGCCATGTTCGTGGATTGGAAGAATCAATATAGTGAAAATACTATACTATGGGTATTGTATACTACCCAAAACAATCTATAGATTCAATGCAATTCCTATCAAGCTACCAGAGGTCTTTTTCAGAGAATTAGAACAAATAATTTCACAATTTGTATGGAAATACAAAAAACCTTGTTATAGCCAAAGCAATCTTGAGAAAGAAGAATGGAACTGGAGGAATCAACCTACCTGACTTTAAGCTATACTACAAATCCACAGTCATTAAGACAGTATGGTACTGGCACAAAGACAGAAATATAGATCAATGGAACAAAATAGATAGCCCAGAGATAAATCCACGCATCTATGGACACCTTATCTTTGACAAAGGAGGCAAGAATATACAATGGAGAAAAGACAACCTCTTTAACAAATGGTGCTGGGAAAACTGGACAGCCACTTGTAAAAGAATGAAACTAGAACACTTTCTAACACTATACACAAAGATAAATTCAAAATGGATCAAAGATCTAAGCATAAGAGCAGAAACTATAAAACTCCTAGAGGATAACATAGGCAAAACACTCTCTGACATAAACCAAAGCAGGATCCTACATGACCCACCTCCCAGAATATTGGAAATAAAAGCACAAATAAACAAATGGGACCTAATTAAAATTAAAAGCTTCTGCACTGCAAAGGAAACTATAAGCAAGGTGAAAAGACAGCCTTCAGAATGGGAGAAAATAATAGCCAATGAAGCAACGGCCAAACAATTAATCTCAAAAATATACAAGCAACTCCTGCAGCTCCATTCCAGGAAAATAAACGACCCAATCAAAAAGTGGGCCAAAGAACTTAACAGACATTTCTCCAAAGAAGACATAAAAATGGCTAACAAACATATGAAAAGATGCTCAACATCACTCATTATCAGAGAAATGCAAATCAAAACCACAATGAGATATCACTTTACACCACTCAGAATGGCTGCAATCCAAAAATCCACAAGTAATAAATGCTGGAGAGGATGTGGAGAAAAGGGAACTCTCTTACACTGTTGGTGGGATTGCAAACTAGTACAGCCACTATGGAAAACAGTGTGGAGGTTCCTTAAAAAACTGCAAATAGTCCTGCCATATGACCCAGCAATCCCACTGTTGGGCATATACACCGAGGAAACCAGAATTGAAAGAGCCACGTGTACCCCAACGTTCATCGCTGCATTATTTACAATAGCCAGGACATAGAAGCAACCTAGATGCCCATTAACTGACGAATGGATAAGAAAGCTGTGGTACATATACACAATGGAATATTACTCAGCATTAAGGAAAAATTAGTTTGAGTCAGTTCTACTCAGATGGACGAAACTGGAGCCCATTATCCAGAGTGAAGTAAGCCAGAAGCAAAAACAACAATACAGTATATTAATGCATATATATGGAATTTAGAAAGACGGTAACGAGAACCCAGCAGGCGAGACAGCAAAAGGAACGCAGATGTATAGAATAGACTCGTGGCCTCTGTGGATGAGGGAAGGGGTGGGATGATATGGGAGAATGGCATTGAAACATGTTAATTATCATATGTCTAAGCAATAGCCGGCCCAGGATTGATGCTCGGGGCTGGTGCAACGAGATTTCCCGGGGGGAGGGAGGAGGGAGGGGGGTTCTGGAGGGGGAGCATATGTAAACCCATGGTGATATCATGTCATTGTTTGGCAAAACTAATAAAAAAATAAATAAATAAAAAATAAAAATTTAAAAAAAGAAACAAAGAAATAATAAAAAACAAAAGAAGTTTAGGAGACATTACAGTCAAATACAATGAGTAGTCTTTGTTTGCATCCTGATTAAAAATGTCAGTTTTTGAAAGAAGGAAATTTTAATTGGATTCATTCTTAAATGATATTAATAATTGACAATTTTGTGAGTGTGGTAGCGGCATCCTGGTTTTGTAAAGAAAATGTTCTTACTTTTGAAAGATGTATATAAACATATTTATGGATAAAATTATAGTCAGATATTTGCCTTAAATACTTCAGCAACAATAACAGGAATGAGTAGAAAATGAGGTTTAAGAAATAATGTAGAAAAAGTACAAGAAGCATAGGACCAAGTCACAGAATCTGCCCAAGTACATTTCCATGCATAGAGTGAAACAGGAAAAAAAAAAAAAGCAAAGTGGAGGGAAAAACTGTTAAAACTAGGAATCAACGTCAAAAAGTTAGGCTTTTTTATTTTTTCATTCCATTTTCTTTACAGGGCTAAGCCTGGACTAAATCTGCAGATTCCCCAGCATCTCACCTTCGAAGGCTGTTCATGCTTTTCTGCTGCGCCCCTCAGATGTTGCAGTTACTCATGATCCCTTGGTTTCACCACTAACACACATGTACATTAGAATATGACCAGACTTTACTGATGTTAGGGGACTTAGCAGATGTTCATGTAGCAGAAACACAAACAACTTAAAATTAGGCTCAGGCTTTGGCCTCCCACACTATTTCTCAGCCCTCCCTGATCTCCTATTTGTTCTCCCTGACAACTCCCAGAAAATTCCTCTACATTGTTATACTGAGGAATGTCGCTGTCTGCGTTCATTTGTATTTCCCAAAATGTCAATGTGTCTGGTAAATGATACACCATCTCTTCTGAGTTTCATCCTTTCTCTTTCCCACATTAGTCTCTGTAAAAAGAGCAAGAAATAACAAGATATGCTTCCTCAGTGATGTAAACTGTGCTAGGTCACCACCTCCTTACCTCCAGAAAGCAAAAGCAGCTATAAAATTTTGGTTTTAAATATTTTTTTTTCTATTTCAAAGGTGTTCATCTAATCAAAATCATACTTTACATCAGGTGGGATACCTGATGTTACCAATCCCAGGTATTGGCTGCTGCTGCTGCTAAGTCGCTTCAGTCGTGTCCGACTCTGTGTGACCCCATAGAGGACAGCCCACCAGGCTCTGACATCCCTGAGATTCTCCAGGCAAGAACACTGGAGTGGGTTGCCATTTCCTTTTCCAACGCATGAAAGTGTAATGAAGTCTCTCAGTCATGTCCGAATCTTCATGACCCCATCGACTGCAGCCTACCAGGCTCCTCTGTCCATGGAATTTTCCAGGCAAGAGTACTGGAGTTGGGTGCCATTGCCTCCTCTGCCAGGTATTGGGGAGGACTCTGAATCCTTCTTCCCATTGCATCCTGGTATGGAGTCACCACAGAAACCACATACAATCAGGCACTGGATGAAACTATGCTTTACTTATTTAGAGAAGAGATAGAGCAAGATCAGCTTTAGTAGTGGGAGTCCATCGGTACCCCCAGGGCAATTAACCCGTGTGCAACCCCCTCTTGTGTCGCTGTTGCAGGACACCATCCCCTCTCTGCAGAAGACAGATAAAACAGTGGAGTTGCCCAGGTACCCTGTGATGCATTCATTCTAAACAGAGACAGAAAAAGTACTCACTGAGCCTTAGCAAGGAAAGATATTCCCATACAAGGTGACAAGACTGACACAGGTTGTGTGGATTCTTTTGTTAAGGATGTGTTCCAGACCCAAGGATCATTCTCATATGGCTGAGCGGGAGAAGAAAGACATGTGCTTAGCCTTTCCTAATATTTTATATACTATTTTAATTTTTATTTTACAGTTTTCATGTTCTTAAAAGCTACTGGCAATTTTATTATTCTTGCCTTTTAAAAACTCCTTAAAGGAAAGGCTCTTACATGTCTTTTGTTATTGTCACCAAGTGTGGAAGATAGATTAGCTATATTCTTCTCTGTCTTCACAATCATGTTATTTCAGAGCACTTTGATACAAAGACTTTTCCTTACTGTGATTGCTGGAACTATGTATACTCCATAATAGTCATGGCTGTAATAATAATATTAAAGTGTAATAATGAACAAGTTGTTCTGGGCTTCTGGTTTTTCATCTGAAAAAGGAAGAATTTAGAATGAGTGATCAACAGTGCCACTTCCAAATTTAAGCTTTTTTTCAAACAGTGTATTTTCTTTCATTTGTCCCCCCAAAATTAGGGAATTCAATGGCATAAAAAGATTAAGCTCCCAAAGACAGTATTAAAAGACAAGGTACATATAGATTTCTGTTCTCTTAGTATCTTTGCCCAAGGAAGTAAAATTCCTAAGATTTACTTTTCCAAGTTACATGAAAACTTCTGTATGGACAGCAAATCCAGGTACAGATGTTATAGACTGGCTTGCTCTATGGAAATCACATACATCATCAGACTTCTGTATGTACACACAGAGTAGGAAATGGAAGGCCACTTTTCCTTTGGGGAGGAGTGACTCTAGAGAGATATCAAGCTGGGCACAAAAGTAAAGGTCTATTAAGTGGTGGTGATATCAGGCCTCTTCAGTGCCTTTAAAGGTAAAGTATTCCCAGAGTTTTGAATCAATCTGTTTGAGCAGCATTTCCCTATGAGCTCTAACAAATGTGTATAAATAGAGGACAAGACTCACATCCACAGTGTCTGTGCCAGCACTGAGATGATGATTAATGAAACACTGCTGAGCTGGAGATTTGTAAAGAGTGAATGGCAGCAGGATTCCCAGGGAGTTTTTGAATTGGAATTGAAGAAGATATGTTCAAGCAAAGAGGACAGAAGAAATGCTGTAAGGATGAAGAAAATTGCAGCTTCAAGTAATGCAACCTAGATGTGGATTCCTAAGAAACCATGAATAATGGGGTCATTTTGTTCAAAGCTTCAGGTTGACTAAGTCTAAATTATAGACCCATGACTAACAGCAGATTAAGTCAGTATCCTAGAACCACATGGGTTTAGACCCATAAGACAGAACATATGAATAATCTAAACAGTGCTGATTTGATGTATTCTTTTGAACTACCTGTGGAAAAAATTCCTTGCTTAATCATTTGCAAAATAAATATAAATTCCTCAGATTACACAAATTTCCATTATTTTGAGAATCAACAATTTTAAACAAACACTTGTAGTTACTACAAATCATTCTTTTACACATGTAGTAGGTTTCTCAAATTTTTTTAAACCAGGAAACCCCTTATTTACTGATTTATTTTATAATCTTGAATCAATTAAATAATAATTTTATCATTCACATTTCCATTTAATTGAGAATACATTTCTATATTTGTTTTAATTTGCTGTAATTTATTTCAGACCTATCATGAGCTTACATGTACCACAGGGCCTCTAGTGGCTCAGATGGTAAAGCATCTGCTTACAGGAGACCAGAGTTCAATCCCTTGGTTGGAAGATCCCCTAGAGAATGGACTGACAACCTATTCAAGCATTCTTGCCTGGAGAATCCCATAGACAGAGGAGACTGGCAGGCTATAGTCTATGGAGTCGCAAAGAGTTGGACATGACTGAGCAACTAACACTCACTCACTCACTCCCTACGTGTACCACACACTGGATTAAGGACTTCATTTCTAATTTAATAGAAAATCCATCTTCCTAAATATTTCTATATTCACTCATATTTTATAACAGGAATCTGAGGATAAGTCAGGGTAACTAGTAGTCACTGGTAACAATGAACAACACGTGTACTCAGTCATACTGGAGTGGGTTGCCATTTCCTTCTCCAAGGGATATTCTGAACCCAGGGATCGAACCCATGTCTCCTGCCTCCTGCATATCCTGCATTGGCAGGTGGATTCTTTACCACTTGTGCCACCTGGGGAAATCATATTCTATTATCTCGTACAAGCTGTGAAGGTCTCAAGTCATGTTTTACCAATCCCAGGAATTCAATGACTTACAGATTTTTTTTCCATTCTATAAATTTGCAGTGCAAACAGACTTTTAATAATTAATCAATCAACATGAATTTAGTAAATTTTATTTAATTTTAGCAACTGTAATATATTCTGCAATTGAGTCCCCAGTATTCATTCAGCCCCATCTGATAATAAAAAGTCACATTAATCCCAATCCTCTTGCCTGGCCAGTGAAAGGAAAGGCATATCTCTTGGTCACTTTGGGTAAAGATAGGAACACAGAGGGCTTCCCTGGTAACTGAGCTGGTAAAGAATCTACCTGACACATGGGAGATGTGGGTTCAATCCCTGGGTTTGGAAGAGCCCTCAGAGAAGAGAACAGCTACCCACTCCAGTATTCTGGCCTGGAGAATTCCATGGACTGTATAGTCCATGGGATGGCAAAGAGACAGACATGACTGAGTGAGTTTCACTTTTGTGGTAGAAACACAGGGCATGAGGATATTCTACCCTCTTGGTGTCAACTAGATTTAGAGCCAGGCCAGTGGAGTGAATGAGAGAAAGAATTTAAATCTTTTTTCACATTGTAAGCCCCCAAACCTACTGATTCTGAGCCCAGCCCTACCTTATAAGCCTTGTACGCTCATACATGCAACATTTTAAGCCAGTTTATGTAGGGTTTTCTGTTATTTGCGATAAAAAATTAAGAATACTAAGAGATCAGGATTGGTAGTTATCATAGGATCCAACTAGAGTGAATCTGAAAGCCAGACAAAAGTATATAACTAGCTCTGCATAACATAAGGAGCCATTCTCGGTTTTTAAAGTGATAGTGTCATGATACAAGATGTCATTACTACCACTGGCCTGGCAGTGTTATGCAACATGGAGTCACTGGTAGAGTGTGGTAATATTTTGGCCTAATATTTAAGACATACAATAAATAGAGCTTATATTAGAGAGAAGACAGGAGATGAAACCACAATGTGATAAGAAATTATAGGATTTTTAATTACTTATGCTGGATTATTAGCTAGATTATTGGGATAAAGAAAAAGTAAAATTCAAAGATGAATACATGTTTCCCTGTTTAATAACATCTATATAGAGTCTTTCAAGGTGGCTTTCATTGTTCTAGGTTTTTACATATATTGATTATAATTATCAAACAGCCTTATATGTTAGTTATCTTTCTTTGTCTTTTAGAGATGAGAAAACAGAATAACTCATCCAAACCTCGTAGCAATTTGAATGACAGAAGTAGGATTCAAATTTATGTAGATAAATATCAAGTGTGGAGCTCTGAAGAAATGGCCTTGGGAAAATAAAAAGTCTTAAATATTTAGGGTTTGAGATAATGATGATTTTCTTAGGTATCCAGGACCAGAGTTTAGGTGAATGAATGGTTGAGGCAGTGAATAATCTCAGAATTTCAGATTTAACACCAGTAAATCATAAAAGCAGTAACCTAACAGTATAACATAAATTTGAAAAGCATTCTTCAAGACTACTTAGCAAGAACTCAAGTGACTTACTGAATTAAAAAGATTTTAATTTACAGCAGCAGTATAAAGAGTACAAATTTTAAAAAATCACCAAAACCAAACTGGACATTGGCAGTGACTTTGCTCTTACTATGATGGTTATTAAAACAAAACAAAACAAAACAAAAAAACCCCATGTTTTCAAGCAGGAATAGGGTTATTGTGTGACTAACTTTCATCAGTTTATTATTTTGTTTTCTAACTTGTTAGAAACACTAAACATAAAGATGTGACCATATTGTTTATGTGCAGAAACAGCTCTCATCTTCTGACAATTTAGCAGTTAATTTATCACTCTGCATACCAGTCTCTTTCTCTTCAAAGAGCACTCTATTTTTACTAAGTTCCTTTAGATACACAATCACTTTAAAAAATGAGAAAGATTATAGAGTGTGTGACAAATTACCCATCTTCTATGTACTTTGTTCTTAGGTTGACCTGGCAAATATGGAAGAAAGGAGAAGGAAGTGCCTGGATTTATGATTTAAGAAAAATGCCTGGAGATATGCCAGGGAAAATAATCATTTCTTACTCTATCAGTTAGAGATCTTTTATAGTTTGGAGACAATTAGTAAGATTAGCAAGATATCATTAAGTCATATCTGTGTTTCAATTGATTTAATCAGACTGCTGCTCCTGCTAAGTCGGTTCAGTCATGTCTGACTCTGTGCAACCCCATAGATGGCAGCCCACCAGGCTCCCCCGTCCCTGGGATTCTCCAGGCAAGAACACTGGAGTGGGTTGCCATTTCCTTCTCCAAAGCATGAAATCGAAAAGTGAAAGTGAAATTCGCTCAGTGTGTCGGACTCTCAGCGATCCCACGGACTGCAACCCACCTGGCTCCTCCCTTCATGGGATTTTCCAGGCAAGAGTACTGGAGTGGGGTGCCATTGCCTCTCCTTTAATCAGACTATCAGATGGATATCTAAGTAACTTGAGGCTTTTATTCAGTGGGAAGATGAAAGAAGGATAACAGTAAAAAGGCATCAAACTCTTATTTGTGTGGCCTAATATTCTAAGTTGGCTGTAACACAGTGCCATTTAAGATTTATCTTTATTTAATTTAGATATATACAAATAATGTAAACATAATTAGCTTTATCAAATTACACACATACAGGAAGTATTACAATGTATACATGATCCATGAGGAACTTTGATCTTAACCAGTGTCCCCTCCAGACAAAATGGTTTCAGGATGCACTCTACAGACTGCTTTCTTAGCATCAGATCATTCCAGGAAAATGCAAAACAACTGAGCTTAAATTCAACCAACTAAAATATTCAAGTCATTAGAAGCTTATTGTAAAAATCTGATCATTTATTGTCACCAATCAGTATTTAATTTGAATATATAAGCATGCAAGTGTTTAGTAAAGCGTTAGTTTCAAATGAACTTTTCTTGGTTTTGTTTTTCCGTACTTATTAACTGACATCTACTATGTGTCAGGAATGGGACTAGTAGAGCAAAATTGACCCTGATCTCACCCTCAAGTCACTTAGTGGCAGTCTAGTAATAAGTAGAGATGTCATGGAGACAGACTGTTTTGCTTCCAATTTGTTTCATAGATTTTGCCACTTCTTATAATGAATTATTTTGTTATCATATCCCTAGGTTGGGAATATCCCCTGGAGATGAGAAAGGCTACCCAACCCTGTATTCTGGCTTGAAGAACTCCATGGATTGTATATAGGGTCGCAAAGAGTCCAACACGGCTGAGTGACTTTCACTTTCACTTTGTTATCATTTGCCCTTGAGTTTTGAAGTTTTCCCAAAAGAGTTCTACCTTTGAAACCCTCAGGGACAATTTTACCATTTATATATTTTCAGCTTCATGGGAAAATATGCAGTTTCTACTTGAACTGACATCTTTTTGAAATATCATCTTTATGCCAAATAATGTAAATGCAAATAATTTATCACTACTTCAAATATATACTTTATGTAAGTTAAAAACATATTTATATCACTGAATTATTCTATTTCTGGCTTTGGATTAATTTAAAATAAGTAACTAAATGAAACATAGTGGGGGAAATATAAGTTGTGTCCTTTCCTCCATTTTCACGTTTCCCAAAATTAAACTAGGGATGTTCCCTTGTTGCCTCCTAAGGTAGGAACTCCAATCATTCATTTAAATCAGACATTAATTGCAAAGTACTATTAATTACTATTTTATGAATAGTAATACACTATTCATAGCAAAGGTGTTCAAGAATATAAGATTATTTTTATCTAAGCATAAAAACAACTATTCAAGCGATAACTTTTAAAGGACAAATAACCTAGATGTCCAGTTGAGTTAAATTCTGAACAAGTTGTAGAGTCTATTGTTTATTTAAAGACTTTTTAAGAATTTGTTTGGATGGATTGCAAATGTCCTCTTTTAACACTTTTCAGAATTTTGATGCTCTTCACTCTGCAGCCTTCAGCAGAGGGTTTTATAAGAAGGAGTGCCAATGCGTATGTGTGAAGAAAATGAATAAAAATACTTTTATTGGCAAGAACATGACTTGGGTCATGTTTCTTTCCTCCCACCCCCACCTTTGTAATGTAGCCAAAGGCAATTGAATTTGTGCTTTGCACTGCTATACATCCATTCCCAATGGCAGCAAGGGAGCAGCAAAAGGAGTTACTGAGGCAGAATTAGACTAATCAAGTTTCCGTTTCCATTCTGCCTAGAGGGAAAGATGACACCTGCTTGTTGCAACTTCAAAGTGTTGAAATCCTTTCTGCTTTCATGTGGTTACCATGCATATTCTCTGGTGGATTAAATGAGGGGAATGCATTATAGTTTTAAACTTTGATGCCCCATTAAGATGAATATGCACCTAATGAGCTGAAAAATTACCAAGACTACTTCCACCATTCCCCCCACCCTCACTCTCATGGGGAACTAGCTAATCAGGAGGGGAGTGCATCTTCTGTGTTCTTAAACCACTAGCTATGAAATTTGGCCAAGACCTTATTCAAACACATGTTTAGTATTTAACAATATAAGCAATAAGTGACGCTTCAATTAATAGAGAAGAAAGAACAGTTTGCCTTTTAATAATGAATGCAATAGTCATAGGCAATTTGGATGTAAACAAGATATAAGCACAAAACCCGGAGGATTTATTCATAGGCCAAATACACTTATTACTGTCAACGTTTCATAATTCCAGTAACCACTTTCACATATACACCTCACCAAAATGTATAGAAAATTTGAAAAACAAGCAGCTTCTGCCACCTCAGCAACACTTGAGTCTTATTTTTTAAAAGCTGTAATACAGCAATTTAAGGCTGTCTGAATTTAAAATATGTCCTTGCTACTTAGGTCAGGCAATATAAGAATGAAGCAATTTCAGAGGACAATACCAGGAGCTGAAGCCAATTATATTTCAGTGTTATTCACAGATATCCCCACCTGCCAAGTGGAGTGTGGCAAGTTGTATTCACACTGTGATCTATGAGCATGGGTATGAAGCTCAATTTTCTCTCAAGGGAAATCTTCTAACAAACAGTTGACAGAGCAAAACACAGTCAGAAAGGAACAAATGAAAAATATAATAAATATGATGCAATTTTTTAAAAACAGGGCATTTTATAATGTCTAATTCAAAGCAAAAGTTAAGCTTTTGTATAAGGAGATCAAGGGAGGAGACATGATGCTAACTCAAAATGCTGAGCAAATTTGGCTCACAAGAGATCTCTTGCTTTGAGTGAAATTTGTATTTTTCCTACCTACTGACTTTTAATGTAGCTAAAGAGAAAGTAAATGCAAATATATGTAGTTAGATATTATTCTAATATTTATTAGAGGCATGTATATAATAAACAGGGACTTCCCTGGTGGCTCAGATGGTAAAGCATCTGCCTACAATGCAGGAGACCTGGGTTCAATCCCTGGGTGGAGAAGGTCTCCTGGAGAAGGAAATGGCAACTCTCTCAAGTATTCTTGCCTGGAAAATCCCATGGACCATGGAAGCTGGTAGGCTACAGTCCATGGAGTTGCAAAGAGTTGGACTTGACTGAGCAACTTCACTTTCACTTTCATGTGTAAAACAAAGCATGATAAATTCTGAAATAATATTGTATTCTTAACTGCATGTGTAATTTTAATCAAGCTCAAGAATATTAATGTATTGATACCAAAAAGATAAATTATGAATAATGTTTTTTAAAAGTTTGTTTAACTTCTACCAAATGTCAGAGCAAAAAGCAAATTCTTAATTTAAAAGTAGGAATTCACAGTCCTGTTAGAGAAGACTCATAAAGAATGTTATTACTTATGGAATGGCAAAAATCTGCATGAGTATGGGGTTATCAAAGCACAAAACATAGTGTATTGATATAATTTTGGAATTAATCTTTTCCAAAGTTCTTGAATAATGCATAAAAGGTAACATTTCAGAGTACAGTTATAAAAAAAATAAAGATAGACCAAACTACACATTTCCAGTTAAAATTAGTAAATGAGTTGAAATTTACTAGTTTCCTGAACCCAACTTTTTATGATTATGCTTGTGAATATAAGCACTTTGAATCACCAAATGTTAATGTGATACTTACTTAACCTAAATTTAATATCTCTTAGATTTATAAAAGTAAAACAAAATGAATATAACTTCAATTCAAATAGGTTTCTAATTTGTACAACTCTGGAGCATCCTTACTTGTAAATTATTTACAATCTACTGAAATTATTCACACTTCCTTCATTTAAGCTGAATATAATTGTCCAGCAATAAAATAGAATGATATTCTTTTACTTAATAATGGTTTTCATTGTTGAATTGTTTCTTGAACAACCTTTTCAAATATTTACATATTGAGTTCAAGCATCATTATGATTAAATGCAGAGAATTTTTTCCTCCTATCAATAGTTGTAAATATTTAATAATTTAGAAAGACTTTTACTCTCAATAATTTCAAAATGAATAAATCAGAAAATAAGGATACAATATACTCACTTAAAGCTTTATATAAAAGTACTCTCTTTAGAATTTTTCTTTCATTTATTCTTGGTTGTAGAAAATTTTTATAAAGATAGGATAAGATGGTATTATAAATGGCAAATCATTTTATCAAATAGGAAATATTATAATTGAAACTTTAATCATATACACTACATTTTAAAAATCTAAACATATATTTATCTTTGCTTTTATGCTCAACATGTAACATATTTAAAGTATCTGTAGCTAATCTTTCAAATTTCCTCCTATGATCATAGACTTTATTTATGTTTGACAGAAAACATAGATATTAAAAGACATGAGATACATAGTTACGAAAGTATGAGTGTATTCAAAAGATTTTTAACAAATTTATGAATGAATAATCCATGAGTTACTGAGATAATCATCTAAGTTGTAGAAAACATTGACTCTTCTCTTTCCTAGGAAACATTTCTAGTGTGGAAAAATGGAACAATTCATATTAATTTTCAAATTCTAGAGATTATTTTCTAAATTATGAATATTATTGCCTTTAATCCTTCATCAGAATAGATAGCTCTATTACTGTATATTCCTTGTTATTAACTCTTCATCATTTTTATTTCTCATCCTTGCCTTTATGTGGGATTCTATAATGTTAGCCTATATGTCACATTTTAAAGAGTTCGGCATCTTCACAGATTCAGAATGTCTACTTGAAAGAAAGAAGCCCCAGTCTTGGCACAGTCATTTTGTGATAAACTTGTTAAAGCCATTAAAATGTGTGTGAACAATTTTAGAAAGTGTAACTATGCACCAATACGCTTGCATTTGTCAGAGTAGTGCTTCATTTTTCTAAGTACAATTGATTTAGCATGTACATAAAATCCTCTTATATGCCATTATCATATATCATATTTCAGTAATTGTTTCCATTTACTTAAATAACAGCAGGGACATGATAGACAAGAGCCCTTCCCAAACTGTCATTAAAAAATATTATTAGGAAAACAGCAAATTTTCTACTGAAAGTCTACAGGCAATTCACACAAACTTTAAACATGGAAATTTTAACCATGTTGTATTTTACACAAGGGTATAAAAAAAAGAAAATCACTGTAGCTTGCTTCACTGCAAAAGCAGGTTTAGAAAAAAGATATTAAAGGTTAGTATTTGTGTGTTGTACAACACAGGGGGGAAAAGAACAGAACAGAACAACAGATTTCCTAGAATTATCTTTCCTCTTTGAATTTTATTCATGTCTTGTTTATGCGTGTGTGTCTAAACTACATTTTAGGATATCTACACCGCAGGTTTGGAAACAATTGCATTAGGTGCAGAATCAGATAAAAACAGGGAATAGCAGCCATCAGTATGATTACCTTCATTTATTATTGTTTGTATCACAAATTGATTGAAAGTTTTCAACATGATGGGAAAACTTTCTACTGATTCTTAACATACATGTTAAATATCACAAATGGCACAAGTGTCGTTAAGAAAAAATTATGCCTAATAGGAACAGGAATCCAAAATACCCTAACCTTGTCTGAAAAGTGAGAACCAGGCAGTGCCTCCCTCATATCCAAGTTAATTTGTAATGACTCCACTGAGTGCTGGTGTGAAAGCAGCCTTTGGTGACCACCAGCACTTTTTTTTCCCCTCAATGGCTCTCTGCAAATCATCTCAGGTACTGCAGCACAAGGCTAGAAGCTAAAAAAATGAATATACACATTTTAATGATTAAAATTACACATTCTTTTTGACAATGATTTGACACCCAGCTGATGACAGTAGGTAACAGTGTGACCTCCAGACTGTTAGCTCTGCTAAGAGCTTCACTTGAAACACCCATGGGGTTATGGATTCCTGCTAATAGCAGCAATAGAATGGATGATGAGTTTATGGCAGGATAGAAAGGCTTTCTCAATTAATTCCACATCATGTTAAGGCCATTACCATTGGATGTCATCCAGTGAAATGGGGGGAAACTCTCTGAAAGTTCCTCTTAGTTAAAGCAATGTATTGTAGCCAATAATAGAAACCAAATTCTTAGATCTCTTTACCTTTAAATACAAGTTATAGTATTGATCAACAAGTATTGACAACTGAATTTGACTTAAAAGTTATGCATGTGAGAAGGGATAGAAATGTGTACTTGTGGATGGGATAGACTTTAAAATGAAAAATTTTTTAAAAAGCAAGTTCTGAACCAAAAAATGATATATATATATACACACACATATAAATGTGCATGTATATATTTATGTGTGTATATATATATATATATATATATATAAAATCTCCTTATATCTATATCTATATATATCTCCATATCTATCTATCTATCTATATATATGTATATATATGTGGCAGGGTTTCACTCATGGCTCAGTGATTAAGAACCCTCCTGCCAAGGCGGTTCTTAACAGGTCTGATCCCAGGTCCAGGAAGATTTCCTGACGAAGTGAATGGCAACCCACTCCAGTATTCTTACCTGGGAAGTCCCGTGGACAGAGAAGACTGGAAGGTTACAGTCTATGAGGTCGCAAAGGGTCGCCACGGTTTAGCGACTCCAAAGCAACGATATATATATAAAACCGGTGTACTTCTTAATGGGTTTCATATGGGTTTAGGATGATTCTCATTTAGGCTATGGTTTCTGATGAATAGAGGTAAACAGAAAAAGAATATAATTTAATATTAGGTCGTTTTCATTTAGGCAAACTGTTTATTCAAGCAACATTACTCATAAGTACTTCAATTCCATGATTACTTATTAAATCACATTAAAAATGTAGTGTGAAAAAAAAAGGTGGGAAGAAAGAGCTTTTATGGACAAAGTAATGTCTTATTTTACATGCATAAAAATATAAAGGGAGAATGATTAAGAAACTACCTTAAAACTTTTGTATTTTGGGTATACATTAAGTTTTATCAAAGTGGTAGTTTTTTTTTCAGCAAAAAATGAAGATCATAAACCTAAGTCACAGATTATATCCATCATCAGCATTATTTATTGTCACCAATCCTTTGCATAATAATATGACTATTATGTAAGTATTGACTGACAACCAAAACTGCATTTATTGACCTGTCTTAAATGTTGAAGTAGAATAAGTGTACTTAGTTAAGAAATGATTTAAATTTCTTTATATGGGTCAAGGTTTCATTTGAAATTCAATTAATACTGATGCATACCAGAGACTCGATTTAAAAAGAAAAAAAAAAACCCTAGAGTCAGAGAAAAACTCTAAAGTGATTTTTCAAATTAAGGGAAAGAAAGATACAAAGATTCTTTGCAAATAATTTAATTAAGCTTGCAACAGTATAGCATTCATGTAATGCAAATAATCTTTTGATTCTTTTTATTCTTTATATTGGGATAGTCTAGATAATTAGTATCTTTTCATACCCCTAAACAGATTATTATTAAATATAAAAATGTGCCCTGAAGAAATAGCAAATATGAGGCTAACTTTGCCTTTTCCCTTTTGTTTATACTTATATACTTATTTCCCCCTATACATTGGTATGTATACTCACATGTCATTCAACTGTAGTAACTGGTCTAGATAGGCATGCATGTCTGACTACTTTGTATAAGTGCAACTCACTGAATTCTAGCTGATATTGTTAGCTTAGTAATTTCCCCCTCCACCTTCAGCTTTTTGATAATGAATTTTTTGCATGCAAAAATATTTGGCTCTGAAAGTAGTTGTGTATATAACTGAAACTAACCTCCTCAATATATTGATTAGAACTCCACAGCTTAAAGAAAGTAGTTACTTGAGCTTATTAGTAACAGAATAGAGACTAAATCCTTGATATCTTGTTCAGTTCTATTTCAACTAAACTGTTGAACTATCCCTACCCTATTGAAACCAACATAAAATATGTGAGTTCACATCTACATATAAAATCTTTTGGTTTATATTTCAGTTTTTACATTAACTAAATTATATCATTATATAATACATTTTAACTCTTCTTTTTATGCAATGAATGAATGAACTATTTTTAACAATTTCTCAATTTTTATCAGGTATAATAATATGCTTTTACAATAAGTGTTTAAATTTTGTATATATATAGTCTCAGGCTGCAGTGTCCAAAAAGACAAATTCTTGGGAAAAAAGTGTACATTGAGGACTGTACTGGTAATTTTAGACTAACAATAGTTTGGATTTCCTTATAGAAAATTCAAAACTGGTAAAACACATAATAGTCAGTTTATATGGGTTATAATTAAAATTTATTATAAGACAAGCAGTAGTTTGGAGGT
This sequence comes from Antilocapra americana, assembly GCA_007570785.1. Taxonomy (NCBI): domain Eukaryota; kingdom Metazoa; phylum Chordata; class Mammalia; order Artiodactyla; family Antilocapridae; genus Antilocapra; species Antilocapra americana. The sequence continues at coordinate 48,292,583 of ML660197.1, read as the reverse complement.
TATACAAAGAACACTGGAAATCATTGACTGGAACAGTTAGAAAACACTATTTAATAAACATCTAGAAAGAATTGGCTTTATGTTTGTCTCTGTTTTTGTTTATGGTGTTGTGTCCATATAATCAAAAGTCGTTAAAAGTGGCAAGATGACACAATAATTAAGGCTCTAAGTGCTGGAAACTGACAGCAATATGTTTAAATTTTAGCCTTGTTATTTGCTAACTGTGAAACATTAACCAAGCTGCTTTAAAAAAAAATCTTCAAATCTTGGTTATCTGTAAAACTGGCCAATAATTCGTAATGTGATAAATTCTATTGCTGTTATAAAAATTATCATCCTGTTTCTCTCCACCTTGGGATAAAGTACACTTCATGGACCACTGATGTTGGGTTTGCTATGTGACTTACTGAGGCTATGAAATATGACAAGACATAGGGTGTGAAGTCCTCAAATATGGTTTGCATGATTAGGACAATCCTCTATTGCTTCCAAGATCCACTACAAGAAGATCATCCTTCAGGTATCATTCCCTTCAGGTATCAAAGGGAATAGAAAAGCACCTGAAGAATACATGAACAAAATTGATGAGGAAGTTCAGGGGATACAAACAGAGCACTAGTCTTGTAAATGCTTGAGGAAATAGTCTATGTTCCAGCGAGACATAATAAATACCATCAACACTTTCGATTTGGGGTATATGTTTCAGTTCAGTCACTCAATCCTGTCTGACTCTTTGTGATCTCATTGCCTGAAGCATGCCAGGTTTTCCTGTCCATCACCAGCTATTCAAACTCTTGTCCATAGAGTTAGTGATGACATCCAACAACCATCTCATCCTTGGTCATCCTCTTCTCCTCCTGCTTTCAATCTTTCCCAGCATCAGGGTCTTTTCCAATAAGTCAGTTCTATGTAACAGGTGGCCAGAGTATTGGAGTTTCAGCTTCAGCATCAGTCCTTCCAATGAATGTTCAGGGCAGATTTCCTTTAGGATGGACTGGTTGGATCTCCTTGCAGTCCTAGGGACTCTCAAGAGTGTTCTCCAACACCACGGTTCAAAAGCATCAATTCTTTGGCACTCAGCTTTCTTTATAGTCCAACTCTGACATCCATACATGACTACTGGAAAAACCATAGCTTTGACAAAGTAATGTCTCTGCTTTTTAATATGCTCTCTAGGTTGGTCATAGCTTATCTTCTAAGGAGCAAGCGTCTTTTAATTTCATGGCTAGTCACCATCTGAAATGATTTTGAAGCCCAAGAAAATTAAGTCTGTCACTATTTTCATTGCTTCCCCATCTATTTGCAATGAAGTGGTGGGACCAGATGCCATGGTCTTAGTTTTCTCAATGTGCATGTTTGGAGTATTACTTTTTGTCTCCATGTTACATTCCATTTGATATTTACTAACTATCCTATTCTTCTCTTTTAACTTTTTTACTTACTCTTCTATATTTAGAGTCTTGCACAATGAAAAAATCTGCTTTTAATATTATTTTCTCTGAAGGATTTAATTTTTATTTTCCTCCAGGAGGAATCACACTATATCTCTTGACCATATTGTCAATTATAGTAACTACCTTTTCTATATTCTCAAATACTTTCTTTCTGAAACTCTTACCAACTTTATTTAGTTTTTCTCTCATTCTATTGATTCAAGGCTGAACATGTTTAGTGAGGCATAGGTATCATATGCAATAAAACACTTGTCAGTTTCCTTCTGCTGCTTACTTCCAAGGAATAATTAATTTACTGCAGCTATGACACATAAAAACTATTTTGGTTAAAAAAATCAATTGAAATTCTTTTATGTTAAAAAGTAGATACTTTATATATTGTTATGTAGCCATTGTGATTAAATATTAACAGGAAGATGGTAACAAATTTATGTATGCATAGTTGAACAAAACTAGACTGGAAATGTTACTTTCTAAATATTAATCCATCATTGTTTATTTTGCTTCATTTTAAGTAAGACTGTAGTGTAACACAAATTAAAACTTTCCCTTATATCATGCTTACAGCTTTATTTTTTAAATTATAAAGTTGGAAACACAAGAAAAAAAAGAAATATTCTGTAAGAGGTTGTTTAGCATCATAAATAAGTTATACTGTCAAAATTTGAGTTCAAGACTATTTTTAAATTGTAAAATAATTATAGTAGCTATTGATATGATTAAAGTAAATTTATAACATATTTTATTACATTTACATATTTCTATCAATACACTATTATAAATATATATATTTAATGAATTTATAATATATAATAATGTTCATATATTAATTAATTTTACCCATGTTCTCTGCTTGGACCTTTCTATATTCTCCACTGGAAATAGAAAGCCAAATGCACATTTTAGGTTCCCAAATATATCATGATACCTTGTATTACCATTCATGTGAATTGACATAATTGGTAGTCCATGTTTATAGGAATAGCTTATCTCTGCTTTCATTCTCAAGCCTGTGAAATGGAAGCCACAAAAGAAGTCAACATAGAGTGAACATATTGGGTAGGCTTCTAAAATAATATAAAAAAACACAAACAAATCACACCTGTCTATGCAAAAAGTCTATTTTCATGGTTAATGAGGGGAAAACAATGTTCTTCATGAGAGAAAAAGTGTTTAATTGTTGACTCAATTTTAGAGCACAGAATATGAACCAATTTTAATACATTACAACTGAAATCAGTCTTAAATCAGTTTTCTGAAAATCAGTCATACTGATACCAAATTACATTTTCAAATCTTTCAAACGTCTCTAAAAATTAAAAGTATAGATGAGTAGGAACCGGTGCAGTGCCTCTGGCTTCTAACATAGTTCTCTAAAGAAAGAGTTTCAAAGATTGATAAACCTTACTGTAAAAATCCATAGAGGTTTTGTGCACTCTTTAAATAAAGTATGTGATATTTTGTTTTGAGACTTGTTTTTACGTATGTCACTCTCTCACCTTAGCCTCTGAAATCCTGAAGAACAAGAACCATAGGATTTAACACTGTGTTTGCATAGAGTAAGTAAGGAAGATTTATTAAATAAAAATTAAGTAGAATTTTGCTTGAGCTCAATTCATGCTGATTCTTTTACATATTCTCATCAACTTTAAGTTCTATGATGAAGAGAAACAAGTTTTAGAAAATATATAGCTAAAAAAATGTTAGATAGTTCTTTTTGTCTCCTTTTTAGGCAGTATATAATTGAGGAGACTTTGAAATTGTACAATCTTTTTTTTTTTAAGAAAAACTTTTGAATCAGATGATCTAAAGGGAAAAGAAAAAAAACTGAAAGAGAAAATAGGTTGAAAATTATATGAAGTGAGTTGTTTGAGATTCCTTTTACTTGGATGGATAATTAAGTTAAAAAATAAAGAATTGAAGCCATATGAAGAATTTAGGCTTCTAGGTGGCATCTTAGACTTGTGCATGTAGAACTATGTATGTGGATATATGGGTGTCTGTAGAGAGAAAAGGTGAGGGTCTGGAAGGAAATGACACCCAATTTCACAATTAAAGCAGATCTTTTCTTGGTGGATATTCAACTTGTAGAGCTGAACACATAGGATTATTGATTCACAGAGTAGAGGAATTTTGATTTCTCTCACTTTTATTTCTTCATACATTATTGAAAAAGGTCAAAGGTGTGCATGCTTACAACTATTGCATCAATTTTTCAGACCTCAGGAGACAAGTGTGAAGTTTGCTAACCAGATATTACCCTTCTCTAGGAATTTGTTGGAAGAATAATAGATATGTGTAGTGAAGTTATGTCCCTGCCCCACATGATCCTATGTGGGGCACATTAGAACACTGGAACTACTAGAACCAATATATTTGCAGTAAGTCTTGGAAGGAACAAAAAATGTTTGCAGAAGACATAATTCTACCACCACAAATTCTACCACTCTGTACTCCTATTTTGAATAAGGAGTTTTTTAATAATGATGAAGAGAGTCACTAATGTGCATGAACTTTTCACCATCCTTGTAATCCAGACTAGTCAACTTTGCCTTGCCAACATCTTTCAAAATGCATATCCTTCTCTCTCTCTTTTTGCTTTTCCTCTGTCTGCTTTATGTTTCGGAAAAGGCAATGGCAACCCACTCCAGTATTCTAGCCAGGAGAGTCCCATGGATGGAGGAGCCTGGTGGGCTGCAGTCCATGGGGTTGCTAAGAGTCAGACACAACTGATGAGACTTCACTTTCACTTTTCACTTTCATGCATTGGAGAAGGAAATGGCAGCCCACTCCAGTGTTCTTGTCTGGAGAATCCCAGGGACGGGGGAGCCTTGTAGGCTGCCATCTATGGAGTCACACAGAGTCGGACACAACTGAAGAGACTTAGCAGCAACAACTGAAGCAGCTTCATGTTTGCAAATGATTGTGTGTGTGTGTGTGTGTGTGTGTGTGTGTGTGTGTGTGTGAATTTTAGATCCAGATGTTGGACAACTCTACAATCTTCCCTGGGGCTTGGACTGATATTACTCTAGTGAATAATTTATCAAACAGAATTTTAGTAAAGAAACTTTTTTTGGTTTCCTCAGAGCTTTTAGAGTTATCCTTTTAGGATATGTGTAAATTACTTCTATATTAGTAAGTATACTTCAAGATAGAATATAAATTAACTCCACATTAGTAATTTGTGTATCGCTTAAGGACCCAAAACAGATAATTATCATCTTGTTGAGCATGCATTCAAATGAACTTATTAGATTTACTTTTGTATGAATTGAAACAGTTGATATAACTGAGTTACCATCAGACAAAGGTCAGATAATGATTTTGGCATCTTAAAAAGTTGCTTACCTTTTGCTGTCTGAATTCGTGTCCATTTTAATTTTTAATGTTTGTGTATGTTGATCAGCGTAAGATTCTGCACAAATTATTATTTGTATTAAGTATGATCCTTTTGCTTCCAAGAACATAACTTTAGTTGTCCCATAAGTGAGTGACAGTAAAGTCGCTCAGTCATGTCTGACTCTTTGCGACCACATGGACTGTAGCCCACTAGGAGTTGTCCCATACGTTTTCATAATTTTTAGTTAGAATAAGAATATTAGAGCAATGGTAAAGAATGAAATTTTTAGGAAACTGGGATGTATCCAAATAATACAGTATTAACATATTGTTATGCCTGCTTGCCTGCTAAGTCGCTTCAGTCATGTCCAGCTCTTTGGTGACTCTATGAACTGTAGCCTGCAGGCTCCTTTGTCTATGGAATTCTCTAAGCAAGTTTACTGGAGTGGGTATATTGTTATACCATTCACTTTTTTATGATTTGAAGTTTGAAATACTTCCTACTTACTTCAAGTTCATAGGTGAAAAATAACACACATTTTGCAGAGATATTTGTATCATAATGCTATCAGAAGAAGAGTCTGCTTGTCTGAATAAATTAATTCCTTGAGGAAAAGCACTAAGAAAATAAATAAGAAGTAATAAAGCAAACAATACTGAACTTCAGTTTCCTTATCCTTATAATGGGAATACTATAATCATCACTTATAAAACTTAAATGAGAGTGCATTTTTTTAAACTGAGGAACACTATCTCCTTTTTACTTTTTCTTGCTGTTGAATGTTTATGTACACACATACACATACATACATGTATATAAATATATATATATATATAGTGCTACATTATATAATCACATGAATTTAATTTCTGTTTCACTATATACTGAATAAACACCAGACACATGGAAGTATTATTTTCAAATGTTCACAAGATAATATGTGGTTTCAGAATAGAAGAAGAAAAGGACTGCTGTCTTAACTTTCTCTTATAGTACCTCTGTCACAATACCCAGGAACTGTCCCTTATTCTGAATAGCATCCTAAGGGTGCTGCATCTTGTTTAACACAGGGAAGGTAATTCAGATTACCTTTTCCAGGAACTCTCAACAACCAGAAATATGCCCATGAAACTGAAAGTTTCCCCCGCATTGCCAGTGGGAAATAGGAGCATAGAAGCTCCACTTCTCCATTTCTCTAGGAGAGAGGAGGTGTGAACATTTACCTGTATCAGTCATCACAGAGACAACTCCCCATTCCTTTCTGAAAGCTTAGAATAGCTTTCTATTTTATCTCCCAATCATTCTGTTTCTCCCTGCCTCAGATCCCAATTGTAATCTTCCCAGAAGAATTAAGTAGATGTTTAGTATTTCAACTATAATTTTACAAAAAGAAAATATTGATGGTAATTTCTACTGTAAAATAAAACTCAAATTACTATATTTTCCCATAAATTTAAATGTTAAGACCTTTTATTTATTTATGTGTGTTTTTTTCTTTTTGTTTTGCTTTTTGCCTGAAAAATAAAATATCTACATTTGATTTGGATTGGTGTTTTTCTGAAATATGAATTTTCTTGATCTGAGGAATGGATATAAAGAATATGATCTCTCATGGCGCTAATATCTACTAGCTAAACAAGTAGATACAATTCTGATCATTTTTTATGCAGCTTTATGCAGAACAAACTTGCATACCATAAATCTTATTAAAAAATCATGGATCATCATAAAATACTTTAAAATAAGTACCTCCTAGCAATTTAAAGCTATGAAAAAATTAAAAATTTGACAAATCATTTTTTAAATATTAGTTTTACAATAATTTTCCCCCTTATAATTTTGAATTGAAGGCCTTTATCGGCTTTATATAATGAGTTTTTATAAACTACTTTCACCAGACATAGAAGTATAACTATTTGCATATGACTGTTACAATTAATAATGGAACATGGTTAACACAGTATTTTATAAATGTTCTCTTTAAGTAAATATACACAAAAAATAGCATAATGATTAGACATCTGATTTACAAAAACGTTTAAAAGATAATGGTGAAACAGAATACTCTGATTTATATGAATAATGCTTGAATATTTCTCTTTTTGAAAATAACAGTGTAAGGCTTGTGAACCCACTGAAATTCCCTTATGTACTTCTATGTCTTTACCCACAGAAAGCAAAAGTACATTGATTTAATCCTTTGTTTTCTATCCCTCAGTTATTTTATTATCAGGAGACAAGCTGATAACAGCAAACAGCATTGCAATCTGACTCAACTCTTCTACTACTAATTAAAATACAAAATCAGAATTAATTTTTCTTGAAAAGCTACTAGTTGAGGCTAAAATTCCTTCTACCCTGTTCAGATTTCCATACTACACCAATTGCAGGTCACTGTTACCAGATAAACTGGGACTCTATCCATAAAATTCTGAATAATTTAATTGACTAAGCCTTTAAAAAAAAACCTGATTAACAAAAGAGGATGAGAAAATACAGTAAAATATAAAAGGAACATCTGTATTCAACCTTCAAAACTTTTAAATAACAATATGTCTCCCAAGTTTCCATGACCACATTGTACTAGAGGCCTCAGTGAGTCTTTGTCTACAACCAGTTAAATTTCTCCTAAGGGGAAATTTATCATTAATTTTTAATATACCTTCTTGTGCATTTTTAAGTAGACCACTTCAAAAGTTTTTTTATAGAGAAAATTTCCATGTTAATCCATATTTTCAGAGTTTTAAGATTGGAATAAGTGAAAATCAAGGATCAGAATGATAGGAAAGTGGGTCTTGTAGTTCAGACTTAACTTGCTGACCACAAATTAAAATTTCTGGCTTATACTATATAGAGTATTTTTTTAAAAATTTTCTTTACTTTATTGTGTTGGTTTTGCCATACATTGACATGAATCTGCCATGGGTATACATATGTTCCCCCTCCAGAACCCCCCCTCCTTCCTCCCTCCCGATTCCCTCCCCCTGGGTCATCTCTGTGCACCAGCCCCAAGCATCAGCCCTGGGCTGGCAATTGATTTCACATATGATAATTAACATGTTTCAATGCCATTCTCCCATATCTTCCCACCCTTGCCCTCTTCCACAGAGTCCACAAGACTGTTCTATACATCTGCGTTTCTTTTGCTGTCTCTCATGCAGGGTTCTCATTACCATCTTTCTGAATTCCATATATATGCATTAGTATACTGTATTGTTGTGTTTCCTTCTGGCTCACTTCACTCTGGATAATAGGCTCCACATCTGTCCACCTGAGTAGAACTGATTCAAATGAATTTTTTTTAATGCTGAGTAATATTCCATTGTGTATATGTACCATAGCTTTGAAAGAGACACGTGTACCCCAACGTTCATCGCCGCATTGTTTACAATAGCCAGGACATGGAAGCAACCTAGATGCTCATCAATTGACGAATGAATAAGAAAGCTGTGGTACATATACACAATGGAATATATAGAGTATTAAACACATTTTAAAATTTTATGCTAGTTTTATATATTCTAAAATTATTATCACTTACATTTAAGTATTGTTTTGCAGCCACTGCCTGATGCTCCAGTGCCACATAGTGGACACCTGCACCTCCACTTTGCTTTAGCAGTCATGAAGAGACATCCCAAGTTCAAAGTAAGAGAAACCCCAGTAAGATGGTAGGCACTGAGAGAGGGCATCAGAGAGCAGACAGACTGAAACAACAATCACAGAAAGCTAACCAATCAAATCGCATGGACCACAGGCATGTCTAATTCAATGAAACTAAGCCATGTTCTGTAGGGCCACCCCAGATGGACAGGTCATGGTTGAGAGTTCTGACAAAACATGGTCCACTGGAGAAGGGAATGGCAAACCACTTCAGTATTCTCACCCTGAGAACCGCATGAACAGAATGAAAAGCCAAAAATATAGGACACTGAATGATGAACACTCCAGGTCAGTAGTTGCCCAATATGCTACTGGAGATCAGTGGAGAAATAACTCCAAAAAGAATGAAGGGATGGAGCCAAAGCAAAAACAACACCCAACTGTGGATGTGACTGGTGATAGAAGCAAGGTCTGATGCTATAAAAAGCAATATGGTATAGGAACCTGAATGTTAGGTGCATGAATCAAGACAAACTGAAAGTGGTCAAATAGATGACAAGAGCGAACATCGACGTTTTAGGAATCAGCAAACTAAAATGGACTGGAATGGGTGAATTTAATTCAGATGGCCATTATATCTACGACTGTGGTCAAGAATCCCTTGGAAGAAATGGAGTAGCCATCATAGTCAACAAGAGTCCAAAATGCAGTACTTGGATGCAATCTCTGTAATGACAGAATGATCTCTGTTCATCTCCAAGGCAAACCATTCAATATCATGGTAATCCAAGCCTATGCCCCAACAAGTAATGCTGAAGAAGCTGAAGTCAAATGATTCCATGAAGACCTATAAGACCTTTTAGAACTAACATCCAGAAAAGATGCCTTTTCATTATAGGGGACTGGAATGTAAAAGCAGGAAGTCAAGAAACACCTGGAATAACAGGCAAATTTTGCTTTGGAGTACAGATGAAACAGGGCAAGGTCTAATAGAGCTTTGCCAAGAGAACACACTGGTCATAGCAAACATCCTCTTCCAACAACACAAGAGAAGACTCTACACATAGACATTACCAGAGGGTCAAAGTTGAAATCAGATTGATTATATTCTTTGCAGCAAATGATGGAGAGGCTCTATACAGTCAGAAAAAACAAGACTGGAAGCTGACTGTGGCTCAGATCATGAACTCCTTATTGCCAAATTCAGACTTAAATTGAAGGAAGTAGGGAAAACCACTAGACCCTTCAGGTATGACCTAAATCAAATCCCTTACAATTATACAGTGGAAACGAGAAATAGATTTATGGGACTAGATCTGAAAGACAGAGTGCCTGAAGAACTATGGATGGAGGTTCATGACATTGTAAAGGAGACAGGGATCAAGACCATCCCCAAGAAAAAGAAATGCAAAAAAACAAAATGGTTGTCTGAGGAGGCCTTACAAATAGCTGTGAAAAGAAGAGAAGCAAAAAGCAAAGGAGAAAAGAAAAGAAAAGATATACCCATTTGAATGCAGAGTTCCAAAGAATAGCATGGAGAAATAAGAAAGCCTTCCTCAGTGATCAGTGCAAAGAAATAGAGGAAGACAATAGAATGGGAAATACTAGAGATCCCTTCAAGCAAACTAGAGATACCAAGAGAATATTTCATTCAAAGCTGGGCTCAATAAAGGACAGAAATGTATGGACCTAATAGAAGCAGAAGATATTAAGAAAATGTGGCAAAAATACACAGAAGAACTGTACAAAAAAGATCTTCATGACCCAGATAACCACGAAGCTGTGATCACTCACCTAGAGCCAGACTTCCTGGAAGGTGAAGTCAAGTGGGCCTTAGAAAGCATCGCTACAAACAAAGCTAGTGGAGATGATGGAATTCCAATTGAGTTATTTCAAATCCTGAAAGATGATGCTCTGAAAGTCCTGCACTCAATATGCCACCAAATTTGGAAAACTCAGCAGTGTCCACAGACTGGAAGAGGTAAATTTTCATTCCAATATCAAAGAAAGGAAATGTCAAAGAATGCTCAAACTACCACATAATTGCACTCATCTCACATGCTCATAAATTAATGCTTAAAATTCTCCAAGCCACGCTTCAGCAATATGTGAACCATGAACCTTCAGATGTTCAAGCTGGTTTTAGAAAAGGCAGAGGAACCACATATCAAATCACCAACATCCATTGGATCATAGAAAAAGCAAGAGAGTTCCACAAAAACATCTACTTCTGCTTTATTGACTATGACAAAGACTTTGACTGTGTGAATCACAATAAACTGTGGAAAATTCTGAAAGAGATGGAATACCAGACCATCTGAGCTGCTTCTTGAGAAATCTGTATACAGTTCAAGAAGCAACAGTTAGAACTGGACATGGAACAACAGATTGGTTCCAAATAGGGAAAGGAGTACTTCAAGGCTGTATATTGTCACCCTGCTTATTTAACTTATATGCAGAGTACATCATTAGAAATGCTGGGCTGGATAAATCACAAGATGGAATCAAGATTGTCAGGAGAAATATCAATAACTCAGCTATGCAGATGACACCACTCTTATGGTAGAAAGTGAAGAAGAACTAAAGAGCCTCTTGATGAAAGTGAAAGAGGAGAATGAAACAGTTGGCTTAAAACTCAACATTCAGAAAACTAAGATGGTCACATCTGGTCCCATCACTTAATGGCAGATAGTTTGGGAAATAGTGGAATCAGTGGCTGACTTTATTCTTTTGGGCTCCAAAATCACTGCAGATGGTTACTGCAGCCAGGAAATTTAAAGACACTTACTCCTTGGAAGGAAAGTTATGACCAACCTAGACAGCATATTAAAAAGCAGAGACGTTACTTTGCCAACAAATGTCCATCTAGTCGAGGCTATAGTTTTTCCAGTGGTCATGTATGAATATAAGAGTTGGACTATAAAGAAAACTGAGTGCCAAAGAACTGATGCTTTTGAGCTGTGGTGATGGAGAAGACTCTTGAGAATCCTTTGGACTGCAAGGAGATCCAGCTAGTCCATCCTAAAGGAGATAAGTCCCGAGTGTTCATTAGAAAGAGTGGTGAAGCTGAAACTCCAGTACTTTGGAAACCTGATGCGAAGAGCTGACTCATTGGAAAAGACCCTGATGCTGGGCAAGATTGAAGGCAGGAGGACAAGGAGATGACAGAGGATGAGATAGTTGGATGGGATCACCTACTTAATGGACATGGGTTTGGGTAGACTCTGGGTGTTGGTGATGGACAGGGAGGCCTGGCATGCTGTGATCATAGGGTCACAAATAATCAGACATGACTGAGTGACTGAATCAAACTGAATACTGAAATAAATTCTTCTAAGAGAAATTCTTCTCTTAGATTACAATATATTATCACCAAGGTATTTCACCATTTATTAAAAACAATATTTGCAGGTAAGTTTCAGAATTCTTAGCCAGTACATAATCCTCTCCATGCATTAAGCATTTAACCTGTTAAAAAAAAGCCTACTTGCTGGAAACAATTTTTGGCTCCATTTCACAGATAAAGAGCATAATATTTGGATTTTACATTAATGTGTCCAAGATCACACAGCAAAGATGTGTTAACAGGAGTCCTGGATCCACTTTGCCTGATTCTAAGACCTGTGGTCTCAACCACCACAGTAAATACAGAGCAGAGTCTAGCTAGTTTTGCTATATTCTTGCTCTCAAAATGTGAATTTGCTTCATTGCAACTGATATATTAGGAAACAATTTGGGCACTAGATAAGTGTAGAACATTGTGCACAGGTGAACCAAATATCTTGAGATACGTTAACTGCACATGTATCTCAAATCTCTATCGCTACCTCTGATATTATGCCCTTTCTTCCAGTTTCAGATAATCCTCCTTCCTTCACCATTTCACAGTAACTAACAAGCCGCAACACTTCCCATGACAACTACCTCAAGCAAACTCCATCTTTTTCAAGATAAAATATGATATTTGTTATGAAACTATATATTTAACTATTTAATAAGCATACAATTGTACTATAAATTTTATGATTTTTATGTCCCTACCATTTTTAGGTCTTACATCTAATTTTAGGTCTTTCATCTAAATTTTTTTAGAAGAAAATTTTGAGTATGTGTTGTTAATTCCATCTTCCTCATAAAACTGGTAACTTTATTTCCCGATCTTGTTCAGTGCAGTGATTATTAGGAACATATGACCCTTTGTGATAAAACTGACAGCATCCTACTTCATTTCCAGGGGAATTTCTCAATTTCGCTTGCATGTTAAGCATAGAACAAGGTTTTAAAATTGTGTCTTCTAATTTCAAATGCAGAATTATTTCTACTACATCTGGATGATACTTTTATCTGAGGATAAATTTTTATCTATAGTTAAATTGACATATTCAGATCAGAATTGCTTTTTTTAAAGCTGCATTTATAGCATTCTCTAATACCTTTTCACCTTGTCTATAAGTTAAAATTCATATCTTGTTTAATTCTAGAAGTATAATATATTTTTACACTAAAAATAAAGGCTTGTATGTGTAAAACTTATTTTAAATTTTCTTTTACTAGTATTTGTTTTTGAGAAGAACTCAAAATGCCAACTTGAATTAAATTGTCAATTATCTTTCTTTTTTGTTTGTTTGTTTGTTTTTTTTTTTTAGTAGAGATGATCACTAGTTTCAGAAATCAGTTATCAGATATTTGGCTGGTGTCTTGAGAAGCTTGCATATGCAATAAAGAACATAAATTCACTTTTTGGATGTTTGACCTAATAGCTTTCTATCTTCTGCCCCACTTCTGGACAAGCCAATCAGGAAGCCCAAGTGCTCCTGCCTTGGTAATAGTTAAATAGAAGTCCCAGTCAATGCATGGGAAACTTCATTCTTCAAAACAACCCATAATGACAAAAAAAGCTAAAGCCTCTCTCTTCCTGGCTCCTATAAGTCGTTTTCTGTGCTGCTTGAGAGTCTGTCCTTGTCTCCCTAGAAAGATTCCCCATGTGAGTAATAAGTCTCTTCATACCATCTTAGTGTGTTCGTGGCATCACCAGCCTCAACATCCAAACCAATTTGGTGTGGCAGGGTCTCCACACCTCTGTAAGGTTATACCACTATACAACTTTTCGGAATATTTTTCAAAACCTACTTAGTGCTAGTCAAAGAAACATAGCATGAATGTCATACAGTGTACTTTCGTGTAAGGGAAAAAGTGGAGATGTTGGTTAGAGATGGAAAGATATTTATACAGAGATGAAAAGACATTTATATGAAGAAAGTGAAAACTGTCAATGGATGACAAAATAACACCCTAACCTAATTCATGTATCAATGTTTTGATCTTAAAAAAATAAATAAGACAACCCCTATTATGTGTTACTGCCCCCATAAGACAAAGGTTTAAAGTAGGATATTAAGAAAATACACCTTTACTTGGTTTTATGTCTACCAGATAAAGATAACCCCCCCACACACAAAAATAAAACCTATTCCTTACAACTACTGTGAATTTATAGATAGGTCCAACATGACTGGATCTCATGGAGATACAAGTATGATTAGCAAGACAGGCTGTCATTGTTAAGTTGCTAAATTGTGTCTGACTGTTTTGTGACCCCATGGACTGTAGCCCACAAGGCTTCTCTGTTCATAGGATTTCCCAGAATACTGGAGTGGGGTTGCCATTAAGCTTTCCTCAGATGAGCAGGAGAATACATTGTATATACATTGCCCTTTACATCCAGATTTATGCAAAATGATAATTTAGTAAGATATCTGCATTTCAAAAACAATCAATAAAAAATAAAAGTAAAACAAATCTTTTTGGAACTCTGTATGGGAAAACTGAATATTAAGGATCAGTTTAGAGACATGAGATGTACAATAGAAGAATAGCTTGCTATTTGAACTGGAGAACGTTGCAGTCACAGTCATTAGGAAGTCCTTCCAGGTTGTTGTCAAGAACTATCAACTTAGACCAAGACATGGAAGTTTGTACCCCCGAACAATGAAATAAAACCCTGTTATTTCTTGAGAAATCAAAATAGTTCCAAAGCTTAAGTGTAGTCTCCTAAGATTAAGTCTCATATATGCATATGTGTACACACACACATTGGGCTTCCCAAGTGGCACAGTGGTAAAGAATCTGCCTGCTGGTGCAGGAGAGACAAGAGAAGCAAGTTTGATCCCTAGGTCAGGAAGATAACCTGGAGAAAGATATGGCAAGCCACTCCAGTATTCTTGCCTGGAAAATTCCATGGACATGGACATGGGTGAGGTATAGCCCATGGTGTCAAAAAGAGTCGGACACAACTGAGCACACAAGGAAAGACACACACATACACACACACATGAAAATGGAACAAAAGGGAAAAGAACTAAAGGAAATGAAATGAAAGCTTCCATTATTCAACTGATCAATGCAAGCTTGTGTACCCAACCTGTTTTTAATTCATTTAATCATAGTCCACCCCGACGCAGTATGAGTGATGATACACTTCATATAACATATGTGTTAGTGTGAGGTAGGAATTTTTTTCTCTGAGTGTATTGGAGAAAGGAATGGCAATATTTGGTACTCTTGCCTGGAAAATCCCGTCGACGGAGGAGACTCGTAGGCTACAGTCCATGGGGTTGAAAAGAGTCGGAAACGACTGAGTGACTTCATTTATTAGGGCTACAAGAAGGGAGAATAGAAAAATCTGGAACAAAAAAGAAATCTTAAGTCTTGGAATGCCTACTTTTTTATAGTACTAATGTGAAAATGAAACTCTAAATGTCAGCTGCTAGATTCAAGTATAAAACTCACAATTAAATTGTGTGAGTATTCAAAGTTAGGAAAATACATTATTCTGAGGCCAGTTTTCTCCTGGTTTTACCAATATGTTCTTTAAGATGATTTCTTAGAAATATATTTTAGTATTATATTTGATTATTATATTTTAAAACTGAATACCACTAAATTTGAATAAAATCTAATTAATATACTTATGATGAAGCCTATGGACTATACATAAGGCTATTTGTAACTATTGTTACATATGTCAGGCATGTTACAATAATTAGTAAGACTATTTGAAAATGGGAAAGTGAAGACAGTCCTCTTGAGTATTTCAGAAACTCTGTCCAGTTCCAAACACTTGAACAGAATGCTTCCTCATTTCTGCTGCCAGTGCTATGTTCAATTTTTTGCTTTTAGAATAGTGTGATTGGTAGTTATCAGGATGTCTGAGAGTCATGTGCTTGGGCATGATAGTGACCCCTCTGAGTGGTTTCCAACATTCCTTCTATTACAAGAAAACCTTTGTGTTGAGAAGTAAGCATCCCTACCTCAAAGTTAACCTACTTGATAAATTCCCTTATGACCACAATAGAGAGAAAAAAAACAGATGATAGCTTTTAAAATTAGAAAAATTTAATCTGTTTATTATCTGAGGCAATCTAAATAACTGCCTATAACACAAGGCAAATACTAAAAAACATCCCTCCCTCAAATTTTTCCATTCAGTGTTATTCTTTACAGAGACTCAATTTCTTGCTAATTGGTGGATATTTTTTACCAGAACTTTTTTACTTTGTTTCTGTTGAGAATAAACTATCCAGAAAGATGCATTCTCCATCTTTTAAAATATATCTGGACTAGATACAACTTTCAGTTGTACCTGGAAAGGCAAAAAGAATGTGTAGGCTGGTGTAATATTTTCTTGTTCATTTGTTTCTATCAAGAAAAATTTATTCTTTATTTTGAAAAAAAGGAACATCATAAAAATTGTCCCCTTTTTGTGAAAATGTAGGGTAGAAGTGGCTCACCAGTTGTTTAAGTTATAATAAAAGAGGAGTCTCCATTTTATATTCCTTTAAAGCAAATTTGATTCAGTCCTTCCTATCAGGAGATACTGGATATGAAGGAAGCGAATGTGTATTTAGGTGCTTACTTGATATCTCCACATGGATGCTTTTAAATCATCTTTGTATGGGAAGATATGGGATCCTTTAAAATAAATTTAGGAGACTATTGGCCCATTGTGGGAAAGCTATTCTGTAGTCTAGGTTGCCGTCTCAAAATGGATCAAAGATCTAAACATAAGACCAGAAACTATAAAACTCCTAGAGGAAAACACAGGCAAAACAGTCTCCTACATAAACCAAAGCAGGATCCTCCATGACCCACTTCCCAGAATATTGGAAATAAAAGCAAAAATAAACAAATGGGACCTAATTAAAATGAAAAGCTTCTGCACAACAAAGGAAACTATAAGCAAGGTGAAAAGGCAGCCTTCAGAATAGGAGAAAATAATAGCAAACAAAGCAACGGCCAAACAATTAATCTCAAAAATATACAAGCAACTCCTGCAGCTCAATTCTAGAAAAATAAACAACCCAATCAAAAAGTGGGCCAAAGAACTAAACAGACATTTCTCCAAAGGAGACATAAAAATGGCTAACAAACACATGAAAAGATGCTCAGCATCACTCATTATCAGAGAAATGCAAATCAAAACCGCAATGAGGTACCACTTTACACCAGTCAGAATGGCTGCCATCCAAAAGTCTACAAGCAATAAATGCTGGAGAGGATGTGGAGAAAAGGGAACCCTCTTACACTGTTGGTGGGAATGCAAACTAGTACAGCCACTATGGAAAACAGTGTGGAGATTCCTTAAAAAACTGCAAATAGAACTGCCATATGACCCAGCAATCCCACTGCTGGGCATACACACTGAGGAAACCAGAATTGAAAGAGACACGTGTACCCCAGTGTTCATTGCCACATTTTTTACAATAGCCAGGACATAGAGGCAACCTAGATGTCCATCAACAGACGAAGCTGTTGGTACATATACACAATGGAATATTACTCAGCCATTAAAAAGAATACATTTGAATCAGTTCTACTGAAGTGGATGAAACTGGAGCCTATTATACAGAGTGAAGTAAGACAGAAAGAAAGACAACAGTACAGTATACTAATGCATATATATACACGGAATTTAGAAAGATGGTAACTATAACCCTGTATGTGAGACAGCAAAAGAGATGCAGGTGTATAGAACAGTCTTTTGGGAGAGGGCAAGGGTGGGATGATATGGGAGAATGGCATTGAAACATGTTAATTATCATATGTGAAATCAAGTGCCAGCCCAGGTTTGATGCTTGATACAGGATGCTCAGGGCTGGTGCACTGGGATGACCCAGAGAGATGGAGTTGGGAGGGAGGTGGGAGGGGGGCTATGGAAAGGGAACACATGTATACCCATGACAGATTCATGTCAATGTATTGCAAAGCCAACATGATAATGTAAAGAAAATAAATAAATAAATGAGAAATTAATAAAAAATATATAAATATGAGACCAAAAAAAAAAAAAGAAGTTCACACTGAGTAGTCCTCATTGCATCTATATGTGTCTTCACTTTTGGATGCCCCTTTGGACTGGTTGTCATATCTTACTGGTTCACTCATTAACTAATGACTTAAATAACTTACACATGTCCATTTCATACTTGTATGAGTCAAGATTTTACTTTTTCTAAACAGATACTTTTTAACACCTCATATTTGGATCAACTCTGTTCCTGGTCTTCTTCCACTCTTCCCTATATCAGAAGCACCATCTATTGTTTCATTAATATATGTAGTCAGGAACTTTAGGGTCTTCTTCAGCATCTTCTTTCCATTCTCCTCTATTCTTCCAGTGTGTTTGTTTGTGCTCAGGTGATCAGTCATGTCTGACTCTGTGACTTCTTGGACTGTAGCCTGCCAAGCTCCTCTGTCCATGGTATTTTCCAGGTAAGATTACTGGAGTGGGTTGCTATTTCCTATTTCAGGGGATCTTTCTAACCCAGGTATGGGATCCATGTCTCCTAAGTCTCTTGAATTGCAGGTGGATTATTTACCCAATGAGCCATCCAGGAAGCCCTTTTGTTGTTGCTGTTGTTGTTGTTGTTTTTTCTATTCTTCCTACTTCATATCAAATCTATTTTCAAGTCTTTTGTTTACAGGTGCTCCTGTTCAAATACATCAGATCCTAATGGACAGCGTATCTAGGATTTGGCAAGGTGTACGCATTTATGTCATGACAATCCATACCACATCATATCATTTATACTTTCTTTGTACAATTTAAATTTTTTTCCAGTGAGCAATATTTCACAAAGACAGCTTCACATCCAGTTTCCATGTCCCATATATTCTACTTTCCAAATATCTCTTCAAATAATCTACTTTGCTCCTTTTCCACCATTACTGTAGCTACACTATAGATAAAAAGTTCTCTTGGACAACTCTGGGAGGAGGTTGGTCAGTTAACAACGAATTATTTTCAAGTGTAGAGAAGATGGGCATGGACTGGTGTAGGATGGGTTATTATGATATAAGTGCATTTGTGTGAAAAGGCTCTTGTCTCTACTCTCTATTAAAACGTCATGTGTTTGTGCAGAAGTGCTTGTAAGGCAGGTAAAAAGAGAATCAGTAAATCATTTAGCACTTGCTGGAAGAGAATGATTTACTAATCCATCAGTTTATGGAGCTCATGGATATCAGAACAAAAGCCAGGTGGCTAAGTGTACTCAGTATCACCGTATACTGACACAAATATCCTTTATTTGATTACTCTGACAGAAACCAGCTCAACCAATACTTGGAAAACAGGATTGCTTTCTACATTTAGATGTATTCTGAGAGTAACTGAGTACATTATCTCCTGAGAAGCACAAATAAAGACCTTTAACTACATTATTGGTTCAAACACACATCAAACTTTATTGTGGACCTTTTTGAAATGGGAAAATAATTTTTAAAAGATTGAATTAATTTGCTCTTACTGTGAACCCACATTTTAGTTACTCAGAATATTATTCAAAAATAATTGCCACTAGTTCGCTGCTGCTA
The DNA here is from genome assembly GCA_007570785.1 of Antilocapra americana. NCBI lineage: Eukaryota > Metazoa > Chordata > Mammalia > Artiodactyla > Antilocapridae > Antilocapra > Antilocapra americana. The sequence goes on along the minus strand of ML660197.1, from coordinate 48,273,314 downwards.
AAGTGTCAGACTCTTTTCAACAGCAAATGCATCAAAACTTCCAAGCTTATTTTTTCATCTCATGAAAAAGGAAAGGAAACAAGAAAGAATGAAAGAGGGGACAAGATATTGTAATTCATTGATACCTTATACATATGAGAGTCCCTTTTGGTTCACAAACCTCAACATGAATGAAGTCCCTGGTATTCTTTTAAAATAGCTTTTAAAAATGTGTTTTGTTTTTGTTTTGTGTTTTGGAAGAAGCAAACAGAAGACAAATCATCCCTTGCTTGGGTTTATAAAAAACTGAGAGGCTTCTTGGAAATGGCTGAATTTGTGAATACTCTTCCTCAATAATGAGTGTTATCTGAAGGGAGATACCAATCCAGTAACTTACAGAAAGTTGAGTGTTTTGAAAACATTTTCCTTTAAATAGGTATGCACTGTCATTTGCACATTCATGAAAGAGGTAGTCCATGATTATGTGCAAATGACTTTTCCCAATCATTCTTCATCTTTTGTTTCAGATTTTGAATAAGAAAGCAACACATATTACTAATGTGAAAATGAAAAGTTTGCTAACAAAAGTATCAAGTGGAGAGGAATTGCACAATTATAGTTATAATTTTTTGGCTGATTTAGAGTGGCAAGGTAGCAAATGAACGGCTTTTGACTGTGTTATTGTCAGTAAGTATTTTAAAGCAGATCTTTCACTTCTGGTTGTACTAGTCTTTCCCTCCACAGGGGTTTCTAGGCAAGGGTGTGGGGGGGCAACTAAAATCCATTCCTTGTTGTGTTTGCTAAATCATGAATCCTGGTGAATGAATATGTCCCCCTAAGGCAATGGATATTTTTTTCTTTAATTTGTGTAAAGTCTACCAGTGTCCCTGTTTAAAGCTTAGAGCTATGCTCTGAGGAGCAATTCTGACATCCTGGAAAATAGATCCAGTTTAATGAATATTCCCTCTGAAGACTTGATTCTGAGAAAAAAAAACTCAAGATGAGCTTATGCTCCTTTAGTGCCAGATTGCTTTCAGTAATGTTTAAATTCAATTAGGCTATTTAAATTTAACATGGCACAGATTTTTAACTTTCTAAAGGATTTGTGTTTCTTTAAATCCTGCTTTCAGGATTATTTCATCATTTGTACACTAATAAATCATTAAGTAATCAAGTTTTAAGTTTAGTCAAAAATTACGTGGAGTACTGTGTACACAGTTGCACTCTTCTAGTTTCCATTGCATGTGAGAGTCCTGACATTTAATCTAATGTATAAAAATGGTGTTAATGCAAGCTTGTGTGCACAGTGCGCAATGAGGCCAAACAAACTGAAACTTCAGAGCTCGGAGCAAAGAAATGTTTATTGAAGGTCATGTAAGGAGCTAAGGTGACTCAGGCCCTGAAAGGCCTCAAGGTCACCAAAGAGTCTTGGCAAAACATTTTCAAAGGGCAGGTGAGGAGGGGATGTCATGGTGTATGTGATCAGCATGTGTGTGATTCTCTGGTTGGCTGATGGTGAGGTAGCAAGGCGGTGTCTCAGGGGTTAACACTGTCTGTCCTTATGCTCCAGGAGGCCTGAGGCTATGTGCTCAAGGTCCTCAAATAGTTCTTCCATTTGATGGGGGGTTTTCCCATCTGCAAAACAACTCAGGAAAATTGCATCAACGATTATTATCTAGGTTCTTCAGAAAGGAGCTAAAGCAGAGGATCTGGGGGAAAGTGTCTCCAGAATGTCCAGTAGCATACTGCTTGGTTACCTGCTTGGTTACAGTACCTGTCTCTTTGTTTACTGGATCAGCATTATAGGAATATTAAGCTGATGTGGAAAATTGAAATCTATGCTATGGTAGCAATATCAGTAACAATAAAATATCACAAGCTCTAATAATTATTTCTGCTGCTCAAAAATATAACAAATTTAAAGCCTTACAACAGAATGAAAATATGTTGTTTTTCGACAATGTTAAGGGAAACTGAATCAGAAAAACGTTATGAATTTCACAAACTTTTTTTTTTGTGCATGTATGTACACACAGGTGCTTGTTCTTTGACTAATTAAAAACAAGGTTTATGTGTACATTTAGAATTAGAGGTGGGTTGGGGGACATACTTTAATGTTTTTCTCTCTTGGAGCTTACAATCAGTTAGAGCAAGCAGATTCAGTAGGACCAGCTTTCATTTTTATTTCTGAATATGCTTTCTTGCTACCAAGAATGCCTTGCTACATAGATGGCATACGTTAGGCATTATTCGTGTTGCAGAAGAGTATTATTTAACCTAATTATTGGTCTGGCCTTATACAGGTGACCTACAGCAAGGGACGCTGCAACACATGACTGACTGTTGGCAAAACTGCAAATTTAGGTGAACCTTGTTTTCACCTTGACATTCATCTGTTTCAGTTTCTGTCCTTTCTTCCTTCTTTTACCCCTAAGCCAGCCCTCATGGCCAGTTGATTCATCATCTCAGGCCTCAAAATTATACCATTCTTGGGCTTTCCTGGTAGCGCAGCTGGTAAAGACTCCGCCTGCAATTCTGGAGACCCCAGTTCAATTCCTGGGTCGGGAAGATACCTCTGGAGAAGGGATTGGCTAATCATTCCAGTATTCTTGGGCTTTCCTGGAGGCTCAGCTGGTAAAGAATCTGCCTGCAATGTGGGAGACCTGGGTTCGATTCCTGGGTTGGGAAGATCCCCTGGAGTAGGGAATGGCTACCCACTCCAGTATTCTGGCTTGGAGAATTCCATGGACTGTATACTCCATGGTCGCAGAGTCGGTCGGTCATGATTGAGTGACTTCCATTTCACTTTACTTCAGCCCTCCAAATCTTCTCACCTAGGCCTGCTAATGCCATACTACTCAGTACAGTTAGGTGTCTTCATGACCATTCATATAAAACCCAAGATATCCCTTCGCTAATCTGAAATATTAATCCCTATTAGTGCCCATAAGGGCTTCCCAGGTGGTGCTAGAGGTAAAGAACCTACCTGCCAATGCAGAAGACATAAGAGATGCAGGTTTGATCCTTGGGTCAGGAAGATCCCCTGAAGAAGGAAATGGCAACCCACTCCAGTATTCTTACCTGAAGAACACTCAGCAAAATATGCCCATCAAAATAATATGTATTTTAACAGTTATTTATAAACAATATTTTTCTTCTTGTGGTTTAGTCACTAAGTTGTGTCTGACTCTTATACCCAATGGACTGTTACCCACCAGACCTCTCTGTCCATGGAGTTTCCCAGGCAAGAATACTAGAGTGGATTGCTGTTTACTTCTTCAGGGCATCTTCCTGACCCAGGGATTGAATCCAGGTCTCCTTCACTAAGGCAGATCTCCTGCATTGCATGCAGATTCTCTACCAACTGAGCCACCAGGGAAGTCTCCCTCCTTTTTATTCCCTTCTACTAAATGATTAGTTGCTCTATGTTTGGATTTTTCTGTGTGAGGAAGAAATGTTTTGATTTTCTAAGATCACAAAGTGTAATTGACCAACTATATAATTAGAGTTGATTTTAGAAGTGAAATGCTCATCTGGGAGTCAAAAGGCTTGGCTTGTATTCCAGCTCCAGTATTATGCACCTGTCAGATCTTGGAAAAACACTCAATTTCTCTGATGTTTTTTCTTCTCATTTCTAATCTACTGAGAAATTTGGACCTGGTGATTTTTTAAGTACATCCTTCAGTAGCAGTTCTGATCTATTTTTTATAAGTCTGTAATTGTGTAATAACAATCATCAGAAGGCAACTGCATGTTGTCTATATTATCATTTCAGTCCATTTAGTATAATTCAAGATTCAAGAGATCACATGCTCAAATCCTATCCTTTAGGCAGAGTATTATGAAACTCATGTTTAAATGAAACAAACAAAAAATGCATGGAAATGCTTGAATGTCCTTCAAGCTTGTATAGCTAGTACATTTTGAATGAGGAATAGAACTTGAGTTTTCTGATTCTTAATCCAACCAAGGTTAAAGTGAAATCTGGGGCAGATTTCCAGAGATGATTTCTCTTTCTCTGCAAGAATTAACACGTGTGCATGCTTAATGATTTGTTAGTGCCAAGTCTTTCCACTATAAAGAACATTTAGTAGTACTTACTATACTGTAAGCAGTTGGCCAAAAGGCTTGTGGAGTGCATTGTGGCTGCTCTCACCAGCATGCCCTGGCACTCAGGCTATACCTAACAGATTCAGTATTTGCCTGCACTAATTACAAAGAATCTTGTGCCCACAGAACATAACTTGCTTATCACTTCTATTCTGTTTACAATGGTTGAGGCCAAGATTAGAAGGATGATGGGAGGGAGAAGGAGGGAAGAAGGAAGACAGAGAGAGACAGAGGCATAGCACTGTCTACAGGGAGATAAGAAGTAGTGTGGGGGAAAATGAGCTTCCTAAAGGAATAAACAATACTTAGAACACCAAACTGAACCTGATCATATCACAGTTGAAATGGATAGCAATATCACAGAATTAGTCCTTAACCTTTGTCCAAACAGGAACCTGCTTCTTCACCAATTCTGTGAAGAACTGTGAAACAAGATTCATGAAAATGGTCATAATAATGGAGACCATATTTCTTTGGCTTTGTTGTTGAGACTGGAAGCACCTGGCTTAGTTAAGCATATTGTTCATATCATGGTTCATTATTTTCATCTTTTCAGACAAAGATCTTGTATCAAATATTTAACATACTGGTACTGGATTTCCTTTCTCTTTATTCCCTTTTCCCTCCTACCTCATAGGTGATCATACCAATATAAATATTGATATCTAATGTTGGTTTGTGATCTTTTGAAAATGTATATTACTTTGTTTGAATATATAGTTAATATACTTCAGTGGTATTATCCTAGATATCATTCTATTTATTAACATTCACCATTATTATTGTTTTATGAAAAACTGTATTTTTTGGATCTATAGTTATATGTTTATCAGGCCTATCTTCCTTTGTCTGTGGCATGGTGTGCCTCTGCCACTTATTGTCCAGCCACCTTTCCAGGGATGGACACTGGATTGTCTCTGACTCTGGATCATCATGAACAACATTGCAATGAACATAACTGTACTTGTCCTTTATAGACCGTGGGGGTGATTTCTTTGGGACATTAAACCAGAGCAGAATTGCTGCCTAATGGGATCTTTATCTCTTTAGTTAGGGTATACCGATCCCACCAACAGGGTGCGAAGATACTTCAGCCCATGTTTCCAGCCACGTGTGACATTATCCACAAATTATAGCCAGTCCAGAAGGCTTAATCTATCCTTATCCTTATCTTTATTTGCATTCTCTAAACAAATTTCAGTATTCGTTTGTTTGCTTGTCTGCCTTTTAAATTTTATTTTAAAAAATTTAGCTTTAAAAAATCAACTAAATTAGCTAATTTTTAGCTAAAAATTAGCTTTTGCAAATTTAAAAAATCTTACTGATTTTGCAAATACACTATGTCTTCACTAATCACTATTCTTTTTGGTTTTAGATATTTCAAATATCTTCCCTAATATATTATTTTTTTTAATTTGGTCATTATGTACTTAATCCCCTAATATATCAATTCATATTCAATGGCTTCCATTTTTAGAAGGAAATTGGGATAGTTTATATGTGAACAATGTGTCTTTCTTGGGGAAATTTGACAGAGAAGCTGACCAGTTGTGTTAGACCCAAAGTTACTAAAATATATCAGGTAGACAGAGGAATCCATATGACCCCTGCTGTCAAGAAAAGCTAGTGATCATAAATCCTTAATTTCGGATATAATTAATTTAAATAAGTTTTTAAGTGACTAATTATAAGATACTTTTCTATAATTTTTATGTTATATATAAAATTTTTGTCTCTTTTATGCATTTTTATATTGTAACTTTATAGTTACATATGTAAATAAATGCATATCTTATGTAATATATTGTCTGTAATCCATGTAAAATCAAATATTAAATAGGAACCAACTTTCATTTTTCCCTAAATAGTAAACCCATCTTCACAATACTACCCATTCTACAGTTCACTATTTTCCATTGACTTGTGTTACCCCCTCTAGTATATTTGAAACTGCTGTAAGGCCATGGAAATGAACTTTTTATTTTCTTTTCAAAAATGAGATTTTTCTGTTCTTTTCTTTCTGTTTTCAAAAATGAAAAATGAATGTTTTGGTTTCTTCCACTGAAATTTTATATCTTTGTCCTCTTACGGATTAATCAGTGTGCTCCAAATATGTTACTGAAAAATTTGCTAATAAAAATTCAAGGCACTTGAACAAAAACAACTTTGAGTAGTTACATGCTATAAATTCTCAATTTGTCTAATTGGGTCCTAGCAACTCCTAAACGTGGTATCATTCACATAAATTTAAAATTACATGTTGTCAGAGGATGCTGTGTTCACTCTAGGCACCTTAAAAACATTGTCTCCCCTACATAAGAGTCACTCAAGGAACTTCATTCCTGAGTTTTTTTTTTTTTTTTTTTAAGTCACTTATGTTCATATACAAGGGAAGTGAATTTATTGAATTATTCAAGAGAACAACAGAGAAAGATCATGATTTAGGCATATGTTTGGAAATAAGTGGTAAAGATCATCTCAGTGTCAAAGGGATTAAGAGGACAGATAACAGGGGAAGGATTATCTCATTCTCTTTTCTAACTGGGCTGGCTTCGCCTTATCAACCCAGAGTCAGTGGCAGCAGGAGAAGTTTTATAGGCTGTTTCTCTTCACTATTTATAGAGGTGTGGTGCCTGGAGCATTTCATGATCATTTTTATTTGCACCAGTCAACCCTCATTACCCTACTTTCCTAGGACAATAGAATTATAAAACCGCTATGTCAGTCTGCCCTATCCTTTTCCACTAATAACTTTTGATCCCAGAGGCTAATTTCAGCCAGACCTGGCAGATTGGCAAAGGGCTTATCAGTTCTGTAAAAAACAAAGTCACTTACAGGGAAGTATGACAGTCTACACACCTCGCCCCATGAATGGACCTAATAGAGGTAAGCTTAGCTAAAAGGCTTCAAGTGTTCAAATTGATTACACACAAATTTGCTGGATGAGCTTGAAAATAACCTAATTTCAGCAAAGTGTGTTCAGTTGAAATAGTCTGTTTGAAATACATTTAATAAAACCCAGATCCTTGAGCCTGTTCACATAATAACTTAGCAAAAGTATTATTAATTAACAAATATAAAAATCATTTTTAGCATAGTTTGCAACTTATTTCAGTTTTCTCAATAATCCTAATCATATACTGCAGTATTTTTAAAATGATTACTAATATTTAAAAAAGAGAAGATATTTTATTATTATTTTTATCTATTTCAGAAACTATTCATTTTAAAAATCAATGTCAAATACTAATTCCCTTCCAATTACTTTTTTCATCACATGTATTGACTTCCTTTTCTACTGCATTTTCTTAAAAAAGGATTTTTTCTTTTATTACTATGAGTCTATAACTGTATGACAAGCTTTTTTCATGTTTTCTTATTTTTCTGAAAATTTACTGTGATGAGTCATTTTCAACTACTCCTGAATTCTGTTTTAATGTATAGTTCCAAATTTCTGATATTTATGTGTCCTTTCTGATTTGCTTTTGTCATTGGATTAATTGAAATTTTATATTTCACACCCAATAAGCTAGTATAATCAAACAATAATTTTCTATGTAAAACATGGTATTTTAACTAAGTTCTCTCTTTCTTACAGTCACATACAGACACACACACACACAAAACAGTAATGTTAAGGAGTTGCAGTGTTAAGGACTCTTAAGTATTGTCTTCTTATTTGGTTTATATTTGACTTTATGAATATACTTGTTCTTAGGCTTGTTGCTAATAGTACAAAATAACTTGTACTTTTTGTTTATAAAATTGGAGACTTTGAATCAGGGCCTATAAAGAATTACCTCTCCATTTGCCTAGTATACCCATGTTAAATTGTTATTGAGATCTACATATTACTAGGAAGAAATTGGGTTAATGTACATTTACATACATAAGCAAAGGTTCTCATAGTTGGAATCAATGAAAATGTTGGCCAGTTATGTTAAGGGTTTTGAAGTTATTTATTAAAGCATGTCAGATGGCTAGAATAGCCTCTTTCAGAGCCAGGGGCCGAGAAAAGATCAAGAAACTGCTTAAACAGAATTCAAGAGAACAGGAGGGGAATGCCTTCTCCACAGAAATGTGGGTCAGTGTAGAACTGGAGTTTTTGGTCTGCAGTACCCTTGAGACTCAAACTCTTCATGACTCAAGCTTTCTGACTTTGCAGAAGTAGGCTTTTGGGTAACAATTGTGTTGAAATACTGACATCAACTTTATAAATAAGCCATGGAGAGAAGTACCATTCCTTGTTCAGGAACAGTTTCTATATCTCCACTGAGGCATCAGTCCCAATAGTGATGGTGGTAGCAAAAAAGAGAGGCACAGAGTCACAGAAATTTGATCATCAAGGGTCCACCAGGTAGTATGGCTGGGCTATGATCCACCTGGTAGCCAGGGACCAGACCACCTCTTAGAAAAGATTAAAGGTTTTTGCTTGTGTTTATTTTGATTTTGTGACTCTAGGTCTTCTCTGCTAGTAGAAGTGGTAGTATAGCCTCAGCTTTAGGAACAGTATGCAGCTGAGTCAGAGGTGATAAGCTTCTCCAGCTTTCACTGCTAGGCTAGAATAACCAGGAATGCCCTTTGGATATGTGAAAGCATTCTTTGGGGCTTCCCAGATGGCTCAGTGATGAAGAATCCACCAACCAAGGCAGGAGATACAGAATAAGTGAGTTTGATCCCTGGGTCATGAAGATTCCCTGGAGAAGGAAATGGCAAGCCACTCCAGCAGTTTTGCCTGGAAGATTCCACGGACAGAGGAGCCTAGATGGCTACAGTTTATACCCTCTCAAAGAGTCAGACAAGACTGAGCAACTGAGAACATCATGAAGCATTTTTAGAGTGCATTTTTCCTCTTTCTTTTCCTCCTATCCATACTTCCTCTCTTCCTTCCTTCTGGTTTGAGACTTTTCCTTGTCTTTTTTTTTTTATAATCCTCTTGGAGGCAGTCTAGATTAGCTTGCAGTATTTTCATAGTTTTTGAACTTTTGCGATATATATTTGATTCTTCAACTATCCAGCATTATTTTGGTTTGAAAGTTTAAATAATGTGCTAATATTTTACTAAAACTTTATCAACTACCTTGTTTTAGTAAATACTGTTTTTTCATACATTCCTCAATTTTTAGATATTTATATGTAGCTTGCTTGTTTTAACTGCTATTTACATGATCTTAATAAGACATCATTATTTTTGTCAATTTCCCTATTAGAAAAGTTACGTGATTTTTTTCACTACTAAAAGCAATGCTTTCATATATGCTGTACATATTTCTTTATAGCTAGTGTCAGAGTTTCTTCAAGGTGGATATAAAGGAGTGGAATGGCTTCGCCAAGGATCTGGACAGGAGTCTTCAAATTCCTTCGTATGGCTGAATTGTTTTTTTTAAGTTACCTTAATAATTTAGACTCCCATTTTTAAAATGCTGTCAAACTATACACACTCCTCAAATTTCAAATATCTAATTGTTTTAGTTAGTAGAGATAGCAAAGTGAAGTGAAGTCGCTCAGTCTTGTCCAACTCTTTGCGACCCTGCAGACTGTAGCCTACCAGGCTCCTCTGTCGATGGGATTCTCCAGGCAAGAATACTGGAGTGGGTTGCCATTCCCTTCTCCAGGGGATCTTCCTGACCCAGGGATCAAACCCAGGTCTCCTCCATTGCAGACAGATGCTTTACTCTCTGAGCCACCAGGGAAGATAGGTTAGAGATAGCAAAGTACCCCAATATTCACTGGCCATTCAGTTTTCTTTTCCAGGTTTTCTGTCCATATTCCTTGCTCTTTTATTAAATCAGGCTCTGGCCTTTTAAAATTGAAAAAAAAATATATGTAAATATGGGGTTCCCTAATGGCTCAGTTGATAAAGAAACTGCCTGCAATGCAAGAGTCTCAGGAGACATGGGTTTGGTTCCTGGGTTGGAAGAATCCCCTGGAGGAGGGCATGGCAACCCACTCCAGTACTCTTGCCTGGAGAATCCTATGGACAGAGAAGCCTGGGAGCTACAGTCCATAGGGCCGCCAAGAGTCAGACAGGACTGAAGCAACTTAGCACATGTGTGTGCATCCATGCACACACACAGACCCAGAAGCATATATAAATACAAGGTTGGTTCTATTCTGAGGGTAGGTCACAAGCTTTTTCAGCTTTCACTTTAGTCTCTTGAAACATGACTCTTGGAGAACAAAGTTTTATATATCTTTTTCAAATTAAGTTTTGCCTTTTGAAAGCCTCACATGTTTTCATTTTAGACAAATCTGTTATTATTTTTCTCTATGGGTTTCACCTTTATGGTTTTTTAGAAATATTTTTTCTTATTCTATAAAATAGATGTTTGCCTATATTGTCTCATAAAATTTGCAGTTTTATTATTTTATTTTACTCATAGTAATTAAAACCTATGAAAATTATTTTTGTGTATAATGTGATAGAGGGATCTAAGTTAATCTTTTCTCAGGTAGACAGCTAATTTTCCCAGACTCTTTATTGATTAATTTACATATCTACTATGAACTGTTTCTGGGTTCTTTATTTTATTTTGTTGTTGTTTAGTTGGTAAGTGGTGTCGAACTGTTTTGCAATCCTATGGACTGTAGCCCAACAGGCTCCTCTGTCCATGGGATTTCCCTGACAAGAATATTGGAGTGGGTTGACCTTTCCTTCCCCAGGGAGTCTTTCTGACCCAATGATCAAACCTGCATCTCCTTCATTGGCAGGTGGGTTCTTTACCACTGAGCCCCCAAGGAAGCCTTATTTTTATTTTATTGGTTGTCAAAACTAAATTATTATAAATATCTTTAGTATTATGCTAATAGACTCTTTATATTTGGTAATTACCTTCCCAGTTCTTAGTTCTATTAGTGATCTTTCTATATATGTATTTTTAATGACTACTCAAGCTCTTTCTCTTGCACTATGAAATTGGAAAGTTAGTCAAGATCTGCGAAAAAAACTTGTCCAAACTTTTATCATAATTTCACTATAATGATGGAGATGAATTACATGAAATATGTTTTCTAATCAATGAAGATTTTTTTCATTTATGTAGATATTCAGAACAGGAATATTTCAAAATCAAGGTTGGGAGAAGATTTTATTTCATTTATTGAGGTTAAGGGTTTGATAAATCTGCATAAGCATCAGTGATGGATATCATAAAAGGCAATCCTGCACTGGATGCAAAGTTGGACTGCATAACCTTCAAAATCCCATATAATTCCAAAGTTCTAGGTAGTAAAACAAGCTATGAAGACTAATGTATGAATATTACTTTTGCTGTGAAACTAGGAAAATTGTTCCATTTTCCTGAGTTCCTTTTATTATCTCTAAACTGGCATTGATCATGTTGTTGTTCAGCTGGTAAGTCATGTACAACTCTTTGAGACCTCATGGACTGCAACATGCCAGGCTCCCCTGTTCTTTACTATGTCCCAAACTTTGCTCAGATTCATGTCCATTGAATTGGTGATGCTATCTAACCATATCATCCTTTGTTGCTCCCTTCTCCTTTTGATTTCAATCGTTTCAAAATAAGCTTGGAAGGATTAACTAAACATCTCCTAACACATTACATGTTTTTCTGACTCACAACACAATTAGTTGCTTTTTCTATCTCTGTAATAATTTGCAGCATCTTCGGCGCTTCCAAGGTGGCACTCGTCGTAGAGAATCTGCCTGCCAGTGCAAGATATGCAGTAGACACAGGTGCAAACCTTGGGTCAGAAAGGTTCCCTGGAGTAGGAAATGGCAACCCACTTCAGTATTCTTGCCTGGGAAATCCCATGGACAGAGAGCCTGGCAGGCTTCAGTCCATGGGGTTGCAAAGAGTCTGACACGACTGAGCACAGCACAGCAAGCACAACAGGGACTAAAGCACTCCTTATAAAATAATAATTGTCACAAAATCATTAATGATAACCTTAAACTTATATGGTAAACTATCCAAATCAAATCTCTAATTTTATGCTAAAATATGTTTGGTTCTGAAACCTCAACACTAGATTAGTTCAAACTGTTGCATAGGAATGCTTTTTGAGGGTTCAGGAGACTTATTTCTAAAAATGAGATTCATATCACAGCATTCTTACAGTGCTCTTACCAGAGTTCTATATATCAGAATCACTCTTTAGCAATATATTCACAAAAATAAAAAATAAACAAGAAGTTTTAAAAAACACTGTAATGAGTATTACAAACCTTTGGTACTTTATCTGCTTTAATTGCCTTAAGCTTTTCACTTTTGCCACTTTTTTTACTCTTTTTCTCACACTCTCTATTTCTAAATCTATTTTCTTTTGAGAAAAACAAGATTAATGTTACACCAAAACTGCAAACACATTTTCCAGTCACTCCCATTCTGCATGTTCTTTTATTACACTAAATTATTATTGAACTGGTTATTACTGGCATACAAAATCCTAAATAAGATTAAAAACATTTTTGCCATTTACTTTTCATTCTTAAATTCTATCCTTTGTTACACTCGTTCTCACTACCTATTTTTGTTTTTCTGTCTAAAATTTGCCTTTTATCCCCAAGTTCATTCTCCCTCTCTATGCAGATATGCACAGAGAAAACTACATAAGAATGATGTAAGTCCTGATTGCAGTTATGTGGAATTTACAGGAAAAACGAATCAAACTTGTCCTTTCTACAGATGAGCTCACACTCTTCCTTTCTCCCATTGAAAATAAAAAGTCAGGGAAGAAATCCAAATCAGAACCTTTATCCCAATGCCAATAATTTATTTCCAACTTTTCTGCTTCACCAAAAAAGTCTCTTACTCCAAATGTCTCACCGATGCACTTTCCTCAGAAAACAAAGCAAAATGCACAGAACTAGAAACTCAAGAAGAAAGGATAAAGCTACGTAATTCAAACTTCTGACAAATCACTATAACAATATTGTTTATTGTTCTGTTTTTTATTGAAAATAAAGATGGGGTAGGAATCATGCCACTTGCTGATGTAAAAACTGTATATAAACTGTGTAGATATTCTCATTATCTTCTTATTAAATTTAGGATTTAATTCACACTCCTCTCTATGAACTGCATGATGCCCCCACCCACATGTGATTGGATATTTCCTGTCACCTTTCCACTAACTTTCCCCAAGGCCAACATCTGTTTGTTTTGTTCTCTTTACTCACAACACCTGGGTGAGTTCTACTGTATAGGTTTTTGATAAATACTTTTACACATATGATTTAAGAGATACCTACAAAGATACTATTTTAAAAATACACTGTTTGTAAAGGACACTTTTTATAAATGAAATTTCTCATAGCTAAGTTACCTACTACCTAGTACTCTCTCATATACATATGGGCTTTCTTTAATAATTTGTTTCTTTCTGAAATGATTTGCCTACTGTATCAAAAATTTGATAAAAATGGAAGAAATTATATTATCTTATTAATATCCCATTTATTGAGTAGCATTATGTTGCCACTTTTTAGTTCTGTTGTGCATATATTAATAATATTTCTAAAAGAAAAATTTGATGTTATAGCAATAATAAAAACATAACCTAAGAGGGAAGAGGAGGCTTCCCAGGTGGCACTAGGGAGAAAGAAACTGCCTGCCAATACAGGAGATGTAAGAGATGTGGGTTCAATCCCCTGGTTGGGAAGATCCCCTGGAGAAGAGCATGGCAACCCACTCCAGTATTCTTGCCTAGGGAATCCCATGGACAGAGGAGCCTGGCAGGCTACAATCCATGGGGTCACAAAGAGTCAAACATAGCTGAAGTCAAACATAACTTAGCACATAGCACACACAGGGTAATAAGAAAGCTGTTCTACATATCTTAGCCAATGGACTTTTATTTCAACTGCTGGTATGTCCCCCAAGTGCCACTTTCACCCTCAATGTCACATTTTCAAGTTGGTACTTTTCCAAGCCTTGACAAGTGGATTAGTAGGCCAGTGTTCCACCATGCCATTTCAGAAGCAAAGGGCTTTCCTTCTTCCTCTTTCCAATTGAAACTTAAGGCTTTTTAAGATAAAAATTGGTTAACTTGATGAACAAATCCATACTAGCTTGCTAATAAAAGATACTGAAGGCAAAGCATTTTGTTTCGGGGTCCTTCCACTTGGGTTCACATTTAAAAAGCGACATTCGGATGATAAATAGATGAATGTCTCTAATGGTGGGAATACAAAGAAAGCCAGAAGGACAATTGTCTGTTCTTTATTTTATCCTCATAGAACTGGTAATTAGGGTATACAGAATCTCATGGGACTTTATGGTTTTCCTTTAAAGTGCTCTGCTATAGGCTGTTCATTTATTCATTTATCCAATAATTTACTATCACTAATCTTCCTAGTCTATGTGCTGTTAAGAGAAGGAGGAAGTCCCTAAACCTGAGCAAAATTGCCCTTTCTCTTAGGGACAAAACTATACAAACCTATAAAACATTAGAAATGCTTAGAACATTTTTTAATTCTTTTCTCACTTATACTTGGCTTTCCATTAATCACAATTCAGGTGCCACTTAGTTATCTTAAGTCACTGTTATACATTTTCAAATGGGTGAGTCTGAACAAGTAACTTTAACTCAATTATTATGTGATCTTAGTAAAAATATAAAGTTCTTCAGGGCTTATTTGGTAGCTCTGCTGGTAAAGAATCCACCTGTAAGGTGGGAGACATGGGTTCGATCCCTAGGTTGGGAAGATCTCCTGGAGAAGGGATAGGCTACCCAATCCAGTACTCTGCCCTGGAGAACTTGATGGACAGAGGAACCTAGTAGGTTACAGTCCATGGGGTCACAAAGAATTGGACACAACTGAGCGACTTTCACTTTTACTTTCATCAAGTTCTTCCAGATTCTCAAAGAGTGTTGGCTACAATCTATGTCCCCTAACAGATCCATACCTTTGGTATGATCTTATTTCTCCAAAACACTGGTGTACACAGGGAATCTTGAACATACTGCATATGACCTTGTTTTTGTGATATTACCCTAGGGAATTGGTGAGTCAATTAACATATATGGAGTCTATGCTGATTGAAAGTTCTATTTAATCATTAACAAAATTTCTAGATCATTTTTTAGAAATATATACTGCATGCTAATTGGTTGTATATTGATTATACATACATATAAGTAGAAACATAAAGGCCTAGTCAGAGTATTTCTGCTCCCTATAGGCTCTTAAATATGAGAAAATTTTGATGACAGGGCTGAAAACAATCTTTGAGAGTCCTGAGGCAGCTTGGTAGGCAATCTAGCCGAAAAAATGGGCATATTGAGCAAAGAAATGAACAAGCAAAATAGTCTCAAGTAGTAGAAGAGCAGGTAGATCAATGGCAAAGGATCAGACTAGGAGGAGTTGGGAGTGGGGGCAATAAATTAAACTGATGTGGATCCTTGAAGACCAGTGTGTGAATAAAAATGCATGTCATTTGTCCTGCCTAGCGGAGGAAAAGGCCCATAACCTGAAACAGGTCATTTGGCTAACAGGACTCTGGAGAGAGCCCAAGTCAACCTTCTCAGTACCAAACAGACAAAGGGAATTAAAAATATATCATTTAGTAACAAGTGGGCTTACAAGAGCAAATACAAAAGAAACTGAGTTATACATAATTGAATATATAGTTTTATCTACCAGACTGCTCTTTCCCCAAAAGACTGATATAGTTACATGCAAGATACAGTGAAAATATTGAATATAAATCGGAGTTAAAAATTGATGCCTCTGGTATATATAAAGTTTAACTTTTTCCCCTTATAACAAGAATGCCTGCACATCTCAAATGCAGCTCAGCTTACTTTCCCAGACAATTGCAACCTGACTGCTCCAAGGTGCTTGATTTCCAGCTCATCGATCCTAATTATTTCTCTTCTCCACTCAGAGTTAAATATACCTTAATGGATCTTAAATCTGCCTGACAAAGAGGCTGACTTAGAGACTCATCTTATTCATGACATACAATTATTAATTAATGAGGGTCAGCTGCATAAAGGGATTGCAGCTGATATGGGTAATAAGGGAAAGCACTCCAGGCTGAATTATGCACTGGAGAACAGGAAAGAGTACATTTTATTAGAATCATCAAAATTTCCGGTTTCCAAACTAATTAATTTAACTCTTTCTGTTGTTTAAACAAATTGTATTTATGTCTTTCATATTACTGCAATTTCCTTATAGCAAATAAAATGCCTGTGTCTTTTCATTTGGAGCAATAAGCTTCCTTCCTACAACAGTTAAATTTTGTCCTGGTATCACAGTTTATCCTTTTTTACTGTTGGGTGGGGGTCAAACAGAGTGTGCATTGTTAATCTTCGAAGCTTTAGTCAATGCTGGCAATCCATAGTAACTGAGAAACTAACAGAGAAAGAGAGAGAGAAATCTCTATAGGCTCCCTCAATCCTCTTTCCCAGCCAAAGAAAAATGCTTTGCGACAAAGTGACAATTAACTTAAACCTGCTTTTTCCCTTCTGGGACATTCCCTCCACCTGAATACACTCTGGTTATCTAATATTATTTGAGAATATATTTGAGAATGTTCCTCTCATGAGAGTGTTCTTTTGAAGTTTGAGATCTTATTAAAGCAAAAGATGTCTGATGACCTTAGCTTCAACCAGCTGAACTATATCACAGACCAGATGTGCAGACTCTCTTGAGGAGAAGATCTGTTTAAAAATCAAAATGAAAAAAAAAAATCCACAATGCTTCAAGCGAACTAATAACTTACTTCCATTAGGGATATCACAATTATTGGAATGCATTCTTAATAAGAATTTACAACATAGGCTTCCTTGGCCAACCACTTGACTAGCCAGATATGACAATTAAGATTTTCACCCTTGCTTTCCTTTTAGAGGTATCTGAAATGATATGGACTTATTTCAGTCTCTCCTGATTCCCATGTTTTGGTTCCAGGCAACATGGGATTTGGATCCACCTTGTTACTGTTTTTAAGTCACTAAATCATGTCTGACTCTTTGGACTACATGGACCCCATGGAGTACAGCATGCCAGGCTTCCCTGTCCTTCACTATCTCCCAGAGTTTGCTCAAAGTCATATCCATTGAGTCAGTGATGCCATTCAATCATCTCATCCTCTGTCACCCCCTTCTCCTCTTGCCCTCAATTTTTACTAGCATCAAAATATTTTCCTATAACATCAGGTGGCCAAATTATTGGAGTTTAAGCTTCAGCATCAGTTCTTTCAATAAGTATTCAGAGTTCATTTCCTTTAGGATGAACTGGTTTGATCTTGCTGTCCAAGGGACTCTGAAGAGTCTTCTCCAGCACCATAATTCAAAAGTATCAATTTTTCGGTGCTCAGCCTTCTTTGGCTATCTGATGTGCATTGAAAAAGACCCTGATACTGGGAAAGATTGAGTGCAGGAGGAGAAGGGGGCCACAGAGGATGAGATGGTTAGATAGCATCATCGACTCAATGGATGTGAGTTTGAGCAAACCTCAGGAGGTAGTGAAGGACAGGGAAGCATGAGTGCTATAATTCATGGGGTCACAAAAAGTTGTACATGACTTAGCAACAGAACAACAAACAAGAACTGCCTTCTTTATGGTTCAACTCTCACATCTGTACATGGCTACTCGAAAAACCATATATTTGACTATATGGACCTTTTTAATACACTATCTAGGTTTGTCGTAACTTTTCTTCCAAGGAGCAAAGGTCTTTTAATTTTGTTATTGCAGTCACCATCCACAGTGATTTTGGAGCCCCTCAAAATAAAATCTGACACTGTTTCCATTTTTCTCCCATCTATTTGCCATGAAGTAATGAGACCAGATGCCATGATCTGAGTTTTTTGAATGTTGTGTTTCAAGCCAGCTTTTCACTCTCTTTCACACTCTTCAAGAGGCTCTTTAGTTCCTCTGCTTTTTGCCGTTAAAGCGGGATCCACCTTATAGATGCATATGCTTAGTGATTTTTACACTATGCTTGTTTATTAATTTATTGTTCATTAAAATGTAAAATCCTGGAGGCTAAGATTGTCTACTTAGTTTGCTTTACATGGTAGCTTCTTTATATGCTGTATATGTTAGATTTTGAAAATTACTTGTTGATAATTTTGAAGAGATAAAATGGAATGGGCTCTTTAAATTTCCTGCTCAAAGAACTGTGAGCGTTGAATAAATTTTAGTGTGTTGTTAAATAACACAGTTCAGCAATTTTCTTTTAATAAGATAGTTATCTTTGTTGGCTTCTAGATTTATGCTTTCTTTAGTCTAATTATTTGAAACTCTCCGCTATGAGAGTTCTCTTCTATGACCTTTGGCTCTTTGCTTGTCTGTGTTTGTCTCTGAGATTTGCTCTACTGTTACTGTTTCCATCTCTCCACTCCAACAAGCAGTAGGTCTATGCTCTTTCCTTCAGGCAGAAACATCCCCAGGATGTAAAGTTTCCATATTACTTCAGCTAACTACACATTTAGGTCTATCCTTAGCCCTGTGCACTCTCCATTCTCCTGTTTTTCTATCTTTCTTCTCAACAAAGGAACCCAGGTGATTTCTTAAGGATACAATAGAAATGGGTGTGTTTTGAAGCTGAGTGGGAGAATTGTTTCAATTTTGGAGTCTAAAAATATCACCGAACATCCTGAAATCAGCTTGTATAAGTTTGTGACAATAGCTATGAACTTGCTTGCAGGATTTAAGTTGGATCATATGCATTTGTGAAGTACAATATTCATGTTTACTAAGCATACATTTTACTCATAGAGTATTGATAAGAACTCAAATAGGATTATTTATACAAGTAAAGATTTTCATTAAAAATGTAGACTTATGAAAACTATAAGGTCATTTTAGAAAAGTTTTGTCTAGTTAATCTTTAAGTTTGTGACTGTCAATTTTCAGATATATAGTATTCTTCAAAATGTGTTTTTTCTCTCTCTCTTCTCCCAAATGACTCAGGTCAAGAACCAAAGTGGAGAAGGCAATGGCAACCCATGCCAGTACTCTTGCCTGGAAAATCCCAAGGACAAAGGAGCCTGGTAGGCTGCAGTCCATGGGATTGCGAAGAGTCGGACACGACTGAGTGACTTCACTTTCACTTTTCACCATCATGCTTTGGAGAATGAAATGGCTATCCACTCCATTGTTCTTGCCTGGAGAATCCCAGGGGCGGAGGAGGGCTGCCATCTATGGGGTCGCACAGAGTCAGACATGATTGATGTGGCTTAGCAGCAGCAGCAGCAGCAGCAGCAAAAACCAAAGTATACATACTTAGTTGATTCAGCCTGAAAGTTTTAGGATTCTTTGTCTAGCTTTCACATAAATTAACCTTATTGCAATTTGGCTGATGAGAGTAAATGTTAGATGCAAATTACTCTTTTGGCTATCCTTCAAAATGGAATATGCAATTGGTATTATTTCTTTAGAAAACTGGATATAATTCTATTGGTTGCCCAAAAGGTTAGTTCAGGTTTTCCAGTAACGTCTTATGGAAAAACCTGAATGAATAAGAAGGTTGGCCCAAGTCTTGCTGGTGAGTGAAGTTCAATATGGTTTTTACATCTCTTTTCATTCCCTTTTCTGGTTTACTCTCATCATAACATCTAAGCCCAACCAATGAAACTCAAGGTATTCTCTAGGTAGAAATGAACTTTTTCTTGACACAAAGTCTTGGCCCATCCAAGGCAGGTTGCACTGCCACTCTTAGAACACCCTTAGTTACATCCCCAAAAAGATCTATTTGAAGACCTATTTCTAGAAACTAACACATATGGTGCTAATATAAAATAAGAAGCCTTTAATTTCTCTACTCTTCTTTTTCAAATCCTAGGTAGAAGATGAAACTTCTGGAGCAGGAATAAAAGAAGTCCCTATTTTAATATCAGTGTTTCACTTTGAAACTTAGATTCCTAGCATTCTTTCCTTTTCACATTTGGACATTATTAAATTTTATATATTTTCTCCCCAAATAAATGCTGCTGTATATAAAGACTGGCTCTGTTATAGGGTAACACTTGCTTCTGTGGTTTTCATGAAGTGAAAGTCACTCAGTCGTGTTCAACTCTCTGTGACCCCATGGACTATACAGTCCATGGGATTCCCCAGGCCAGAATACTGGAGTGGGTAGCCTCTCCCTTCTCTAGGGGATCTTCCCAATCCAGGGATTGAACCCAGGTCTCCCACATTGCAAGCCAATTCTTTACCTGCTGAATCACAAGGGAAGGCCTTTGAAAAATTAATTTTTTGTTGTTATCCATGAATAGTGGATATCAACTTTCTCAGAAAACTTTTTTTTTTTTTTTTTAGTAGAGGCTTATCCTATCTAACCACAAACGAAGAGCTTTGGTGAATATTCCAGGCATCTTGCAGGTTTCTTAAAACAATAACTTTAGACAAGGGAGTAATTTTGTATATTTCAGTTCACAGCATGTAGAGATAACTACTTTCAAAATTAAATACACTAATAAGAAATGTTTAAATAAACTGGGATTTAATTTTAGGATTATAAATTACTTGAAAAAAGTGAAGAATTACATATGTAACCCAATATTTGTATCAACATGGACAAATATTTAAATAATTTATTATCAAAATTACTTAAGTCCTAGTATGAGGGGTGTATTATCCTTTACTCTTCCCTTGACTTTGCTTTTTTACACACAAGGTCTTTAGTCAATAAGCCCCTCGTTTTATTGAAATCTCTAGGAAAAAAATTCACACTTACTGCTTAATTATTGCTGCCCTGATTGTGGTAGGTGTGAAGAAAGTACACAAGAAAGCAGGAAAAACTTACCACCTTAATGTTAAGGGACACCATAAATATGCTTTTATCTTTGTTCATGTTAATTAAATGTATTGGTAGAATCAACTGTTGCAAAATGCTATAAATAACTTTTCTTGAAAATTCTTTTGTTCTCTTTTCCATTTTACTCACAAATAACTAGAATTTAACTACTAGGCATACATAATTTAAGCGCATTGTTTGATGCATAAATATGTGTAGTTATGGGCCAATCAATATAAGCAACATGTTTATTATTCCTGAAAGTATTTAATATTGATAATATGTTGAGCATGACTACTGTTACAATTTTTGGTAGCACAGTACCTTAAATGTATATAGCTCTTTGAGTTATCTTAGATTATCTTGTTAATAAAGATTTCAGTGGTTAACATTTGTTCATTCACTCAAAAAAAATATGTTTCTTGAATTCTTACTACATGTTTGGCATTCTTCTAGGCGCTAGAAATACAATAGTGATAAAGAATAATAAGACAAGCAAAAGGAAAGCAAGAAAAGAAAAGCAGCCAGAAAGAAGGAATTACTAAGCTAGAGTGCATTTATTGGATTGCATTCTCATAATGTTAAATAGTTTTGCATCAACTAGATATTGACATTAACATGAAAATGATAAATTTCACATTTTAAAAGAACAAGTGATACACAACTTATTTTACATATATGTGACTGAATTAACAAATTATATAAACTATTATAGAAAGTAAACATCATCAACATGGCACCTTGGTTAAACACATAAGAATATAAACATATTACATTCTAACATAATATACATCAGTATAATTATGCTTTAAATTGGAAATGGTAACAAATATAAAATCCTACTATTATAAGTTAAACAATGTAAGTTAAGCTGTTAGGAACTCATACAAGCTGCTCTTAGCTTCAGAAATCACTTCTTTGGAATTTTGAACAGAATAACTAAATAGTACATGTTGATTTAAAATCAGGGTCTTTTTTTTGCAAGTTGGATTTTAACATATAAGCTTAGAGATAATGAGACATAAAGAGTAGTTTGCCAAAAATAAGAAAATTTTAAAAGCAATATTTCTAAAGTAGGGAATATTCATGTTGCAATAGCAAAATGGGGTTCCTCCTAGGGATTAGGGATTCCTGCCGTATCACCCTCACAACAGACCTCAAGGTGTGCTACCTTTCACGCAGTATCTGTTTGACTATAAACATCTCATTAACTCTTGTTTGCCTCCTCTCAACAACAATACACACATCTTTTCTTACAAAGATACCTAACTTAAAGTTTCACTTAAATTGCTAATTGAAAACAGCTTCAACTTTATTCCTTCAAAGCAACTTATTTTTATAAATATTTAAATTGTCATATATATAAAAGAGAGAGAGATGAGACAGATACAGGGACAGACGGAGAAATTTAAAATGAGAATTTTGAAGTGGGTACTTATAAACTTATTCCAGTTTTATGTGTTACCTTGACATAAGGTGATATTGCCTGAAGTAGGAAATGACATCTCACTCCAGGATTCTTGGCTGGAAAATTCCATGAACAGAGGAGCCTGGCAGGCTACAGCCCATGGGGTAGCAAAGAGTCTGACACAACTGAGCAACTGAGCACACACAAAGTGGTATCAGCAGGGCCTCAAATAGCTGAGTTGCAAGTTATCCTCTCCACTCTGCTCCCATGGAAACAATCTCTACCCAAATTACCCCACTCGCCATCAAATGGATCAAGTGCAGCTCCCACTTGATCTTACTATCTATGAGAAGCAAATTTCAGTTCCTTGACAACCAGCGTGCTCAGTCGCTTCAGTCGTGACCAACTCTCTGCAACCCTATGGACCATGGCCTGCCAGGTTCTTCTGTCCATGGGATTCTCCAAGCAAGAATACAAGAGTGGGTTACCATTTTCCTCCAAATCTGACCTGAGACAAGCCAAAACAACCAATAGCCAATCAGCACAATTATGCAAACAAGCCAATCACAATCTCCCACAGGAACAGAGGACAATCCACACTTTTGATTCTACATTTTCTCTGGCTTTTCACTCTGTTTGTCAGTGCAAACTCCATGACGTTCTGTACGGCATGAGATGTCCTCCTTCCCTGGCTTGTGAGCTTATGTAATTAAAAAACTGCTGTTGTCAATCTAACCTGACCCATGCTGGGTGTCCTGTGTTCAGGGAACCCCATAACCCTAGAATGAGAATATCTCCTTCATCTTTGGCAATAAACAGAAGACAATGAAACACAATTGCACCATGCTACACCTAAGAATTTTAAGTATAATAAAAAATGTCTCAAAAAATCCAGGCATGGATATTTGGAAACAATCCATTTAAAATCTTACATCACACACAGAGTATATTAATGACGCCATAAAAAAAGACATGCATAAAATTAGAAGAAATAGTAACAAACATGCTCAAATTTCTTAAAGAGAAAGAATTTTAAAATGTGATTTCTATATCAAAGAAAACATACAAAACAAAATAGAAAAATAAGTACAGAGTGATAGAAGCAGTAAAATAAAAAGAAAACAAGATTTAAATTTCTATGTGTCAGAAGCCATAACAACTAGAACAAAATACTTGACCATTTGATAAATTTTGGGAAATATTTGAAACTACATAATAGGTATATATAAAGATAGCTTGTGACCCAGTAAAGAAAGACAAATGCCACACAGAAAAAAATAATGTGACCATTTAAAACACAGTAAAAGAATTATAATTGGTGTATAAATATGTAACTTTCTATTTCATGAGGATTAAGTTGAGCATTTTCTCTAGTAATGATTTTGTTTTTCCTGTTTCATTAGCAAAGATTCTAAAAATGAATATGTTCATTTACTTGTGAGTCAAATGAGACAGATGATCCCATAGTGACAGTATATGTTGCTAAATCTTTACAAAAAGCAATTTATATATATCAAACTTAAATGTATTCATACTTTTTGATTTATTACTAAGAAACAAGGACAAAATTTATACACAGAGATGGTTATCACAGCATAATCTGTGACAATGAAACAATGATAACAGTCTTGTTTTCAACAAGGGACAATTTGAAGCCATACTGAGATACACACAAATGATGGAAAACCATGCAGCCATTAAAAGTTATGTTTTATGAATAATTGTAATGCAGTGACAGTTATATGTTATAAAAATAAATTATGATGAACTTTGCATAAACATCACATTTTAACTGTGATGGTGAAATAAATCCCAAGGAAGAATATAGTTAGGGATTTTCAAAATTCTAACAGTTGTTATCTCTGAATGGTACTTTTCAGATGATTTTTATTACAATAAATTGTTTGCATGTTGTAGTCTCTCCAGTGAACATGTGTTACTATGTATAAAAATCAATTTGATAACCGATATCTTTTTTTTTTGAATTTAGAGAAAAAATATAGCATTGGGTCAAATGCTTCAAGTAATTACCAAGTAATGGAAAACACAAGATACAATATTTACTTTGATAAAAAAAATTCATTTGTTACACAAGAAGTGTAAAGTGGAAGTCGATAAGCATAAATTATTTCAAGTTCCTAAGTATTAATAAAAAGGAAAGGGATTTTGGAGATTGTTTTGTTAACTTTGCTTTGTTTTTTTGTCTTGGTTTGTTTTTGTTTCATTTTTGAAGACTAAAGAATTGAGTAAGTTTCTAGGCTAAGTTAAAGGACCTAATAGAGTAGAAGAAATTTAAGATATTCTGTGAAGCACAGTCTTGGAGGAGGCAAAAGTATGCAGCTCAGAAAAAATGCACAAGTCAAAGGTTTAAACTTAAATAAAGGCATGAGTGTTTTTTCCTTTGAAAGAAAAGGACAAAAGATGAGAATGAGTGAAATAGTGATAAAGTTATAATTGAAAAGTAAAGATAAACTCTACCTTATCACGAAGCCTTGACATTATTATTTCAGGTTATCATCAGAGAGTGAGAAGGATGGGGTGGGATGAGTGTAAATGGAAGGCCTAGGGTGTGAACAGCTGCCACTGGGGTTGCAATGAGGTCTTCCCTACTGGCTCATGAAAAGGTGACCATACAGTTGTGAAGGCAATTTTTCCTTCAAAACTAACTGATTGTAAAGATGGCTAAAATGCTTGAAGATGGTGTTTTTAGGGTTGGAGGATTTTCAGTGATTGTGTTAAAATTTTAAGGGAAGATAAATTTGGAGGAGTCAGTGAGAATGTACTTAAAATATACATTTGAGGTAAGTCTTGGTAAATAGGGAAGTACATCTAGAAGGATATTGGAAAAGGCAGTCAAAGTCTGTGCACCAAGGACACATGAAGAAAACTATGAGTGGGAGAGTGATGTAGGAGGCAGTTCTTACTTTGCCATTTGTTGCCTAAGGAAACAAAACCACTGTCTCTTTGACATCTGTACATATCCCTATATCTGATATACATATATATAATTTCTTAATAATTACTTAAACATCCCTAGATATTTATATATTTGAGAATATATATATAAGAATTTATAAATCATAGCTTTAAAAATTTTTGAAACTTTCCCCATTTTTACAATCTTTTCTCTATACTAGGGAAAATATTGGTGTTTTATAATTGTTTAGATATGGTTTTCAGTAATTATTTTTCTTAAACAATACAATTCTTTAAAATTATACAATTATTAGAAATTTTTAAAAATCTGCAATTATTATAAAATGGGAGAATTACTTCTTTATGAGAACAGACCCTGTTTACAATGGTGTGTATAATAACCTCAGTGCCCCTTAATGACTCTACATATTAAATTATATGGATGCATTTTCCCAACTGGGAGAATTATTAAATAGAAAACTGATTTATTGCATTTATTGCTAAGCCACTTATTATAAAAGTCTTCTCTACTTCAGTTCTCCTGAATCAGTGCAATCATTTAGTCACAAGTAGCAATTTATTTTTTAAAAAATTAAATAAAATGGGAATCAAATTTAAGAGACTAGATGAAGGGAGATGAGATTAATACATCAAGTTTTGCAGAACCAGTGATTTTTGAAAATCATGTATATTAATATATATTTTAAAGATCAAAAGTCATGCAAAGATGGGGAAAATAAAAAACAGAACATCATGGACCTAACAAAAGCAGAAGATATTAAGAAGAGGTGGCAAGAATACATGGAAGAACCATATAAAAAAGATCTTAATGACCTGGATAACCATGACCATGTGATCATTCACCTAGAGACAGACATTTTGGAGTGTGAAGTCACATGGGTCTAGGAAACATCACTACAAACAAAACTAGTGGGGGTGATGGAATTCCAATTTAGCTATCTCAAATCCTAAAAGATGATGCTGTTAAAGTGCTACACTCAATATGCCAGCAAATATGGAAACCTCAGCAGTGGCCATAGGACTGGAAATGGTCTGCTTTCATTCCAATCCCAAAGAAGGGCAATGCCAAAGAATGGTCAAATTATTGCACAATTGCAATCATTTCACATGCTAGGAAAGTAATGCTCAAAGTCCTCCAAGCTAGGCTTCAATAGTATGTGAACTGAGAATTTCCAGATGGACAAGCTGGATTCAGAAAAGGCAGAGGAACGACAGATCATATTGCCAACATCTGTTATAATAGAAAAAGAAAGAAGCATCAACTTCTTCTTCATTGACTACTCTAAGATCTTTCACTGTGTAGATCACAACAAACTGTGGAAAATTCTTCAAGAGATGGCAATACCAGACCACCTTACCTGCCTCCTATGAAACCTGTATGCAGGTCAAGAAGTAACAGTTAGAACAGGACATGGAACAATGAACTGGTTCCAAATTAGGAAAGGGGTACATCAAGGCTGTATATTGTCATCTTGCTTATTTAACTTCTAAGCAGAACACATCATTTAAAATGTCAGGCTGGATGAAGCACAAGCAGGAATCAAGATTGCTGGGAGAAATATCAATAACATCAGATATGCAGATGGCACCACCCTTATGACAGAAAGTGAAGAACTAAAGAGCCTCTTGATGAAAGTCAAAGAGCAGAGTGAAAAAAAAGACTTAAAACTCAACATTCAAAAACAGAGTTCATGGCATCTGGTGCCATCATTTCATGGCAAATAGAGGCGAAACAATGGAAACACTGAGAGACTTTATTTTTTGGGGCTCCAAAATCACTGCAGATAGTGACTGCAGCCTTGAAATTAAAAAATGATTGCTCCTTGGAAGAAAAGCTAAGACCAAACTAGACAGCATATTAAAAAGCAGAGACATTATTTTGCCAACAAAGTTCTGTCTAGTCAAAACTATGGTTTTTCCGGTAGTCAGGTATGGATGTGAGAGTTAAATTATACAGAAAGCTGAGCACCAAAGAAATGATGCTTTTAAATTGTGGTGTTCAAGACTCTTGAGAGTCCCTTGGACTGCAAGGAGATCCAACCAGTCAGTCCTAAAGGAAATCAGTCCTGAATATTCATTGGAAGGACTGTTGCTGAAAGTGAAGCTCCAGTACTTTGGCCACCTGATGCAAAGACCTGACTCACTGGAAAAGACCCTGATGCTCAGAAGGATTGGAAGTGAGAGGAGAAGGGGATGATGGAGGATGAGATGGTTGGATGTCATCACCGCCTCAATGAACATGAATTTGAGCAAACTCTGGGAGATGGTTAATGATGGGGAAGCCTGGCATGCTGCAGTTCATGGGGTCGCAAAGATTGGGACATGGCTGAGCAACTGAACAAGAACAATAAAGGTCAAAAATCCATTCACAGATCTTCATAACTTCTTTAGTATCTCTTTAATTAGGTGGTCTCTGGGTCTGTGAATGGTTTTTAAAAGACCTAATAAAAATGTAATTCATCATGACTAAGGCTATATTTAGATTTAGACACCAAATTTACATCTATGGGAAAGTATTCACCAATGTACTAATCAAGATACAGTTTGAGATTCTATTTCAACAAACAACAATTGTTTCAACAAACAATTCTATTTCAACAACCCACAGGGTCACAAAACTTCAGCTTTGCAGAATGCACTGAGAAAATATTTCCTGACCTGGACCTTGGCTAAGTAATTTATACTTCGTAATTATGATACTAGCAAAATTCTAACATATTACTCTACTTCTTTCTAGTAGTGATACTAGTGAATAATTTAAAAAAAGAGAGAGAGAATCTCAGTAAACCCAAATCATTACTATTAGCATGTTCAATGTGCTAAGTCATTTCAATTGTGTCTGACTTTTTACTACCCCATGGTCTATGGCCCACCAAGCTCCTCTATCCATGGGACTATGCAGACAAGAATATTGGGATGGGTTGCCATTTCCTTCTCTAGGGGATCTTTTTGACCTAGGATAAAACCTGCATCTCTTATATTTCCTACATTGGTATGCAGGTTCTTTACCACCAGGGCCACCTCGAAAGCCCACTCTTGACATAGGAATATTGAAACAATTCAAATTAATTCATAAGCAAGGTAAGCACACTTATTATGAGAAATTTAAATTGCTTTCTTAGGCGAGTGTGAATATACATGTGTTTATGTAACTGTGCATTTCTTCTATGTACATTTCATTGATATTTATTTAAATATTATTTATTGTGATCTTCAAACCAATATTTCCTAAATATTATGGACTTCAACTGCTACTATGGTTATCCAAGGGCTTCCCAGGTGGTGCTAGTGGTGAGAACTTGTCTACCAATGCAAGAGATGTAAGAGACATGTGTTCAATCCCTTGGTAGGGAAGATCCCCTGGAGGAGGGCATGGCAATCCATTTCAGTATTCTTGGAGAATCCAATGTGCAGAGGAGACTGGAGAGCTATATAACCCACAGGGTCACAGAGTTGCACATGACTGTTTCAACTTAGCACCTACACATGGTAGTCAAAGCAAATTTCATTTCACTTTATTTTCTTAACCTAAGACTGCATATAGCTGAGCTATTGGATATAATAGGAATTGGATAAGATTTTTCTAACTTAAAATAGCATTTAATTATTACGTGACAACTCTTGAAAAGACTTAAACCAAGTTAAAAATCTGGGAACTCCTATGGTCAGCTCTACACAGAATCATATGTGATGAATCACAGTGCAGAACTGACAGTAATGTAAAACTGTTTTAAAGTTTTACTTTTATCTCTAAGAACTTAGAAAATAACTTCATAGATGTGATATAACTTAAAAATATTGCTTCTGTCTTCTCTGCCATTCCTTTCCCACTTCTGGAGCCTCTGCGTTTATTTCCTATGCCTTATTGTGAAAGTTTGCTTCCCCATTTATTCTTTGTCTCTTGTCCACTTGCTCTCTACTCAGTCTTTTGCTTTGCAGTCATAAGATATGCACTGGTGACTGGTGAAATTTCGTGCAGTTGGGTTAGTTCAGTTCGGTTCACTCACTCAGTCATGTCCAACTCTTTGTGACCCCATGGACTGCAGCATGCCAGACTTCCCTGTCCATCATCAACTACTGAAGCTTGCTCAAACTCGTGTTCATCGAGTCAGATGAACAGAGTTCATATCATCCTCTGACGTCCACTTTTCTTCCCACTTTCAATCTTTCCCAGCATCAGGGTCTTCTCCAATGAGTCAGTTCTTTGAATCAGGTGGCCAAAGATTTGGAGTTTCAGCTTCAGCATCAGTGCTTCCAATGAGTATTCAGGACTGGTTGATTTCCTTTGGGATTGACTGGTTGGATCTCCTTGCAGTCCAAGGGACTCTCAAGAGTCTTCTCCAACACCACAGTTCAAAAGCATCAATTCATCGGCACTCAGCTTTCTTTCTAGTCCAGCTTTCACATCCATACATGACTACTGGAAAAACCATAGCTTTCACTAGATGGATTTTTGTTGGCAAAGTAATGTCTCTCTCTTTTCTTTTAATATGCTGTCTAGGTTGGTCATAGCTTTTCTTCGAAGGAGAAAGCATCTTTTAATTTCATGGCTGCAGTCACCATCTGCAGTAATTTTGAAGCCCCCCAAAATAAATTCTCTCATTGTTTCCCCATCTATTTGCCATGAAGTGATAGAACCAGATGCCATGATCTTAGTTTTCTGAATGTTGAGCTTTAAGCCAATTTTTTTCACTCTCCTCTTTCACTTTCATCAAGAGGCTCTTTAGTTCTTTTTCACTTTCTGCCATAGGGTGGTGTTTTCTCTCTATCTGAGGTTATTGATATTTCTCCTGGTAAACTTGATTCCAGCTTGCACTTCATCCAGCCTGGCATTTTGCATGATGTACTCTGTATTTAAGTTAAATAATCAGGGTAATAATATGCAATTTTGACAAACTCCTTTCCCCATTTGGAACAAATCTGTGGATCCATGTCCAGTTCTAACTGTTGCTTCTTGACCTGCATACAGGTTTCTCTAGAGGGAGGCCCAGTAGTCTGATATTCTCATTTCTTGAAGAATTTTATAGTTTGTTGTGATCCACATAGTCAAAGGCTTTGGTGTAGTCAATAAAGCAGATGTTTTTCTGGAACTTTCTTGCTTTTTCGATGATTCAGCAGATGTTGGCAATTTGATCTCTGGTTCCTCTGCCTTTTCTAAATCCAGCTTGAACATCTGGAAGTTCATGGTTCACATATTATTGATGCCTGGCTTGGAGGATTTTGAGCATTACTTTACTAGAGTGTGAGATGAGCGCAATTGTGCACTCAGTTTGAGCATTCTTTGGCATTGCCTTTCTTTGGGACTGCAACGAAAACGAATATTTTTCCAGTCCTGTGGCCACTGTTGTGTTTCGCATATTTACTGGCATATTGAGTGTAGCACTTTCACAGCATCATCCTTTAGGATTTGAAATAACTCAACTGGAATTCCATCACCTCCACTAGCTTTGTTCACAGTGATGCTTCGTTAAGCTCTCTTTACTTTGCATCCCAGGATGTTGGATGTTGGCCCTAGGTGAGTGATCACACCATCATGGTTATCTGAGTCATGAAGATCTTTTTGCAACCTCTTCTTAATATCTTCTGCTTCTGTTAGGTCCATAACATTTCTGTCCTTTATTGTGCCCATCTTTGCATGAAATATTCCCTTGGTATCTTTAATTTTCTTGGAGAGATCTCTCGTCTTTCCCTTTCTATTGTTTTTCTCCATTTCTTTGCAGTGAAAACTGAGGAACCAGTTGGGTTAAGAGAGGAGGGAAACAGAGAATTTGAGTTAGTGAAGAGATTTTTTTTATGAATTATTGATAGAGTGAAAAATCAGGGCCACTCATCCTGTAGGAATGTAAATTCTTATTTTTCAGATTTGGAACCTGAAGATCAGAGAAAGTGAACTATTAGCTAAAGTGAAATGAGATGTATGTGAGATTATTGCTATTCTACATTTTTTATTTCAATCCTAGTACTTTTCTCCTCTTATCACATAGATTTTGGCCACTGTAATTTACAAAAACATTTTTTAAATACGGAGAAAATTATTTTAAATAATCATATCCTGAAACTCTCTTACCATCTTAGAATTTATTATTGTATACAAATACAGTCACACTTTGAGCCAAACATGTGCATACATGTTCATATACACACAACTTTCCATTTCAATTGACAAGTAGCTCTTTTGCTGGCTATAACACTAATAATTAAAAAAAGGAAAGAGAGCCATTCTTAAATGTGCCTGTGTAAACTCCTCCACTGAATTTAATCCCCAATGCCTGAATATTTCAGAAAGACAGACAAAATAAAACAGGATAGCCAGAGAGATATTATAATAGATCTGTGTCAAAGACTACTGGTGAAAGTGAAAGTGTTAGTCGCTCAATCGTGTCCAACTCTTTGCAGCTCCATGGAGTGTAGCCCACTAGGCTTCTCTGTCTATGGAATTTCCAGGCAAGAATACTGGACTGGTTGCCATTGTCTTCTCCAGGGGATCTTCCTGACCTAGGGATTGAACCCAGGTCTCCTGCACTGTGGGTTCAATTCCTAAGTCAGGAAGATCCGGTCTCAACCACCAGGGAAGCCCATATATCTGATTTATTCTCTTTCATATATGTGTTATTGATTCTCTTTCCTGGTTGTACAACTAGACTACAGGTTCTGGCATTCCATGTAATCAGTGCTTAATTCTAATGAATGAATTATAAATAAGAGTAATGCCTACATTCTACTACCAGAATTAGCCTTGTGTATCTCTCATGCTCTGAGTCAGACTTCTTGACCACCTCCGAGCTGAATAGAAGGTGGCTTCAAAGATCTGAAAGAGCATGAAAC
Source organism: Antilocapra americana (assembly GCA_007570785.1). Lineage (NCBI taxonomy): Eukaryota > Metazoa > Chordata > Mammalia > Artiodactyla > Antilocapridae > Antilocapra > Antilocapra americana. Next base: position 48,241,334 of record ML660197.1, on the reverse strand, counting down.
TACAAAATAGAAGGATTCTGGGCTTGCAGATAAGCCCACAGAAGGGTGTGGATAAAAAAAATAATCATTTACTTTGATAATCGACAGATATTTGAGAATTTGTGTAAACTAATTTGAGTAGCTAAATTAGGCATCTGAAGGACAGTGCTGACATGAAAATACAAAATAATATTTAGGTAGAATATTTAAGAAGAGAGAAGGTGTGAAAAAAATGTTTCATTCTTTTTGTCACTGTTTATATCTCTCACTTCTTTGATGGTATTTCTTTAAGGTCACTGCTGCTGCTGCTAAGTCACTTCAGTCGTGTCCAACTCTGTGTGACCCCATAGACGGGAGCCCACCAGTCTCCCCGGTCCCTGGGATTCTCCAGGGAAGAATACTGAAGTTGGCTGCTATTTCCCTCTCCAATGCATGAAAGTGAAAAGTAAAAGTGAAGCCTCTCAGTCCTCTCAGTCGAGCCCAACTCTTAGCAACCCCATGGACTGCAGCCTACCAGGCTTCTCCGTCCATGGGATTTTTCCAGGCAAGAGTACTGGAGTGGGATGCCATTGTAATTCAGTCTTAATTTTCCTCTTCAAATCTCTTTGTGAGAATGACCACAATGTTCATGCAGTCTACCTTCTCATCTTTATACTATCCTTTGGGATTTCTAAGTTCTCGACACTCTGACTTACAACAAAATAAGGCAAAACAGAAAGACTTGGCTCTTTCACTGTCAGTCCAACATTGATATCTGTAGGGTTATTAGGTTTGGCAATGGAAGTTAGTTAACTGTTAGAAATTAGAGGACAGATAAGAAATGTCTGGGGCTTCCCTGATGGCTCAGCAGGTTAAGAATCTACCTGCAATGCAGGAGACACAGAAAATGTGGGTTCAATCCCTGGGTCAGGAAGATCCCCTGGAGGAAGGAATGGCAACCACTCCAGTATTCTTGCCTGGAAAATTCCATGGACAGGGAACCCTGGTGGGCTATAGCCTATGTGGTCACAAAGAGTAGGACATGACTGAGCACACAAGAAATGTTTGATCAAGGACAAGGACCCCAGGATCTGACTCATAACACATGGAAGCCCAGGAGGCCCTTGAAAATGTGAAGTCATAGTAGGAGCCCAAGAGTCCACTGAATGTACCAGGAACCTGGCATCTATCTACTTTAGGAAGAAGGCTACTGAATTTGGGCAGCTGGCTTGAGGTGAACAGTGTGCTTCTATGTTCACCACAAGTGAAAATATGAATCAGAAAATGCAATTTTCTTTTATATAAATACCATTTTGAATGCATACTCAGAGAGCAGATTTAAAGTTATATCTCATATTGCATATATGAGATATATGCAATATCTCATATCTCATATCTCATATTCATAATTCAAGTCTTTATAGTCTAAGGATCAACCTAAGAGTTTGACTATAGGCAATGTACATCTATGTATGGGAGAGATAGCAATTGAGATGATGAACACATCTTGAAAAAGTGACTGAGGGAACATTATCATTCTGCCTTGAGTATGGCCTACACTCTTCTTCTACTTGCACTTTTTCATAATAGTGATATTAACTAGTGATTATTGAGTTTATACCATAAACTACATATAGTAAACCATCCCAGGCTAGACTTATAGAATTAGAAAACAGATTAAAATATGCTTGCTGGGTACAAATTAATAAGTATATACTCTGTCCAACAGAATGCTACAAGGTATTGGTAGATAAAACAAGCAAAAAAAAAAAATCCTGTAATTATCTTTGGGAATAACATTTTTGTAAACATCTGTAAACATCTGACTTGGCCAATAGACTGATGAATTGAATAACAGGAGCAGATTCCAACTGGAGCAAACAGAAACCTCATTTGTGGTGTCACACCTGCTTAGGGACACAGCTTTCCTTATGGTCTGAATTTAAAAAGTCCCTAAATAGAGCAGTCAAGTACTCCACAGACCATTCCTCACAGTGCCTGCTGCCTGCCCAGGGGGGGATTCCTGCAGAAAGTGTTGGCATCACAAAATGTTGCCAGGCCAACATGAGGATTGGGCTTCCATCCCAGTAACACTAAGTACCAAGAGGCAGGAAAGGGGAACAGCTGGCAGATGTTATGTCCACATGCAGCAACCTCCCCCGCTTTACTCTTGAAGGATGAAAACAGTCTTTTTACATCTGGGCCTGGGGTTGCCAGATGTAAACCCCTGTTAGCCGGCTACATCTGGAAGAATACACATATCAAAAAGAGATTTCATCCAGGGACAGCTCAAAGCTGTAAGATAAAAAATGAAAGAGAGCATACAAGTGTTTAAGGTACTGAACCAAGCATGTTTCTGGATTATATCCACTTTTGTTATCAGATGCAGTGAAATTTGAGAAACTCCCCTTCCACAGTAAGACCTGATCATTAGCAATGTACTTTAGCAACTTCATTCTGATGCAAATTTGTTATTCTTTTACTTCTCCAGTCTTAGTGCGGCCTTTAATCTGAAGAAATGGTTCATAATAAATAAGTTTATTTGAACATTATTATGTATATATACATATACATACTAATATCATCTATGAATATGTCTGATTATTTGTTTAGAACAAATTAGGATATGTAAAAGGCAGGCCCTTTTATGTCCATCTGAAAAATGGGGCTACTCCTAATTACATTAGAGTGTGATGTATTAAAATAAGACATTCCAGAAGCCTTTAAACTAGTCCTCGAAAATAAAAATTGCTATGTAAATGTTATCTTTGAACTTCCCAATTTCTCAGTATTCTGACAGGTTTTTATCCAAATTGCAATCATTTTTCTGGTTCTTTGTTTCTAACTTTTCTATTTTTTTCTTTTAAATAAATTTTGATATATGAGATTTATTCACAAGATATTAAAACAGATTATCGAGGCATAGGTATGGGCACTTTGTATTTTTACAAATGTTCATAGCCTTTCCTCACACTTTTGAATTAAAGATGCAGCATTAATATTTGGGCATCTCTTAATCATCCATGTTTTCTTCTTTATTTCTATACTAATATAGAAAGTTTGCCTTCTATTTTAAATAAAGGAATCATGAACCTCTTAATTGTTCAGGCATAAGATCTTGGGGTCCTAATCATCATTTACTGCTGACTCATTGCTGTCACTCCAAAGTAAGGCTAAGCCTAATAGATCCTATCCCAGTAGTGCCTGTCCACAGTCTGTGGATTATAAGGTATGTGTTTCAGTCAGAATAGTCAATTTCAAATAATAGAAAAGCTGCCAAATCTGGCTTAAAATTTAATAAAGATGATTTATTGACATATGTGTTTCTAGCTTCCAAAGGTAGAGAAAATATCACGGTAGTTTGATCTAGGTTTCTGCTCCATCTCTATGATTCTCTTGGTTACTCTTTTTTTCTATTGTAGGTTCTATATTATTTTTTTTTGTTTTTGATTTTGTTCTTTATTTTTATTTGAGGTGGCTACTCCCATAGCAGGAAAATGGCTATAGCAATTCCAATGTCAGTTGGACACAAACCACAATACCCAGGTGAGAGGATTCAAGTTTTCACAAAGATCATATCAGTGTATTGTTCTGCATTCTGATTAGTCTAGTCATGCAGTCATCTTGTAACAGTCTCTGTGATTAGGTAAATGTGATGCACTGAGTCACTAAAATTTGGGTTTTGTGCCTCTCTTGCTCAGCTTTTAATTTCTATCAGTGCTTGACCTGTCTTAGAATCTTCTTCATCTGAATATGGTTAAGTTCCATCTCTACAGATGCTATATAAATAACTATAGGTGTATTTATGCCCACCAGACTTAACCATGGGGGACAGTAGTCAAAGTTATGTGCATGTTTTGCGGTAACAACAAAAATTGCTTACCATGAAGATGCCTTTGAGATGTCTTGGTAAACAGAGTATTGGGAGGGTAAGGTTATAGGAGATGGAGTTCTGTTGAGTAAATTTAATGAAGATTCAAGGAAGTAGACAATTCTGGATGGAGAATTGTCATAAAACTTGGACATTTCAGTGACTGGCATCTTCAAATTTGATATCTAGTCATGGTAGTGCTTCCCTGGTGGCTCAGTCACTAAAGAGTCTGCCTGCAATGTGTGCCTGCAATGTGATCTCTGGGTTGGGAAGATCCCTGGAGAAGGAAATGGCAACCTACTCCAGAATTCTTGGCTGGAGAATTCCATGAAAAGAGGAGCCTGGTAGGCTATAGTCCATGGGGTCACAAAGAGTCAGACACGACTGCGTGACTAACTTCCACTTTTTTCACTTTCATTGTAGTGCAGGCAACTGCCTTTATCTTTCTCAAGTGGAAGGGATTCTGAGCAGGCAATCACAAAATTTACCACATTCATTTAAAATGAATCACATTTTACTAATTCTCTAAATCACAAACACAATACATTAAAATTGCTGCATTCATTTCTGTGTGTGTGCATGTGCTCTCAGTTATGACTGACTCTTTGTTACTCCGTGGACTGCAGCCTGCCAGGCTCCTCTGTCCATGGGATTTCCAGGCAAGAATACTGGAGTAGGTTGCCATTTCCTACTCCAGAGCATCTTCTCACCCCATATATTGAAAACGCATCTCTTATGTCTCCTGCATTGGCAGGCAGATTCTTAACCACTGGCACCACCTGGGAAGCTGCATTAATGGTATGTGTTAAATTCTTATTTATAGACTCACACTGAAAATTATTCTTCAGATGAAGCAAGTGACCCCATTGAATTTTATGTGGTTTATTCAAGATTTCAGTTCAGTCAGTTCAGTTGCTCATTTGTCTCTGATCCCTTGTGACCCCATGGACCACAGCACACCAGGCCTTCCTGTCCATCATCAGCTCCCGGAGTTTGCTTGAATTCACATGCATTGAGTTGATAATGCCATTCAATCATCTCTTCCTCTGTTGTCGCCTTCTCCTCTTGCCTTCAATCTTCCCCAGCACCAGGGTCTTTTCAACTGAATCCGGTCTTCACATCAGGTGCCCAAAGTATTGGAGTTTCAGCTTCAACATCAGTCCTTCCAATGAACAGTCAAGATTGATTTCCTTTAGGATGGACTGATTGGATCTCCTTGCAGTCCATTTAGCCTGATATAAAAATATCTATCATTTATAAATGTTAATTTTGACATGAAGTATTTTAGGAAATTTACATTCACTAAAACACCTAGCCACCAAACAAAACTGATATATCTGTCCTGTTATTCTCATTTTGTGAATAAGAAAACAAAACTGAATAAAGTAAAATCTTTAGTCAATGTCATGCACATAGCATATTGGCATATCTGTATTTCTCTGCTAGGTATCATTGTTTCTTTAAAGAAATATTGAGATTCTGGACTTTTAGGAATCAGATTTTGCAAAAGTTTTAGCAGTAGCAAGACACAAACCGCATGATTTTCTAAAGCAACAATATTTGACTTCATAATATAATTTTGGAAACTATGCAATTCAGAGTGTTCTTAATATCGACACTCAACTTCCTCTGTCATTGATGGATCATAATAAAGATCAAATGTATTTCATTATAAATGGAACAATAAAGAAGCAGAACAAATGGAACATTTTCTTTGGTTACCCAACATCAGAAACTACTGCATTTTTCATGACTATAAGTTCAATATTAATTTCCGAAGGTATTTTATGTTGTGTTTATTGTGCTTATTTCTTTGATTAAATCCATTTTCTTGCAATATAAATGTCATATATCAGGGTTGACCTTGCTCTAACTTACGATTTTTTTCATTGATTTTAATTTAGTCCTTGTGAATAAGTCCTCAAAACAAGACTGCTGAAACTGAATCTGAGTTTCCCTGAATTGAAGTGAAGTGAAGTTGCTCAGTCGTGTCCAACTCTTTGCGACCCCGTGGATAGTAACCCACCAGGCTCCTCCGTCCATGGTATTCTCCAGGCAAGAATACTGGAGTGGGTTGCCATTTCCTTCTCCAGGGGATCTTCCAGACCCAGGGATTGAACCCAGGTGTCCTGCACTGAGGGCAGATGCTTTAAACTCTGAGCCATTAGTGCACACAAATGCACCAAAATCTTGGGAAATGGAAGTGCCACAAAAATGTAGACATTTTAAACAGGAAAATTCTGTTCTCAATCAAATAAAAAAAAAATTTGTTAGGATATCTTTGGTTTTGCCAGAGATTGAGAAACAGAGGAAAGAGAAGACTGGAGAACTCAGAAAAAATGACTACCAAAGGCATTTTTTTCTTGATGCATGTATTTTCTCATTGGAATGAAGTATAAGCATATTCTTTTATTCCTTTTGACCAAGAAATGGACTATGCTCAACATGGGAAAATATAGTTTAAAAGAACTTTATACTATCTTCTAAGTCATGGAATATATAATCTGCAACAGATAAATCTTCTCTTTTTTAACTTCTTTTCTAAATTTCAAGAAACTCCTTTCATAGATCAAACTTCCTTTCCAAAGACCTAATTTCAAATACTACACTTTAAACTTCAGTTTTCCATGTTATATCAAAGAACAATAAATGTAAATGTAACAGTTAAACTCTCAATAATTCATTCTGTAAGAACAATTCAAAGGGAATACCACAATTAAGCTATTGATGGAGATGTGATATCAGAGAGGCATTACACACAATTAACTTTTTTTCTGCTTTAAGAGGAATTTATATGAGCAAAACCATTAAGCCGGGTAAGCAGAAAGGACCTGATTGGCTATTTACACTTTAAGTTTTATAATGCACTTGCCAGAAGGAAATGATTCTGAAATTTATTTTTTAATTCCATCAGGATTAAAATTAAGATTTTCTTAGACTATTAAGTCAAAATAAGTATGCAAATATCTGAACAGTGGCCTATCATCTGATCTACTGAGAGAATTTCATTCACAAGCTTAGCTATGAAAATAATTTTGAGTTTCCTTCAATATACCTGACAATAGGTAACAATATATTGTTTTAATTATAACACTGTAAAAATAAGTTTTCTTCATGCTATAAACAGCTGTTCATAAAAAATAAATAAATAAAACAATGGTGAGCAAGCATGTTTCATCCATTACTGACAAGGAAAAGGATGTTTATAGAAACATTTTAATCATTTAAATTGTTGCTGTAGCTTGATGCAAACTGTCTCTCCAAAACATATGTTTTTCATTGTCTGAATCATATTTTTCCATCTCAGCAGGGAATTAACTTGAGCTGATATTACCATAATAACAGAAAGATTTACTGATACTCATTTCTCAATAAACAGATGCTGACGTCTATGGAGGTCAATGTGGAAAGTACCTGAAAAGAAAATTGCAAAGTTATTTCTGCTAATGACTATCAGATACTAAACAAACGTTGTGATTCATAGTGATTCATTAGAAAAATTTCTCCATCCCTTTAATATATGCATAGAATAACTCAAACCAACTTCATTACAGCCTTGTAATTGTCAAGTTTGTCCTGGCTTTAATTCACTGCATTGTTTGAAAAATTATGATAAATACATACAATCTTATCAACAGAGGTTTATACCCAGGAGCTTAAACATGGCCGTTTGAAAACTACTGTAAAATGAGAAAATTCCCATTTGAACATTATTTCCAATGCTGAATGCAAAGTTTACTGTGAAAATGGCCACACATTTGGCATTGCTTGAAATAAAATTTAGATCCTTTTATCATCAAATGCATTTGTGAAGAGTCTTCAGGTGTCTAACCCTTGGCAAGTTATTGCACAAAATGATTCCACAGGAAAGCTGTTCCTAGCTAGAAGTAGGCTCTCTGTGAATTAGTGTCACCTCTGAGCTGTGCTGATGATCAAATAGAAACCAATTAGGAAGGTCTGAAGAGTAGCCATTAAAACAATGCTCACCACAAGTCATCTGCTCTCTAGTGAAGTGCCAACCTGAAGTACACAAGGATCACCCTGGTAGCATAAGAGGTACCTGTCTCAAAATATACAATGCAGTGCTTGATTGCTGAAAAGCATTAGTAGAGTTGAACCCTCAATGTGCAGCAGTCTGGAAACATACATCTTTTTGAGTCAAGGAATGTTTAACATGAGCTTCCCTGGTGGCTCAGTGGTAAAGAATCTGCCTGCAATGTAGGAGATGCAGGAGATATGGGTTTGATCCCTGGGTCAGGAAGATCCCCTGGAGGAGGAAACAGTGATTCACTCCAGTATTCTTGCCTGAAGAAATCCAAGGACAGTGGAGCCTGGCAGGCTACAGTCCATGGAATTGCAAAAGTGTCGGATAAAACTGAGCACACAGCTCACAATGTTTAACACCTTATCAAATATTCATGTGAGGAACTGGATGAGGAACAGGAGTATTTGGAGTATTCCAAATCAATACGACAGAGAAGTAAGAACACTAAGAGGAATATATATGTTTGACATTTACAAGGAACAATTAAAAGAATGATTTGAGAGTATGTATGAAGACTAAAAGGAAGTAAGCTTATATATGTGAAGTAAGATGTGATTATTGAAAGCTAAGAAGAGATCATTGTTAAGTTGCTCTGTCATATCCAGCTCTTTTCAGCCCCATGGACTGCAGCATTCCAGGGCTTCCCTGTCCTTCACCATCTCTCAGAGTTACCTCAAACTCAATGTCATCCAACCATCTCATCCTCTGTTGCCTCCTTCTCCTCCTGCTTGCAATCTTTCCCAGCATCAGGGTCTTTTCAAACGCGTCAGCTCTTCACATCAGATGACCAAAGTACTGGAGCTTCAGCCTCAGCATTGGTCCTTCCAATGAATATTCAGGACTGATCTCCTTTAGGATTGACTGGTTTGATCTCCTTGCAGTCCAAGGGACTCTCAAGAGCCTTCTCCAACACCGAAGTTCAAAAGCATCAACTCTTCAGGGCTCAGCCTCTTTTATTGTCCAACTCTTACATCCATACATGACTACTAGAAAAACCATAGCTTTTACTAGGCAGACCTTTGTAGGCAAAGTAACGTCTCTGATTTTTAATATGCTGCCTAGATTTGTCACTACTTTTCTTCCAAGGAGCAAGCATCTTTTAATTTAAGCTGAGGTGTTAAACTTTAATTACAGATCTTGGAGAAATATGCAGATATTTCAAATTTAACTTGCCTAAAACTGAACTTTTCAATCTTTTTCTCATTTAGTAGGAAGAATCCTGGCTCAGAGACTTGGAAGTCATTCTTGAAACATACCTTGCCCTCACACCCACAAAATACTTATTCTAATAATCATTTTAATGAAACTTCTAAACTATATCCTTCCATTTCTCTCCTTTGCTATTGCTAAGACTTCAGTCTAAAGCATAATAATTTCTTCTATGGTCACTACCTTAGCCTCCCAATTAATCTCCCCATTTCATATCTTGCCAAGTCTATCCATTCTCTATGCAGAGCAGGATAAATAAAATATATATGTATACATATGTGTATATATATATATAAATATATATATATGTATATAAACATATCAATCCCTACATTGTTAATGTAAGGCCGTCAATGGGCTCTCATCTTTTTAGAATAAAACTAAATCCTTATTGAGGCCTATAGTGTCATGAGTTACTTTGTCCTGCCATCATCTCCAATAATTACCAATGTTACTCTTCTCACACTTCTTTCTGTTATTTAGAAAAATCAGGTTGATTTTTATCTCAACTCCTTTAAACATGAAGTTTTTTCTGCTTGGCATCATCCATCTCATCTTAGCTTGATTGATTCCTTCTCATTATTACATCTCAAAATTCACTTCTTCAGAAAAAGTCACTGTACACATGATAAAAATCATTTCTATACTTCTTTTTGTTCTGCTCCATATGCTTTATTTCAGTTTGAAATTTAAAGCACATACGTTTTTGTATGCTTCATCTGATTAATTTCCTTTTCCCAAAGTATTTTAATCCTAGTGAGGATAAAGGACATATTTGTTTTGTTCAATGCTTTTTACATTGGGCTGAGCTCAGTATTGGAAGAGATCATTTCCAATCACTTTCAAGACATTGTTAGACAATAAGATATGAGTGACCTTTGGGATACTTTCATTTCTCAAGTGAGAAAAATCATGTTAATGGTGATTAACTTTATAAAAAGCATATAGTGAGTCAGTGCTAGAAACAGAACTCCTGGCTTCCAACCAAATATTAGCTTTGTTCACTTATTGAACCAATTTGTTATATTATGTAATAGAAAGTTATTGTGGTTTTTTGCCAGAGTGATGGGGGCGAAGATGAGTAGGGGTACAGATAGCAGTAGGGAAGAGTATATATGTCATGATGTTCATTCTGAAAGGTGCCACGTATTCAATGAAGTTTTTTTTTTTTTTTTTACAAAACCTATTGCACAAGCTTTTTTGGTCTCTGAATACTTCTGGTGTAGGAATTTTCACTTATTTCATAAAGCAACTCATCCCTTTGCTGGAGAGTTTTAATTTACAGAGCTTTACTTTTTTAAATAGTGAGCTAAAATCCAAATAACTTTATTTGAACCTAATTATATCATCTGTAAAGTGTATAAAATAAAAGGAATCTTGATAACATGGTCCATATTCAGTAAAATGCATTCATTTCATATTGAAAACATAATTTTGAGTTTGATGAATTGATACATGATAGATCTAATCAGATGGAAATTTATGTTTGAATAAATTTCTATCTATCTCTCATCTAGACAGATGAAGAATTCCATAAAAACAGTTTTATAAGAACATTTTTATTAGAAGTAATTGAAATGGATGTATGTAATCTGCAAATAAATATTTTCAACATAAAATTTATGAGAAAGAGAAATGAAAATGATAATCCATTATCACAAATCATCAGTGCTGTAAGTCTTTTTTATATTATATCATTTATAGAGTTAAACTGTATATGAATAAATCTTATAAAATATAATTGAGCAAAGGCAATATTTTTGCATCTACATCCTGAAGTTGTGTAAAATATGTATATATTCAACTTCAGAAGCCTGATGGCTATATTTGAATGAGAATGAAAATCAATAGTTGATAAGTCTTTCAAGTGTACTATAAAGGAAGAAGATGGGAAAAGATGCCTGAATCTTCTTAGAACTGAAATTTAAAATACTAAGGAAACTCTAAACTTACTAAAGCAGTTTGACTTTGAAGAATTAATTCTACAAAACTTATCTGGAGATTGACAGCTTCTCAGTAGTCATTATTTATCATGACACTTTGATGTCACAGAAAATAATTATCTAGCAAATGTTTTATGTAATAAGCTATACCCAACATGTAGTAAAATCTTTCTCGTGAAAGATGAAAAGAAGAGGGGAAAAAGTAATGCATCCTCAGCTGCTCCACAAAAGGATTCAAAAGGTAAGTTCAATTCATGCAGGGTGTTCCAAAAATTTTTTGTTATGGAAACTTTCTAGAATTCAGAAAAGTTTAAGAAATAGGAAAATAAGCACTATCCACCACCTAGATTCAACTATTATTAACATTTGCCAAATTTGCTATATGTGTATCTGTGTGTATATCATCTATGCATAACATACTTTTATTGTTTTGATGGGCCATTTCAAAATAAACTGTAGACATCATGGATGCACGCATGCATGCTCAGTTGCTCTTTCGTGTCCGACTCTGCAAGCTAATGAACCAGGCTCCTCTGTCCATGGAATTCTTTAGGCAAGAATACTGGAGTGGCCATTCACTTCTCCAGGAGATCTTCCCAACCCAGGAACTGAATCCAGATCTATTGTGCCCCCTGTACTGCAGACAGATTCTTTAGCACCTGAGCCAATAGGGAAGCCCTCTTTGGCTCTAGTTAAAAACATACCCTTTTTTAATTTTTCTGGTTGGTGGTGCTAGTGGTAAAGAACTTGCCTGACAATGCAGGAGACACAAGAGGTGCTTGTTTGATCCTCGGGGTCAGGAAGATGCCCTGGAGGAGGGCCTGGCAACCCACTCCATTATTATTGCCTGGAGAATTCCATGGACAGAGGAATTTGGCAGGCAATAGCCCACAGGTTCGCAAAGAGTCAAATGCAACTGAAGCCATTTGGTGCACACACATAAACCACACAGTTCTCCTTTATCTGAATTTTCAGTTATCTGTGGCCAACCTCCATCTGAATATATTAAGTAAGATATTCTAGAAATAAGCAATTTATAATTTTACATTGTATGGTGTTCTGTATAGCATGATAAAATTTCACCACCATTTTGCTCCATTCCACCTAGGATGTAAACATCTGTTATCTACTCCACCCATTTGTCACAAAGTAGCCATGGAGATTATCAGGTAGACTGTCTCATTACAGAGCTTGTGCTCAGGTAAGACTTAATTTGCTTAATAATCTTGCCCCAAAGCACAAGAGTAGTAATTCTGGCAATTTGGATATGTCAAAGACAAGCTGTAAAGTGCTTCCTTTAAGTGAAAATGAGAAAGTTCTCAACTTAATAAGGAAAGAAAAAAATTTTAGGCTGAGGTTGCTAAGGTCTACAGTAAAAAACAGATCTTCTATCAATAACATTATGAAAAAGATTTAAAAAAATCTAATTTTGCTATCAAACCTCGGATTATAAAATTATGGCCACTATGCATGATACGTTCTTAGTCAAGATGGAAAAGGCATTAAATTTGTGCAAGGTATTTTGAGAGAGACCACATTCACATAACTTTTATCAAAATATATTGTTATAGTTGTTATATTTTATTGCTGTTATTAATCTCTTCAGTTCAGTTCAGTCATGTCTGACTCTCTGTGATCCCATGGACTGCTTCATGCCAGGTTTCCCTGTCCATCACCAACTCCTGGAGCTTACTCAAACTCATGTCCATCAAGTCAGTGATGCCATCCAACCACCATATCCCCTTCTTCTGCCTTCTATCTCTCCCAGCATCAGGGTCTTTTCAGATGAGTTGGTTTTTCGCATGAGGTGGCCTAAGTATTGGAGTTTCAGCTTCAGGATCAGTTCTTTCAATGAGTATTCAGGACTGATTTCCTTTAGGATGGACTGGTTGGATCTCCTTGCAGTCAAAGGGACTCTCAAGAGTCTTCTCCAACACCACAGTTCAAAAGCATCAATTCTTTGGCACAGAGCTTTCCTTATAGTACTATGCTTAATTTTTAAACTAAAATTTATCTTAACTATATATGTATAGGAAAAACATACTACATATAGAGTTTAGTATGGATGAATGGTCACACCATTGTGATTAACTGGGTTGTGAAGATCTTTTTTGTACAGTTCTTCTGTGTATTCTTGCCACCTCTTAATATCTTCTGTTTCTGTCAGGTCCATACCATTTCTGTCCTTTACTGAGCTCATCTTTGCATGAAATATTCCCTTGGTATCTCTAATTTTCTTGAAGAGATCTCTAGTCTTTCCCATTCTATTGTTTTCCTCTATTTCTTTGTATTGATCACTGAGAAAGGCTTTCTTATATGCCCTTGCTATTCTTTGGAACTCTGCATTCAAATAGGTATATCTTTCCTTTTGTCCTTTGCTTTTCGCTTCTCTTCTTTTCATAGCTATTTGTAAGTGTGTTCATTGGTAGGAGTGATGTTGAAGCTGAAACTCCAATACTTTGGCCACCTGATGTGAAGAGGTGACTCATTTTAAACGACCCTGACACTGGGAAACATTGTGGGCAGGAGGAGAAGGGAATGACAGAGGATGAGATGGTTGGATGGCATCATCGACTCAATGGACATGGGTTTGGGTAAACTCCAGGAGTTGGTGATGGACAGGGAGGCCTGGTGTGCTGCGATTCATGGGGTTGCAAAGAGTCGGACATGACTGAGAGACTGAACTGAACTGAACCATCCACTGTCTTAGGCATCCAGTCAGAGTTTGAGAATATATCCCCAGATGATAAGGGGGAACAACTGTAATATATACAGTTATGAGTGGTTTTGTTGAGTTTTATGAATCTAAAGATTTGCATCTTTTTGTCAGTTTGAAAAAATATGAGTGGTTTTCTCTTCTAATATACTTGTGGGAAACACTAATTGTCATGTAAAACTTATTTTTTTAGGTTAGAGGCAAAAAATTGAAACAAGCAATATTTTAACTTTCAACTACATAGCTTCAGCTTAGCCTTTGAATGATTCCTAGAAGATTTCATGTATATTTTTAGAGAAATACTGAGGGGCACATAATTTACTTTCTTAAAGATGTTATTTAAACAACATAGCACATATCTCTAGCTCTGGGCTTCTTCCTATATTTTCAAACTTACTTACTGGGAAAAAATAATTGCTTCTTGAGATTTCCAACTGAAACTATAAAATATTACCTAATTTTTCCTAATCCATTCATCCATGTGCCCAATTGATTTAATCACATAAGGTCTATTTTATACATGAATAAGCCAGACAGCTAATTCCTAGTGTAAACGGTGTATATAAACTATGGATACACTTGTGAAAAGACACACATTTTTTGGTTTTACTCAATTTAATAGAAGACATCATCTTAGTTTTGCCATCCTCATCTTCAGCTCTCACTTCTCTTAAATGTGCTTTCATTTCCCTCCCCCCCCAATAAGATACCACAAATATTTAAAATCACTTTTGTCTCATTAATTATTTCAATATGAAATAAACTTTGGCTCTATTTGCACTTCACATTTTCTATAACTTCACTTAAAGTAAAGGAGAATAAGTTTTATACTTTAAAACATCATACTTGATAGTTCTGTCATGTTATTAAGCATACTTAAAATCATGTATACTTTAAAAATATGTTTCTGTCACTTATCTGAACCCAATAATCTCAAACATTTTGCACGAAGAAACAGTACAATGTTTCCAAGTTGTATTTGTCTTTAGAATGAAAATTTTCCTTTGGAGGGAGGCATCAACATCCTATTAACAGTCAATATATTTAAAACATAAATTAAACTAGATTGTTTTCCAATAAAATTATTAGACAAGTTTTCTAGAGTTTCTGAATATCTTCCAAACTATTCAATTTGAGGTGATTCAGCAGATTTGAAATAAGTTCATATTGCTTGAAGTTGCATATTGATTAAAGCATTTTTGTCTATCTCTAAGGTGAGAAAATAAGGTTTAATATTATGGCTTAGCTATATCCCCTTAGAATATTTCTTTCAATTTTATCATCTTATTGAAGCATTCCTAATAAACTGAAAAACAGTTTAGAATAACTAAAAACCAAATCTTCTTAATGTTTATAAAATAAATTATAGTCTCCTTCTGAATATTCTGATTGAGATTTCAAAATAGATACATAAAACAATTTGGTAATGATCATTTTTATGCTGTATACATCTCATATTATTAAACCATTAAACTTTGTCTTTGGGAGATGTAGCGAAGAGTAATTGAACTTAGGGAATGATGATTTGAATCCTGACTGAATATAGGTATTTCTCCCTTGAGTTTCAGAAACTGAATATAAACACAAAATCTTCAAATATGTTGGGTTTATTAGGTTCTTTTGTACCTAACTTGAAGTGGAGATACATAGTACATATGTGAAAAGAAATAGTTTAAGAATCAACTTTAAGCACTCAGAGAAATTCAAGATTTTGAAATGATGACTAGTCTCAGAAGTTGGATTTATACTTCTTTTAAGAAACTTGACCTAACCTTCATCACCTTATTATTTTAAAAAATTTCAAGGTCTGTTAGAATACATTTCTTCCTTGTGTCTTATTTCTGTACTAGCACTTAAATATATTATTTGCATTTATTTTCATGTCTGTTTCTAACATCAGCTGTGAATTCCTTGACATCTGTAATGTATCTTCTTTCTTAGTGTGTTGGAATTCAGCAAAATCCTTCCAATTAACAAATTTACCAAAAAAGTCTGCCATTTAACATAGGAAAAAGCTCTTAGATTTCCAGTTCATTTGTATGAAAGAGCTAGGAAAATGTTATAGCATTTATAAAACTCATGGAAAATTTTATAAGTATTATAGGAGCATTATGCAAGTATTATATATTATAAAAGTATATATTATATACTATGAAAATGTATTATAAAAGTATTATGTAAGTACTCTAAAAGTACTATAAAACTCTACTCTTGGAAAGTTGTTAGCTTGCAGTTTAGATAGGTGGTCTGGGAATATCTTGGACAAGTGCTTAGTCGTTCAGTCATGTCCAACTCTTTACAACCCCATGGACTGTAGCCTGTGACACCTCTGTCCATGGGGATTCTCCAGGCAGGAATATTAGAGTGTGTTGCCATGTCCTACTCCGGGGGCCCTCAACCCAGGGATAGAACCCAGATCTCCCACATTGCAGGTAGATTCTTTATCATCGGAACCACCAGGGAAGCCTATCTTGTACAAGAGGAGATAGTAAATAGATCCTGATAAATTATAAATCTGTCTACTCATTTCTACATGTCAATATAGAAATGCTTCTACCTTGTCCTTTCATATTGCTATTGTTACTTGTGCTCCCTGTCTAGTAAACAGTTAAAGGTGGAAATATTAATACTGAAATGTGGGATACTGTTACATTCTCTAGAAATGAAGGGAGAGGGAAGAAATGTTTGAACAATTGCTTAATATAATACTTAGAAGATTTGTCTTTATGATTTAGTTAATTTTAGAAATTGATCATAATATAGTTGTATTTAAAAATTATTGTTTATAAATTAATGCAAAAAGTAAAGAATCCATTATGATAATAACTATCCATTTGCTATGTTCATGATTCAAGCATCTGGTGATAGTAGTAAAAGATATTTTCCTTTAGCAAAGATGGTTTACTCTAGTTCTGAGAGGGCAGATGTCACTGTTCCTTTCATTAAGTTAAAATTGTCCACTCTGAATAATACATTACAGTGAAAATGCATTTTAGAAAAAAAATTCATGGACAGAGAAATCTACATTAGCTGATTGTGAAGTTATTAATGTTGCAACTGCTATCATCAATCTAAGAATGAATTCTGTAATTGTATTCTAAATGAGATCACAGTGTAAGATTGCCTCCACCCTTTTCTTTTAAAAACTAATTCTAATTTTTCTAGCTAAGTATTTATCTCTCTACTGAGAAATTCTATTAACATAATCATATACTGAAATTAAAACTTACTTTTTAAAATTATCAACATTGAAAACCTAGAAAATTTATAATCAGCCTTTTGAAAAAGTCATCACTCAATTACAGAAAAATTATGTCATCCACGTAAACACTGAAACTGCATATGTTGTTTAAGCTATACTAAAACAAGCAATCACTAGATATTGGGTTGGCCAAAAGGTTCATTCTAGTTTTTCTGTAAGATATTATGGAAAAATCTGAATGAACCTTTTGAACAACCCAATATATATGTCAAAATCATGACTGTATATACATTGCTAGTTTGAATAATATTTTAAGACATTTTAATTTAAAAATCAACAACAGAAGCATGTATAGGCTATAATAACAAGATTTCAGCAGAATCGTGAAAATGACATAAATGAAGAATGATGCCTTTTTTAGCAGATAAGAGAATGCTGATATTTAAGCCTGCAGGGAGAGAAGCTGATGAAAAGCAAATGGGCTTACAATGTGGAATTTCCAAAAAGACTCATGACTTGGAAAGAAATATCCAGAGATGGGGATTTAGGGTAGGGCCTAACATATGAAGAATAGTTCAAAATTGATTGAAGAATTTTGGAACTCTTAATCTCTAGAATGTAAGCACCTTTGGTGTGGGAGTCTTGTCTGTTATTCTCATTATTATTTCACAATTCCCTATAAAAATGTTTGACATATAATCAGAAATTTTTTAAGTATTAAGTGAATAAATCTTTTCCCAAATCCCACAGCCAGAGACTACTGACCCCCTAATAGAAACTAGAAGAGGTTTACATCTCTGAGAATGCTTGAGATGCCCTTGTAAGCACAGGTTCAAGATACTAAAGTTTACATATTCACCAGTAAGACTACCCTGCATCTTGATAAATCCCATAAGGCTGGCATGGAGATACATCCTCATCCCTCTCACTATGCAAGTGTTTATTGATTCTCTGTGTGGGAAATTAGTCATTACTCAGTGAAAAATATGGTTCACCATCTTATCAATTTGCTTTGAAGCCTAGCCCTCAGTAACCTCCATCCAAGAACTGAAAACTTTCAGTTAGCTTCTTGGTTCCCTCTTCTTAATTACAAATGCAAAAATGAGATTGAGAGAAAATTATAGTGATCAAGGGGCAAGGTCAAGATGGCAGGATTGGAAGATCCTGAACACTCCTCTTTTCAAAAGCACATCAAAATTACAAGTAGTTACAGACCAACTGTCCATGAGAGCAACCTGAAGACTAGCAGAAAAGACTTTCCATAACTATATATATATAGTTACGGAAAAATATAACTATAACTATAGTTATGGAAAAAAATATATATATATAAATATATAAAGAAGGAACCACAAAAGATAGGTGGAAAAGCAGAGAGGCAGTCTGGTAAGGACCCACCCCCAGGGTAACAATCTACAAACTGAAGGGATACCACAATTGCAGACTTGCTGTGTGCATGTTAGGTTGTCTTAGTTTTGTCCAACGGTTTGTGATCCTATGTACTGTAACCTCCCAGGCTCCTCTTTCCATGGGATTCACCAGGCAAGAATACTGCATGGGTTGTCATGCCCTCCCCCAGGGGATCTTCCTGACCCAGAGGTCAAACCCACATCTCTTATACCTCCTGCATTAGCAGTCAGGTTCTTTACCACTAGCACCACCTGGAAAGGACCACAATTGCAGAGGTCCTCCCCGAAGAAGCTAGAAGTCCAAGCCTCACATTGGGCTCCCCAGCTTGGGGATCCTTCACTGGAATGAAGGGTATTGAGAGGTTAAAACTTCTAGCTATAAAATAAATAAACCACAGGGATATAATAGATAGCATAAGAAATACGTCTATAATATGGTAATGACTTTGTATTTGTACAGATGGTTACTAGACCTATCGGGGTGATGATTTTGTCAAACCACTAGGTTGTGCACTGAAACTTATGTAATATTGTATGTTCACTGTATTTCAATTGAAAAAAATAGGATCAAAACACAATTAAGGAAAGCATTTATGAAATATAGGAATTACAACAATGAAATAAAAATTATTTCAGAGACAATGAAAATAAGGCTGAGATCAGGAGAAAAACCTCAAAGCAACTATAATCAATATCTCTTAGGAGATAGAAGGCAATGTATCATAGTTTTGCAGTACTATAAAAGTAACACTCAGATATAAAAATACTCTTGGAAATCTAAAACATGACAGTAGAAATAAAAAGTTCTTTAGCAGATCAAACGGTAAATTGGAGAAAAATTCTCAGAAAACACAAGTTTATAAAATATGTAAAAGTAGAAGAAACAAAGGAATTAAAGGGTAGGTCATGGAGATGAATAAAAGGAGTTTACAAAAGGAATACTAGAAGAAGGAAAGCATTAATGAGCTAATTGCTTAAAAAGTGAAAGCATCTACTGCATGCCCTATACAATAAGTTAAAAAGGCCCATTCATACAAAAGTACATTATTGTGAAATTTCTTCAAAAATTAGAGAGAAAGATGCTAAAATCTTCCTGAAAGAAAAAACAAATTGGAATATGTATAGGATTATAGATCTGAATGGAATTCATTTCTCATCTGTTCCTCCAGGGGTTAGAAGAAAAGAAGAAATTCCTTCTAAATTCTGAAATACACAGTCTCCAACCCAACATATTATACTCTAATTATCACTCAGACATAACAGTAGATCTTATGTTTTATTTTAGAAAAATCATATTCATTTCCTTTATTTGAACATATTTAAAATGGAAATGGATAATTATACTTTAGTGTCTGGGCTGAATTAGTGGTTAGCACATAGGAAACTAAGCAGGTAAAATGAAGGTAACACACACCTGATGCAGATAAAAAAATGATGACTTTATCATCTTACATAGCTTAATGTCTATTTTCATGACTGATACTATGTAAGCAATAAATATTGAACTAATAAAAATATATAATTATGTTGATAAACTAGTGGAGATAAATTTTTTTAATGAACCAAAATTACTGTCACATAGTCCCTGTGTCAGGAAGATGCCCTGGAGAAGGAAATGGCAACCCACTCCAGTACTCTTGCCTGGAGAATCCCATGGACAGAGAAACCTGGTAGGCTACAGTGCATGGGGTCGCAAAGAGTCGGACAAGACCGAGCAACTTCACTTTCACTTTACACTTTACTGTCACAAGTTGACTACATGGAAGCAGATGCCAAGATGGTGTTTGAGGTGTAAGATACGAAAGGAAGGAAGAGGAATTAGGACTGGGAAAAGAGAAAAATTGAACCCTGATGCATCTCACAAATAATCCCTTCAGTGTGGATATCTGAAATCCATTTTGTCCATTAGACCTATTCCCCATATGGTACACAAATAGCCATCCATTTACTCTCCTACTCCTCTCAGCTACTGATGGTGGCATCCATGGGGAGAGTGTGTTCTCTAATGAGACAGCTCTCTGTAGTTGATTCACATACTGAAGCCACTGACAAGCAGAAACTCTCTGGTAATAGTGCTCCCACAGCTGAACAGCAGCTTAGAGAAAGGCCTGGACCTTGTCTACCAAAGACAGCAATAGATGTCTTAGTTCTATGAAAAGACCACTGGCTAAAATGAAACCGAGAGTGATTTCAAACAAGTTGAAAATATAACTAAACACACAAAAACACATTTCTTTAAGTTCCTTCATGCTAAATTAAAAGAACAAGAATCCAGTTAAGGAAGCACTCAACATGAGACTCCATGAGTGCTTTCAAACCTATTGAAACATATTGAGGACCAAAATCATACTGCTTTGGAATTAGTAAATAAAAACAATGAGTTACAGAATAGAAGTAATTACTACAGAAAAAGGATTTTTGATAAACAAAGATACCAGAGAAACTAAAATAATTGGAGAAATCTTAAAGATACAGGCAATAAAGTAAAAGGAAATTTGGCTTTCTGATGGTTAGAATATAAAATAAAAGAAGCAGTACTACATTTAATAACTTAGTAATTTTTAAAATCTTGTTGAAGAAAAATAAATGGTTCTAAGGGAGAAAATTCATCCCATCAAATTTTCAGATCTTTCCAAGGCCATGCTCAATAGTAGAAGACAACTAAGTATTCATTGTTCTCTACAGCAAATATATTGTGACCTGGGGCTTCCCTAGTGGCTCAGTGATAAAGAATCTGCCTGCCAATGCAGGAGACAGGTGTTCAGTCTCCAGGTCAGGAAGTTCCTCTGGAGAAGGAAATGACAATCCCCTCCAGTATTTTTGCCTGGGAAATCCTATGGATAGAGGAGCCTGGTGGACTACAAAAAAGTCCACTAGGACTCTTTAGTTTAGTGACTAAACACCAAAAAAATATGCTTAGCCAAATTTGCTATCTGGTATAAAGTAAGATGACAGACCTTTTCAAACATGGAGAAACTCGGTTAAAGCAAACATTTATGAGTCCTTACTTAGATAACTTGTCTAACTCAGTGAAACTAAGCCATGCCATGTAGCACCACCCAAGATGGCCGGGTCAGAAATCTCCACCATGAGCCGTCTTGGGTGGCCCTACACGGCATGGCTCATAGTTTCATTCAGTTAGATAAGGCTATGGTCCATGTGATTAGATTGATTAGTTTTCTGTGGTTATGGTTTTCAGTCAGTCTGCCCTCTGATGGAGAAGGATAAGAGGCTTATGGAAGCTTCCTGATGGGAGAAACTGACTGAGGGGGAAAATGGATCTTGTTCTGATGGGCTGGGCCATGCTAAGTAAATCTTTAATCGAATTTTATATTGATGGGTGAAGCTTTGTTCCCTCCCTGGTATTTACCTGAGGCCAAACTATGGTGGGGGCTTCCCTGGTGGCTCAGACGGTAAAGCATCTGCCTGCAATGTGGGAGACTGGGTTCGATCACTGGATTGGGAAGATCCCTTGGAGAAGGAAATGGCAATCCACTCCTGTACTTTTGCCTGGAAAATTCCATGGACTGAGAAGTTTGGTAGGCTACAGTCCATGAGGTTGCAACGAGTCGGACACGACTGAGGGACTTAACTTTCACTTTCACTTTCTAAACTATGGTGGAGGTAATGAAGATAACGGTGACCTCCATCAAAAGATCCCATGCACCTACTGCTACAGTCAGTGTCCCCAATCCTGCAACAGGCCACCACCGACCCATGCCTCCACTGGAGACTCCTGGCCACTCACAGGCAAGTCTGGGTCAGTCTCTTGTGGGGATACTGTTCTTTTCTCCTGGGTCCTGGTGCACAAGGTTCTGTTTGTGCCCTCCAAGTGTCTATTTCCAAGTCCTCTGTAAGTTCTGGCAGCTCTATGGTGGGGTTAATGGCGACATCCTCCAAGAGGGCTTATGCCATATCCAGGTCAGCTGCATACAGAACCCCTTTCCCTGTGGCAACCCACTGCTGACCTGTACCTCCACAGAAGATGTTAAAACACAGTTCTATCTCAGTCTCCATGGGTCCCTGGGTCCTGGTGTGCACAAGGTTTGTTTGAGCCCTCTGAGCATCTCTGGTAGGAATGGGGTCTTACTGACATTTTTCTGACCTTGGATGTAGGATATCTCTTTACAGCTGCTCCAGCAAAACTGCTGACCTTGGACATGGGATATCTCCTCTTGGCATAGGGTATCTCCTCTTGGCAGCTTCAGAGTGGCAGAGCCACCACTTGCCACTGGAGAAGGGAATGGCAAACCACTTCAGTATTCTTGCCTTGAGAACCCCATAAACAATATGAAAAGGCAAAATGATAGGACACTGAAAGATGAACTCTCCAGGTCAATAGGTGCCTAACATGCTACTGGAGAAACAGTAATAGAAATTTAGTAGAAACAGTAATAGAAATTTCTCAGTGGAGAAGTAACTTCAGAAAGAATGCAGATGGAGCCAAAGCAAAAACAACACCTAGTTGGTGATATGACTGGTGATGGAAGCAAGGTCTAATGCTATAAAGAGCAATATTGAATAAGAACCTGAAATGTTAGGTCCATGAAGCAAGGCAAATTAGAGGTGGTCAAACAAGGGATGGCAAGAGTGAACGTCAACATTTTAGCAATCATTGAACTAAAATGGACTGGAATCGGTGAATTTAAATCAGATGACCATTATATCCACGACTGTGGGTGAGAATTCCTTAGAGAAATCGAGTGGCCATCACAGTCAACAAAAGACTCTGGAATGCAGTACTTGGATGCAATCTCAAAAATGACAGAATTATCTCTGTTTGTTTCCAAGGCAAACTGTTCAATATCACAGTCATCTAAGTGTATGCCCCAACCAGTAATGCAGAAGAGCTGAAGTTGAATGGTTCTATGAAGACCTACAAGACCTTGTAGAATGAACACCCCCCAAAAATGTCTTTTTCATTATAGGAGACTGGAATGCAAAAGTAAGAAGTCAAGAAACACCTGGAGCAACAGGCAAATTTGGCACTGGAGTACAGAATGAAGCAGGGCAAAAGCTAATAGAGTTTTGTCAAGAGGACACATTGGTCATAGAAAACACCTTTTTCTAACAACCCAAGAGAAGACTCTACACATCGACATCACAAGATGGTCAACACCAATATCAAATTGATTATAGTCTTTGCAACCAAAGATGGAGAAGCTCTATACAGTCAGGAAAACAAGACCAGGAGCTGACTGTGGCTCAGATCATGAACTCCTTATTGACAAATTCTGACTTAAATTGAATCAAGTAGGAAAAATCACTAGAACATTCAGGTATGACCTAAATCAAAACCCTTATGATTATACAGTGGAAATGAGAAGTAGATTTAAGGGACTAGATGTGATAGACAGAGTGCTTGATGAACTATGGACAGAGGTTCATGACATTGTACAGGAGACTGAGATGAAGACCATCGCCAAGAAAAAGAAATGCAAAAAAACAAGATGGCTATCTGAGGATGCCTTACAAATAGATGTGAAAAGAAGAGAAGCAAAAAAACAAAGGAAAAAGAAAAGAAGACATACCTATTTGAATGCAGGGTTCCAAAGAATAGCAAGGAGAGATAAGAAAGCCTTCCTCAGTGATTAGTGTAAAAAAATAGAGGAAGACAATAGAATGGGAAAGACTAGAGATCTCTTCAAGAAAATCAGGGAAAACAAGGGAATATTTCATGCAAAGATGGGCTCAATAAAGGACATAAATGGTATGGACCTAAAAGAAGAAGAAGATATTAAGAAGAGGTGGCAAGAATACACAGAAGAACTGTACAAAAAAGATCTTCATGATCCTGATAATCACAATGATGTGATCACTCACCTAGAGCCAGACATCCTGGAAGGTGAAGTCAAGTAGGCCTTGGGAAGCATTACTAAGAACAAAGCTAGTGGAGGTGATGGAATTCCAGTGGAGCTATTTCAAATCCTGAAAGATAATGCTGTGAAAGTGCTTCACTCAATACACCAGCAAATCTGTGAAACTCAGCAGTGGCCACAGGACTGGAAAATGTCAGTTTGCATTCCAATCCCAAAGAAAAGCAATGCCAAAGAATGCTCATACTACCGCACAATTGCATTTATCTCACACACTAGTAAAATAATGCTCAAAATTCCTGAAGACAGCCTTCAATAATACGTGAACTGTGAACTTCCAGACGTTTAAAATGGTTTTAGAAAAGGCAGAAGAAGCAGAGATAAAATTGCCATATCTGCTGGATTATAGAAAAATCAAGAGAATTCCAGAAAAAACATCAATTTCTGCTTTGCTGACTATGCCAAATCCTTTCACTGTGTGGATCAGAACAAACTGGAAAATTCTAAAAGAGATGAGAATATCAGATGACCTGACCTGCCTCTTTAGAATATGTATGCAGATCAGGAAGCAATAGTTAGAACTGGACCTGGAACAACAGACTGGTTCCAAATAGGGAAAGAATTATGTCAAGGCTGTATATTGTCACCCTGTTTATTTAACTTATATGCAGAGTACATTAGGAGAAACACTGGGCTGGATGAATCACAAGCTGGAATCAAGTTTGGTGGGGAAAGTATCAATAACCTCCGATATGAAGATGACAATACCCTTATGGCAGAAAGTAAAGAAGAACTAAAGAGCCTCTTGATGAAAGTGAAAGAGGAGAGTGAAAACAGTTGGCTTAAAGCTCAACATTCAGAAAACTAAAATCATGGCATCTGGTCCCATCCTAGTGCAGTTCAGTTCAGTTTAGTCACTCAGTCATTTCCGATTCTTTGTGACCCCATGAACCACAGCACACCAGGCCTCCCTATCCATCACCAACTGCTGGATTCTACACAAACCCATGTCCATTGAGTAGGTGATGCCATCCAACCATCTCATCCTCTATCGTCCCCTTTTCTTCCTGCCCTCAATCTTTCCCAGCATCAGGGTCTTTTCAAATAAGTCAGCTCTTCAAATCAGGTGGCCAAAGTATTGGAGCTTCAGTTTCAACATTAGTACTTCCATTGAACACCCAGGATTGATCTCCTTTAAGACTGGTGGATCTCCTTGAAGTCCAAGGGACTCTCAAGAGTCTTCTCCAACACCACAATTCAAAGGCATCTATTCTTGAGTGCTCAGCTTTCTTTATAGTCCAACTCTCACATCCATACAAGACTATTGGAAAAACCATAACCTTGCCTAGACTGACCTTTGTTGGCAAACTAATGTCTCTGCTTTTTAATATGCTATCTAGGTTGGTCATAACTTTCCTTCCAAGGAGTAAGTGTTTTTTAATTTCATGGCTGCAGTCACCATCTACAGTGATTTTGGAGCTCAAAAAAATTAAGTCAGCCACCGTTTCCCCATCTGTTTGCCATGAAGTGATGGGACAGGATGCCATGATCTTAGTTTTCTGAATGCTGAGCTTTAAGACAACTTTTTCACTCTCCTCTTTCACTTTCATCAAGAGGCTCTTTAGTTCTTCCTTACTTTCTGCCATAGAGTGGTGTCATCTGCATATCTTAGGTTATTAATATTTCTCACAGCAATCTTTATTTCAGCTTGTGTTTCCTCCAGCCTGTCCTGTCCCATCACTTTATGGCAACAGAAAGGGAAACAATGAGAGACTTTATTTTTTGGGTCTCCAAATTCACTACAGATGGTGACTGCAGCCATGAAATTAGAAGACACTTTTTCCTGGAAGAAAAGTTATGACCAATCTAGACAGCATATTAAAAATCAGAGACATTAGTTTTCCAACAATGGTCCATGTCGTCAAGGCTTTGGTTTTCCCAGTAGACATGTATGGATGTGAGAGTTGGATTATAAATAAAGCTGAGCGCCAAAGAATTGATGCTTGTAAACTGTGGTGTTTGAGAAGACTCTTGAGAGTCCCTTGGACTGCAAAGAGATCCAACCAGTTCCTCCTAAAGGAGATCAGTCCTGGGTGTTCATTGGAAGGACTGATGCTGAAGCTGAAACTCCAGTACTCTGGTCCCTGCACGTGAAGAGCTGACTCATTTGAAAAACCCTGATGCTGGAAATGATTGAAGGTGGGAGGAGAATGCGACAACAGAGGAGGAGATGGTTGGATGGCAACACCAACTCAATGTACATGAATTTGAGTAAACTCCAGGAATTAATGATTGACAGGGAGGCCTGGCATGCTGCAATTCATGGGCTCGCAAAGAGTCAGACACAACTGAGCGACTGAACTGACTGACACTATAAATAGGGGACAATTTGAGAATGATAAATACCTAAACAATACAATAATAACTTTTAAAAACTTTTGATATTGAAATAGTTGAAGATATAAGCACTTATAAAACAGTATGGAAAACTCTAACCATCCAGCTCCATTAATGATAATATACAAAATTATCACTCATAATCAAAACCAGGAGATTAACAGCAGTACAATACTATGATGTACCAACTTACCCAGATTTTACTAGTTTACTGCTAAACTTTGACAGAAGATACCTTCGAATTATTACAAAGTGGAACCATATTGCATGTTACTCATTAAGATTGGCTTCTCTTCTCATTCCCCTTACTCAAATATGATGTCTTTGAGATTTATCCAACATATCACATCAATATCTGTACTAATAGTTGTTTCTTTTATTGCTGAGTAGTAATATATCATATAGAGTTATCACAGATAAAGGGCATTTAGGTTGTTTTCCATTTTTAGCCACTGTGAATTAAACCGTTATGAACATCTGTGTTCAGAATTTTGTGGGAACAAAAGTTTCTATTTCTCTAGGATAAGGACCCTGGAGGGCTACAGTCCATGGGGTCACAAAAAATAGGACAAACTGAGGACATATGCATGTGTGTGTGTTAGCCGCTCAATCGTGTCCAACTCTGTGACCCCATGGACTGTAGCCTGCCAGGCTCCTCTGTCCATGGAATTCTCTAGGGAAGAATGCTGGAGTGGGTTGCTATTTCCTCCTCCAGGGGATCTTTCTGATACAGGGATTGAACTCCCGTCTCCCACATTGCAAGAGGAAAAGTTGTACATATGTTTAGTGGGAAGAGGTGAATTCAGGTATGCCCTGATTAGAGGTTTTGGCATTCAGGAGCCAGGGAGGGCTCACGAGAAGTTGGAATCCTACGTAATTCATTACAGCAATAAGTTTGACTTTCTCTGCTTAGCCCTAAGTTGAAGGAAAAGGCAAAAATTGGGAAAGCTAGTGAATTATTGATGAGTCTTGGCTATTCTGGACTTGCAGCCACAAGGGTTTGGCTTCTTGGGCTGTTTTCTCCAGTTCATGGGTCACAGTTCTTTTTATATATATATGTATATAGACTGACTATTGTCAGTTGGTATATTCTGTCTCTCAGTTGCTTGCCAAGAGATGGTAGTGAGAGAAGATGACTGACAACAAAAGAACAAAAGGGAATTTTCCATATCTCGATTGTGGGATAGTTGACCACATACATATGCACTTGTTAAAACCACAGAATAATATTTCTAAATTTTACTTTACATAATTATATACTTTATATAAATCTAAGTTAGCTCAACAAATGTGACTTAGAAAAATAAAATTAGAGGGGAGGGAACTAAGATGGCGGAGGAATAGGACGGGGAGTCCACTCTCTCCCCAATAAGTACACCAAAAGAACATTTAAAAACCAAGCATACTCCATAAAACAACATCCGAATGCTGGAAGAGGACATCAGGCATCTGGAAAGGCAGCCCGTTGCCGATGAAAGAAGGTAGGACAAAAAAATTAAAAAAAGGAAAAGGAGAGGCACAGAGTTAGGGACCGAGATCCCTCCCAAAAAGGGAGTCTGAAAAAAGAGAGGTTTCCGAACACCAGGAAGCATTCTCCCCAGCGGATCTATGGCGGATCTCAGAGGGCAAGGTAAACGGGAGTAAAAATAGATAAATAATTAAGCCCCCCAGATTGCGTCTCTAACTGTAACTCCCAGCGGAGCAGCGGCCCGGGCACCCCATCCCCCACTAGCCAGCGCGGACGGCTCAGGGAGTGGCGGGCTGCGCGCTTAGGGAGAGGACTGGGACTGAACGCTGGGGCACCTAACCGAGGGTGCTAACCGGAGACAGACCGCTGGGTAGCTTTCCCAAGGAAGAGCACCCGCCAGGCTCACGCACAGAACAAAGGGCAGCGAGGACTTGGTCTGCTGCGCGAGACAGTCGGGCGGAGTCGGGCGGCTACAGGCTGCAGATCGGCCCTGCCCCCGCTGGAGAGCGGCCCCGGCGAGGCTTCCACTCCCAAACCGCGGGAAGAACTGGGTGCTAGCCAAGACCTCTGGGGATTCTGGACAGTCGCTGCCAGAGATCAGCGCTCCACTCACCTGAGAAAGCACGCCCAGTTGCACGCCGAGAAAACAGCGGCTGGGCCGGGAGAGGGGAGAAGCCGCAGCCCCCAACCGCGAGGGGCGAGAGACCGAGAGCCTGAGCAGAGGGGTCGGGGAAAGCACACTCGCCGGGAGCGGGGCAAACCCCAGAGGGCTGAATAGACACTGAAGAGACCAGCAAACAGAAGATGCTAAAACAAGCAGAGGGAACCACTTTGGAGCTGTCGCAGTTCGCACAGACTGCATAGAAAGGAGTCTATAGGCCGTGAGAAGTACAAGCCGGACCAAGGAACTATCCGAAAATGAACTGACCCCTCAATGTACGCAACAGTACCAGAGAAAGCCCTAAATATAATTTTACTGGGATCATCTTTAAAATTTCTTTTACAACTTTTTGTATACTATTTTTTTAGTCCCCTATAATCCCGTTATTTTTTTTCGTTATTTTTATTTTCCTTTTTTAATCACCTCTCTCTCCCTTATTTTATTTTCCATTTTATTTCTTTTTTTATATCTCCTCTTTTTCCCTTTTTTATTTTTAATTGAATTTTTTGTTGTTGTCGTATTATTTATCTTATTCATTATTTTTCTTTCCTTCTTTCTTTTTTTTTTCTTTTTTGTAAAAGTACTTTTGAGAATCCAATCTTTACTCTAGATTTTTAATCTTTGCTTATTAGTAGTTGGTATCAACTTTGTATCGTTAAGAATCCAAGCTTCAGTACCCATTGTTACTTGGGAGTGAGATCACTGGCTTGACTGCTCTCTCCCCATTCTTGATTCTCCTTTTTTTTTTTTTTCTCTTTCCCAACAAGTTACCTCCTTCATTCCCCCCACCCCCCCGACTTTATCTTCTCTACCCAACTCTGGGAATCTGTTTGAGTGTTATGAATGGTGAAGAACACCGAGATAACTGACCACTGGCTGGATCTGTCTCTGTCCATGTGACTCTCTCTTTTCTCTCTCTGGTCACTTCTGTCTCCATACTCTCTCTTTTCCTCTCGGTATAACTCTGTGAACATCTTCGAGGGATTCAGGCTGTGGAGAGCACACAGGGAAGTAATCACTGGCCACTTCACTCTCTCACCATCTGATTCTTCTATTCTCCTTCTGGTCCATGCCATGTAACTCTGTGTGTACCTGTCTGGGTGTCCCTCACTGTGGAGAAACTTCTCATCATTAAACTAGACGTTCTACCATCATTACTGCATAGATGAAGGAGACCCGAGGCTACTGGAAGACAGGAGACTAAACCCAGATCCTGAGAATTCAAGAGAACTCCTGGATCCAGGAGTTAATTAATCGATAGGAACTCATCAAACTCCTCCATATCTAAACTGAAACCAAGCACCCCCCAAGGGCCAACAAGCTCCAGAGTAAGATATACCAAGCAAGTTCTCTAACAACACAAGAACACAGCCTGGAGCTTCAATACACAGGTTGCCCAAGGTCACACCAAGCCCACCGACATCTCAAAACTCTTTACTGGACACTTCATTGCTCCTTAGAGTGAGGAAACCCAGATCCACCCACCAGAACACCACGCAAGCTTTCCCATCCAGGAAACTTTGACAAACAACACATCCAACCCCACCCATAGTGAGGAACCCCCACAATAAAGGGACAATACAGCAAGATAAACAAGATGAAAAGGCAGAGAAATACCCAGCAGGTAAAGGAACATGATAAATGTCCTCCAGACCAAACAAAAGACGTAGAGATAGGATGTCTACCTGATAAAGAATTCCGAATAATGATAATGAAAATGATCCAAAATCTGGAAAATAAATTGGAGTTGCAGTTCAATAACCTGCAGGCAAGGATTGAGAAGATGCTGGTAAGTTTTAACAAGGACTTAGAAGAAATGAAAAAGAGTCAAAATGCAATGAATAATGCAATAAATAAGATCAAAAACACCCTGGAGGGAACTAACAGTAGAATAACAGAGATAGAAGACAGGATAAGTGAGGTAGAAGACAGAATGGCAGAAATAAATGAAACAGAAAGGAAAAATGAAAAAAGTATTAAAAGAAATGAGGACAATCACAGAGACCTCTGGGACACTGTTAAACACACCAATATTCGAATCATAGGAGTCCCAGAAGAATAAGACAAAAAGAAAGACCATCAGAAAATTCTTGAGGAGATAATTGTTGAAAACTTCCTTAAATTGGGAAAGCAAATAACCACTCAAGTCCAAGAAACCCAGAGAGTCCCAAATAGGATGAACCCCAAGTGGAACACACCAAGACACATATTAATCAAATTAACAAATATCAAACACAAAGAGCAGATATAAAAAGCAGCAAGGGAAAAACAACAAATAACTCACAAGGGGAATCCCATAAGGATAACAGCTGATCTCTCAATAGAAACGCTTCAGGCCAGAAGGAAAAGGCAGAACATACTTAAAATCATGAAAGAAAATAACCTACAACCCCGATTACTGTACGCAGCAAGGATCTCATTCAAATTTGAAGGAGAAATCAGAAGCTTTTCAGACAAGCAAAAGCTGAGAGAATTCAGCAACACCAAACCAGCGCTCCAACTAATGCTAAAGGATCTTTCCTAGATAGGAAACACAGATGGGGTATATAATCTCGAACCCAAAACAAGAAAGTAAATGGCAACAGGATCATACTTATCAATAATTACCTTAAATGTAAACGGGTTGAATGCCCCAACCAAAAGACAAAGATTGGCTGATTGAATACAGAAACAAGACCCTTATATATGTTGTCTACAAGACACCCACCTCAAACCTAGGGACACATATAGACTGAAAGTTAAAGGCTGGAAAAAGATATTCCATGCAAATAAAGACCAAAAAAAAGCAGGAGTGGCAATACTGATATCAGATAAAATAGACTTTAAAATAAAGGCTGTGGAAAGAGATAAATATGGACATTACATAATGATCAAAGGATCAATCCAAGAAGAAGAAATAACAATTATAAATATTTATGCACCCAATATAGGAGCACCACAATATGTAAGGCAAATGCTAACAAGTATGAAAGGGGAAATCAACAACAACACAATAATAGTGGGAGACTTTAATACACCACTCACACTAATGGATAGATCAACTAAACAGAAAAGTAACAAGGAAATTCAAACTTTAAATGATACAATAGACCAACTAGACCTAATTGATATCTATAGGTCATTCCACCCCAAAACAATGAATTTCACCTTTTTCTCAAGCGCACACGGGACCTTCTCCAGGATAGATCACATCCTGGGCCATAAATTTAGCCTTGGTAAATTCAAAAATATTGAAATCATTCCAAGCATCTTTTCTGACCACAATGCAGTGAGATTAGATATCAATTACAGGAGAAAACCATTCAAAACTTCCAACATATGGAGACTCAACAACACACTGCTGAATAACCAACAAATCACAGAAGAAATAAAAAAAGAAATCCAATTATGCATAGAAATGAATGAAAATGAAAACACAACAACCCAAAACCTATGGGACAGTGTAAAAGCAGTGCTAAGGAGAAAGTTCATAGCAATACAAGCTCACCTCAGGAAACAAGAAAAAAGTCAAATAAATAACCTTACTTTACACCTAAAGCAACTAGAAAAGGAAGAGATGCAGAAGCCCAGGTCTAGTAGAAGGAAAGAAATTTTAAAGATCAGGGCAGAAATAAATGCAAAGGAAACAAAAGAGAACATAGCAAAATTAACAAAGCCAAAAGCTGGTTCTTTGAGAAGATAAATAAAATTGACAAACCATTAGCCAGATTCATCAAGAAACAAAGGGAGAAGAACCAAATCAACAGAATTAGAAATGAAAACGGAGAGATCACAACAGAAAAGACAGAAATACAAAGGATCATAAGAGACTATTATCAGCAACTATATGCAAATAAACTGGACAACCTGGATGAAATGGACAAATTCCTAGAAAAGTACAATTTTCCAAGACTAAACCAGGAAGAGATAGACAATATTAATAGACCAATCACAAGCAGGGAAATTGAAACCGTAATCAGAAATCTTCCAAAAAACAAAAGCCCAGGACCAGATGGCTTCACAGCTGAATTCTACCAAAAATTTAGAGAAGAGCTAACACCTACTCCACTCAAACTCTTCCAGAAAATTGCAGAGGAAGGTAAACTTCCAAACTTATTCTACGAGGCCACCATCACCCTAATTCCAAAACCCGACAAAGATGCCACAAAAAAAGAAAACTACAGGCCAATATCACTGATGAACATAGATGCAAAAATCCTTAACAAAATTCTAGCAAACAGAATCCAACAACACATTAAAAAGATCATACATCATGATCAAGTAGGCTTTATCCCAGGGATGCAAGGATTCTTCAATATTCGCAAATCAATCAATGTAATACACCACATTAACAAATTAAAAAATAAAAAACACATGATTATCTCAATAGATGCAGAGAAAGCCTTTGACAAAATTCAACATCCATTTATGATAAAAACCCTCCAAAAAGCAGGAATAGAAGGAACATACCTCAACATAATAAAAGCTATATATGACAAACCCACAGCAAACATTACCCTCAATGGTATGAAAAACTGAAAGCATTTCCCCTGAAGTCAGGAACAAGACAAGGGTGCCCACTTTCAACACTACTTTTCAACATAGTTTAGGAAGTCTTGGCCACAGTAATCAGAGCATATAAAGAAATAAAAGGAATCCAGATTGGAAAACAAGAAGTAAAACTCTCTCTGTTTGCAGATGACATGATCCTCTATATTGAAAACCCTAAAGACTCTACTAGAAAATTACTAGAGCTAATCAGTGAATACAGTAAAGTTTCAGGATACAAAATCAACACACAGAATTCCCTGGCATTCCTATACACTAACAATGAAAAAACAGAAAGAGAAATTATGGAAACAATTCCATTCACCATCGAAACAAAAAGAATAAAATACTTAGGAGTATTTCTACCTAAAGAAACAAAAGACTTGCATATAGAAAACTATGAAACACTGATGAAAGAAATCAAAGAGGACACAAATAGATGGAGAAATGTGCCGTGTTCGTGGATTGGAAGAATCAATATAGTGAAAATGAGTATACTACCCAAAGCAATCTATAGATTCAATGCAATTCCTATCAAGCTACCAGAGGTCTTTTTCAGA
>ML660197.1:48124955-48207152 GCA_007570785.1 Antilocapra americana | reverse complement strand
CAACAGTGTAAGAGGGTTCCCTTTTCTCCACATCCTCTCCAGCATTTATTGCTTGTAGATTTTTGGCTTGCAGCCATTCTGACTGGTGTAAAGTGATACCTCATTGTGGTTTTGATTTGCATTTCTCTGATAATGAGTGATGATGAGCATCTTTTCATGTGTACTTTCTAACACCATACACAAAAATAAACTAAAAATGGATCAAAGATCTAATCATAAGACCAGAAACTATAAAACTCCTAGAGGATAATATAGGCAAAACACTCTCTGACATAAACCAAAGCAGGATCCTCTATGGCCCATCTCCCAGAATATCGGAAATAAAAGCACGAATAAACAAATGGGACCTAATTAAAGTCAAAAGCTTCTGCACAACAAAGGAAACTATAAGCAAGGTGAAAAGACAGCCTTCAAATGGGAAAAAATAACAGCCAATGAAGCAACGGAGAAACAATTAATCTCAAAAATATACAAGCAACTCCTGCAGCTCCATTCTAGAAAAATAAACAATCCAATCAAAAATTGGGCCAAGAACTTAACAGACATTTCTCCAAAGAAGACATAAAAATGGCTAACAAACACAAGGCTATTTTAAGAGGAAAGTAAATCCAAGGAAAGACTGATGGGTGATATATAAAAGTGGTAAAGTCAGGGATATGAATGTGAGAAGAAATTTATCAGTGGAACGAATTGAGTCAATGAACTAGAAAAGTTAGTCATAGTCAGGTGGGTTTTAAAACTATAATTTCATAGGTGATATAGTTTTCACTAGTGACCAATTCTAGGTTTGGCTGTAGAGTTGTACATTTAAGAAAAGTAATTGAAAATAAGCTAAAGCAACTGCTCACTCACCGAGAGGGATGGGTCATGTGTGGGGACGGCAGGCATAATATGAACAACACAATAGATTCAGAGGAGTGGAAAAACATAATCAATTTTCTAAAGTTATTAATATATGAGAGGATCTGTCTAAAGGATTGGTAATGATCAGAAATAGATCCCTTATGGAAATGGAATGGGAGAGGGTAATGGAGTCAGATTCCATAAGCCTCAAAATAAAATTACTTTTTCACCTTATATTTAAAAATGACAGAGTTGTAGCTTTGGAATGTAAGTTACATTGATTAGTGTACAGGGAATATTATCAAGTTACTGCCCAGTCCTGATGTATCATGAGTATTTGAGAATCTTTCTCTTAGAGAAGACTGAACCAGAAACCTAGTGTCCTTAGACTGAAAGTGAAATTGCTCAGTCGTGTCTGACTCTTTGCAACCCCATGTACTGTAGCCAGCCAGGCCCCTCCATTCATGGGATTTTCCAGACAAGTTTATTGGAGTGGGTTGCCATTTCCTTCTCCAGGGGATCTTCCCAACCCTGGAATGGAACCTGGGTTTCCTGCATTGTGGGCAGACTCTTTACCATCTAAGCCATAAGGGAACCTCAGGAAGAAGTGTCCTCAGCGGGTGGTCAAATTTCACCTGAGTCAATAATCTCTGGTCTGGAAAGACTGAGGGTGAAAGGGAATTATTGGAAAGAGCTAGAAGACTTTCTTATGCTTCAACTGGCATGGAGCATTGCTATTGGTGCTGGTTCTGTCATACCTCACCATGCTGTGTCTTCTGACTGTCTAGAATTTATGCTCCTGATCTGTTATCTCTGGTTGTCTTGGATGTTTTCCAACTCAGCTTAACCTGGTGTATTTAATTGTGCCCTCTATTTCCATCACCAAAGATGTCATTTAGTGGTAAGAAGAAAGACCACAAGGAAGGAGGAGAGAAATAGTGAGGAAAGCATGGAGCAAATATATTATTCCTCATTTTATATTGTCAAGATCCTCCCTCCCTTTTCTGCATTCCTCTTGTTCTATGTTATTTCAACCAAGCAGTGAAACAATTGGTGGTTACCTTTCTTATGCCATTCAGGCATCTTGGATGTATATGTTGTTGGTTATATAATACTTGACACAATCTACCAATAACGCAACATAAAATATTTAAATATGTTGCTTAAATGTTTATTACTGCTCTAAAAAGAAGATAAAAATGTTGACATTGGAGCTGCATCTTTTTCTCATAAAATCATGAATTACTCTTGAAGAAATATTTTTTCTGTCTCTAAATATCTAAGCTTATCTGTGAAATGCTTGTGAACCATTATTTGTATTCTCTTCTCTTTCCCTCAAGTCCCAGAATGCTAATGCAAAAGTAAATTTTGAATGGTTAAAAGAAAGATTAGAAAAATGAACGGAAGTTGTATCTGTCTGCTTAGATGATTAAGGATATGATAGCAATTTGAGGTATACTTATTGTACATACATGACCTTTGCAATGCTACTGTAAAATTCTCAATATCACAGTATCTTATTAGTACACTAATAAACAGAGAGGTAGAAATCTTCTGATATGGATGAATGTGTATGTTTTCAATATTTAGGGTATTAGGAGAGATTATATAGTCGCTGGAAACACAGCTTTCCATATCTTAAATTAATTGTATTTCTAGCTCCACTGAGAGCAAGGATAATTTTTAGCAAACAAGCTAAGGTCACTTTAACTCAACTCAGCTACCCTGACAAACAAAAGAGCAGTCAAACTCACTTTCTCTGTTACTTCTGTGTGTCTCAGTTCATAATTGATTTCCATAAAAATATTATAACAATGCCACACCACTTCTGAGTTTTATTACTGATTATTATACCAAAAATAAAGGGGAAAAATCAAGAAAAAAGGCACAATGAAAGAAGAAAGGAATAAAAAAAGACAAAATGAAGAAAACCAGATGGTGACATGTAAGCAAAGATGTGTCTTTCATACTATTATATTCATTCCTAAACTTATCTGTAATAGATTGCCAATGGGATGTCATGGAATTGAGTGATTTTTGTTCATTTCAAATAATGTAATCTGTATTACAAGAGTGTATTAAATGTAATTGATCATTACTGGTGCATAACGCTGAGGCAAAAATAAAACATCAGCCCTATTGATTTCTTTTTGGTTAAAATGAATAAAATCAAACTAACAAATCACGAGTATGTATAAACATAATCTCACATATAACCCTGAATGCAATTTATTTGAGATTATTATATTTATCATCCTTGGATACATCTCAAGTGTCATAACTAACCAGCCAACTAAAGTGTACTCTATTATTCAAACAAAATAACAATACAATAACAATACATTGATAAAGTCTTCTAGGTATAACATTTGTTCCATGGCAATAGATTATCCTGACAGTAAAGTATGCAGAAAAGTTAGCTGAGGTGATAGAGTTTTGTTATTTATCACAACTTGAAGATTTAAGGTAGTTCTTAACTTGATATTTTAATTCTCTTGGAAAAGACTAATAACTTTATTATTTAGTTTTGCTGTTTTTCAGGTCACTGGAAGAAAGAAAGGAAAAGAGAAGTCAAAGTGTTAGGTCACTCAGTGATATCTTGCTTTTGGGACCCAGTGGACTGTAGCCCACCAAGCTTCTCTGTCCATGGAGTTCTCCAGGCAAGAACATTGGAGAGAGTAGCCATTTTCTTCTCCAGGAGATCTTCCTGACATTATAGTCAATTAGCAGCCAATGAATTATCTAGGCTGAGAAGCAAGAGCTCTAAAAAAATAATTTCTGAAGTTATACAATAAAACTGGCATGTTCATAATTACAAAACTATATAATGCAAAGTAAATGCCATTATATTCAAAATAAAATTTTAAAATGGATAATAAACCATTTTATTTTAGACATACTCCCTTAATAAGTATCTAGGTGCTTATTAGTTGGTGTCCTAGGCACATCTTGTTAGTAAATTAAAGATGCTCAGTGTCAGCTCCTCAAAAATATTAATGCCTCTTTAATTGAACTAATTTAGATATATTAAATTTCTAAATTAAGTTTGGATTTTCTCTGCCTGGATTATTCTCTCATTTAGAGATGCTGTACTTTCTCTAAAATGTAGTAGAATACACTTTCCATAATCTTGCTCAGATTAGTCACCCAATGCTCTCAAAATTAAGTATATCTAATTTTAATAAATTCCTTAAAGAGAGCCAACAATGAACATATTATTTGAGGTTTGTGTCTCAAATTCTATTCATAAAGTTCTATTTGAAGGTTTTTCTGAATGCCCTGCCTGTTTCTCAATCTCTATTCCACAAACTCCAGAATTATTAATCTCCCATCAAAGAAGCAGCCTTGCTTTCAGCTATGCTTTTCACTCTCTCATCTTTCTCATTTCAATCCAAGGCACATTTGTTTCTCACTGGTCCTTTTTCCATGTTTGCTAATCTCCATTCTAAACTCATTCCTTATGTTATGAGAACTCACAATGAATTACATAAGGACAATGATTCCTAAATATTCTTCCCTTGATTCTCAAAAAGTTGCCTAAAATATTACATTTTCTCTTAAACCTCATCTACTCCTGAGTAATGTTTTGCCAGAACTGGCATTCTCTTGGTTCTACTTTGCTACTTTTAAGTTTCTTTTCTGTTGAAACTGTTAAATATAATTGTGATTATATTTCCATTTTCATTTTCTATTAACCTGTACTTATGTCGTACTTTAGTATCTGATCCCCACCTTCTATAAGTTACTTTGAGTAGTATGTCCACTTGAATGCCATGCTGAGAACTTACCTAACACATTAACCTAAAAGAATGTCCCTTGTGTCTCAGCTGGTAAGGAATCCACTTGCAATGTGGGAGATCTGTGTTTGATCCCTAAATTGGGAAGATCCCCTGGAGAAGGGAAAGGCTATCCACTCCAGTATTCTGGCCTGGAGAGTACCCAGACTTCAACAGTATGTGAACCGTGAACTTCCAGATGTTCAAGCTGGATTTTAAAAAGGCAGAGGAACCAGAAATCAAATTGCCAACATCCGCTATATCATTGAAAAAGCAAGAGGATTCAAGAAAAACATTTATTTTGGCTTTATTGATTATGCCAAAGTCTTTGACTGTGTGGACCACAACAAACTGTGGAAAATTCTGAAAGAGATGGGAATACCAGATGACCTGACCTGCCTCTTGAGAAATCTGTATGCAAGTCAGGAAGCAACAGTTAGAACTGGACATGGAACAACAGACTGGTTCCAAATAGGAAAAGGAGTATGTCCAGGCTTTATATTCTCACCCTACTTATATTGTCACCCTGCTTATTTAACTTGTATGCAGTTAACCCTGCTTATTTTATTATTAACCCTGCTTATGTAACTTGTATGCAGAGAACATCATGAGAAATCCTGGGCTGGAATCAAGATTGCCAAGAGAAATACCAATAACCTCAGATACGCAGATGACACCACCTTAATGACAAAAAGTGAAGAAGAACTAAAGAGCCAACTCAACATTCAGAAAACTACAATCATGGCATCTGGTCCCATCACTTCATGGCAAATAGATGGGGAAACAGTGGAAACAGTAAGAAATTTTATTTTGGGGGTCTCCAAAATCACAGCAGATGGTGATTGCAGCCTTGTAATTAGAAGACACTTTCTCCTTGGAAGAAAAGTTATGACCAACCTACACAGCATATTAAAAAGCAAAGACATTACTTTGCCAACAAAGGCCCATGTGGTCAAGGTTATGGTTTTTCCAGTAGTCATGTATGGATGTGAGAGTTAGACTATAAAGAAAGCTGAGCACTGAAGAATTGTTGTTTTTGAGCTGTGGTGTTGGAGAAGACTCTTGAGAGTCCCTTGGACTGCAAAGAGATACAACCAGTGAATCCTAAAGGAGATCAGTCCTGAATATTCACTGGAAGGACTGATGCTGAAGCTGAAACTCCAATACTTTGGCCACCTGATGTGAAGAACTGACACATCTGAAAAGATCCTGATGCTGGGAAAGATTGAAGGTGGGAGGAAAGGGGGATGACAGAGGATGAGATGGTTGGATTGCATTACCAACTCAATGAACATGAGTTTGAGTGAACTCCGGTAGTTGGTGATGGACAGGGAAGCCTGGCATGCTGCAGTCCATGGGGTCACAAAGATTCGGACAGGACTGAGCATCTGAACTGAACTTAATCTAAAAGATCTTTTAACCTTTTCTTTCCTAGAATAAGGATATAAAAAGATATTCCACAAGTCAAACTAGCTTCTTTCTTGTTTTTGTAAATAAAGATTTAATGGAATCTAACCATGCCTTCTTGGTTGCACTTTGTTCTAGGACTTTCCCTGAGCGCAAAGTGAGTTGTTGCAACAGAGACCACAAAGTCAAAAATATTTGCTATCTGCCCTTTAGAGTAAAAAAATTCAGATCCTTCCTTGTTTTTAGTGTTCCTCAAAATCACTATGATCACAATTATTTTTAGCAATCAGCTCTTCAGAGTGGGGGTCTGTGAGCATCTCTTGGGTGAATTTTGAAATGTTTCTTCTATCTGAAAGACCTAAAGTATGAGAGAAGTAGCATGAACTTTGATTGCCCCATAGTATAACACAGTAGTTCCAAGTGTGGCAGAGAATAGGCCCACCTAGGAACATTTTAGAAATGAAAATTCCCACACTCTGCTGCAGACATACTGAAACAAAATTTCTGTGGGTGGGGTATGGCAGTATATATGTTTTAAGAAGTCCTCCTAAAGATTCTGGAGCACACTCAAATTTAAGAACCATCTCCCTAAGTAAAGCAATTATTTACCTCACTAGCAAAATCTCTCTAGAAATCTCTCAGTTTCCTTTCTGTTTATCTCTAATGTGTATACATAATATTGTTTTGTATCTTTCCCCTTTTGGTGTCAGATGACATACTTGTGTGCTTTGTAATACTAACCCTT
This sequence comes from Antilocapra americana, assembly GCA_007570785.1. NCBI lineage: Eukaryota > Metazoa > Chordata > Mammalia > Artiodactyla > Antilocapridae > Antilocapra > Antilocapra americana. Next base: position 48,200,381 of record ML660197.1, on the reverse strand, counting down.
CTACTGGTCTCCTAATCCCATTTCTTTCCAGCTCCTCCAATACTTTCCTCCATCATTCCCTTCTCACACCAGCCTATCTCCACCTTATTCTTCTGTCTACAAAATTATACATCACTCTGTTTTTGCTTACACATATTCTCAAGGCATGCTACATGCCTTCTGTTTTTTAGTTATCATCATCCAACTAGTTGTCTAAGCCAGTAAACAAGAAATGAGTCAGTCACCCTTAACTTCTCTTTTTCAGAGGTTCCATTTCTGATTACTGACTGATTAAGACTTGCTGATTTTATCTCTAGGCTAATTCTCAGATTCAACCTCTTTCCATTCCCACAGCCACTGTCCTAATCTAGGCCAGAAGAAGGAGAGTACATGGTCCTGAGTTTACAGCTGGCAACGCCGATTGACTCTTTATCCAACAAAGCCAAGATTTAGCCTCACAATCTTTCTCAATTTATCAGCCTACACCAGCATTGCTATGTGATCACTTTGTTACTAGTTGATTGATTCTCAGTTGCTGGGATAAAGACTGGTGTCAGGCTGGTTGCATTAGAACCATAAGGGCAACTTTCACCACTGCAGACTGTAGAGACTTATCATTGACTTAGTCTCCTTGTAGTAGGAACTAGACATATTGTAAAGAGATTTTTAGGATATTTGATGAGCACACTGACTTCAGTACCATTGTTCTGGATGAGACCTATTGATGATTCTGTTCTAATAATATTCCATTTTGACTATTTCAAATGCCTGATTGGTATTCTTACCTCTTTATATCTCTTTAAAATTTATTTTTTCTGTATTGTATGAGGGTGACCCTTAATTTTTTTTCCGAAACTAATTTATGTTTGTCTAACCCCACAGAGGATGAGATGGTTGGATGTCATCACTGACTAGATGGATGTGAGTTTGAGTAAGCTCTGGAAGTTGGTGATGGACAGCGAAGCCTGGCATGCTGTAGTCCATGGGGATTGCAAAGAGTCAGACATGACTGAGCGACTGAACTGAACTGAACCCCATGTTTACAAGATTGTTGTGCTTTCCATTAAATATAAAATACATTAAAACTCCAAATTTTGATGTTTAAGTGTACTTTCAACATACCACCCTATATTCCAAACACCTATTTAGAACAGTTTTTCCTCTGTCAGTTATTTGCAGCACTATAGTCATCCTGATGAATTCTGTTCTCTGGATATGTCATAGAAACTCACACCTCTGTGCCTTTTTTTACACTACTCTTTCTGTCTGAAATAACATTATCTATCTATCCAATTCAAATGTGACTTTCATTCATTTTCTTACTTTGTTGTAACTACTCTTCAATCAGGCTTCCTTAAAGTGATGGGAGGTTTTGAGAGTAGCAGCAAAATTATTTTGTACCTTCAAGTTTCCAAATCAATGCCTAAAAATTAATAATACATTTGTCTCTTCAAATCTACATCTCCAATTATATTCCACCAAAAATCAAAATTTTCCTTCTGAGAATTTTTATTTCTTTGTATTAGTTGATGATCCCATAAGCCTTTGTCACAGTGAGAATTACACAAGTAAAGAAATAGGAGACAACTGTGAAATACTGGTAAGTAATAGCAGAAAACAGATGTGTTGTTCTGGTCATTTTCTAGAAATTTTACAGAAACATTTTATGACTAAGAGATAATAATGTCCATGATACTATTGCCTTAAAATGTGGAAGTTGTCTAAAAATGCATATGTGAGCAGAGGGATTTAATTATATAAATTCAGGAGTGATATACTGCTGGAATTTGTGATTGTAAATATAAGCATTATATGGGAAATTTTTTTAAATGTAGTAACTGCAGTATCAGTTTGTTAACAACAAATCCTTTCATATTTCTCCCTTTCTATTTCTCCTGTGGCATTGACAGTCTTCTATAAATCTATCATTTCTTGTCTTTTCCCTATAATCTCCAATGACACATATGTGAGACAATTGACCAGACTTAAAAAGGTGCCTTAAACTCATGGAAAGGGCAAAACTAATTGACAAAGATGAACACTGTGAACCTAACCTAAAATCATTTCCAACATACTTTGACAATTCATCATGTATAGTAGATACTTTCACACATAACTTGGAACATTTTTATGTGATAAAAATTTCTCTAAAATCATGGCTATTTAATGTAACTGTTAGAAGTAGCATTTAATTTTCAATATTCTTCTATTATCTTGTTCTGTTCAGTAGAATTGAATCACAACAAAAGCAACAATAAATTCTGTTTCAAGCAAACTACCATAATATTTGTTTGTAAAAACTTCAAGAATTTCTGTATAATCGTAACAACATATATGTTGTATCTAAGAACAGCAATAAGTTCAGTTGATTTGTTTATTATAAAATTCAGCTGCCTAGGGAAAAAATCCAAATTATTCCTTGGAAACATATTTTTCTCAATTTTCAGTAAATTATTTTTCTGTTTTGCATTATTTTTTAATCTCAATTAAATTTTATTTCTCCAACCTAAACCTTAAAAAAGGGAAAGAAAACTTTTATTCTGCTTGTAAATGCCAGTTGACAAATCATTATCAGTCTTCTAAATATGGTATTAAATGGATCATGATTACTGAAACTGAATTTTGCTTGTTATGTCTAAATGTCAAGGAAAATGATTTTCACCATCTCATTTGTCCAATGTCCTTTTGCCAGTGATTATTTAACCTTTGAATGAAATAGACTGTGATACCAAGGAAAACTTAATAATACTTAGAACGATAGATGTATTTGCTATCATAAGCCACTGAATGAAAAACCCAATTGTGGATTAAATGTTCAGCTGTAGATATCATGATTGGAAATATGAACACAATCTTTTAAAAACAATATTATGAATACTTCCAATCTTTCCAAAAATTTATATTTATTTCTTATGAAAAATGGGAAAATATGCTACAACACTTGTCAGCATTTAAGAGAAATTGAAGAGTAAATGTTAATTCAATTAGACTGATTCTCTTTGTGAAGAAAGCAGGCTTCATCCATGAGAACGGAGAATTAACTGGATACTTTCTGGAGCTTCTGAATATGGATATTTCAAAAGCTTTAGAGTTTATGTCACTTGTTTTCAGTGTGCATGGTTTTATTTCCAAACATGACTCTTTGTTTTACTTCTTAAACATGTTTTACTTTTTATTTGTAAAATAATTAGCCATGACTTGATACAAAAAATAAGTAAAAATAAAGGAAATAAATTAAGGGAATATAGGAAGAGTTAGTTGCTCAGTTGTGTCTCTTTGTGACTCCATGGACTGTAGCTCACTAGGCTTCTCTGTCCATGGAATTTTCCAGGAAAAAATACTGGAGTGGGTTGTCATTCTCTTCTCCAAGAGATCTTCCTGACCCAGGGATTGAATACAGGTCTCCTGTATTGCAGACAGATCCTTTACCATCTGAGCCACCAGGGAAACCCTATAGGAAAGATAGCATTAAAAAAAAAAAAAAAAGATGCAAAATGATATTACAGACAAAAAATAGATTTACCTACAGAGGAAATGTGGAAAGCTATTAATAAAATATCTTTAGACACATTTGTAAAAGTATTACCATTGGTAGAAGCTTAATGAGTGCAAATCTGGCCTCTAGTTATATGGAACTTGCTTATCTTCCTTATGGATGTCTCTGTGGGTCAGTTACATGCGTGATCATCCCTAGTACATTGTATAAAGAAGATATACAGTATACGCTGCTGGTTAGGAAATAATAGTCCAAATGGTTTCTACTATTTTGAAAGGGAAATAAATATTGTAACAAACTCAATAAAGACTTTAAAAATTATCTACATTAAAAAAAAAAGTCATTTAAAAAAAGGTTGGGGGAGGTTACTTGCTGGCGGGCCAGTGGTTAAGACTTTGCCTTGCAGTATAGGAGGTGCAGGTTCAATTCCTATTCGGGGGCTAAGATTACACTTGCCCTGTGGCCGAAAACCCAAATCATAAAACAGAAACAATATTGTAACAAATTCAATAAAGACTCTAAAAATGGTTTACAAAAATATCTTTAAAAAAAGGAAATATATTAACTGTAAAAATTTATCAAGTCATTTTCATTAAGAAGAATGCCCACTCTATGCATAGCATTGATCATGGTAATTGTAAAAAAGAGAAATATTTAAAAAATTTATTGTCCTTCCTCTATGGCTCAGGGAGTAAAGAATCTGCCTACAGCACAGGGGACACAGGAGACGCGGGTTCAGTCCTTGGGTTGGAAAGATCTCCTAGAGAAGGAAATGGGAACCTGCCCTATTATTCTTTCCTGGAAAACCCCATGGACTGAGGAGCCTGGGAGGCTACAGAGTGATAAAGAGTCAGACACCACTGAGCACACAAGCATGGCATAAGAATTAATTAGGATCCCAAGATAAAATATAAACATGACTCATTTCTACTGGCAGAAAGCAAAAATGCTAGCCAGTTATCAATACTTATTCCAATGTTAGTTCGCAGTTCCTCCCATAAAGAGGCAGAGCCTATTTCCTATCCCTGGAAATTTGTCTGGGCTTGTGAATCCTCTATTCTCTTGAGTCCCTACTCCGTCCATGTTAAATTGTTGCAGGTTGAGAAACTATGTTTAAAGTAGAGGCATCACTTTTGCCTGGTGGAGGCCCCAGAGATGAAATAGAGCTCCGCCAAGATCAGCAAATCTTCTCCCTCCTTCACAGTGACAGCATATTCAAGAGTAAGTAAAACTGGACCAGAAAAGAACTGCCCAGTTGACCCATGGCATCAAGAGCTAGTGATACAGTCGGTCATTTAAGTCATTATGTTTTTGGAGTAATTTTTAATACAATAAATGCTAACTGACAAAAGTTTAGAGAGAGTGGATGGGGCCTGAATCTTCCTTTTCTCTGAAGTGGTTTTGCTTAACTGGTCACAATATTAAAATAAGGTTTTCACAGTTAGAAATTATATTAACAGTATGAATCCAATTCTTCCATTCTCAAAAAGCTAGCAGAAACAAATATTTCACATATCTTATGCTTACTTCAGCCTTCAGTAAAATTAAATAGAATGTGATATCTCTTTATTTATATATTAAACTGGAGAATAGCAGTGAGAGATTAGTCAACAAATAAACTGGATTTTAGAAAACATTTCTTCTTACCATAGAACTTTAAAATATTTCAGCCAATAGCTATGAAAACCAATAGCTAGAAGAACGGACATATACAAAACAAAAGTAATATTAAATTCTGCTCTCTGATACACACAGAATTTTTCCAATTCCTAAGCATAATCTTTCACGGACAAGGATACACACTTTAAAAATTAAATCACCAGATCATACCAGAAGGCTAAGAAATAACAGGTGAGATCATTTCAGCAGATCCAGAAGCCAAAGGATAATTTTTTAAATCAATTTTCTGGCTCTGGAGAATGCTCAATATTCTCTGAAACAAATGGTGCCAGCTGCATTAAAGGTGGGAGCATAGCCTTCCCTTACCACACACTGGATCATTATGATAACAGCCCTGTGACCTTACCTTTATGCTTGATGGCTCATACTTAAGACCTTACAGAAGATTCTAGGTAAAAAGTCAGAAAGTTTTAATGTTGACTGTTCACACACTGCTATCAGAAATTATTTCAATGTTTTTTAACTTTAAAACAATCTTATTGTTTAAAAATAAATTTATTAAAATCGGTAATATTCACATATAATAGAAAGCCATTAAAACTTTATTTTTAATAATATTTAATAAAATTAAATGAGGTTTAATGTTGTAAGCTAAAAAAGCTATTAAATTATGTATGCTGTGCTGTGCTTAGTTGATCAGCCGTGTCTGGTATTATCATTGAAGAAGTGCTCATCAAAACTGTCAATAAATAAATGCAGCTTTCAATATAATAAAGCATAGTGGGGTTTTTATGGAGTCAACCTAAGTTTTAATTCCCATCATGAAGCTATCTTTGAAATAAGGTACCACATGAGAACTTCTGGAAAATAGGAACTTCTTGAGCTATTATTGTTTTCAAAGAGAATAAGGAAATTCTTAATGAACTGAAGGATGGTAGCCCATAAGTGTGTAAGCCAGCTGCAGTAGCATTAATAATCAACTGTAGCTTAACATGAATTACATTGACATACAACATTATATTAATTTCTGATGTGCAGCATAATGATTTGATACTATGTAATGATCATCAGACTTGTTGATGACTTGTTGATACTTTCCATAAGTCTTGTTAACATCTGTCATCATTTGTGGTTACAGAATGTTTTTTCCTGTTGTGAGAACTTTTTAAATCTACTTTCTTAGCAACTTTGAAATATGCAATGCAGTATTATTAACTACAGTTGCCATGCTATAGATAAATAAATCCCCATGATTTTTTTATTTTATATTTGGAAAATTGTATCTTTTTACACCCTTCACCCATTTTCCCACTCCCAGATAGTTGTCTCTAGCAACTATCTATTCTCTGTATCTTCAGCTTGATTTTACTTGTTTTAAATACTCCACACATAAATGAGATCATATATTATTCATCTTTCTCTATCTAATTTCACTTGGCATAATGCCCTTAAGGTCTGTCTATGTAGTTGCAAATGACAGGATTTCATTTTTTACAACTGAATATACAATATTTCATATATATATATGCCATATTTGCTTCATCCATGTATAGTTACATTGTTTCCATATCTTGCCTATTGTAAATAATGCTGCAATGGGTGCATATTTCTTTTTGAGTTAGCTTTTTTATTTTCTTCAGATAAATACTCAGAAGTAGAATCGCTGGATCACATGGTAGTTTTACCTTTTTGAGGAACTTCCATTCTGTCCCACCAACAGTGCACAAGGGTTCTCTTTTCTCCACATACTTGCCAACATTTTCTATTTCTGTTTTTTCAATAACAACCATTCTGACAGTGTGAGGTAATATTTCATATCAGTTTTGATTTGCATGTCCCTGATGATAAGTGATGTTTAGCATGTTTTCGTGTACCTGTGGTTATCTATACGCCTCCTGTGGAAAATAAAATATATATTCAAATACTCTGCTCATTTCTTAAATTGGATTGTTTTTTTTTTCTTTTGAATTGTATAAGTTCTTTATGTATTTTGGATATCAACCCCCTATCAGATATATGATTTGCAAATATTTTCTCCCATTATGCAAGTTGCCTATTCATTTTATTGATGGTTTTTTTTTTCTGCTGGACAGAAGCTTTTTAGTGACATAATGCATTTGCCATCATTAGGGTCTTACATTAGTATCATTTTAATATGAGAATGATTGGTTATAAAATTAAATTAAGGATGAGTTATTGAATTAAATGTACATATTTCTTCCAGTTTTCCCTTTCACTCAGATTGTACATTTACACACTCAGATGTGAAATGGTTTAATGGGTGAATTCAGACACAGTGAAACTTTTAAACCATTAGAACTTTGAAAAATAAATCAATAGCTCTGCTAGTTGAATGCTTCTGATGTAATAGGTGCTTTGAACATCAGTTTCTAACTCTATTTATTTCTTTCCCTGAAGCTTTTGCTGCACATTCATGAAATAATAAACACAATTTTATCTACAGAAAATCATAATATATATTTACAATACTTATCCAGAAACTTCACGTATTTAATAATTATGTCACAAATATTCAGTTCTGAATTGTCAAATATTCAAACTAAGCATTTGTTTAGATGTTATTATAAGAAGATTATAGTTACATACTTGAAAATAAACATCAGGTTTAATATAAAAACTTTATGTATATATTTAGATTTATTTGAATATTAATATTTTATTTTTAATAGAAGTGGGATGAAATTTAACATATTCAATGCTATAAAATGTGAATTTCCTTTTAGAGTCCTGCAAGTCTGTCAAGTAACTTTTGCTTCTTTTACTTTTCATATTGTTTATTCTTTGTTTAAGGCCCTCCACTGCATATTATTTCATTGAGATTCTAAACATCTTTGAGTTCAGTTCAGTTCAGTAGCTCAGTTCTGTCTGACTCTTTGCAACCCCATGGACATCTTTGAAAATGTAGATAAATCCCTTACTCCATGTACTCCTGAGTCAAAATTAATAGGTAAAGGGTTTTGTCTGCTAAAATCACTTTTACTTGAAATTTTTATTGTCAGAATTAAAACTTCAATTTTGCTTCATGTAAAAGTGATTAGCATAATATGTCTGAAGCACCATCATAAGCTTACAGAAATAAAGAGTATGTCTCCAAGTGAACAGTAAACTTTTTGAACTGACAGGAAACCTAGGGCTCTGCCTTCTATAGCCAATTAACTCAAAGCTCAGAGAATTTGCTTCTCCAAAGCCAAAAATCTGATCTGGCCAGAACAGAAGCTACTTTTCCTGATTTTTATTTTTGGACTCTTACAAAGCTGCCTTACATGGTAATTTCCACAGAATAAATATTCAGTAAATGATTGGTGAATTTAACTATATTTAAATTCTGAATAACTCAAGAAAACTCACAGTCTTAAAATATTTTGGAATGAAGTTTTACCTTCTATTGGCACACCCATGTACAGTGTTCATATTTATCTTGAAATTATGTACATTTTAGGGCACATTAGATTTATCAGTTGCTTTCTTCCAGGTATTTTTTTTTTCACTCCCCTAACAATTGAAAGTAGGTTATGCCAAGAGTCACAAATGCATTGCATATCATTGAAACAAGGAAAAAGAGCAAGAGCCAGGTAATGAATCAGAAAATAGAACAAGACTAGCTACTGGTCTGAATATAAATTAAACCTAAAGCACATGAGGGACTGTGATAGGCTGTGTCACCTCATTATTAATTTGTGAAAGTAGATCAGGGAAATACAATGCAATGTTTTTCTAATATAAGTTATAAGAGATTTCTTTGATGAGTCTTTATATATAGGATATTAAACAATTTATCAGAAGGTAACTTCAACAGTTAATTTAGAAAAGATCAGGAATAAAATTTACATGGCTATTTTTAAGGTACCCCCTTAATAAAAGACAGAGACAAAATACACATTTTATTTCATGAAGACAGTTCTAAGTGTAATGGACTGGTATATAATCTACATAGCTTTCAGATGATTTCTTTTCAATTCAAGGTTAACAGGTTAAGGGTGGGTGTTGGAAAACCTATTGCGTGACTAATCAGCAAATTTTTCTCTAACTGTTAATTTGTCATTATTTCTTTGGATAGAAACTAGAAGGCAAATAATTCAAAATGAAGCCATTATGGTTTGGTCTTGAAACACAAGTACAATTCTGTATTATTTATGGAAATATCTAAATGTTAAGAATGTACATGACTAACTTTATACTTTGTTTAAGAATTCAAAGGATATGACATAAATATGTACATTTCCATTGAGGTTGGCTACAGGAAATTCTATAGGCAGGATAAAGTCTTTTTCAAGTAACACCATATAAGCTCAAATGCTTAAATAAGTACTTTATTGAGGTGCCCAGCTTCTTCAGGATAATGCTTGAAAGGAATAAGCTGGAGTTGTGGTGATTTTAAAAATTAGAATAACTATATTATTCTAAGTCCTGAGAGAGAGTCAATGTTCTCCAGATACCTACAATTCACTTGATAACTGGTTTTCTTACTATTCATACAGGGTACCAGAAAGAATGTAGGACTTGCTCCTGTTGTATTCATCATAAATCTCTAGAGTTATTGATTTTTAAGTTAAAAAAAAGCTTTTATCCTACTTTAGGACATATAAAGATATAGTTTTCTCTGTTGAGATTCCATTCAAACCACGCAGCTATTATATGATATTGTGACAAGGATATGGAGGTATCATCAGAAGCACTTTTCTACATGCTGTTCTTTCCAATTGACTCACAGTCTGATGACAGGTCCATAAATACGGCAAAATGTCATCTTGTTCCAGGTTTGTCAATACTTGAGAATAAAATGTAGCAGTTATAATTAGGAACTAACATAATGAGTCTATAGCCTTGTAAAGCTTTAGGAAAGGAGATCTAGAATGGCAGTTACTGAAAAGAAAATAACTTATAAAAATAATAAAAAATCATCCCAATTTATGAGAACTTTTGTAAGAATAAAGCCCCAATTTAAAGGAAAGGATTTTGATAATTGGGTAAACAAAGTTCTTTAAACCACCTTTCTAACACTTAGAGTTATTAGTTAAATGAGTGAAATTAGGGACTTCTCCAGGGGCTCAGCAGTAAAGAATCCCCCTGCAATGCAGGAGAGGTGGGTTCAATCCATGGGTAGGGAAGATGCCCTGGAGGAGAGCATGGCAACCCTCTCCAGTATTCTTGCCTGGAGAATCCTATGGACCAGAGGCGCCTAGAGGGCTCCAGTTTACAGGGGTGCAAAGAGTCCAACATGACTGAAGTGAGTAAGCATGCATGCACACTCGGGCTTTTCCAAGGACAGATCTGTTCGTATTTAAATCACAGGAGCAAAGGTTTGGCTGAAATTGTTTAACTAGTCTTTGGTAGAAAATTGTACCTCTGTAACTCTTCTTTCTTAATTTATGTCAAAGATAGGTTTATCTTCAAATGTCATTTTTGTAACTAATGACAAACATTATTTTTCCCACTAAGATATGCTTGAAAATGGTATGGAGGTTTTAGTTGACATATAATATTCACCTTTGCAATATATTGTTAACTTCTTTTTTTTTTTAATTAGTTTTGCCATACAATGACATGATATCACCATGGGTTTACATATGCTCCCCCTCCAGAACCCCCCTCCCGATTCCCTCCCCCTGGGAAATCTCCTTGCACCAGCCCCGAGCATCAATCCTGGGCTGGCGATTGATTAGACATATGATAATTAACATGTTTCAATGCAATTCTCCCATATCATCCCACCCTTGCCCTCATCCACAGAGTCCACGAGTCTATTCTATACATCTGCGTTCCTTTTGCTGTCTCGCTTGCTGGGTTATCATTACCGTCTTTCTAAATTCCATATATATGCGTTAATATACTGTATTGTTGTTTTTGCTTCTGGCTTACTTCACTCTGGATAATGGGCTCCAGTTTCGTCCATCTGAGTAGAACTGATTCAAATGAATTTTTTTTTAATGCTCAGTAATATTCCATTGTGTATATGTACCACAGCTTTCTTATCCATTCGTCAGTCGATGGGCATCTAGGTTGCTTCCATGTTCTGGCTATTGTAAACAAAGCAGTGATGAACATTGGGGTACACGTGGCTCTTTCAATTCTGGTTTCCCCGGTGTATATGCCCAGCAGTGGAATTGCTGGGTCATATGGCAGGTCTATTTGCAGTTTTTTAAGGAACCTCCACACTGTTTTCCATAGTGGCTGTACAAGTTTGCAATCCCACCAACAGTGTAAGAGAGTTCCCTTTTCTCCACATCCTCTCCAGCATTTATTGCTTGTAGATTTTTGGATTGCAGACATTCTGAGTGGTGTAAAGTGATATCTCATTGTGGTTTTGATTTGCATTTCTCTGATAATGAATGATGTTGAGCATCTTTTCATGTGTTTGTTAGCCATTTTTATGTCTTCTTTGGAGAAATGTCTGTTAAGTTCTTTGGCCCACTTTTTGATTGGGTCATTTATTTTCCTAGAATGGAGCTGCAGGAGTTGCTTGTATATTTTTGAGATTAATTCTTTGTCCGTTCCTTCATTGGCTATTATTTTCTCCCATTCTGAAGGCTGTCTTTTCACCTTGCTTATAGTTTCCTTTGTTGTGCAGAAGCTTTTAATTTTAATTAGGTCCCATTTGTTTATTCATGCTTTTATTTCCAATATTCTGGGAGGTGGGTCATGTAGGATACTGCTTTGGTTTATGTCAGAGAGTGTTTTGCCTATGTTATCCTCTAGGAGTTTTATAGTTTCTGGTAGAACACTTTCTAACACCATACACAAAGATAAACTCAAAATGGATCAAAGATCTAAGCTAAGCGTATTGTTAACTTCTTATGTTTTTGTCTTGTTTTTATTGTTGTCACTCCTGTTTAATTTTTTTCTTTAGTTCCCCCTGAATATTCAGGTGGCCATGACTTAGAACCTAGAGGAGAGTTAGGGAGTTTCAAATCTTTCACCTATGGGCATCTATTTCCTTACTCATGTAGTTATCTCCTTATTATGGGCCTTCCAACTATAACTCAATTTCTGATTTCCCTGGCTGAAGACAAAGCAAAATAAAAACAAACAAAAAGCAATGAAAATGAGAAAACCAAAACATCTCCTCAAGGGAAATGTGAACTGCTATGACAAACAAAACCTGAACTACATTCAGAGCATTGTGTGCTGTATCATGGTCTCTTCCTGCAGAATCTCTAAACAGCATGAGGCTATAATACCTGGTAGTCTGAGACAGGACAGGGGTGTCTGAAATGACTTAAAGATATTGAGCATTGGTAGATCCTGTCCTCTGCTGACTTATTCCTTCCCTTGAGTTCATTCCTCTGGTCCATCCGCATGCATCTGAACACCCACAACCTTGCAGCCACTGTTCTGGGTCGTCACTGCTAGAATAAAGCATGAACAGAACCGAACATGTTGGCAGGAGCTTTCTATACCCTGGTAAGGGTAACACAAATGTTCAAAAGTGTTTCTTCAATTCCTGTTAAATACAGTACTGCAATCTTATTAGTCTGTGCCATTAAGGATCCACTATAAATGTCAATTTTCATCAAGAAGCATCATTGAGGTGTCATTACAGTGTGTCTGTAAGAAGACTTTGTAACTCTGTCAGGACACAGGAACTATCACTCTACACAAAAGATCTCTTCTGAGATGGAGTTTCAATATCAGTGAATATCATCTACAACACACCCCTGCCCTTTGTACAAATATCTTCAGTTGAATATGGGCTTTTACATAGAGCAAACCCCTGAATAATAACACAGTGGGAATGCAACTATATTTGCATTTCATAGACAAAATGAATACAATGCCCTCCTTTTTAGGAAATTGTATATTGTTGTTCACAGACAAGCTTTTCTAGAGTATTAATTCCAAGAAACTAAAAGCATCATCAGCTTGTCCCTAGTTTCTTATTTTAAGCACAATTATGCCCTATCATGAGCACAGGTAATACTGTGTTGCTAACTGATGTGTCCAAGGAATTGTAATTTTTTACCTATTGTTGACTGCCTTGTAGGAAAAAACTTAGGCACAGGTTTTTGCAATGTAAGAATGCCTATCATTTAGTAAGGGAGGGGGTATTTTTCCAGTTTTTTATTTCCCCCAAAAATCCCTGTTGTGCTGATTCTGAGTCAGCTACCATGTTCCACCTTATGTCTGACTGGATTCGTTCATTCAACTCTTTTTCTGGTTTCTTGGTATTCAAGGTGTGGCTATCACCTCAGAAAGTCATAAAATGTCACCCAGGGTTTATTTTTATTTTTATTTTTTTGTTGTTGTTAATTACATTTATTTATTTCTTTTTTTTTAAAAATTTTCTTTACTTTATTGTGTTGGTTTTGCCATACATTGACATGAAACCGCCATGGGTATACATATGCTCCCCCTCCAGAACCCCTCTCCCTCCTCCCTCCCGATTAACTCCTCCTGGGTCATCTCGGTGCACCAGCCCCAAGCATCAACCCTGGGCTGGCGATTGATTTCACATATGATAATTGACATGTTTCAATGCCATTCTCCCATATCATCCCACCCTTGCCCTCTTCCACAGGGTTTAAAAAGATAATGGAATGTTTTTACATTTGAATTTTTCCATATTCCAGTTTTTTTTCTTCTAAGACCAAGTTTAAATTTTTCTAGGTTTCTTTACATTCTTTCCCTTTTATTTGAACTTACATTTTATTTATAAAGACAAGATTCAAGTAGAATATTTAGAAAAATCTTCCCAGTGCTCTCCGATTTCAAATATAGCTTTTAACAATACCAGAACCTTACATTCCCAACCATCTTCTTTCACTGCCAAGTGTCCATATTTCAAATATATTACTCTGACTTCATTCTTGTTTTCCTTAAAATGATGGATAAAACCATTTTTGTGAAGGAATCAAGTATTAGTTACTGTTTTGCCAAAGGGTTTTGATGATGAAAAATATTATATAAATGTTGCATGCTAATGTAAAAATCAGGGCAAGAACAAAATCTGCTAAATAAAGGTTTTCACTTTGTTTTGCCTCCAGGATTTTGTTGCACAGCATATAATATGTTGATATACTATCTGATAAAACTGCTGTTTGCAATGATACAAATTAATAGGTTTATCATTTTTATCAAGTAGTAGAAACAAGTACACCCCTGGGAAATAGGACTTATCTCTGAATTAAGGCAATTAAAATTATGCCACTGAACCACACAACCTTAGTCTTATGAGGTTATTTAATATTGCTTCTGGTCATACAAAATACATTTTTAATGAACAGCATAGAAGGATGAAAGTACTTAAGGATATAAAGACTCCTTGGTAAACATCATTTTGAATCCCTGTTAAAGTATACATCACATCAAATGTAATCGTATTATTCAATTCTGATGGGAAAGTCATACTTCCACTACTGTCTAGGGCTTTCTAAAGTAGGAGCTTGTGGTATTCCAAGAATAATGTATGAAACTCATTATGTATCATGATTTACTATTGATACGCATTTTCATCCTTTTATAACTATGTATCCACACATTTTAATTTCTGAGTTATATGTGATCGTTTTCTTTGTATATTTAATGTGTCTTTATACACTTTTATTGAATAAGAGTGTATCTACTGATAAATATTAAGAAAAAAATATTTTGCACTTTGTCCAGCAACTAAGTATGTTAGTGATTATTTCAATAATCCTGTCACCACTTTGGACTGCAAAAATATTTAGATCAGGAAATATATGTCATTTAAACATCCTGAAAATGGGTATGTTTGATTGTATTTTTCATTAAGTATTAGAATCATACATTCACTGAATTATGGAGATAAACATGACTTTAAAGTTACTTTACAAATTTTTTACATAAATAATTCACATCTATCATAATGTAAATAATTTTATATCACTGGGGGAATAAGGAAGTACCCTATATTTGTGTTATCATGATATTAATTATTTTGAAAAAAGTATTATGTAATCTGAGTAACAATCTTCTGGAAGTCAGACAGGCATAGAATTGAAAAGCATATTGACAGATGAATAATTGTACAACACATCTACCCTCACTCTTTGATTTCTTGCCAAGAGAACTTTGGGAAAGTGAGGTGGGATGGTTAATTTTAGGTGTCAATTTGATTGGATCTCAGGGTGTCCAGTAATTGACAAAACATTATTTCTGAGAATATCTGTGAGGATGTTTTCAGATGAAATTCACATTTTAATCCACAGACTCAGTAGAGCAGTTTACCCTCCCTAATGTGAATGGACACAGTCTAATTCACAAACAGCCTGAAAAGGAACAAAGAGACAAAGGAAGGAAGAATTTGGCTCTTCCTGTCTGATTGCCTGAGTAGGGCCTTGGATCTTTGACTGTTCTCCAAGTTCCTGGTTCTCAGGACTTTGATTCAGACCGTAATCTCCACCATCACCTCCTATGGTTCTCAGGCCTTTAGACTCTATACACACCAATCAGCTTTCCTGGGGCTCCAGTTTGCAGAGTGGAGATTATGGGGCTTCTCAGTTTCCATAATTGTATAAGGCTTTTTCTTACAATAAATTTCTTCTTGTATGTATATCATATTGGTTCTGTTTCTCCGCAGAACCCTGACTAGCATATGAGTTAAATAATGCCAAGATGTAAATATATTCTTTTTCTGCTTCCTGAGGTAATAGTAAATGACAGATAATTTAACTGGGGACAATAAAAGCATGTGAAAGATATTTCAAATGATTATCTCAATAACTATCATTATTATATATTGTGTAGAGCCTATTTTGTATGTATATATTTACACACCTTTAGAAATACCTGTTGCATATTTATTACAAGTCAATGACATGATTTTCATTAGAAAATAAAAGTTTTGCAGACTAATTTAATAACAATACTTTCAGCATTTATTTGTAATTTTTTATTGAAGTATATTTGCTTTATAACATTGTTTTAGTTTCTGCTATGCAGCAAAGTGAATCAGCTATAGTATACGTATATCCCCTCTGTTTTAGAATTCTTTCTCATTTCACCACAAAGCATTGAGTAGAGTCCCCATGCTATATAGTCATTTCTCATTAACAATATTTATTTAACTTTAGATTTTTTCCTTATATGTTTCTTTAAACAAATTTATTATTTGTGTGTGTGTGTGGCCATGCCACTCAGTTTGCAGGATCTTAGCTCCCCAACTAGGGATTGAACCCAGCAGTGAAAGCTCAAAGTTTTTAAAAACATGATAAAAGTATCCTACATGTTACTTCTTTAAAAAGAAATTAAATTTTAGTTTAGTTTGAAAACCACATTATTTATTTGAGCCTCACTAAACTGGATGCTTGGTTTTCTCCAGACTTTCTGCTTCTGTGCCACACACCTTACCCCCACACCCTCAGATAATGTGCCAGTATATAATTTAAACACTTGATAGAAACTTCCAAGATCTAGGAAAGAAAAAGGAAAAGGAAAACTATTTGCTTTTCTTCCCTTTGGATTTTAATCTCACAATTCAGGTCAGCTCTAGCTAATCAGACATGAATAATACCATAATTGTGAGAGTCAATATTACATTTAAATGATGAAAGGCATTACTTAATTTTAGTCTCTTTGTGAATAAAATAGAAAGCAGTGTCCTAACTTGGTGGTCCTATTGGGATACTATAAATTAAATATTTAGAACATTTTCAGGGCCAAATAATCTTTGCATGTAGAGCAATTTTGGTGTATGCAAAGAATTTCTCAATTGATATACCCTCAATTAAGGAATGCTCTTAACTTCTTGTAAATTTGGAAAATATTATATGTTCAGGGAGAAATCTCAGAAAGAATTCCATTAAATCACTAATGAAATACATCCCCTAAATGTATGGGGACAAGTAAGAGGGGAAAAAAAGAGAAATCTAGGAGCAAAGAAAGGTTAATAGACTACAGTTCACAGTTGACCATTGAACAGGAGGGGTATTAATTTGCTAAACAAATTTCTTAAGATTTATAGTTCGTTCTCTGTAACTTCAGTTCCTCCCCATGTGTAAATTCAACCAACCACTGACCATATAGTACTGTAATATTATGAATATAGAGATCACCTTTTTCACTTTTTTATGTTGTTCTTTAATAAAAATGATTATTAATTTAAATATACTTATATCTCATATTTATCAATATTTTATACTTTTTGTATATTATTTAGCAAATCCTGTTCTTAAGAATGCCCAGTTGAGCCCAGATCAGATTTCCTGTCCACTTAAGATGACCTAATAAATGTTTACTGTTTTCAGACACTAGCTTTGGGATTGCTTTCTATACAACAAAAGCTAAATGATACAGATGGAGTCTCTTATTTTTATTTACTTCCTTGATATTGAATTGAATTCAGTAACAATCAGAGGACCAGTGTAGTTTTCTGAAAGTTGTTCAGTATTTTGACTTGTCTTCAGGAATCCCTTCACTCATAACCATGCCTGGACAAATTTGAATCATATGTCTCAGCAATATTACTTAAAGAATCCTAGGAAAAAATGGCAATATGCTTTCAGAAAAATTATTTTCCAATTGACTAAAAAATTATCATGTATAGGATTTTCAAAATTGCTTTCCTTTGTAAGAGCAAAAAGGTGAGAGGAAATAATCAGGATAAAAAAAAATCTGTAACACTACTGAACTAAGAAATAGGCAGATAGCATGATAAAGTGAAGTTAAAATGATTAGACTTAGGCAGAAATAAAATCACATTTTTGGAAATACAGATAGGTAGTAAATGGAAATAACTGATAAGTAAAAATACCAAAAAAGACCTAGGAAAACACAGTGGACAGTATATTAGACTCCTCAAAAGCAATGGAAAACTAGTCCAACAAATGGAAAAGTCCTAAATTTTTGGTATGAGAAATTTTTCTGTTGGATTTTAATGTTGATTTCAAACAGATTCAGGAACAGGCCAATTTGGAGAGAGTTAGAAAAGTTTCTTAAATATTATACAATTAAAGAAGTGAGGTACTCAGTTATGAAGTAGGATTAAAGGATATAAGTGTAGAGATCTTGGCTAAAGGTAAGCAGATGAAAATAGGACAGCAGTTTTCAAACTCATGAAAAGGATAGGGATAGATTTTTTTTAAGGATTTTCTTATTTAGTTCAGTATTGAGGATTCTTTGAAAACTTCAATCCAAATTATACTGTATAAAAAATTAAGCAATTTTTCTCCATATTCCAAATAATATATGACAAGAGAAGAAAATTTGTCACACTATATATCTTCCAAAAACTGGAACAGAAAGATCATATATTTAAAATTATAACTTGGAGTGGCTAGTGATGGTAATAACAATTGCTTATTGTTTTTGATTAAAGCACAAAATAAGTTATGTAGATGCTGCTGTTGTCTGTATTTATTTTCACATTTTGCTTCCTAAAAGATTTGTAATTAAATGTTATAGCACTCATATAAATTAAAACCAGATAAATTATAGATACAATATCAAAGCATGATACATCTTATTTAATATAATTATTGTGATTAAGCATTAAATTTACCTCTGAGATTTGTTATCTAAAGCAATATTTCAGAAATGCCAAGTTATAAATTTTGTACTTAGATGAAGCAGTCTATTCATCAGAAGAGATAAAAAAATAATGATGAAGTCAGAAAATTCAGAAAATGTGCCTTTTCTACTTTTCTGTTTCTGATTTTATATTGGTGTTTTATTCTAACACCTTAGGAAAACTACTTAACATTCTCAGCCTCATTTTACTGGCCTATACAATGACAGTTTTTGGAGTTATTTTATCCCAGACAGATGTTTTTGGGTAGTTCTTTGATGCTGTAACTTGAACTCCAGTGAGAATTGTTCTAACCCAAGTTAATAAAATATCCTTATTTGCAATGTGCTGTGCAATACTTTTTATTATTTATATTCCACAATAACAGCAGAGGGAACTTTTAAGCTCAAATACCACTACGATAAATATTAAACATTGTAAGTCTACTGGGGAAAAAGTAGAATTAGCATAACTTAGGAGGGAGAAAGTAGTCATTCCAGTATAATTTAGAACAGAGATAATAAATTTATCTGAATAGGTACAAGAAAGCATACTTAAGCAATTAGAATACACTGAAAATGTGACTTGAGAGTAAAAATGAAGCCAAAATAGATCGAAATCTTGGAACAATAAAAACCTTATTAATATTGCTCAATTTGCCATTATTGACCACTTGTTGTTATGAGGATTTATGATTGGTTTATGTTCTGACTTGACATTGGGAAATGTCATTTAGGGCAGTGACAAGTGCTTCCACAGGGTCTGTGCTGCCCAATGAAAGAAATGACATCATTCTTATACAATCAACTTACTCATAGTTGCTTGCCAGTTTCCCTGCCATCTTTTCATCTTCATGATCATCATTATGAGTTATACGCCTCTTACCAATAATTTGAATGACCTCAATTTCTCTCCACATTCTTCTTCAGTGCATGATATGTTCATTTTACTTTTTAACATCTTTCACATTTTAGCAAAGTAGTCATTTAAAATGCATGCAGAGCTAGAAAGTAAATTACTAGGGTAAAGGGCATTTCAAGATGATTGAAAACATGCCTCATGAGCTGTTGCCTTTTCTATTTCACAGTCAGAGTTACTGAAAATGTGTTAGAAATGAGATTTCACAAGTAAATATATATATGTATATATATTATATAATTTTTCTGTTTCAATGTACCATTCTTTAATGTATTTACATCATCCTCATTATAGTAAACCCTGAAATAAAAAATATCGTCTATGATATAGTATTGCAGATTTTGATACCATGACAGATTTAAAATACTCAGGCACTTAGTTGAAGTTTTATATTTAATATTCCACCAAAAATTCATGGACATTTTCATGGTTTGTTGAGATCCTTTAATTGCTTATTTATGACGATAACTAACTTCTTATGCATTTCCCCATATATTACATGAACATATATATCTCTTAGAGCCACTTAGAACAATCGGTATTTTTGTTAAGATAAAACAAGTAAGAACTTACATTTTGAAAAGCAAAGTTTATCCAGCTATGGCCAGTGAACATAGTTGTTGACCATTGTTACAGTAGTTGAACTTTGTCAATGATAGTATACTTTTACTACTTTCTATTAAGCTACCTCTCTCTTTCTTCTTTGAAAACTTTGTCTTGTAAGCCTAATGCAATATGTTATATATGTTCCATTTTCTGGTGTTTGTTTGGCTTTTTTTTATTTTTGGCTGTGCCATGTGGCTTGTGGGATCTTAGCTCACTGACCAGGGATTGAACCTGGACACAGATTCTCTGCCACTTTCTCTGACAGAGAAAGTGCTGAATCCTAACCTTTGGACCACCAGGGAATTCCAGTCTTGTGCTTATTATAAGTTGAGTTTTCTGCAAAATATGATTTCCCTCAGTTTCTCAAAGGATGAAATTTTGAGTGTTGTCAACAAATAGGCCAAAAAATAATTTGAACCTGAGAAAAAGTTTCAGAATTTAATATCTTTTATTAAGCTATTTTTAATGAATATTTCATGTATTATTTAGTCAGGCTCATCTCTGGAAAAGGCCTTTAAAAAAGTGAATCACACAGATATAGCCTGAGGTACACTGAAAAGGTCCTTTTCAGCAAATTTTGTAGACTGCAGTTTAGTTATTTCTTCCTGAAACCTCATCCTTTTGGTCTTAAAAGCCTTCTATTCAAAAGTTAATTACCCAGGGACTTCCCTGGTGGTCCATTGGTCCAGAAACTTAAGATCCTGCATGCCTGCCCAGGGTGGCCAAAAAAAAAAAAAAAAACCTTATAAAAGTACTTAATATTGACTGTTACAATTTTTTTTTTTAAGAAAAGCAAGAAAACCCACAGAAGTTAATTACCCAATGAGGTCTAACTTACATGTTTTATTAACTGATAATTTCTTCCAACAGAAACATAGTCCTAACTCAACATGGGCAAGGCATTCTCTTCCAAATGTCTCATTCTATCTTAACAACAACTTGGCATTGTTTTACACTTTTTACAACAGAACAGGATTGCCAGGAGCCGTCAGGATGCCCCCTTGCTCAGATGACAAGGTCACGAGACTAAGAAAGAAATTGCAAAGCTGACTTTCTTTATTGGGGCATCCTGGACAAGCCCCCCCCACCCCCACCCCGCCATCCCTGGTATTTTTCTTGGGAGTTCTGTCCATGCTTGGAACATTGGCTCATCTCAGTAGGTCAGTCCCAGTTGGAAAGAATTCGTCCTGAGATAATCCCCCCAGACCTTATCAACCAGAGGATCCAGGAAGGTGGATCATCTTCCCCCGGGGCTAAGGAGGAATGAAAGGGACATTTAAATAGATTACTACTCCTCCTACTAATTACTGGGGAGTTTACCAAGAGCTCTCTGGGGGTCATGGCAAGGCCACCACCAGAAAGGCTTGTACTTGGGTCACCTTTCCCCCTCCCACTCCCCTGACCACTCCATGGAGGAGGCTCTCTTCCTTGAAGAAATCAGGCTCAATTGGGACTAAGGAATGCTCATAATTGTGGCCAGCATAGTTGGAGATATTGATTGCTTTAGGATAATGCAGACATAGGAATTCATTAGTAGTTATACGGTTAATAGGGTTTTATTGCTAAAGCAGTGCTCCTAAACTATCTCTTAGTCCTCTTTCTAAACTGTCTCTTTGTCCTCTTTCCTCTTTCCTCCTAAGAACTGAAGTAGGTTACTAGTATAAACAGTCTCAAGCTTTAGCCCTTCCCTCTAGCTTCTACATAGTTGTACCTGATAAGAGAAATGTAACCTTTCTACTTAGGTTGATGTACTTATCATGATTGAATGAAGTATACTGAAGACATTCAAATGGTAAACATACTATTGTTAAATCTAATTACATAAAAATCTGACTTCTGTAAGAGGGATGTTTCATGATAGATTGGGGAATGAGCTCAATGATAAGGTTGCTTGGAAGGTAGAAAACAAAAAATTGTTTAGAATGATAGGTGATGTAATGATGTAATGGGGATGTCTTTTGGCTATAAAACTGTAAACCAAGAACAATAAACTAGAGACTTCTCCATCTCCTTTTGGAGAGACTTCTCCATCATCCCACAAACTAACAGCAATAAAGAGAGACTGCTTCATCACCACATACCGACTCAGCTCAGTTCTTCTTCCGCCAACGCCACTCATCCCTCAAGACCCCCAGACCCCGCCAAGGCTGGACCCCGGCACAGGATGAGTCTCAGAGTTAAAGTAGTATATCCACATTCATCCAGGTAGAAACTGACAGTGTTTGGTCAGGGGCGTCCTTGTCTACTGCACAGAAAGGAAGTAGCAAGAGGGATGAGGAAGCCATGGAACTGAGAAACAGAGAATAAGGTGTTACAAAAGATGTGAAAGATTATGAGGATTTTGAGGACAAACATTAAAAATTATATCATTTAACCCTAGCCCAACTTTGTGTCACAAGTGTAATCTCTATTAACTTGTCAGGACACATAATAATGAGTATTATATGGCCAGAATCCTGAGTCTGGAGGAGAAAGTCTGTATCAGACATTGAACTATTTGACTAGACTGCATGACAAGTTATCATAATTGGTTTTAATCTTCAGGTTTCTTTTTTTATTATGACACACAATAAAATTTCTGATGACTATAGAACTTGTTCAGTTGCCCAGTCATGTCCCACTCTTTGCAACCCCATGGACTGAAGACCTAGTAAATGTATTACTATTAACACACATTTATTTCTATTTATATAATATCTAGGCAGCTGACCTTATAGTAGTCATAGCATGGCCCATGAATAATATGCTAGATAGCATTATATACATGAATTAAAGTAAAAAACTGTATATATCAGTCTGAAAGTAATTGGTCCCCTAAAAATCTGTCATATAGCTGTTTTTGCTAGACACCCACTGCTGCTGCTGCTAAGTCACTTCAGTCGCGTCCAACTCTGTGTGACCCCACAGACGGCAGCCCACCAGGCTCTTCTGTCCCTGGGATTCTCCAGACAAGAATACTGGAGTGGGTTGCCATTTCTTTCTCCAGACACCCACTACACTGTGGCAATTTATAGCAACTGTTAGCCACTGCAGTTCTATGATGAGTCTAAATATTTTCTCCCTCACAAAAAGGTCTTAGAAGTTTGACGTATTAACGGCTCTAGTATATTTTAACTGAAAATAGCAAACTGCAGATTTCTGTGAATTTATCTTTATGCAGTCACAACATTCTCTCTTTGAAGAGAGTAGGGCTTATTCATCTTCCCCTTTAAATGTATAAACACACCTTCACCTCATTTTAATTGAACAAGTATTTTCACCCTAGAGTTCATGGATGGATTGTTAGCCCCTTGAAATTTTTTGCAAGAATGTGAATTCATAAGCCCAAGTGAATTTTTCTGTGAGAGAATCAAAAGCAGGCCATAATTTTTTAAAGGAATTAAAATGACTCTGTATATAAAAATTACATGGGAATAGTTACAATTTATTTGGCTTCTCATTTATTTATTTGGTAGATTTTCTTTCCATTGAGTTTCCTTTTATATTGAGAGATATTATCACTTTTATAACAAAGAGTAAATAGTATCCCATATACTAAGAGCTATTAACAAACTATTTTAAAAAATATGATTGAAAATAATCAGCATTTGTTATATCTTTTCTTCTCTAGAGAGTAACTAAATGAATATAATCAGATTTTAATCATTATCAAGTGGATTTATTTTCCAGCAATTGAATGTCTTTTATCAATCCAAGATTCATTGTTGCTTAAGAAGTTGGTTATCAGTTTCTTAAATATGTCCTGAAATTCTATGGATTAGATTAGACCTTAGTGCCAGAGGAAAGGATGTTGGAGAGAGTTCAGTGAAATTTTAGCAGACTAAACTTTGCTCTTCTTTTCATTTTTTGCATAACACATTACTTTTAAAAAGTATTTCTGGAGTAACTAGTAACACCACTCTGAGCATTTTTATCTCTAATTTTAGTCCTGATTGGTGGCAATTACCCTTTTATTTTAGAATAAATCTGAATTATAACTAAGTACAAAATTAATCTTTCTGTTGACAGGCAATGATTTACTTACACAATTACTTTGTAAGAAATAACAAATGAAATGATTCTTCTAGCTCTGCTCATCTTAGTTATCATCATATTTGCAAGGTTTAATTTTCCTAGTGCTTTTTTCTGTCCCTAACTCAGTTGACACTTTTACAAATAATTCCACCTCCCAAAGACTAAGTTGGGAATATAAAAAACAGAATAATATGTATTTCTCTCTTTATATTTTAGGGAATATTTCTGTCCAATAAGTTAACAGTTTAGCCTGAGTGTTATTAATAAAGTTAAATAACATAATCTACTACAACTTTCAACGTCCTAATATTCATTTTAAATAGATAAAGTGAAAGTGTTAATCTCTTAGTTATGTCTTATTCTTTGCAACACTATGAACTGTAGCGCACCAGGCTCCTCTGGTCTATGGGATTCTCCAGGCAAGAATACTGGAGTGGGTCAATCAGTCAGTTCAGTTGCTCAGTCATGTCCAACTCTTTGCAACCCCATGAACTGCAGCACACCAGTCCTCCCTGTCCATCACCAACTCCCAGAGTTTAGCCAAACTCAAGTCCAACTGGAATGGGTAGCCATTCCCTTCTCTAGGGGATCCTCTCAACCTGGGGATCAAACCCAGTCTTCTGCACTGTGGGCAGATTCTTTACCATCTGAGGCACTAATGAAGCCTCCTCAAATAGCTAAGTGAACATCAAAACATCATACTCTAAAAACCACTAACTCAGAATACTTGAAATGTCAAGAAAAGAGATAAGGGAAATTTTCCTCACTTTTATCCATATCTTCTGTTTGTTAGTATAAGAAGACTGAATATATTTTAAAAGGTAAGGCACCTGGGTTTTGAAATAAAGCAAAACATCTCATACGATACAAATACTAAGCTATGTTTTAGTCTAGCACAGAAAATGGCTGAACAAATCTTCCATAGGACTGGTAATGTCATTCTTTTCCAGAACCATAATGACCAAATAAGATATAACTAATTATTCTTTGCACTTTCAAGGATCTGTTTTGTTAGAATTTTCTATACTTAGTAAGGCAGAAAAAACGAACTGCTTAAGTAACATTTTTAGTAGTCTTAGGAAAGAAGAACCAAGAGGAGAAAGAGAAATATTAAAAACATAGATAAATCATGCTTCGGAATTGTTTGAAAGATTAGAAAAATCTAAAAATGTATAAAAGAAATGTATAACACACTTGGGGCTTCCCTGGTGACTCAGATGGTATAGAATCTACCTACAGTGCAGAAGATCAGGTTCCATCCCTGGTTCAAGATAATCCCCTAGACAAGGGAATGGCAACCCACTCCAGTATTCTTGCCTGGAGAATTCCATGGACAGAGGAGCTTGGTGGGCTATAGTCCATGGGGTTCCAGGAGTCAGACATGACTGAGCAACTAACACTTTCATAATGTACTAGGTATTTCAACTTTATTTTCTTCATATGTCACATTTTAAGAAGTGATAGTTTTGTTGTTTTTTAAATTAGTTTTTGAGTGTTTTTTTGGTTATTAATGTTGTTTGCATTATGAGTCCTCAGTGGAAAAGTATTTTGTATTTATAATAAATATAATAATAACTAATACTGGCATAAACAATGAGTCAAGAATGAGTCTATGGCATATATATGTATATATATACCTATTGACTTGTTTAGTTCATATATTGTACAATGACCTAAGAGTTACATACTATTATTAATCTTGATTTTAAAGAAAGAAAATTGAGGCCTATGGGCATCAGCTAGTAAACTTGGAAGATGAGATTTGAATCCAGGTAATTTAGTTTTAGATATCAGGCCCTTAACCATTAGGACCAACAGGCTGTATTGCTTCTCAATATGTAATTAGCCAAAAGGACAAAGAAGTATATGCTATTTTTTACAATTACTTTTACTAGAAGCATATTTATGAACTCATATTTACAAATTAATCTTTATCCTGTTTAATATAATAGCCCCATGCACAACAGAAATGTCTTTATTTTTATACTGATGACATGCTGAAATGAAATTATTTTAGAATATTAGGGTAATAAAATACATTAAAAATTAAATTTCACACATTTCTTTTAATTTTAATTGACTTTTAAAAATTATATTACTTGCATCAAATTTCTACTGAACAATGTCATTATAGACAACTTTACAACAACGCATCATTTCTTCAACTTTTTTAAACATATGATTTCACTTTACAACTTCTCAACTTGGTGATAAGCATATGCTATGGCTATTCATTTTCAATGTGATTCATTCCCAATAAGTTAGATTGTAAAATATTAGAATTTAATGTGCTGAAGAAAAGGGACCATTTGTTCAATTATCAGTTCAGTTCAGTCACTCAGTCCTGTCTGACTCTGTGACCCCATGGACTCCAGAGTATACTTAAATTCATGTCCATTAAGTCAGTGATGCCATCCAATCATCTCATCCTCTGTCATCCCCTTCTCCTCCTGCTTTCAATCTTTCCTAGCATCAGGGTCTTTTCAAATGAGTCAGCTCTTCGCATCAGGTGGCCAAAGTTTTGGACTTTCAGCTTCAATATCAGTCCTTGCAATGAACACTCAGAACTGATCTCCTTTAGAGTGGACTGATTGGATTGCATGGCAGTCCAAGGGACAATTATAAAAACTAACAAAAATTCATAAGCATTTTAGAAAGATTTTTCTAAAAGTAATTATTTAATTAAAATTCTAAGAAAACTAATGAAGTGGCCCTTGAAGTAAAGTCCACTCTGAAGAAAAAATTATGTGTCTCAAAATTAGAAGATACTAAATTTTTCCAATGATCAAATTTGTGCTGAAACTTCTATTGAATTATAAGTGTTCTTATGAACAGAATCTAGATCGTTGAATTCTATTTATTTAGAAAATTCAAGTATCATGAAAAAGTTACATTTTGTGAAATATTTGTAGCAGAGCTAAACATATAGTCTTGGGTTTTGTTCATGAATAAAACTGGAATGTAGTTTTCTTATTTTATGATATCTTTTTCTACTTTTAGTATCATGTTAATGCTGGCCTCATAGAATGAATTTGGGAGTAGCCTTCAATTTCCTGAAATAATTTGTGTAGCATTGGTGTCATTTCACCCTTAAATATTTTGTAAAATTCACCACCGAGTTTTCTTTGTGGAAAGAACTTTGTAATTTAAATAATTATGCATTCAATTTGAGCTATTTAGGTAATCTATTTCCTGAGTGAGCTTTGGTAGTTTATGCTTTCCATTTAAAATGACTAATCAATTGACAAAAGTTTTCATTATATTCCACTTTCATCCTCTTTAGTTTAGAATCTGCAGCAGTATTACATTTCTCGTTTCCTCATTCTTGATAGTGATAGTTCGTGTCTACTTTCTTTTTAAGTGATTAGTCTGGCTAGATTTTAGATTAATTATTTACTGTTGATATGTGTGTGTGTTAGTCGCTCAGTTGGGTCTGACTGTGACCCCTCACAGACTGTAAGCCCCTCACGCTTTTCTGTCCATGGCATTCTTCAGGCAAGAATACTGGAATGGGCTTCCATTCCCTTCTCCAGGTGATCTTGCAAAGTCAGAATAGAACCTGGGTCTCCTTCATTTCAGGGAAGCCCAGTGCTTCTCTGGTGGCTCAGAAAGTGAAAAGTCTGCCTACAGGGTAGGAGACCTGGGTTCAATCCCTGGTTGGGCAAGATCTGGAGAAGGAAATGGATACCCACTCCAGTATTTTTGCCTGGAGAATTCCATGGACAGAGAAGCCTGGGGGTCCCAAAGAGTTGAACATGACCGAGTGACTAACACTTTCATTTTGCTTTCCCAGTGGCTCAGCAGTAAAGAATTCACCTGCAATGCAGGGAATGGGACAGGAGCCACAGGTTGGATTCCTGGGTTGGGAAGATCCCCTGAAGAAGGAAATGGCAACCCACTTTAGTATTCTTGCCTGGAACATCCCATGGACAGAGGAGCCTAGAGGGCTACAGTCCATGGATTCACAAAGAGTCAGACACAACCAAGTAACTGAGCACAGTAAGTTGTACCTAAACCTTCAACCATGACAGAGGAAGGAAGGTGAATTAAGACTGGAAATTGTTGATCACTAGTCTATATGTTGATTTTCACTACAAACGAATGTGGTTGAGGAAACGAATCCCTAATTAACTCACTATTTGGATAGGATGTTGTTTCCAGAAATAAGAATAGTAGATGAAGAAGAAATAAACGAATAAAGCAGATCTCCCCATTTATTCACCTGCTGTTTAACAAAATTTCCTGCATTTCTTTCCAGCTCTAAGCAGGTGAAAAATTATACTGTATAACTTGTTTGGCATATTTTGCTGTAAAAAAAAATAAATTCTCCAAATTTCATGAAGACAAAAGAAGTATATTTTTGGGGGTTCCTGGACCCAATTCCAACTCAATGTGTATGTGTAGATCTTCCCATAAGACATCAGCAGGTTATCTCAGAATTCAACTCAATCTAACACTCAACTGAAATTAGCATTAAATTTCATAGGTTAATTGTTTAGTTCTACAAGACTGCCACCTGCCCCCCCCCCCACCCCGCTCTAATTTAGACATCAGTCACAAGTCCAGATTGTTACCTATACTTCTAACCAACTGGCTCTAAATCAGAAGTTCCCACAACCACCTCCCCGACCACACCGCCTTCCTTGACATTTCATTAATTTGCTAGAGCAGCTCACAGAGTTCAGGAAACATTTTATTTACTGGATCACTGGTTTATTATAAAATGATAAAAATCAGGATGGAAGGGATGCATAGGACAAGATATGTGGAAAGGGCGAGGAGCTTCCATGCCCTCTCTGAGCCTGCCACTTTCCCAGTACCTCCACATGTTTACCTACTTGGGAGCTCCCCAAACTCTACACTTCTGAGTTTTTATTGAGGCTTATTACACAGGTGCAATTGATTAAATCACTGGTCATTAGTGATTGAACTGTCTCAGGCCTCTCTTCCCTCCCTTGATCTCAGGACAATGGGAATGGAGGTTCTAATCCTCTGATCATACAGTTGGTTTTCCTGTCAACTGGACCTCAATCCTTAAGTGCTTCCCAAAAGTCATCTCATTCAACATAACAAAAGACAACTTCATTGCTCTTATCACTTAGAAAGTCCCAAGGGTTTTAGAAGTTCAGTGTCACAAAGGTGGACAAAGATGAAATATATCAATATATTTATTTATTTATTTTAATTTAATTTAATTTTATTTTTTTAAGGTCATATATGTATATGGGTTTATTTATTTATTTATTTATTTATTTTAAATTTTCTTTACTTTATTGTGTTGGTTTTGCCATACATTGACATGAATCTGCCATGGGAACAATAGCACATAGATAAAATGTTTAAAAATGTAATAAAAAATGTTAAAGCTAATCCAATATGTAATGGGAAAAAAGGCAATAATAAGTCAATACAACACTCTCATTAAACGAAACAACCTCCTTGGTCACTTGTGGGTGGTTTGTACTTTTTTCCTCTAAATTCAGGGCTATCTTTAATCCAGGTGTAAGTTTTCCATTTTTTATAGCATTTCCTGGAAGGAAACGTGGTTTAGTTGCACTATTTTCTCCTTAAAAGACCAGTTTTCTAGGAGAAAAAGAGATTCTTTTATTGAATAAGAGCATCTATCATAGTTTAAACAAAATCCCAGAAATGACAGGTACCTTATTTAGATAAGGTGACATATTACAGCTTCCTTTCCCCTCCTTTTTGTTATATAGTGAGATCTATATAGAGACAAAATTACTCTATCAGACCAAGTAAATATCAAAGTCAGGCCTCATCTTCTGGTTCTACATGTTGTATCCCCTTGAATTCATCTTTAGCTATTTGAAGGACATTTCAAGTGAATTTCTGTTTTTTGTTGGTTCCACTGACTGGTAATGCCAATTGAAATTATTTTTTGGTGAAAGATTATTGGCAGAAATCGTAGTGCTTCTGAAATGCTGCTACAGGCTGTTAAGAATTTGGATTTTAAAAGAATGAAAATAGTTCAGAATATCAACGTTCACTATTTAAAAATACATTTTAAATCTTTCTAAATTTCTAATTCACAATGTTTTTCATGTCTGACATGGAAATATCCCATTCCTGTGTTTTTATCCCTGTATAATTTCTTTATTTGCAAAAAAAAAAAAAAACTAAAAAATACTCAACAATTAATTCATGAAAGGATATTAATGAGAAGTCTTCTCTTCAGTCTGAATTCAACTGTTCAAATTTCACAAGAATTGAAAATAATGTAGTCAAATATTTAAACATTTTAAGATATAAAGTGAAAACAAATTTGATTCCTGGGAAATTTATAAAGGGATCATATATGTATATTTGCATAATAGGAGATTGTTTCCTTGATATTAAAAAAAAATGGTGCTGTATATAGGACTTGAGAGATAAAATTCATCTTTATGTTTAAATAGTCACCAATGAGGTTTGACTACTCTTTGACCCCATAGACTATAGAGTCCATGGAATTCTTCAGGCCAGAATGCTGGAGTCCCTTTCTCTAGGAGATCTTCCCAACCCAGAGATGGAACCCAAGTCTCCCTCATTGCACTTGGATTCTTTACCAGCTGAACCACAAGGGAAGCCCAAGAATACTGGAATGGGTAGCCTATCCCTTCTCCAGGTGATTTTCCCGACCCAGGAACCTAACCCAGGTCTCCTGCATTGCAGGCAGATTCTTTCCAACAGTACTACTATTAGGGAAGCCCGGCTTAAGGATTACAAAAGGTATGTATGTATTAGTCACTCAATCACTTCTGACTCTTTTTGACCCCTGGACTGTAGCCTGCAAGGTTCCTCTGTCCATGGGATTCTCCAGGCAAGAATACTGGAGCAAGTTGCAGTTCCGTTTTTCAGGCTATCTTCTCAACCCAGAGACTGATCCTCAGTCTCCTGCATTGTAGGCAGATTCTTTACCTTCTGAGCCACCACGGCTGCTCTAAAAAGGTATGCTTGCTCCCAAATGACTGCTTCCCTAGACGGCCTCATTGCCACTGAAAAAAATCATATTGTATCTCCAGTTAAAATGTATGGATCACACATGGTACACTGACAAATGATTTTAATATACCTACCTGAGATTTGCAAACAGCAGAGTTTCAAAAGCAGGTAGAACATACTACTCAGTTCAGTGACATTTTTCAGCTTTCCTCTTATAATATTTTATTATTTTTATTCATAGAGAAGCAAATTCAGGAAAAGGAGAGAAGAAAATAATGATCCATCTCCTCCAGACTGACTTAGACATTACCAATTTTTTTTTAATATCTTTGCCTTCAGTCTTTATTTTTTATAACACTCTCTTTGTTTTTAAAAATTCATACAAGTAATGAAGTTCTCAAACAAGGCAGAAAAGCATATAAAGAAACAATACAAATCCTGCCATTCACACTTGAGCATCATCAATATTGGGTAAGCATGTGAGCAGAAATCTTTATTTGCACATATAAGATGCATCTATTATAGAATGCATGAATGGAGAGAAAAGATGAAAATATGAATAAAAAACATTTACAGAATATTAAAATAAAGTAAATATTTTGAGGGAGAATCAAAACACTCTCTACTATGAAATCTCAGTGCTTTGAAGTCAGTTCCTTTTCTCCTATGACCTTATCCTCAATTATTTTCTTGCTAGCTAGGTTATTATTCATATATATTATCCAGGCTTTTTTTAATATTTGCATTCTGTCTTCTATAATTCTTTTAGATGTTTAATATTCATACCATATTTTAAATGAATTAATAGTCACTATTGGCCTGTTATCATAACTTCCATTCCTCATTTTTTAATTTTAAGTAATCAGATAATACATAGATTTTGAAATGTATTCTTGAAAATATTCCATTATGTCAAAAGGTTTTTGTTACACCAGCTTTCTCAAGTTAGAGTGTCTGCATGTTGCCTTAATATTTGCCAAAACCTTGGCTTGTTGTGATGTACTTGAATCATGATTTCCCTTTGAATTTTGTAGATTGCTCCACTGTCTTCTGGCATTAATAATGATTTAGATAATTTTGAGGTTAACTTTTTCCCTGTTGTCCCAACCTTTTCCCTATTAAGACACTGATTTTTTCCTGCAACTATGACTGAAGAATTTTTTCTTTAAAGTTGAATAGATTAACAAAATAATATAACTTTTTCAGAACTTCCTAAATCAAAATTTCCTGAAGTATTTATTTTTTCCAGCAAGGGAAAGCCTCTAGAATTGCAACAATGAATTTGTATATTTCCAATCTGCTGGATTCTAATACTTCTCTTTATTCTAAAATGTAGAGATATCAAATATTCATGTTACATGATTTTTAATTTCACATCTTTTGTACTTTTCTCATTGCCCTAAACTTTTCATCTTTTTCTAGCATTTTTATTAGGAATACCTATGCAAATTTTTTTTTTTTTTTGGAAATAACTTGATTTTTAGTGGTGCCTGTTCTGTTTGTTCCTGATTTTTTAATTAATGGTGGTGCTAATGGTTAAGGGGCTTCCCTGGTGGTTCAGCTGGTAAGGAATCTGCTTGCAATGCGGAAGACAGAGAGGGGAATGCCATGGGAAATAGAGACAGAGGTTGGAGTTATGCTGTCATAGCCAAAGAACACCTGGGTTTGATCCCTCGGTTGGGAAGATTGCCTGGAGAAGGGAACAGCTACCCACAGCTGCCTGCCAATGTAGGAAACATAAGAGACACAGGTTCAATCCCTGGGTCAGGAAGATGGAGGAAGGTAGGGCAACCCACTCCAATACTCTTGCCTAGATAATGCCATGGACAGAAGAGCCTGGCAGGCTACAGTTCATAGTATCTCAGAGTCAGACATGACTTGAAGTGATTTAGCATGCACGCAAATGACTTTTTCAGTTTATATCACTTGGCCTTGAATTTCTCCTTTCAGTTGTTATGCTTCTTGTTATAGTGGATTTAATATTCATTAATTTATTCTGCAACATGAACAAATTATGACAAATTTCCTCTTATTCCAAGAGACACAGTTTTACAGATTTTGAACTCTGTGTTTTGCGTACTAATGGTGGATGTACATTTAATCTAGTATATGTTCAGAATTGTATAAACAGGTCTTCGAATTTTTTTCATTCTCAATGGCTTCATCTTGACATTACATCTATTCTAATATGTGTAGGATTTGACTTTATTTTCACTGAATAAGATTTCAGTTTTTTCTCTTCCTTTCAACCTAGCTGTAAGGGCTATGAACAGTCATTTTATTCACTTTGTTTCTAATCTGAGCTAATGGTGGATATGGAAGTAGAGGAAGGACAAGAGGAGGGGAAGGATCAAAATTTAGTAATAAATGCATGTAATGTAATCTCTTCTGAAATGTTACATATATCCTACTTAGGTTTTGTACAACTACTGTATGAATACTGTTCCCACAATGAGATGTCTCTGGATTTTGAATTACCTCTTCAGTTCAGCGTGTAGAAACAGGGTCTTTAGATTATTTTTCCCACTAGGTTGTCAATTTGATATCTTTTTAAAATATGTCTTCTTCCACATATTAATTTTTACTACTGCTAGATCAGAAAGAAAGAAAAAGTTAGATATAAGGATACCCTACCACATTTTTAGGTGATGACAACTGTTCTCCAAAGAGACTGTGTAATTTCTACTCTCACTAAAAATATATGAGAATTTACCTTTTCCTTATTCTAACAACACTCAACATTTTCAGAACTTTTGTTTTGCAAATCTGTGTGTGTTCAGTGATACCATATTGTGGAATTAATGTGTACTGTGCTGGTTACTGGGGCTTCCCTGGTAGCTCAGCTAGTAAAGAATTCACCTGAAATGTAGGAGACCCCAGTTCGATTCCTGGGTTGTAAAGGTCCATTGGAGAAGGGATAGGCTACCCACTCCAGTATTCTTGGGCTTCCGTGGTGGCTCAGGCAGTAAAGAGTCTGTCTGCAACGTGGGCGATGCAGGTTCAATCCTTGATCTCCCAGAGAAGGGAATGGCTACCCACTCCATTATTCCTCCCTGGAAAAATGGATAGAGGAGCCTGGCAGGCTAAAGTCCATGAAGTCATAAATAGTTGGGCATGACTAAGCCACTATTACTTTTGCTTCACTTGCTGCAAGCTAATAAATTTGAATACATCTAATATTTTTATGGTTTATTTGTATATCCTCCTCTGTCAGAAATCCTTTCACAAATTGTATATATCAATTGCTTTAGTAGCTTAAATTTTTCTAATGGATGAGCTGTATTTCTCAATATATTATGGATACAGAGGTCAACTTTTTCACTTTTTTATACTATTCTTTAATGAATATGATTATTAAATTAAACATATTATCTGATATTTATCAATATTTTATTTATAATTTATACTTTTTGTATATTGTTTAGGGAAGCCTATCCTGAAGTTTTAAATACAATCTTTTGTAATATCACTTTTTAAGTTTATACTTCTTTTTGCCTTTAAGCTATTAATTTGCCTGGAATTTTCTTTTCTGTATAGGTAGTGTAGTAAGTTGAATTATGGCCTCTTAAATTATATGTGAAAATTCTAATCTCTAAAACCTGTGCTTCTGACCTTTTTTTTGAGAAAGATTCTTTGCACATATAGTTAAGGATCTTGAGATCATTCTGGATTTCTTTGATCCCTAAATTAAATTATGTGTCTTTATAAGAGAAAAAAAAAAGAAGAAGAAGGGAGGGGACACACAGAGGGGACTGACAAGAGAAATAGAGACAGAGGTTGAAGTTATGTTGTCATGGCCAAAAAACACCTGGAACCAATAGGAGATGGCAAAAGAGCCTGCAGACAAATTTGGCTCTGCCAATACTTCTGTGAGAGAATACATTTCTCTTATTTTAAGCCACCAAGTTTGTGGTAATTGGTTATGACAGCCATAGGAAACTCATAGATATCAAATACACCAACATCATTATTGAAAAAATTCACCTTTTCTTATATTTATTGACAGCTATCAAACATCATATTCCTTATATACTTGAATCTCTTCCTGTTCTATCCAGTACCCTCTAGCCTTCCCATCTTATTTAAGGGTAGTGAAGGGTAAGAAACACTTGTAATAGTTAAATCCCAGGAATATAGGCACACCTTAAGACTGAAATTTAACCATAATCATATAAGACTATAAAATTTTCTGTCCTACCATATCTTACCGGGGTTCCCAGTGACTCAGATGGTAAAGAATATGCCTGCAATGCAGGAGACCCTGGTTTGATACCTGGGTTGAGAAGATCCCCTGGAAAAGAAGATAGGCTACCCTCTCCAATATTCTCAGGCTTCCCTGGCAGCTTAGAAGGTAAAGAATCTGACTGCAAGGTAGGAGACCTTGGTTTGATCCCAGGGTTGGGAAGATACCCTGGAGGAGGGCATGGCAACTCACTCCAGTATTCTTGCCTGGAGAATCCCCATGGACAGAGGTGCCTGGTGGGCTACAGAGGTGCCTAGCAGGGCTACAGTCCATGGGATCGTAAAAAGTTGGACAGAACTGAGCAACTAAGCACAGAACAGCATATCTTACCACTACATCAACATAATTGAAAAACCCTCTGGTAGAGTCTATTTCCGCCTTTTCCAGCTTGCAGAAGTAGCCTATATTTCTTGGCTCAGAGCCACTTTCTTCATCTTCAAAGCCAGCATGGTAACATAGTTTTCTCTCCTCAGTAAATTTGTAATAACAGGCAACTCCTTTAACCTGACAGTGAATGTTTATAAGAAACCTTCCACTAATATCACACATCAAGGATGTTTTCTCTCATCACTGTTATTCAATATTGTACTGTATTTACCAGCTAGTAAAGTAAGAGACAGACAAAGAAAATAAAATAAAAGGTATACAAATTGGGAAGGAAAAAATAAGATTGTCTTTTTTCAAAGATGACATGATGTCTAAGTACAAAATTCCATAGGACTGATCAAAAAAAACCCTACAACTCTCCTATAACTAATAAGGTAATTATAAGCAATGTCACAAGAAACAATATTGGATAAAGAATAGTGGTTGCTCAATGATGTCTATGTCTTATTCCTTGGAACATGATTGTTACCTACATATTACCTTCCATGACAAAAAGGACATTGAAAATATAACAAATGTGCCACATTAGTGTAGTGTAAGATTTTAGTTACTGGGAAAATGAAGTGTGCCTTGTATGGGAACTCTCTGTACTATGCAATTTTTCTGAATACTAAAACTGATCTAAAAACAAACTGTATTTAAAAACATAAATTCTTTAGAACATTTGAATTCTAATTGCATTATATTTCTTTATTTCATAAAAATTATTGTTGGCTTTATTCTTGTTTAGTTATTACCACAAATTTACTTTACTTCTATCTTTGTTTCTACATATGTTTCAGAGTTTTGATTTGAAATCACCTTTCTTCTGTTGCTATATATTATTTATACTAGAATTACCTTTAGGGATAATCAGCCTACTTCAAACTTTCTCATGTTATCCTTCTGTGAAATGTTTTAACTTCATTTTATTAATGTGTCTTTGTTGCATATGATATTTTATATTGCTGTGTATCTGTTTTAGTACATTCTACTGCTTTCTATGTTCTACTGTTGTTTTTGTAAAGTCAACTATTAGTCTAATTGCTACTTAATAAAGAAAATCTGACTGCCCTGGGCGATTTTAAAATCTTTTGTTTTGGAGGTTTTGATTTGAAAGGGAAACATTTATTATGGATTTCGTCTCAGATATCCTGCATGGAAACTTTTTTGTCTTGATGAATCTCTAGCTTATTTTCTTTCCATTAGTTCTGGAAATTTTCCTGCCATTATCTCTTCAAATGCTGCCATTGGCCTACCCTCTTTTTTTAACT
Organism: Antilocapra americana; assembly: GCA_007570785.1. Classification (NCBI taxonomy): domain Eukaryota; kingdom Metazoa; phylum Chordata; class Mammalia; order Artiodactyla; family Antilocapridae; genus Antilocapra; species Antilocapra americana. Next base: position 48,163,440 of record ML660197.1, on the reverse strand, counting down.
AAATATGTTAGATTTTCTCACTTTACCCTTCCTATTCCTTAACTCTTTTTTGTATTTTTAATTCACATTAAGACGTTAAATACTAACAGCTAATAATCAATATAATAATGTTAACTTATAAATAGTATTGTCGATTAAATTAATCATTATTATCAAGAACCAAATACTAGTACCTTTGACCAATATTTAGAAATCAAATTTTCAACCTTTTATCTGGGATTCTGTCTTTTTGTCAATCAGCCGAATAATCTCTTTATTATTTTATTGTCATTTTATTAAGGGGAAAAAAACAAACAAACTAGAAATGTACAGAATGTACATTTTCTCCATAGAATGAGTCTCTTTCATGAAGGATGAAGGTAGAGACAAATATTATTTTCTTATTTTTCTTCCTTCAAATTGTTTCACTACTAGAGTACTTGGCATTTAGGCAAATTAAATGTTAATTCAATATTCATCACCTGTGTACATTATGTAAAAACCCTTCAACTCTGCCAAACTTTGATCTGAGCTTCCTAAGACTCATTCTAGTCTTCTTACCACCGCAACTGTGAAGTGAATGTCTCTCTGTCATGTCTGACTCTTTGTGACCCCATAGATTCTATAGTTCATGGAATTCTTCAGGCCAGAATACTGGAATGGATTCAGTTCAGTTCAGTTTAGTCGCTCAGTCATGTCTGACTCTGTGACCCCATGAATCATAGTACGCCAGGCCTCCAAGTCCATCACCAACTCCTGAAGTTTACCCAGGTTCATGTCCATCAAGTCAGTGATGCCATCTAGCCATCCATCTTCTGTCGTCCCCTTCTCCTCCTGCCTTCAATCCTTCCCAGCATGAGGGTCTTTTCCAGTGAGTCAACTCTTCGCATGAGGTGGCCAAAGTATTGAGTTTCGGCTTCAACATCAGTCCTGCCAATGATCACCCAGGTCTGATCTCCTTTAGGATGGACTGATTGGATCTTCTTGCAGTCCAAGGGACTCTCAAGAGTCTTCTCCAACACCACACTTCAAAAGCAGCAATTCTTGAGTGCTCAGCTTTCTTCACGGTCCAACTCCCCCATCCATATATGACTACTGGAAAAACCATAGCCTTGACTAGACAGACTTTGTTGGCAAAGTAATGTCTCTGTTTTTAAATATGCTATCCAGGTTGGTCATAAGTTTCCTTCCAAGGAGAAAGCGTCTTAATTTCATGGCTGCAATCACCATCTACAGTGATTTTGGAGCCCCAAAAAATAAAGTCTGACACTGTTTCCACTGTTTCCCCATCTATTTCCCATGAAGTGATGGGACCAGATGCCATGATCTTAGTTTTTTTAATGTTGAGCTTTAAGCCAACGTTTTCACTCTCCTCTTTCACTTTCATCAAGAGGCTTTTTAGTTCCTCCTCACTTTCTGACATAAGGGTGGTGTCATCTGCATAGCTGAGGTTATTGATATTTCTCCTGGCAGTGTTGATTCCAGCTTGTGCTTCTTCCAGCCCAGCGTTTCTCATGATGTACTCTGCATATAAGTTAAATAAGCAGGGTGACAATATACAGCCTTGACTACTCCTTTTCCTGCTAGGAGCCGTCAGGATGCCCCCTCAGTCGGATGACTAAGAAGGAAACTGCAAAGCGGATTTTCCTTGGGGCATCCCAAAGCAAGGACCCTCTGGGTATTTTTCTTGGGAAGTTCTGTTTATGCTCATCTGTTTATATTTTAGCTCATCTCAGTAGGTCAGTCCCAGTTAGAAAGAATTCATCCGGAGATAATTCCCTCAGACCTTATTTCCCTCAGAGGATCAGGAAGGCAGATTCCCTTTCCTGAGGACAAAGGAGGAATAAGGGACATTTAAATAGATTACTACACCTCCTACTAGTTACTGGGGAGTTTACCAAGAGTTCTCTGGGGGTCATGGCAAAGCCACCACCAGAAGGCCTCATACTTGGGTCACCTTTCCACACCCCACCCCCCAGACCACTCCACGGAGGAGGCTCCCTACCTTGAAAAAACCAGGCTGGAATGGGACTTAGGAATGCTCATAACTGTGGCCAGCATAGTTGGAGATATTGATTGCTTTAGGATAGTGTAGACATAGGAATTCATTTTAGTAGTTATAAGGGTAATAGGGTTTTATTGTTAAAGCAGTGCTGCTAAACTGTCTCTTTGTCTTCTTTTCTTTTTCCTTGTAAGAACCAAAATAGGTTAATAGAATAAAACAGTTTCAAGCTTAAGCTCCTCTCTCTAGCTTCTACATAGTTGCACCTAATAAGAGAAATGTAACCTTTCTACTTAGATTGATGTACTTTTCCGAAGTATGCTGGAGACATTCAAATGGTAAACATACTATTGTTAATTCTAATTATGCAGAAATCCGACCTTTTGCAAGGAAAATGAGCTTAATGTTAAAGTTGTTGATGGTAGGCAGAAAACAAAAGATTGTATAGAATAATTGTGATGTAATGGGGATGTCTTTTGGCTATAATACTGTAAACTAAGAAAAATAAACGAGAGAGACTGCTCCATCACCACACATCGATTCAGCTCAGTTCTTCCGCCACCGCCACTCATCCCTCAAGACTCTCAGACCCGCTGGGGCTGGACTCCCGCATTTTCCTATCTGAAACCAGTCTGTTGTTCCATGTCCAGTTCTAACTGTTGCTTCCTGACCTTCATACAGGTTTCTCAAGATCTCTCCAACCCAGGAATCAAACCCAGGTCTCCTGCATTGCAGGAGGATTCTTCACCAGAATTGTAACAATGTAGTTTTGTTATTTTAAAGTACTACACTGGTAGTAATTTGTTACAGCAACAATAGAAAATGCATACATAGTCTCTTCAGGATCTTGGCTCCTCAAGTTCTTCCTATCTCTGTCTCTTTCTCTGTCTATCTGTCTCTCTCTTCTTCTGTATTTTGTCCAGCTTTCAGCTGCTCTCAGCAGAGAGTTAGTCAAATACCATTTTCCCCTTCATTCTGGAAATAGAAGTCTCAAATATACTCAATATTCACAAAATATTCATAATTTTCACAATATGTTTCCCCACTTTATTCAGCTATGACATGAAGATGATAATAGACACTTCACTAGGTAACACTGTGGATTACATGGGTTATAGTATTAAACTAAAACATCTATGCAGCATAGAGATATAAATGATAGTTGGTTAGTTTTACAGTTAGGCCCTTCACTGAAGTTATACTGACATTTCAAAATTTGTTAAATTAAAGCACATGCCTCAATAAAATGAACCTTCTCATTGTTTTCAGATATATGTGAATAGATGGGGATAAAATCTTAGAAACTTTAGAACACAATACTATAAAATCTTGTGAAACCTTCAGGACATCAAGGACCAGTATATGATTTTATTTTGCAATAATGTAAGAAATGTTGTGATAAATCTCTGGAGAATAGATCTTTTACTACAATGGACATGTATAGTTTTTGTCTTTGATGTTTTTACTCTTATGAATTATACAACATAAAACTAAAATTTATAAGACAATAACTTTAAGCACACTAAATTATTGTCAGGCACATTCTAAGCTTTTAATAAATGATCAAATTAATAAAACTGTAAAACTCTATACATATGAAAAGCAGTAAGTTTACATAGTATCCTTTTTATGTTAACATAATTTTTATAATACTATACCTTGAAAATTAGTAATCCATAGGTGTTTTAGATTAGAGCCAGAAAATATTGGAGAAATGAGAACATAAAAGTTCTCTGATGAGCTAGATAACAGGAAATGATTATTATTTAGAGGAATAAGTTTATGGGTGGACATGGGGCAAAGATAGCAGCATTTGAAATTATGTGTGTATGAAAAAAAGGAAATCAGGATATGAATAAACCAGTATCTAAATTATATTGTGTGTAAAGTGCATAAAAATATCAGGAATTTTAAAAGCTAAATACAGAGTAGCCATTATCCATGGCAAATATTTTTTAAAGTTTTTCAGTATCTACAATCCTATTCAACACATTTGCAAATGCAAATGATTCACAGGCTGACATTTTCCTACAACAGAAATGAACTACTCAAATTTTCTTATGAACAAATTTAATGCAAACAAAACAGATACATACATATATACATACACAAATAGAGAAAAAGGAGAGGGAGAATAGGAAATGTTTATATTTTAGTTATTGCTAGAGATCACTTTTTTAAAATACTTATTCCATTAATAATATTCTGAAGAATATTGCCCAAATATATTGGTTAAGTATTCATGGCTACCATCACCCAAAAATATGGAAAAGCCATAAACCCTTTTTCTATATTTCAAGCTGTATTTCATTTGTCTGTACAGTATTCCAGTCTTCAGGTAACTGCAGTCTTTCCAAATGCAAAATTCTGTGTGCCATCCGTTCTTTAGTATCAGTGAGTCCAATTTTAACTGTAAGTCTGATAATTCTTCACAGAAGCCACTACACCAATTTTTGTTTGATTAATTTCCTACTTAGGCTTCCCAGGTGGCACTAATAAAGAAACTGCTGGCTAATGAAAGAGATATAGAGTTGAAGGTTCTATCCTCATATTGGAAAGATCTCCTGGAGGATGGCATGGCAACCGATTCCAGTATTCCTGCCTGGAAAATCCCACAGAGGAGACTGGCAGACCGCAGTTCATAGGATCAGGATTGCAAAGAGTCAGACACAACTGAAGTGACTTAGCATGTTTGCAATTTTCAATTCATACAATATATTATTTATATAATTTGAAAATCTCTTCCTGAAGTTTCCCATTTTGTTCCTTGATATAGACAACCTGCATATGATTAATGTGATGATTATCATTTTGATTATATATTTCTCTACTAAGGTCACCATCATAATTTTAAGAAAAATTATGCATTGATTTAAAAAATTATGCATTCTTTTCTTTGGGATTGTAACTAAAGTCATTTTACTTATAATTCTACCTGTAATGTGGTAAAAATCTTGAGTTTCATTGTATTAGCACTGAAGTTTATTTTATGAACAAAAATATCTCTTTATATGAGCTGATGTTTCCTGGAAACATCTGGAAAAAGCTATCTATGCAGCTAGTGAAAACACCAAGTACAGTATCATCTTATTAGGCCCACTACATTCTACATTGTCTGATTCGTGATACAGTTGGCTTTCATAGCATACTTTCAAAATTTGGGCAATGCAATTTGGATTATTAAATTGCTATAAGGTTTACTTCTCCATAATAAGATAGGGAGACTATGCTCTTCAGTTTTCTTTAGTTCCCTTTAATTCAGTTAAATAATGTGAACACTGGTCAAAAACATCTACTGTATGGAAATACCACTTGAATTGTCATTTGGAAAGCTTAAAACCCTGATACAAGCTGTGTACATTGTCACAATAGACAATAGAATGACACCTGTTAATACCTTTTTAAAGCATTTATTTATATATTTAGTTTTGGCTGTGCCATGTGACAGGTGGGACCTTAGTTCCTGGTTCCTCCACCAGGGATGGAACCTGTGCTCCCTACCCTGGGAGTACAGAGTCATAACCACTGAACAGTCAGGGAAGTCCCTAATCATTAGAAGTAGAGGGTCAAAAGGGACCTTAAAAGAGTAAGTAACTCATCTTTTTGCCATTCAATATGAATATTATTCTATTTAGATGAATATATGTTTTATTCCATATGGATTCTGTAAAGAGGATGTATTAACTTGTTTCACAATCTACTTTAATAACAATTTTAACAAAAGTTTTACTACTAACATCTTGTAATAACTAAATTTAAACTTAGAAATGTCGATGCATCGCTGTGCTCCTATGTATGTATTATGAATTGTACATGACATCTTCCTGGACGATATAAGAAGAAGTTCACAGGAAAGAGAATATTTGAACTGTACCCAGAATGTAGTGTGGCAGACAGTATTTACTAAGATCTGTTTCTTCTTTCTGGGCACACAACCAGGTTGAAGTGTAACCACATGACTCAGTTGTTGACAATGGAATGAGTTTGAAAATGACATGGGCCAAATGTGGCCCAGAAAACCATTCACATTCCTTTTCTCTCCACTGATCTGCTACAGATGAGCACAGTAACCTTGGAAGTAAGGAATTAGAAATGGCAGAAGCATGTGATTGAAGGAGACTAGATTCCTGAATTACCTTGTATGAGAAAGCAGCCTTCCAAGCAGGGGTATCTACTAGGAGCTTTCCACGAACAAGAAATAAATTATTGTCTATTAAACTACTGACATTTGAGGATTTATCTTGTACAATAGTTGCCTTAATGTCACCTTATTTAATACCCATGAGAATGATTTGGACAGAAGAAACCTCTAAGTAGAAAGAGGAGTCAAGATGAAAGAGTGGCTTAACACATCATGAGAACAGGGCATAAGTGTGAGACATACGTGTAAAGTATCAGGTGTTCTGACTGTATTATTAGCTAGTTGTAGAAAATAAGGGGAGATAATGATAGTATAAAGTAGACTGAGGTGGTATTTTAGAAGATTTCAAATGCCAAGCTGAGGCCCTTGAACAATTTGGGAGGCAATGGGGAATTAATAGGAGCTCATCAGCAAAAGAAAATACACAATTTGAATTGTACTATAGGTCCATTAATCTAGCAGCTATAAATATCATGGTTTGGAGGCAGGGAGTAATAAAAATCTTTGCAATAATACAGAGTAAAACCATACAATATGGATAGATTGAAGAAAGGAATAATGGTATTGCAGACATAGGAGTCACAAATGTATGAACTCATTAGAAGGTACAGGGGAAAATAACAGTGTTAATGACTGTATAAACTGATGCTTATGTTCTTATTATAAACTAACCATTTCATATGAAATATCTCCCTTAATCTTCACAATAATCCTATAGAACAAGTACCAGGCTTGCCTTTATTTTACAGAAAGGATACAGTTTAGGGAGGTTTAGTACATAGGCAAAGGTCATATTAGTTGTAAATGCAACAACCAGGATTTGAAATAAGCAATCTAATATTAGATGCCTTGCTTATAATGAGCATAATCTCAAATCCATATTATGAGAAATACAGATGTGCAAGAGAAAGAAGCACAAGTTCAACTGAATTTTTTGTTTGTTTTGGTAAAATTTTAAATTGATATAATTTCAAACTCACAGACAAATTGGAAGAACATTACACAAACTTCAATATACCCTTTACTAAATTCAGCAGCTATTTATACGACACACATGCACACATACATTGTGAACAGAATTATTTTTGCCTTTTTTTTTTTTCACTTTTTAAGGGTGGAATAATGCTAGCACACTTACATATTGACACCAGAAGCCAGCTGGAATTTGCAATTTGTGACTGACCTTTTGGAGAGAATTTAGGTCTGGAGATAATGGTATGGAATAAAGTAGTATAGACAGACATTGGTAAAATTCATAAAAATAAGTCAGATTCCTGAGTGAAAGAATAGAGAAAGGAAAGGACAATTCATTAGAAGCAGGATAATCCTATGCAACAAATGTCCAGAGAGGAAAAATTACAGAGGTATAGTTGTAAGGTTAAAAGCCTCAGAAAGATCTAAAGATCTAGGGAAAGGTTAGTATTCAGAAGGTCTTCACTGATCTTTGGTACAACATTTTGTGTAGCATACTGATAAAGGAAACTAAATTACAAATGCTAAGAAGAATAATCAGTGAAGAAAATTAAAATGATGTAAGAAAAATGTTCCTCATGTGTGAACAATTAAAGCTATTTATTTTCCTTTCTATTATTTTGCTACTCATATTCTTTTTTATTCATTTAGTTCTGCATCAGACTTTCTACACTTAAACTAATAAATACTTTAGAGTGGTTGGATGGGGAGCTTGGGGTTGCACAGTACACAGTGATAACCTTCCCTGTGTTCATTCCTTCAGTCTGCAAGAATCCATCTTTAGGCAAAGGGAGGATTCACTTTTCTGGGAACACACACAAATCTCTGGATGTCCCAGTGACATTTGTGCACAGGTTGTTGTTGTTGTTTAGTCACTGAGTTGTATACAATCTTTTGTGACCCCATGGATTGTAGCCTGAAAGCATCCTCTGTCCATGGAATTTCCTGGGCAAGAATATTAGAGTGGGTTGCCAGGTTAAGTGTTGGGCAAACTTTACCAGGAGTATATTCATTCTTGCCTAAATGAGCAGGATAGGATTTAGCTCAAGTAACTTACTACTTAGAAACAGAAATAAAGAGTGGTACTTGGAATGAGGTATTTAGGGTAGAGTGGTGGTATTTGAAACATATAGGTAAACAAATATATGGATATATTCTATGAATATAACCATTGTAAACATTGGTTGGTATAAATATTTAACCTTGTATTATCACTCTGGTTTAGAGAAAACTTTTATTCTTTACAATTCATCAGTGAATTCACTTTATGACTTAGGTGAATAAATTTAATTTTGTCAAAAGATATTTTCAGTAAACAGTTCAACTGCTCTTATAGATACATTTTATCTGCACTGTATTTATCACAAGGGCCATTTGTTTTGTAGATAAAATGAATAATCTGGAGGGTCTATTTCTCCTATTCATAAAAATATCAGAGCAAGAATCTATAAGTCATCATCATCATCATAATATACAATCAAACTTCAGATGTTTTTCTTCATCTGGTTACATGTTTCAAAAGAATCCTTTATTTCTGAGTGCCTGCATGCCCACATGTGTGTTCAGTCAGGGCCGACTCTTTGCAACCTCATGGACCAGGCTCCTCTGTTTATAGGATTTCCCAGGCAAGAATACTGGATTGAGTTGCCATTTCCTTCTCCAGGGATCGTCCCGAAAAAGGGATCAAACCCATGTTTCCTGCATTGGCAGGCAGATTCTTTACCACTGAACCACCTAGGAAGCCCTTTTTATGCATGGTGTTCCCACAATCATTAGAATAAAATTACCCTCTAAAAGTTTTACACTTCAGTTTCCTTAATTTTAAGTGAAATTAAAAAAAATAATTATATATACATATATATATATATATATATATAGTTAATTTCCAGGGCTGTTATAAGGCTAAACAGTACATTTTGGAATAGTGTCTTGTTATTTTTCCAACTCATAATAGTTCTCTTCCTTCCTCAAAAATCTAATTCAAAACATACTCTAATTGAGTAGGATCAAAAGTTCAAGAATGGGTTATCTACTCCATATTGGTAACACTAGTAATGCCTGTCTCCATATCCTGTGAAGCATACTCCAGTTTAGAAAGAGAAATTAGTTAGAACTTACAGTTATTTGAATAAACACCTATGTCCTTATTTCTATCCTGTATATGTTAATAACTCATGAAAACCACACAAGTTATAGAACTTATTTTTGCTATTTTATATTTTTAGAAAAGTTATAATAGTGATATTGAAGGGATCTCAAGATATCATTGGAACTAACACCATTGGTCTGACTGGGACTATCCCTATAAGGCAGTGGCATCTGTGATGCCTGTGACAGAGGGAGGAGATACCCGCACACACTCAGTAGCCAGTTCTTCATGATGGCTTAAATGAGGGACTTTTCTATTAAGGAAGGAAAAATAGCAGTAATATCAAACACAGCATCTTGAATATGACTGGTCATCTTTAATTTTCAGTAGACCAATGTTTGAAATTATGTCTCTTCCCTTGTTTAAAACTGTGGCTAGGCAAAGGGAATGCTTTCCAAGTAGCTGACCAGGTTTTTTCTCAACTTTTGTCTTCCTTCTCTCTTTTTTCCAATTTCTCACTCCCTTTCTTTGCTCTTGCTTTTCTCTCCCTACTTCTATTTATCTCCCTTTTTTATGAAATGAGAACCATAATTTGAGGACTGCAGTACTGAGCCTAAGTCACCTCTCTGCTACATATTGATACAGGAATGGTTTATAGACTCTCTTGTTGATTCTGATTCTGTACATTGAAGTATTGGTATGCCTATTAAATAGTGAAATCCTAATAGATAAACTTTTGTTGGAAAAAAATTCTCTATATAATTCTATATATTTGAAATGTATTTAAAAAATATCAAAATTAATTTCAAAAATTTGATAGGGATATAGAAAACATTAATCTAGTTACTGGTCATTAGTAGAAATTTTAATTTCAAATACATCTTAAACCACATTAACTTGTGAAAGAATTTTTCTATTTGACACCACTTTAAAGTAAAACTTATAGTAAATTAAAATATTTAAATATAAAATTTTATTGTACTAAGTTCAGTTCAGTCACTCAGTTGTGTCCAACTCTTTGTGACCCCATGAACTGCAGCACACCAGTCCTCCCTGTCCATCACCAAATCCTGGAATCCACCCAAAGCCATGTCTATCGAGTTGGTGATACCATCCAGCCATCTCATCCTCTGTGTTCCCCTTCTCCTGCCCCCAATCCTTCCCAGCATCAGGGTCTTTTCCAATGAGGCAACTCTTCGCATGAGGTGGCCAAAGTATTGGAGTTTCAACTTCAACATCAGTCCTTCAAATGAACACCCAGGACTTATCTCCTTTAGGATGGACTGGTTGGATCTCCTTGCAGTCCAAGGGACTCTCAAGAGTCTTCTCCAACACCACACTTCAAAAGCATCAATTCTTTGGCGCCCAGCCTTTTTCACTGTCCAACTCTCACATCCATACATGACTACTGGAGAAACCATAGCCTTGACTAGATGGACCTTTGTTGCCAAAGTAATGTCTCTGCTTTTAAATATATTATTCAGGTTGGCCATAACTTTACTTTCAAGGAGTAAGTGTCTTTTGATTTCCTGGCTGCAGTCACCATCTACAGTGATTTTGGAGCCCCTCCAAAAGAAAGTCTGACACTTTTTCCACTGTTTCCCCATCTATTTCCCATGAAGTGATGGGACCAGATGCCATGATCTTAGTTTTCTTAATGTTGAGCTTTAAGCCAACTTTTTCACTCTCCTCTTTCACTTTCATCAAGAGGCTTTTTAGTTCCTCCTTACTTTCTGCCATAATGGTGGTATCATCTGCATAGCTGAGGTTATTGATATTTCTCCTGGCAGTGTTGATTCCAGCTTGTGCTTCTTCCAGCCCAGCGTTTCTCATGATGTACTCTGCATATAAGTTAAAAAAGCAGGGTGACAATATACAGCCTTGACTTACTCCTTTTCCAATTTGGAACCAATCTGTTGTTCCATGTCCAGTTCTAACTATTGCTTCTTGATCTGCATACAGGTTTCTCAAGAGACAGTCAGATGGTCTGGTATTCCCATCTGTTTAAGAATTTTCCAGTTTGTTGTGATCCACACAGTCAAAGGCTTTGGCATAGTCAATAAGGCAGAAATAGATGTTTTTTCTGGAACTCTCTTGCTTTTTCAATAATCCAGTGGATGTTGGCAATTTGATCTCTGGTTCCTCTGCCTTTTCTAAAACCAGCTAGAACATCTGGATGTTCACAGTTCATGTATTGCTGATTCCTGGCTTGGAGAATTTTGAGCATTACTTTACTAGCGTGTGAGATGAATGCAATTGTGCAGTAGTTTGAGCATTCTTTGGCATTGCCTTTCTTTGGGATGGGAATGAAAACTGACCTTTTCCAGTCCTGTGGCCATTGCTGAGTTTTCCAAATTTGCTGGCATATTGGGTGTAGCACTTTCCCAGCATCATCTTTTAGGATTTGAAATAGCTCAACTAGAATTCCATCACCTCCACTAGCTTTGTTTGTAGTGATGCTTTTTAAGGCCCACTTGACTTCACCTTCCAGGATGTCTAGCTCTAGCTAAGTGTGAGTGATCACAGCATCATGATTATCTGAGTTGTGAAGATCTTTTTTGTACAGTTTTTCTGTGTATTCTTTCCACTTCTTAATATATTCTGCTTCTGTCAGGTCTCTACAATTTCTGTCCTTTATCGAGCCCATCTTTGCATGAAATGTTCCCTTGGTATCTCTAATTTTATTGAAGAGATCTCTAGTCTTTCCCATTCTGTTGTTTTCTCTATTTCTTTGCATTGATGGCTAAGGAAGGCTTTCTTATCTCTCCTTGCTATTCTTTTGAATTCTGCATTCAGATGGGAATATCTTTCCTTTTCTCCTTTGCTATTCTCTTCTCTTCTTTTCACAGTATTTGTAAGGCCTCCTCAGACAGCCATTTTGCTTTTTTGCATTTCTTTTTCTTGGGATGTATGTAATGCTATATTTTGAAAATGAATTATGCAAATATTAAGGGTATTATTTAAACATATATTAAGGGTATTATTGACCCTTCAATGGATAATTATTGGTCTCAGGTCATCAAGGGCTTCCTAGGTGGCACAACTGATAAAGAATCTGCCTGCCAATGCAGGAGACACAAAAGATCCCTGGGTTGGAAAGGTACCCCAGAGAAGGAAATGGCAACCCACTCCAATGTTCTTGGTTGGAAAATTCCCTGGACAGATGAATCTGGTTGGGGTACAGTCCATAGGGTCTCAAAGTGCTTGATATGACTGAGTGTGTACACGGTCATACACATACATACACTTTCAGGTCATCAAGCTATGGTTTATTGAATACTTTTTTATAGGTGTAAGCTCCTAAATTCAGTATATTTATAGCATATTTACTACAAAATGGCAAGTTATCCTGATAACACCATGTTAAAAATTTGCTAACACTATTTTCATGCAGAAACTCACAGCGGGATTAACACATGTCACAATTCAAAAGTCTAAACAGAATTCTACTTAAATGTACTGATTCTGAAGGAGAAAGTATTCAGGTATTTATCTGTAGCATTTCTGGGAGAACTGCCAAAACCCTAGAGCATTAATATTCCTACAACTTTACATTCTCTTCCTAGAAATTGTTCTTCTGGAAAATGTACAATAATGTGAAAATGTTAGGTAATTATACCATATGTGGTCATATATGTAGTGATTTATTGATAGATAGGAAAAGAGGATGAACAGGTATACAGGAAACATTTAAAGTAAAAGGTAAATTTGGCTTTACTTTGCTTTCTCCTTAGTATTTGTAATTAAAGATGGTTGCACTGCCACTGTGACTGAATAATTATTAGCATTAATAATAACAAGAATAATAAAAATATCACATCTGATTATATGTAGGTGTTTTACATCTATTCCCTGCTTTAATCGGCATGGAAGCTAAGCAATGTAAGTATTAATAGTTCCATTTTAAGACTGACAAAACTTAACTGTTGACAGGTTAAATGATAAGTACAAAGTAGCCAGTACAACAACCTGCATTGTTTACTTCACATCCCCAATGTATGTAGTAAGTTCTACATATAGTAAATGTCAAGTAAACATTTATTTTTGAGTGGCCATATGATGCCTGTGAAGTAAATTAAATCTATCCATAGCGTTGCATGGATATTACCTTTTTGAACTTCAAGTCTTATCCAGAAGGATGAAGGGATTGAATGTTCTGATTAGAGTATCACTACAGTGAGTTCCTGTAAGGACTATACAAATATGGGGTAAATTTCATGACTAGAAAAAGGAAGAGAGGTGAGGATACAGGGTGGTTCAATGAGAATGAAGAATGGATGTTTTGGAAGGCAGTATATGAAAGATTTGAGGTTCTAGAAAATTGATGTGTATATTACCAGTTGTATCTGTGGGTATAAAAGTGGGGAAATTAAAATTACCAATATTTTTATATTATATTCTCTTTATAAGGTATTTAATTTGCTTATGTTTATATGAACTGTGATCTCAACTAATTAAGGCACTGATTTCTTTTAATTTTCTTATATTTCTGCCAACACCTGCCCAGTGCATGACACTAATTGATGTTTAATATTGTTATGCAAAGTATGATTAAAAAACACAATCAGTGGCAACAAAAATTACAGAAAGGACAGAATTTTGTGTTCACAAAGGATATTACAGCCTTTGGGAATTATAGTACAGATATTTTGTTTGATAGTGGGTTAATGGCCATATTTGTGAGTAGCTGAATCAAATAACAACAACAACAAATCTTGTCCTTAACTCTTAAAATTCCTAAAAGGAATGGTAAAGAGGAAGGAATGGTATTTAATGAGTATCTATTTTTAGATAGGTGCCAGGTGTCTGCACTTACTTTATTTGCACATCATATCAACTGTAGCAGCTAAACAATAATAATCCCATTTTACATATATGAGAATACACTGACAGGATTGAACAAGTTTCTAAATACAATTTTGCTAGTTTTTGTTGAAGACCAAAAATTTGAAGTGATTGTTTTGTGGAACCAGTTATGAGTGAATGTATTTTTTCTCTGTTTCTCTCTTAATATATATTAGATTTTGACTTTGAACATGAATATCAAGTTCCTCAATTCAAAATTAGGCCTTCAAGTGTTGTGCTCCTAAAAATAGTGTTCTTTTGTTTTAGTATGCAATCAGAAGTTTTCAAGGCCTTGTAATAGATTGGGCATTGGTAAATCAGTCTTATACTTACTCAAGAAGGAAAAAAAAAAATCCTTTCAAACCCATATTATACTAAATTTGACTTGTCATTTTATTTTCTTTCCTTGCACTTGAGTAAAGCCCTAATAAATGTATTTTGGAAACGTATTTCCCTCAAGAGCTATCTCACTCATTTGTCACAGAAAAAATGGCAGAAAATATACAACGTAAACCTCTGTTTTATGCTGAAGATAAAATTCAATCAAATAAGTTTTGCTTATTTTTCTTTTTTGTACATTTGATAGTATTTCTTAATGTACCCCGAAGAGTGATCTAATCTGGTATTTTTCTCTTTATATCTCTAAACTATTGTGTGTATGTATGTGCTTGTGTGAGCATGTGTACATAAATCTTTCATTAATGCGTTATGGGAACTTCGTATATTGCAGGTGGCTTAATTTGCTGATTGCTATGTCTTTGATTCAGTTAGTAATCATTTAAAAGCCCTCAAACCATCACAATGAAAAAACTATTTATTTCCTGACCTGCAAGTGTTCTTTTAATACTTTCGGGCAATAACAGATCAAGTTTTGTTCCTATTATGCTGCTCCTATTTTCAACTTGCTTTCAAAACAGTTTGATTCATTTTCTTTTCTTGCTAGCTTTCCCCCCACCCTTCACATGCAGCTTTAAATGTAATCAAATAATTTTTCAAGCATCTTATAAAAGTGCTCCAGAGACAGGCAACTATACCAGGTTTCATAAACTTTATTCAATGAAGTATCTAGAGCAATAATTCTTTGGGGGTTCCAGACAGTTTATGATCCATTGAGAAGGCATTAGGGCCTGTTTCACACTTTACGTAAAGTTTCCCTGCGTTTGTGCTGCACTGCCAAAAGCAAGAACAGTTACATGCTCCAGCAAGAAAAATATCCTTCGGAATAGCATCAAAAATGAGTTCACGAGAACCCAACATGCAAGACAGCAAAAGGAACGCAGATGTATAGAATAGACTTGTGGACTCTGTGAATGAGGGAAATAGTGGGATGATACAGGAGAATGGCATTGAAACATGTTAATTATCATATGTCTAATCAATCGCCAGCCCAGGATTGATTCTCGGGGCTGGTGCATCGAGATTTCCCGGGGGGGGAAGCAGAAGCGGGGGGAGGGAGGGGGGTGGGGGGGGTTTCTGGAGGGGGAGCATATGTAAACCCATGGTGATATCATGGCATTGTATGACGAAAACAATAAAAGGGAGGGGAAAAAAAATGAGTTCAGCACTAAGTCATAGTTTGGTTTTCTTTCTGTTGAAGAAAATAACCTATGGATATGTTATAACAGAATGCCCTTTAAGGTATTTTTCAGGGTATAGAAAACACATAGCTTTCAAACTAGAGCTTTAATAGCCCAGGACAAAATACTTTTCCTGGGACGTATAAAGATTGTGAGTCAGATCCCATACGGCCTTCCTGTCGTAAGGAACTTGGGAAGCCTCTTAGACAATCAAGGTTCCCAGGATTCCCTGTTCTGACCGGGCGTGTGCCAGGGCTGGTAAGTTAAGAGATCTCACGAGATCTGGCTTCAGTAGATGCCGTGCTTTTGTGTGGGAATTTGGCGGAGGCGCTGAAATTCCCAGGACTCCAGCTAGTGAACCGGTTGGTATCTACACAGCCCAAACACTGGGACTGGCTAAAGCACCCTGGAAGACGAGAACCGCGTGGCACCCGTGGCTCGTCAGCGCCAAACTGGTCCCCTATCAGTCCGTGCGCTTTAGGCCTGGCCTTCTGCTTGGGGCTACTGGGACCCAGCACTCCTCCCTGTGGGAACACAAGGCTATGGGAAAACTCCGAAGAGCCATATCCATGTGGCCCTGGTGCCGCAGACTTGTGGCCTGTCGTCTCAGGAGGAACCCCACTGAGACTGGGGCCTGTTTCTTCCTTTCTCTGTGATCCATACATAGCTCATTGAGACCCGTCCTCTAGCTGCCTTTGCAGTGGTTCCTCCAATATTTCTCAATGCACACGCGAGACAGGCAGTGGAGTTAACTAGGAAGGCTCCAGCTGAGCCCTGTCGGCTTCCCTCAGTAGGCCCATTATCAATGCACCCAGACCAAAGCAGAGCCCATGGGTTACCCTCACGGTGTTCAACATTGGAAAAGAAACACGATGAATCTTAGAGTAATAGCACAGCTGGAACAGTAGTGGGAAAATAAACCCCAGCAAACCAAAAGAAGTCCAAAGGTATAGGCATATCATATTCAAACTGCAAAACCAAAGAAAAAGAGTAGTGGAGTGGAGTCTATAAAACTAAAAGCATAACAATACCTGTACATAAGCTGTGTACTTAAATTGACAAAGTTGTTTTCCATGGGGTACTGGTTATTTCTGATACTGCTATCTATATATGCTCGAACTGAATAATTAACTGCATAGATGACAGATGCTGGGGAGCCATGTTTCTCATTGTTGAAGTGGGGGTTTACAGAGAAGCAAGAGAGGGAATTTAGAATTATCTATGTGGTAATGGATTTGAATTGGAGATACTACTATGAACTCATGTTTAAAGTAAGATAGAGGGCAAGGGTGGGATGATATGGGAGAATGATATTGAAACATGTTAATTATCATATGTGAAATCAATCGCTAGCCCAGGTTCGATGCTCAGGGCTGGTGCACCAGGATGACCCAGGGGGAGGGAATCGGGAGGGAGGAAGGAGGGGGGTTCTAGAGGGGGAACATATGTATACCCATGGCAGATTCATGTCAATGTATGGCAAAACCAACACAATAAAGTAAAGAAAATTAAAAAAAAATAAATAAAGTAAGATAGATACAGATAATACCATAAAGAAATAATTCAAGATGTGTTTATATGCATGGGTTACTGTTTGCACGTTTATTTACTAGTTCTTTTCACAAAGAGGGTCCAGAAGCAACAAGACTTTAGTGGTAAGTACGTCAACTCTCAGATATTGGTTTCTTATGCTATTCTCCAGTAAAAGAAACCTGGCTGTTAGAGAAATGACAGATTCTAGGAAAGGGATAGGAAATATATACAATGAGGCCAGAGCACCTTAATGAAAGCATGTGAGGAAGTGCTCAGAAAATAACAATACAGTGATTGAAGTATGTAAGTGGGACACTGGAGCTGACTGAAATGGCCAAAAATGGACACATTTGAACAATAAAATAGATAAAATAGTATTTGATTATAAAATGGAGTCTAATATATATATATATATATTTAGTCTAAAATATATTTCTAGACATTCTGGAATGTGAAGTTAAGTGGGCTTTAGGAAGCATCAATACACAAAGCTAGTGGAGATGATGTAATTCCAGTTGAGCTATTTCAAATGCTAAAAGATGATGCTGGGAAAGTGCTGCCCTCAATATGCCAGCAAATCTGGAAAACTCAACAGTGGCCATAGGACTGGAAAAGGTCACTTTTCATTCCTATGCCAAAGAAAGGAAATGCCAAAGGATGAGCAGAGTACCAAACAATTGCACTCATCTCACACACTAGCAAAGTAATGCTCAAAATTCTCCAAGTCAGGCTTCAACAGTACATGAACTGTGAACTTCCAGATGTTCATGCTAGATTTAGAAAAGGCAGAGGAAAGAGAGATCAAATTGCCAACATTCTCTGGATCATCGAAAAAGCAAGAGTTACAGAAAAACATCTACATCTGCTTTATTGACTACACCAAAGCCTTTGACTGTGTGGATCACAACAAACTATGGAAAATTCTGCAAGAGATGGCAATAGCAGACCAACTGACCTGTCGCCTGAGAAATCTTTATGCAGGTCAAGAAGCAATAGTTAGAACTGGACATGGAACTACATATTGGTTCCAAATTGGGAATGGAGTACATGAAGGCTGTATATTGTCACCCTATTTATTTAACTTATATGCAGAGTTCAGTTCAGTCCCTCAGTCGTGTCCAACTCTTTGCGACCCCATGAACTACAGCACACCAGGCCTCCCTGTCCATTATCAACTGCCGGAGTCTACCCAAAGCCATGGCTATCGAGTTGATGATGCCATTCAGCCATCTCATCCTCTGTCATCCTCTTCTCCTTCTGCCCTCAATATTTCCCAGCATCAGGGTCTTTTCCAGTGAGTCAGCTCTTCGCATCAGGTGGCCAAAGTATTGGAGTTTCAACTTCAACGTCAGTCCTTCCAATGAACACTCAGGACTGATCTCCTTTAGGGTGGACTGGTTGGATCTCTTTGCAGTCCAAGGGACTCTCAAGAGTCTTCTCCAACACTACAGTTCAAAAGCATCAATTTTTCAGTGCTCAGCTTTCTTTATAGTCCCACTCTCACATCCATACATGACCACTGGAAAAACCATAGCCTTGACTATACAGGCCTTTGTTGGCAAAGTAATGTCTCTGCTTTTTAATATGCTATCTAGGTTGGTTATAACTTTCCTTCCAAGGAGTAAGCGTCTTTTAATTTCATTGCAGCAGTCACCATCTGCAGTGATTTTGGAGCCCAGAAAAATAAAATCAACCACTCTTTCCACTGTTTACCCATCTATCTGCCATGAAGTGATGAGACCAGATGCCATGATCTTTAGTTCATTTACCCTTTAGATATAGGTCTACTTACAGTAACCATAAGATTATTCAGTGGCATGTTGGTTTACACTGGTTAAAATAAAAAAAAAAAATTCTATTTTGCATATGGTACTATACATTTTGAGCAATTTGCTGTATGACTCAGGGAACTCAAACAGGATTTCTGTGACAATCTACAAAGGTGGGATGGGGAGGGAGATGGAAGGCAGGTTCCAGAGAGAGGGAACATGGGTATACCTATGGCTGATTATCGTTGATGTATAACAAAAAATAAACCCCACAAAATTTTGTAAAGCAAATATCCTTCAATTAAAAAATAAAGTGGAAAAAAAACAATGGAGTGAAAGAAAAGCAAGTTCTTAGTTTTTTTCTATAAAGGGAAATCAAATAGCTTAAAATGTACTAGATGATTGAATAATCTGGAATATTAAAAATGATATGAGAGAAGTAGCTATAATAGTATGTGAAATATACATATATATATATTTATATATGTTCATATATATATATATTTTTCTTTTTGTTTTCTTTTCCATGAATTCATAAATGGTAAGATCCTCTGGAGAAGGAAATGGCAACCCACTCCAATATTCTTTCTTGGGAAATTCCATGGACAGAAAAACCTGGCAGGCTACAGTTCATGGGGTCACAAAGAGTCAGACATGACTTAATGACTAAACAACAACGATAATAATAGTTGTTCAGTTAAAAAAACCCCAAAACTTCAGATATATTAAAAAATGTTTATACATTTATACATTTAGTTTCATAGACATGAAAAAGAAAAGGGTCATTTCTGAGGAGTCCAGCCTTGCCTCAGTAATTCAGTATGTGAAAACATGCTTTCCAGTGTTGATCCTGAGTACTTCTAATTAGCCCAGCAGATTCCTTGGAGGAAATAATATCAAGATGAATCACTGGGAACAAATGACAAGACATTTCTTCCACACTGCAACAGGATTGCACTGAAACTGAAGTAGACCTGGTATAGCCTACCCTAGCTTCTCTTTATACTAGATGCAATGTCAGGTGGAAGGAATTCAAAGACTGCTCATGCCTTTTGTCAAATTTTCTGTTGGTTATTTTTTCTTTAATGAAAGAATCTATGTATATGAAACATTTTTTTCTTCTGAGAGTTTATGTTTGTGAATTTTTGAATTACTATTTACGGCTGTATTATTTCTCTGGTGAATTTCTTCTTGGATTTAGTCCATGAAAATATAAGCAAGGGACATTCAAAAATATCATGAAAGTCACTAAGTTCATTTTCACAAATAAAATTCTGAGGACCTCATTCTTCTCTGACATAAATTACCCCTTGTAATATTCTCCTGGTTCTCCAAGCCAAGTAAACATAGTTTCGCCACCCTCCCACCTTAGATGTGTCTGATTCATCTAATCTCTTATTTTCTTTTTGTTTAAGCTTGGCCAGAAGGAGGAAAATATGTTTTATTCTAAAGAAATATTTTTATATTGTATCTGAAAAATTCTGACTGGCTGAATGTGTTGTGTTTATGGGTATATACAATCTCTGAAATGACATATTACTTCTAATCAGGAACCTGAAAACTTTCTCTTAATGGGTAACTATTTCATACTTGTGGGACATAACATCTTTCTTGCAACTATTCATTTCTGTCCTTTTAGTTTGACAAAAGTCATAAAGAAGACATAAACAAATGGACGTGGCTATATTCCAATAAGACTGCTGCCAGCCTGTGGACTGTACTTTGCCCACCTATGTTCTAGATTAATGGGAAAATTAATAATTTCTATTTTTTCTTGATTTTTCATGATTTCTAACTTTTGATAACAGATATATTCATGTAGTGTCCAGAAATCACGTATCAAAAATCTAAAATATTTATTCTAATGTTTAGTAAAGAAGGTACAAATATATACCTGCACTTACATTTACATTAAACATAGTCATCAGTTTTTGCTCGGTTCATACATATTACATTGAAGTATGTATACTATTGTTTTGGTCTCTTCCATCATATTTATGTTTAATTTCAGGATTTATATATTTTTAAGATAGCAAAGACTTGAAATGTTTATTAGTCATTTTGTTGGGATCCACATTTGATTTCATAGAACTATTATCTTCATTTCCCCCCATCCTATAAGTTTATTCATGTAAAAGCCAATTTACTTCTTTGACTTACATCATATACTATCTTAGTCTATTTGTGTTGCTACCACAAAATAGCACAGGCTGGTTAGCTTAGGGACAAGAAAAATTTATTTCTCATAGCTCTGGAGGCTGGGAAAAACCACCACCGTGGTTGTGTTTGGGTAAGGCGCCTCTTGATTTATAGCAGATGACTTCTTGCTGTGTTCTTTTGTTGAAGCCAGAGTTTCTGAGGAACCTCTTTTATAAGACATTGATGCCATTCATGAGGACTCCATCTTTATGATGTAAGCATCTTACAGTGTTTCCACCCACCAACATGACCACCTTGGGTTTTCAATATAAGAATTTTGTAGGGACACAAACATTCAGACAGTAATATCTACCTCCTTGAAATATGGTAATATAATGAAACCACCAATCCCTATGCAGTGTGCTTTACCTAGATTGATCAAAGGCAGAGAGTAGAAGAAATGAACTAAAGAAGAAAGGTTAACTGCATTGTTGTGTAGCATTGTAATGACATCTTTGACTAAAGTCTCTGAAGTATTAGCTTTTTAACCACATAAATGAATTTCCTTGACAATCATCGTTAAAGACAACTGGTTGACAGAAATCAGCACAGAACTGCACCATATCTTCAATAAATTAATACCATTAAGGGTGAAAATAATTCAGTGTGTTGATAGTCTTTATGTTTGGCTACACATTTTTAGATGTGATAGTTTCTGTGTAAGGTTGCATACTTATATATTTATATACTTATAAATAAATCAAGGGAGCATGTTGTAATACATAAGCTAACTGCTAAAATGATTATAAAAGAAGAAAGAGTTAAGTAGTTGATACTGTAAAGACAAAAATAAATTATTAACAATTTTTTATCCAGAAAAAAATGAAAGGAAAAATTAAAAAGATACAGTGTAGAGATTATAAAACCAATTAATTATATTTGTGATCCTACAAAACTTAAATGACATAAACACTTCATTAATAGAGTGTAAAACTGAACTTTAAATTAAACTCCAACTATTCTCTAGTCTCTGAGAGTTTGAATATTGGAAAGATATGCTTCTAAATAACCTAGAAGTTAATGTTGAACCATATATATATATATCTGTCAGCATGTTCAGGCTGCTATAACACAAATACCATAAATTGAGTGACTGATAAATTATTTATCATACATCTGGAGACTGGAAGTCCTGGATTATGGAACTGGAAGATATGGTTTGTGGTGAGGATACTCTTCCTGGTTCATAGATGGTCATCTCACTGTTAAGTCATATGGCTGAAAGGACAGAGGATCTTTCTGAAGATTCTTTTATCATAGTAATAGTCTCATTCATGAGGGCTCTACTCTCATGGCCTAATCATCTCCCAAATGTCCCACCTCCTAATACCATCACTTTGGGGATTAGGATTTCAACATACACATTTTAGGAAGACACAAACATCATATCCAAGTAGTAATATAATTTGTTGTATATAGGTAACAATACTTAAAGGGAAAAGCTTTCCTGGTTTGAAAGGCCCAGTGATAAAGAATCTGCTTGCAGTATGGGAGACTAAGGTTTGATCCCTGGATCTGGAAGATCCCCTAGATAAGGAAATGACAACCCATTCCAGTATTCTTGCCTGGGAAATCCCATAAACAGAGGAGCCTGGTGGGTTACAGTCCACAGGATTGCAAAACAGTTGGACACATCTTAGTGAGGAAAACAACAGCAACATTTAGAGAAAAATTTGGAGCTCTAATAACTGCATCAAAAAAATAAAAAGAAGGGCTGGAATTTAAATGTTTAAGCTTTCAACTCATGTAGCTAGCAAAAAAGCAAGTTGAATATAACAATATTATCCTTTTTAGCTCCTCTACACTATTTCACTCCTCCACAAATTTCACAAAAAGTGTCAAGATAAACCTTCCATTTTTTTTTTTAAATTAGCTTTTTGGTCATGATGTTAGATGTGTGGTTATTTTGAAAGATAGAATTTATGAAAGGAAGAACATAAAATGATATATTTATTAACAAATTAAAGAATTAGTAGGAAGGCAAATGATGACTACATAAAGTGTGATTTTAAAAGATAATGATATAAAATAATTGAACATATTTCAAATCTCATTAGAATCCTGAATAGTAATATTATTTATACCTGTTTTGACAGATAAACAATAGTAGGGAGATAAATGTGATGAGTCAGAAATAAAAAGCTGATGTACTTTTTCCTCAAATTTTAGATAGTGAAATATAGTAAGGCTTTGGAAATGGATGTTATTTTGAATAGTATTACAAAGAAAATATTGAAAATTTCCTCAGTCAATGGTGCATCTAAGTGAAATGAACAAAAATGTATTTGCTTACAATTCTACTTATTGAGAAATGTGTGATTTAAATATATTTCTTTTTTTAAAAGTGATTTTAATTATGGTGGTGGTGTTAGTCACTCAGTGGTGTCAGACTCTTTGGAATCCATAGACCGTAGCCCACCAGGCTCCTCTGTCCTTAGAATTCTCCAGGCAAGAATATGGGAGTGGGTTGCCATTTCCTTCTCCAGGAGAGCTTCCTTACCCAGGGATTGAACCAAGGTCTCCTGCATTGCAGGCAGGTTCTTATACCATGGACTATATGAGGATACTTGTATAACATTTTAAAAAATATGTATACAAAACTTCAAAAGTAAATTTACTCCTTCAATTGTCACATCCTACATTTGACAGAATATAGCTTTATGCACATTCTTTATATAATGGCATTTCATGCCTGGCTTTACAAAACAAAAAATAAAAGATAAATTGAACAGCATAACATTGAGCATTATTGCAGTGCAGAATTATAGTTTCTTTTTTTCAGTTTCAAAATTGTGCTGCAAACATATGAACAATTTGAAAAGCCCTGTGACCATTGTATCTTTTTTATGTAATTCATGTTAAAAATACTTGTTAATTAATCTGGATCCAACTGCCTATAATCACACAGTGCAAATTAAGACTTCTATTATAATTGATAGAAGTAAACACTCACAAATCAGGAGAAAATGGGTCCTTATATTCTAAACTGGGAAGTTTATATGAGAAATAATTTAACCATAAAATTAGAGTGCAGGCAGCTTTCTGAAGAAAGTCTTAAAGGTATTCTAAAATACTTAAAATACAATATTTCCTTAGCAGATTTAAACAGAGACACAAGTTGAACAAGGAAATTTGAAAATTGGGCAAAATTTAGATTCCCATTAAAATTAACCTTTGCTTAAGATTCTTATAAAATGAATTGGACTCACTGTAAGCTTCTATGCTATAATTAAAAGAACAGATGAAATGTTCCATTTATTCCCTGGACACCATAAACCTAGATATTCATAGCACTCTTTCCAAAATGGCTACCACCAACATTACTTTCCCAGAGAGGGAAAAACGAATTCTTTCGAAGAACAAAGGAAGGATATAAGAGAAAGTAGATTAAAAATACAGAGAAATGTATATGTTTAAGGTTTAAAATTTTTAACCAGGAGGGATTTGTACTTTCTTAAAAAATCATGCAGTCTTTTTAAACTTTTAATTTAGAGATAACTATATAGAGGAATGTGTAAAATTCAGATAATTTGTTTCATAAAATAATTAGAAAAGAAATATTATTGAGAAGGATAAGTGCTTAAAAATATATGAACACTAAATTCTTCTGGGGTGACAAGGAAAAAGCAGAAATCTTGTAACTATGAACGATGGAAACAGTCTTTAGATTTGATTACACACTATGAGACTGTGTTTTAAAAGACTGATAATGGTAAGGATCTAAATATATATTGTAAATAACAGCTAACCTATACTCATATCACTATTAAAAGTAAAGAAAATAATTTAAGATATTTTAAGACATTACTAAAATTTAAATTTATTCCATATATAATTTTAATTTGATCTAAAATCTAAAGTATAGTTTAATTTTAAAACAGATAAATCTGGGGTTTTTAGATCCAGTTTGAACCACACAATTCAGCAATTACCTTTCTTTAAGTTTTGCTTTTATCATTGAAATTTTCAAAAAATGATTTTATATTTTAAAATAGCTTTAGAAAAATTGAGAGGAAAGTACAGAGATTTAACATCCCTTGCATTCACACATGTGTAGCCATCTTCATTATTAGCACCCTTCAGTAGGGTGGTACATTTGTTATCATTGGTGAACCTGCCTTTACACATCATACCCACCAGATGCCATAGTATATATTATGATGCACTTGTGGTGGTATATATTTCATGGGTTTGAACAAATGTATAGTGACATATGCACAATTATAGTATCATATGGGATATTTTTGCTACCCTAAAAATTCTATGTGTTCCACCTATTCATTGCTCCTCTCACCCCTAACCTTTGGCAAACACTAATTTCTTTGCTGACCTTGTCGTTTTACCTTTTTCCAGATGTCACAGAGTTGGAATCATACAGTATGTTGCCTTTTCATATTGCTTCTTTCACTTAGTAATATGAAGTTAAGATTTCTCTGTGTCTTATCATGTATTCTTTCTGTTTTATTTTGTTTGTTTTTGTTGTTGTTCATGTATTTTTAGGGCCAAATAACATTACGTTGTCTGGATGTATTACAGTTTATTTATCCATCCACTTGTTGAAGGGCATGTTCATTGCTTCCAAGTTTTAGCAATTTTAAATCCAATTGCATAGAAAACTGCATGCAGATTTTTGTGTGGACATAAATTTTTAAAAACTTGGGGAAAATACCAAAGAGCACAATTATTGGATCATATGGTAGCATCTTTATTTTCATAAGAAACCACCATACTGTTTCTCTAAGTGGTTGTATCTTGTTACATTCCTACTAGCAATGAATGAGAGTTTCTCTTGTTTCACCTCCTTGTCACATTTCTTACTGTCAAAGTTCTGAATTTAGGCCATTCTAATAGATATGTTTCATTGAGTTAGACAAGGCTGTGGTCCATGGGATCAAGTTGTTTAGTTTTCTGTGATAGTGGTTTTCATTTTGGCTGCCCTCTGATGGATAAGGATAAGAGGCTTGTGGAAGGTATCCTGATGGGGGAGACTGACTATGGAGGAAGCTGGGTCTTGTTCTGATGGGTGGGGCCATGCTCAGAAAACCTTTAATCCAATTTTCTGTGGATGGGCGGGGGTGTGTTCCCTCCTTGTTGTCTGGCTTGAGTCCAAACTATGGTAGGGATTGGACTGCAAGAAGATCCAACCAGTCCATCCTAAAGGAGATCAGTCCTGGGTGTTTATTGGAAGGACTGGTGCTGAAGCTGAAACTGCAATACTTTGGCCACCACATGTGAAGAGTTGACTCATTGGAGAAGACCTTGATGCTGGGAAGGATTCAGGGTAGGAGGAGAAGGGGACGATAGAGGATGAGATGGCTGGATGACATCACCGACTCAATGGATGTAGGTTTGGGTAGACTCTGGGAGTTGGTAATGGACAGGGAAGCCTGGCGTGCTGTGATTCATGTGGTTGAGAAGAGTCGGACTGAGCAACTGAACTGAACTGAATGGCAGTAATGGCAACCTCCTTCAAAAGGACTTATGCCTGGTCTGTTGTATTGAGTTCCCCTGGCCTAGCAGCAGGCCACTGTTGACCTTTGGAGACTCCTGGACTCTCATAGGCAAGTTTGGCTCAGTCTCTTGTGGGAGCACTGCTCTTTTCTCCTGGGTCCAGGTACATACAAGGTTTTGCTTTTGCCTTCCAAGTGTCTGTTTCCCCAGTCCTATGAAAGTTCCGTAATCAAATCCCACTGGCCTCCAAAGTCAAATTCCCTGGGAGTTCTCAGTTCCTTTGCTGGATAACCAGATTGGGAAATCTTGTGGGTCCAAAGAAAGGCAGTGCCAAAGAATGTTCAAACTACCACACAACTGCACTCATCTCACATCATAGCAAAGTAATGCTCAAAATTCTCTGAGTGAGGCTTCCACAGTACATGAACTGGGAACTTCCAGATGTTCAAGGTAGATTTAAAAAAGGCAGAGGAACTAGAGATCAAATTGCCAACATTCGTTGGATCATCAAAAGAGCAAGAAAGTGCCAGGAAAACATCTACTTCTGCTATATTGATTATGCCAAAGCCTTTGACTGTGTGGATCACAGAACACTGTGCAAAATTTTTCAAGAGTTGAGAATACCAGCCTACCTCACCTGCTTCTTAAGAAATCTGTATGCAAGTTAAGAAACAAGAGTTAGAATTGTACATGGATCAATGGACTGGTTCCAAATTGGGAATGGAGTACATCAAGGCTTTATATTATCACCCTGCTTATTTAACTTATATGCAGAGTACATCATTAGAAATGTCAGACTGGATGAAGCATAAGCTGGAAGAAATATCAATAACCTTAGATATGCAAATGACACCACCCTTATGGCAGAGAACAAAGAGGAACTAAAGAGCCTCTTGATGAAAGTGAAAGAGGAGAGTGAAAAAATATGTTAAAGTTCAACATTCAAAAAACTGACATAATGGCATCTGATCCCATCACTTCATGGTGAATAGATGGGGGAACAATGGAAAGAGTGACAGGCTTTATTTTCTTCAGCTACAAAATCAGTGTTGATGGTGACTGCAACCAGGAAATTAAAAGATGCTTGCTCTGTGGAAGAAAAGCTGTGACCGACCTAGACAGCATATTAAAAAGCAGAGACATTACTTTGCCGACAAAGGTATATCTAGTCAAAGCTATGATTTTTCCAATAGTCATGTGAGAGTTGGACTATGAAGAAAGCTGAGTGCCAAGATTTGATGCTTTTGAACTGTGGTGTTGGAGAGGACTCATGAGCGTCCCTTGGACTACAAGGAGATCCAACCAGTCCATCCTAAAGGAAATCAATCCGAAATATTCATTTGAAGGACTGATGGTGAAGTTGAAGCTCCAATATTTTGGCCACCTTATGAGAAGAGCTGACTCATTAGAGAAGGCCCTGATGCTGGGAAAGATTGAGGACAAGAGAAGAAAGGGATGGCAGAGCATGAGATTGTTGGATGGTATCAATGACTTGATGGAAATGAATTTGAGCAAGCTCCGGGAGTTGGTAGTGTCAGGAAGTATTGTGTGCTATAGTCCATGGGGTCACAAAGAGTAGGACATGACTGAGGGACTGAGCTGAACTGAACTGAATAGATGTGTAGTACAATTCATTGTTATTTTAATTTTCTTGTTCCTAGTGACAAATGATACACAGCGTCTTTTCATGTTTATTTGCCATTTATGTATCTTCTTTGTTGAGACTTCTGTTAAGGAATTTGGCCCATTTTTAATTGGGTTGCTTTTTTGTTGAATTTAAGAATTCTTTTATATTTTGGATAATGGCCTTCTATCAGATTTTCTTTTTTATTTTAATGAATTAATTACTTTTAATTGGAGGCTATTACTTCAGAATATTGTAGTGGTTTTTGCCATATATTGACATGAATCAGCCATAGATGTATGTGTCTCCCATCCTGAACCCCCTTCCCACCTCTCTCCCCATCCCAGTGCACTGGCCCTGAGCACCCTGTCTCATGCATCAAACCTGGACTGGAAATCTGTGTTTAATGGTAATATACATGTTTCAATGCTGTTCTCTCAAATCATCCCATTCTTGCCTTCTCACGCAGAGTCCAAAAGTCTATTCTTTACCTGTGTCTCTTTTGCTGTCTTGCATACAGGGTCATCACTGCCATCTTTCTAAATTCCATACATATGCATTAGTATACTGTATTGGTGCTTTTTTTTCTGACTTACTTCACACTGTATAATAGGCTCCAGTTTCATCCACCTCATTAGAACTGATTCAAATGCATTCTTTTTAGTAGCTGAGTAATATTCCATTGTGTATGTGTACCACAGCTTTCTTATCCATTCATCTGCCGATGGACATCTAGATTCTTCCCTGTCCTAGCTACTGTAAACAGTGCTGTGAATAATATTAAGATACACATGTGTCTTTCCATTCTGGTTTCCTCAGTGTGTATGCCCAGCAGTGGGATTGCTGGGTCATATGGGAGTTCTATTTCCAGTTTTTAAAGGAATCTCCACACTGTTCTCCATAGTGGCTGTACTAGTTTGCATTCCCACCAACAGTGTAAGAAGGTTCTCTTTTCTCTGCACCCTCTCCAGAATTTATTGTTTGTAGACTTTTTGATAGCAGCCATTCTGACAGGCATGAGATGGTACCTCACTGGGGTTTTGATTTTCATTTCTCTGATAATGAGAGATATTGAGCATCTTTTCATGTGTTTGTTAGCCATTTTTATGTCTTCTTTGGAGAAATATCTGGTTAGTTCTTTGGCCCATTTTTTGACTGGGTCATTTATTTTTCTGAAATTGATCTGCAGGAATTACTTGTATATTTTTGAGATTAACTTTGTCATTTGCTTCATTTGCTATTATTTTCTTCCATTCAGAAAGCTGTCTTTTACCTTGCTTATAGTTTCCTTGGTTGTGCAAAAGCTTTAAGTTTAATTAGGTCCCATTTGTTTATTTTTGCTTTTATTTCCATTACTCTGGGAGGTGGGGCATAGAGGATCCTGCTGTGATTTATGTCAGAGAGTGTTTTGCCTATGTTTTCTTCTATGAGTTTTATAGTCTCTGGTCTTACATTTAGATCTTTAATCCATTTTGAGTTCATTTTTTTGTATGGTGTTAGAAAGTATTCTGGTTTCATTCTTTTATAAGTGGTTGACCGGTATTCCAAGCACCACTTGTTAAAGAGATTGTCTTTTTTCCATTGTATATTTTTGCCTCCTTTGTCAAAGATAAGGTGTCCACAGGTGCATGGATTTATCTCTGGGCTTACTATTTTTTCCGTTGATCTATATTTTTGTCTTTGTGCCAATACCATACTTTCTTAATGATGGTAGCTTTGTAGTATAGTCTGAAGTCTGGTAGGTTGATTCCTCCATTTCCATTCTTCTTTCAAGATAGCTTTGGCTATTTGAGGTTTTTTGTATTTCCATACCAATTGTGAAATTATTTGTTCTAGTTCTCTGAAAAATACCGTTGGTGCTTGAAAGGGATTGCATTGAATCTGTAGATTACTTTGGATAGTATACTCATTTTCACTATAATGATTCTTCCAATCCATGAACATGGTATATTTCTCCATCTATTTGTGTCATCTTTGATTTCTTCATCAGTGTTTTATGGTTATATATATATATATATATATATATATATATATCTTTTGTTTCTTTCAGTTCAGTTCAGTTGCTCAATCATGTTGGACTGTTTGCAACCCCATGAATTACAGCACACCCACCAGGCCAACATGTCTATCACCAACTGCTGGAGTCTACCCAAACCCATGTTCATTGAGTGGGTGATGCCATCCAGCCATCTCATCCTCTGTCTTCCTCTTCTCCTCCTGCATCCAATCCTTCCCAGCATTGGGGTCTTTTCCAGTGAATCAACTCTTCACATGAGGTGGCCAAAGTATAAGGGTTTCAGCTTCATCATTAGTCCTTCCAATGAACACCCAGGACTGATCTCTTTAGGTGTTGGATCTGGTTGGATCTTCTTGCAGTCCAAGGGACTCTCAAGAGTCTTCTCCAACACCACAGTCCAAAAGCATCAATTCTTCAGTGCTCAGCTTTCTTCACCATCCAGTTCTCACATCCATACATGACTAATGGAAAAACCAAAGCCTTGATTAGATGGACCTTTGTTGACAAAGTAATGTCTGTGCTTCTAATATTCTGTCTAGGTTGGTCATAACTTTTCTTCCAAGGAGTGTCTTTTAATTTCATGGCCTGGTGACAACAGTGGTGTCATCTGCATATCTGAGGTTATTGATATTTCTCCCCGCAATCTTGATTCCAGCTTGTGATTGATCCAGCCTGGCATTTCTCATGATGTACTCTGCATATAAGTTAAATAAGCAGGGTGACAATATATAACCTTGCCATAGTCCTTTCCCTGTTTGGAGCCAATCTGTTGTTCCATGTCCAGTTCTAACCGTTGCTTCCTGACCTGCATACAGGTTTCTCACAAGGCAGCTCAGGTGGTCTGGTACTACCAACACTTTCAGAATTTTCCACAGTTTGTTGTGATTCACACAGTCAAAGGCTTTAGTGTGGTCAATAAAGAAGAGGTAGATGTTTTTCTGGAACTCTCTTGCTTTTTCTGTAACCCATCATATGTTGGAAATTTGATGTATGGTTCCTCTGCCTTTTCTTAATCCAGCTTGAACATCTGGAAATTCACAATTCATGTACTCTTGAAGCCTGGTTTAAAGAATTTTGAGCATTACTTTGCTTGCATGTGATGGAGTGCACTTGTGTGGTAGTTTGTGCTTTCTTTGGCATTGGATTAGAATGAAAACTTACCTTTTCCAGTCCTGTGGTCACTGATGAATTTTTCAAATTTGCTGGCATATTGAGTGCAGCACTTTCACAGCATCATCTTTTAGGATATGAAGTAGCTTAACTGGAATTCCATCACCTCCACTAGCTTTGTTCATAGTGATGCTTCATAAGGCCCACTTGACTTCACTTTCCAGGATGTCTGGCTCTAAGTGAGTGATCACATCATTGTGATTATCTATGTCATGAAGATATTTTTTTGTACAGTTCTTCTGTGCATTCTTGCCACATCTTCTTAATGTCTTCTGCTTCTGTTAGGTCCATACTATTTATGTCCTTTGCTATGCCCAACTTTGCATGAAATGTTCCCTTGGTATCTCTAATTTTCTTGAAGAGATCTCTAGTCTTTCTCATTCCAATGTTTTCGTCTATTTCTTCGCACTGATCAGTGAGGAATGCTTTCTTATCTCTCCTTGCTATTCTTTGGAACTCTACTTTCAAATGGCTGCATCTTTCATTTTCTCCTTTGCCCTTGGAGAAAGGAATGGCAAACCACTTCAGTATTCTTGACTTGAGAACCCTATAAACAGTATGAAAAGGCAAATAGTTATATATATATATATATATTTACATATATTTTAGATATGTCTAAGTGTTTTAGTTTATTGGATACTAATGTAAAGAGTGTTGTTTTTTAATTACAAATTCCATTTGTTCTGTGTCTGTATATAGTACAGCAATTGACTGTTATATTAAACCTTGTATCCTGCAGTCTTGATGTAGCTGCTTATTAATTTTAGGATTTTATATTATTGTTGATTCTTCTAGATTTTCCACATAGATGATTGTGTCCTATACAAATGACAAATTTATATCTTCCATTGCAATCTGAGTGCTTTTGTTTATTTTTCTTGACTTCTGCATTAGCTACAATTTCTAGTTGAATAGGAATAATGAGAGGGGTATCCTTACTTTGTACCTAATATTAGAGGGAAAGCTTTGAGTTTCTCAGCATTACGTATGATGTCTGTGATAGGATTTTGTTGTAGGCAATTTATCAGGTGAAGGTGTGTTTTAATTTTCATTTAGTTTCAAATATCTTTTAATTTCATTTGAGGTTTCTTCCATCCATGTATAATTTAATTCCATTTTTAAAAAATCTCTAAGTACTAGGGGATTTTTCTGTTATTGATTTCTATTTTAATTCCATTGTTTTCTGAATACAGATACTGTGTGATTTCCATGCTTTTAAATTTGAGAAAATGTTGCTTATAGCTCAGACTGTGGTCTGTTTCAGTGAATGTTACATATGAGCTTGAGAAGAATATGCATTATGTTTTTGGATGAAGTGCTTCTTCTGGAAGGACTGATGCTGAAGCTGAAGTGCCTGCACTTTGGCCACCTGATGCAAAAAGCCAACTCTTTCCCTGATGCTGGGAAAGATTGAAGGCAACAGGAGAAGAGGAAGGCAGAAAATGAGATGGTGAGATAGCATCACTGACCCAATAGACATGAATTTGAGCAAACTCTGGGAGATAGTTGAGGACAGAGGAGCCTGCTGTGCTACATTCCATTAAGTTGCAGAGGGTCAGACAGAACTCAGCAACTGAACAACAACAACAACAGTATGGAGTGGTGACTTTCAAGCTCTGTAAATGTAAAATTGGAAACCTAAAATTTGTCATTGCAATTTCAAATTGAAAAATCTCAGGCAAAATTAGGCCACATTAATAGTGTTAAATTATGCCTCCCTCCAAGAAAAAAGCAAAACAAAGCAATGAAGTCAACGGAATAAATGAATATAATCTAAAAATGGGCTCCCAAATTAGAGAAATCTTATGGATTTTTTAATAAATAATGTTCAGTACGGTGGCTGGCCACTAAGATGCAAATATGTATGAATAGTTATCTCTTAGTTAGTAGCAAGTCCTTGATTAATTTTGTTTTCTTTAGTTACCTGACTTTTGTAAATGTTACTCAAAGCATGTAGTATCTTATACAACAAAAATAATATATTTTCATAAGACATAGTGGACTATAAGTTGTCTCTTTGTTGTCAAAGTTTTGAGTAGATCCTAAAACTGAAAACATAAGATATTGAGTGCCTTATTTTCTATGGTGAATCATAGAAACTAGGAGTTTTCTCTCAGTACCAGTTAAGAGCTCACAGAGTCAAATTACAATCAACCAAAAATTTTACCATACTGCAAATGAAGGAGTATTGATAAATAAATAGGAAGAGAGGCAAGCCTATGAAGACAGTAAAAATATTAGAGGTTTCCTGGCGTTAAGGAGGAGGCAGGGATGAATGAGATGTAATGATGAGTAGGGATGAAGGTGGAACATAGCCAGTTTTTGCTGCCTTGAAGCTATTCTGTGTACAGTGGTAGATACATGCCATTATATGTTTGTCAAAACTCATAGAATGAACAGTACCAAAGGTGATATCTAATGTAACCAATGGACTTTGAATGGTAATAGAGTTATCAATATGGATTCACCAGTTGTAACAAATGTACTACTCTGGTGTAGAATGTCTATAGTGGGGGTGATTGTACATGTATGGGGACATAAGGTATATGCAAACTCTATATACTTCCCACACAGTTTTGCTTGAACCTAAAACTGCTCTAAAAATAAAGTTTATTAATTTAAAACAAGAAGGACATTTTTTTAAATTTCTTGGTTTTAAAGGAATAATGTATCTTATTAGATGCTTCCCCCGTCCTCCTGATCAAAGTGGAAGGATGGCAGGAAGGAAATGTCTTGTACCTACTACAAGCAGAGGGAAGCAGTGTGCCAAGGAGAAGTACTTTTAGGTATTATTGAGTTTGTCTTCAAGGGGGAAAATATGACTTATGCTACCCTGCTTGATGATTGCTGGTGCTGTGAAAAGGGGCTAACATGTTGAATAATGTTGGGTTTGATAGTTATTTTCTGTCTCCCCATTTTAATTCCCTGATTGTTTTTTTTATTATACATTTTAAATTTATTTTCTGAATGGTTTCCCTTGTGTTTCTTAACTTAAAGCAACCTAGTGCTAATTAAAACAACATTTAATGCTAATTTAATTTAAGTTTTTTATTTAAAACGTTTCTCCAATAGCCATTCCCTACCCTCTACTTTGGGCTATTTTTTTGTGCTATTATTTTAATACAAATTATATCTTTCTACAAAAATTCATCAACATAGTTTATAATTTTTGTTTAGTTGTCATTTAAATCAAATAGAAGAACAAATGAGAAAATACATGTGTGTTTTTATATTTACCTATGTAGTTACCTTTACCAGTGTTTTTATTTCCTCAGAAAACTTGAGGTACTATCTAGTGTCCTTCCATTTTATCTCAAAGAACTTCTTTTTAATTTCTTTGTGTGGCTGATCTGCTAGTGACAAATCATCTCCATTTTTGTTTATTTGACAATACTTTAAATTCTCTATGTTTGAAGGATATTTTTTCTAATAGAATTCATAGTTAATAGTATTTTTCTTTCCAGTAGTACATCATCATGCTAATTTCTGGCCTCCATTATTTCTGATGAGAAGTCAGCTATTAATCTTATTGAGGATCTTTTGTACTATGATAATAGTTTCTCTTTTGCTGCCTTTGAAATTTTCTTGTCGTTGTCCTTCAGTAGTTTGATCATGAAGTGTCTTGGTAGAGATCTCTTTGACCTTTTTAGATATTAATACTGCAGTGAACACAGGGGTGCATATATTTTTTCTAATTATTATTTTTGTTTTCTTCATGTAAATATTCTTAAATGAAATTGTTGGATTATATGATGATTCTATTTTTTTGTGAAACCACTGTATTGTTTTCCATAGTGGATGAACCCATTTATAATCTCACCAACAACATAGAAGGGTTCCCTTTTCTCCATATCTTCCCTGACATATTTGTTTGTTGTCTTTTTGACAGTAGACATTCTGACAGATTTTGTGGCTTTCATTTACATTTTCCTGATGATAAATGATATTGAACTTTTTTCTTTTTCATGTGTCTTTTGGCTACCTGTATGTCTTCTTTGGAAACATGTCTATTCAGATTCTCTGCTCATTTTTAATTGGATCGTTTTGTTTTGATATTGAATTGTATGGATTTGTTATATATTTTGGATATTAGCCTTTTATCTAATATATTTTTTGCAAATATCTTCTTCCATTCAGTGGAGTGCCTTTTTTAGTTTTTGTTGTTGATGATTTCCTCCATGAACCAAAGCATTTTGGAACTTTGGAACTAATAAGTTCCCTGTTAGGTATTTTATAACTTAGGTTCTTATTAGTTATTATTAGGTTCTTATTAGTTATGTTATATGTGTGTGTGTGTGTATTTATATTAGTGTGTATATATCAGTCCCAGTCTTCCAGTTTATCCCTTCCACCTTTGCTGCTGCTGCTGCTGCGAAAGTTGCTTCAGTCGTGTCCGACTCTGTGTGACCCCATAGACGACAGCCCACCAGGCTCCCCTGCCCCTGGGATTCTCCAGGCAAGAACACTGGAGTGGGTTGCCATTTCCTTCTCCCATGCATGAAAGTGAATAGTGAAAGTGAAGTCACTCAGTCGTGTCCTACTCTTCGTGACCCCTGGTCTGCCGCCTACCAGGCTCCTCTGTCCATGGGATTTTCCAGGCAAGAGTATTGGAGTGCGTTGCCATTGCCTTCTCCCCTCCCACCTTTACCTCCTGTTAACCACAAGTTTGTTTCCTACATCTGTAACTGTATTTCTGTTTTGTAAGTAAGTTCATTTACACCATTATTTTTTTTAGATTCCACATGTAAGCAACATCATATAATATTTGTCTTTCTCTGTCTGACTTCACTCAATTTGACAATCTCTAGGTACATTCATGTTGCTGCAAGTGGTATTATTTTGTTCTTTTTTTATAGCTGAGTAGTATTCCATTGTTTATGTGTATCATGTGTTCTTTGTTTATTCCTCTGTTGTTTGTTGCACATTAAATTGCTCCCATGTCCTGGCTATTGTAAATAGTGCTTCACTGAACACTGGGACTGCATGTGTCTTTTTGAGTTATGGTTTTCTTCAGATATATAGCTAGGAGTGAGATTGTTGGATCATATGGTTGCTCTGTTTTGAAACCTCCGTGCTGTTCTCCATGGTGGCTGTACCAGTTTACATTCCCACCATTGTTTAGGAGGGTTCCCTTTTTTTCACACCCTCACCAGCGTTGATTGATTGAAGATTTCTTTGTTGACGGCCTTTCTGACCAGTATGAGGTGATACCTCATTGTAGTTTTGATTTCCATTTCTCTAGTAATTGATGATCTTGCATTATTTTATGTGCTTTTTAGCTATCTGTAAATCTTCTTCAAGAACTGTCTATTTAAGTCTTCTACCCATTTTTTTAATTGGATTGTTTGTTTTTGATAATTGAATTGCATGAGCTCTTTTTACATTTTGGAGATTAATCCCTTCTGGGTTGCTTCGCTTGGAAATAATTGTGTAGAATAAGAAATGCTAGACTGGGAACTGCTCTGATTCTACCTAACAGATTTTAAAATCAAGATTCAAAGTTATCAAAATTTCCAAGTAACTATTTTTAGGATAAAGGTCAAGGATTAAAAAAAAATCCACCAAAAAGATGTAACAAACAGTGTCTGACATTCAGTCAAAGATTACTGAGAATGTAGAGAAGGAGGAAATATGACTCTTAAGCAAAAGAAGTATTTCCAAAATAACCTAGAGGTATTTCAAAACTAGCCTAGAATTGATATGGATGTTAAAGTTAGTAAACAAAGATATTAAATGCATTATAATGTGCTTTCTATTCAAAAATATAAGTAGATACATGGAAGGGATGTATATGTGTATAGGGGGAGAGAGAGAGAGAGAGAGCAAAATAAAACTAGTAGATTACAGTGACCGAAATGAAAATACACTGAATGTGATAATAGCAGATTAGACACAGCAGACAAAAAGATTAGTGAACTTGAACCAATAATCTCATTTTTAGATTTAACCCCCCCTGAATGTACAGATGTACACAAAAGACATGTATAAACATGCTCATAGTGGCAATATCCTTAATACCCACAAATGGACAAAACCTGAGGGTCCATATTCATTAAAGTACATCAATAAATTATGGTACATTTATAAAATGGAATAATATAGAGTAACAAAAGTGAACAAAAGTATTTATCTCTAAGAACAAGAATTAATCTCGCAGTGTCTCCAAAATATCCAGATCCAAAATAATGCATTCAGTATGGTACTATTTATATGACGTTTGAAATAGGCAGATGGCTTAATAGTAGTAAAAATCAGAGCAGCAAGCACATTTTCTAGGGTGGTTGCTTTGAGAGGGCATAAATAGAAATTTGGTAGGCTGAAAAAATTGTTTCTTCATATATTAGTGATTGCATGAGTGTGATTGCTGTAATGAAGCTGGATTCTTGGGTATATCTGTAGATGAGAGTGGTAGGAAAGTATTAAATGAAAAAGTGAGGTGAAAGAATATGCTAGCACAGGAATTGAAAGACCTTTTTTTAAAAAAATGATTTATTTATTTTAGTTGGAGGCTAATTACTTTATAATATTGTAGTGGTTTTTGCCACACAGTATTGTAAAGTAATTAGTTGATTTCTCATAGACCTTTGTAATGTAGAAGACACCCAATAGGTACTTCTTGACTTTTTTATCTGTCTTAAAAATTTTGTCATCCTGCAGAAATCTAAAATTTACTCCTGTCCAAAGTATATTGAGAGACTCTATTAAAATAAAGCTAGTGACATTTATCTAATGTTTTATTTCTCCAACAGTATTTTTATTTTTGTCATCTTTCCATATTATGCATCATTCACGTCTTTGAGTACCTTCATATTTTACATAAAAAAATCAAATGTCATGCTTCATATAATTTCTGTGGAAGTCAGTATCATTAAAAATTGCTCAGTGTCATATTTAGTTTGCTAGATTAAGAACGATGGCTGTTAACTTTTAACAGGCCAGAATTTGGTTGGGAGAAATAGTCAGACTTTAAGCAACTAATCAGTTAGCATCTGATCATTCTACATATATTTTAGGTGTTTATTAGCAGTTCTATTTGCACTGCATTGGCCCACTTTATTACATTTCCCAGTGTAATGTGAATTTCAGGTTTGTGACTGACAATTCTATTCTTTTTTTT
>ML660197.1:47923731-48114955 GCA_007570785.1 Antilocapra americana | reverse complement strand
TTGTTAAAGCTTACCTGCATCTTCTCAATCCTTGCCTGCAGGTTATTGAGCTGTAACTCCAACTTATTTTCCAGGTTTTGGATCATTTTCACTATCATTATTCGGAATTCTTTGTCAGGTAGACTTCCTATCTCTTCGTCTTTTGTTTGGTCTAGGGGGTATTTATCCTGTTCCTTTACTTGCTGGGTATTTCTCTGCCTTTTCATCTTGTTTATCTTGCTGTGTTGTCCCTTTATTGTGGGGATTCCTCTCTATGGGAGGGGTTGGGTGCGTGGTTTGTTGAAGTTTCCTGGGTGGAAAGGCTTGTGTGGTTTTCTGGTGGGTGAGTCTAGGTTTCCTCGCTGTTACTCCTCACGTCGGCACTGGGTCGCCTCTCCAGATGCCCGATGTCCTCTGCCAGCATTCAGTTCCTGTTTTTTGGAGTTTGCTCGGCCTTTAAAAGTTCTTTTGGTATATTTATTGGGGAGAGAGTGTTCTCCCCGTCCTATTCCTCCGCCATCTTAGTTTCGCCCCTGACAATTCTATTCTAAGTCTCTTGTGAAAATGCTCACAATACTTGACCATAAATTCTCAACACTTTTTTGTCTATATGTGCAGAATCTTCTTTTACTAAGTTTTTCTCTCTGAAAAGGGACATTTTATTATTTTCCCTGTACAAGCACAAGAAGTACACTTTTATTTTCCCCCAAATGAAATGAATATTAACCATATCAGTGACATTCAATTAATCTAGTTAATTTCTTCAAAATGTTGGTTTTCATTATTTTTCAATACAGTTATTGAGAAGTTCTGACCATAAATTATTAATGAATTAATCTACAGCATATAATTATACTCTTATCCAACCACCACACTGACATACACAGTCATAAACATAAACATAAATGTACACACACACACACACACACACACACACACACATACACACACACGTAACAATAGTACCAGCTTCAGTCTGTATGAAAATACTCCACATTTTTCCATCAGCATAACCTACACTTATATTTTGTTTCAATGGATGTTTTTAGAGAGTGTAATTTGCATCTTCTGATTCTGTTTATATAAAATTCTGAATGCCAAAGTAATGTATTAACATTTTTGTATATAATAAATTATTAAAACTTGAAAGAAAACAAATTGAATTTTCATGTATTACTCATGATCAGCATTTACTGAATATCCTTTTTATACATTCTTTTCTTAAAGAAGCGCTTCTGGGAATTTTGATACGAAGAACAGGCTCAAAGATGATTAAGTTGTTGCTAGAGTAGTACTATGCACTGTGAACTTATCTGAGTTGGTATTACCATCAGAGCTTTTTTTTTCCCTATTGCCATCTCTCTTCTGAAAAACAAAGAAATGGTTTTCCCTAGGAACATATTTTTCAGTGACAGGCTAAATATCCACTTGGCCTGAAAAGTGTGAGACCCATACTGTTTTCTGGCCTGTCCCTTGCTTTGTTTTCACTAAATGTTGTGGATAGTTAAGCTAACATCCCTGAGCACCTCATCTTCAGAATTTATGTATAAAATGAGGACTGTTTTTTCCCTCCTGGTTTTGTAAATTGTGTTTTATTGCTTATTTCTCTTACGTTAAAGGAAGATAATTAATATGAAAGTATATAAACGTTATGAGTAATACACAGATAAATGTTGTTAATTATCTGACATTCCAGACTATCACATAAACAAATCATCTTTCTTTATATGATTATGTTATCTCATTTGTGAAAGTGGGACAAGAACATTGTTAGATTTAAGCTTTCTGTTTTGTACAGCATATCCAGGTGGTTGACAATACTGTACTTGAAAAGCATCTTTTCAGAAACCTTTCAGAAATAGTTACCAAATATTTCTGTACTCTTTCTACTGAGTATCTTTTAGTATCTACAGGCTCAGGTAGATATTTGACTTTCCTGTTTTTTATCTCCCACATTGTTTCACTCCTTTCCATTCTCAGAGTCCTCATTTGATGGAGGCCAAGCCCTCAGAGACCATCTTACCTGGTTCTCTATAAAGTAGGCTGGTGACTCTGCCCTTTTTTTTTTTTTTTTCTTAAAAAGTAGGTTTAACACTCAGATTCTTCAGAATGGAACATCTGCAAGAAAAACAAAACCTTGCTCCTACTTATGCTGAGGAGCTCATCAGAATAAAATCTCCATGTTAACTAAACAAAGAGATCTTTCTCCACCTAAACCAAGAAAAAGCAACAGAGAAGGGGTGAAGGAGAAGGTGTTCAGAACATGCTACTCAGTTGTCCAGTTTATTTAGGGTTCCTCATGAATCTGAGCAAACTCTGGGAGATAGTGAAGGACAGGGAAGCCTGATGTGCTCTACTCAGTGGGGTTGCACAGACTCAGACAGGACTTAGTGATTGAACAATAACAACCTGGTAACCTCTAAGTCTGAACAGGATATTATAGGAGAGCTGCTCATCAGGCAACACTTTTCTGCACTCTGTCTCCTCTATTTATCAGATAAGCATCAGCCACTTTCCCTGAATTATTAATATTAGTTCAACACACTAAAAGCCAACATCTTAGATTTAATCATTTGTCTTTATACTATTATAAGCAGAGGAAGCAAAGAACAAAAGAACTTTGACAGCTTTAAGTGGCAGTCATTTTGTTTTCAGAGAAGGCAATGGCACCCCACTCCAGTACTCTTGCCTGGAAAATCCTGTGGTTGGAGAAGCCTGATAGGCTGCAGTCCATGGGGTGGCTAAGAGTCGGACACAACTGAGCGACTTCACTTTCACTTTTCTCTTTCATGCATTGGAGAAGGAAATGGCAACTCACTCCAGTATTCTTGCCTTGAGAATCCCAGGGATGAGGGAGCCTGGTGGGCTGCCGTCTATGGGGTCACACAGAGTCGGACACGACTGAAGCGACTTAGCAGCAGCAGCAGCATTTTGTTTTAGGATTATAATTGTAGTCTCTAAAACATAAATTTCTATGTATTTATATTTGTCTCTTAAATTTCCTACATGGCCATCAGAACATTCACTAATGGGGTCCTGAAATAAGAGAGAATTCTGAGGAAGATAAGTCCAAAATGAGTACCATATCTTAGAGAGGTAGAATTCCCACATAATGTTTTAAAATATACATCTTATTTGCTATCATTTCTCACCTAAAGAGCCTTTTGTAGTGTGTTAATATTTGCAGGTTAAGTTCATGTTTTCTGGGCATCAGCCAAAATTTTCAGTGACCATTGGCAACATAGCTGCTTTTGTTTTAGAAAATAGTATTTTTCTGAGGAATCTTCTCACCCTTTGGCTTTTTATAAAATCCTGGCAACAAGGAGTGGGGCAGATTAAGGATTAGAGAAGTTAAAAAGTTAAATTAAATACTTAGAAGTGCAGCTTACAGTTGTGGTTTAGACATAGAACTTTGATTCCTCTAATTACCAGCTTTAGTAACTTGGGCAAGTTATCTTTTCTCTGTCTTTATATCCCCTATATATAAAATACTAACTCTGTAAATGCTCAGAGGATACTATAAAATTACATAAATTATTACTTATAAGATGCTTAGAAGAGCATCTTTTAAGGTTTTCTATTATATGTGCTTGTTAAATAAATCTTTTATTATACAAATCACTGTTACTCTAAATCAACTGGTTTAGGATGATTATCTCATATGGGAGAACTGTGCTCAAAATGCATCATCCACATTTGAGTTTATTAATTCTTCTCAGAATATATAATAACCCAGATTCATATTTTAATTTAATTTAAAAAATTGAAATTTAGATATGATAAAGGCATAGCAAACATTTCAATGTGAAAATATGTTTAAAATTAATTCTAAATAATATGGAGAAGGGCTGCCTTTTTAGGAGGAAATAATTGAAGTGAGATAATCTCTTTCTAAATGCTAAGTAGTACCCCAATGTTCATCGCCGCATTCTTTACAATAACCAGGACATGGAAGCAACCTAGATGCCCATCAACTGATGAATGGATAAGAAAGCTGTGGTAAATATACACAATGGAATATTACTCAGCATTAAAAAAAAATTCATTTGAATCAGTTCTACTCAGGTGGATGGAACTGGAGCCTACTATCCAGAGTGAAGTAAGCCAGAAGGAAAAACAACAATACAGTATACTAACACATATATATGGAATTTAGAAAGATGGTAACAAGAACCCTGCATTCGAGACAGCAAAAGAAACGAAGATGTATAGAACAGACTCGTGGACTCTGCGGAAGAGGGCAAGGGTGGGATGATATGGGAGAATGGCATTGAAACATGTTAATTATCATATGTGAAATCAATCGCCAGCCCAGGGTTGATGCTCGGGGCTGGTGCACCTAGATGACCTAGTAGGAGGGAATCGGGAGGGAGGAGAGAGGGGGGTTCTGGAGGGGGAGCATATATATACCCATGGCAGTTTCATGTCAATGTATGGCAAAACCAACACAATAAAGTAAAGAAAATTTTAAAAAATAAATAAATAAATGCTAAGTAGATGTTAGAAATTAGTAAATCATTTATTGTTTCTAGGCTTTCAGTACATCTTATGTGAAATAAGGACTAAATTAGATGATCTTTAAAGTCACCTTTCCTTCAAAAATTCTTTGAATCCTGACTATAAATGTGTGAAGTTTGATAACTCTAAAATATTATGACCTCACTATAGATAATCTTTTTATAACTTAAAAATATTTAAACCAATGGTTTGTATTGTAAGATATGTTTGGCTTTCTTGTAGAAGACTGTTTATATAATTCCTGACTCTTCCTTAATAGCTGAAAAACGTAAGAAAGCAGATGTTCACACCTTAACCAGTTATTGTATTTTGTTAATAATGTATCTCTCTGATTAAAAATATAAAGAAAATTAGGATAGAACATAGTAAACAGAGAAGAGTGAGAATCCTACATGCTACAGTCTGAGGTAAAATTGTATATCAATGAATTTTTTCAACTTTTGTAAGCTAACAAATAAAGTAAAAAGTTTTCATGAAGCTTAGTTGCCTGGGCCTGTTTACATTACATATACATTCATTGAATTAAGTAGAGAAGTTGAAACAACCCACCACTGTATACAACTACAATAGAAAAAGTGTTCACAGACTTTCAAATACTTTTGTTCCTTTCTTAGTTTTGTATCTTCACGTAGTATGTTCCTTTAAAGTATTCAACGTGGTTTATTGAAGCTCTATTATATGCCAAGCAATGTACTTTCCTGAATATATTTTATCACTGAGTACTGCCAAATAAGTATATAATGTTGCCTGTTTTTGAAAATGCCTGTGAAGTTATTAAATATACATAAAAATGATACTGTTATTACATTTCAAATATTTTACTCATTGTTCTATTTCATTGATATTAACTATTATATCTTTCATTTTGAAATTAATGCAGCTATACAAAGTAATTTATAATATAGTATATATTCTTATATATGCTATATACAGAATGTATATATATATATATCACAAGATAAATAAAAGAGTATCCAGAACCAGAAACATTTTAGTAAAGTTGCTAAAATCGAAGACAAGTAGATATTTTTAAAAGTAGTCAGATGAAAAAGATTATATTAAATAAAGAATATTTTGCTAGAGACCTTATCTACACTACAAATTGGCTAAGCTAGAATTTTAATATTTGAAAAAAAAATGTTCAAGAATGACAGTGGGAATTCTGGTGAAATGGTGGTAGTGGTGTCACAGGTTACCTGAATTTTCTGTAAAACAGAATAAACCATGTTTAAAAAAATATCAAAATTGACAAGATCTTTCTATTAATATAAATATATGAACTTATGGGATAAA
Source organism: Antilocapra americana (assembly GCA_007570785.1). Lineage (NCBI taxonomy): Eukaryota > Metazoa > Chordata > Mammalia > Artiodactyla > Antilocapridae > Antilocapra > Antilocapra americana. Next base: position 48,109,165 of record ML660197.1, on the reverse strand, counting down.
ATACCAACAGCTATGTTTTACCTGTGTTTTTATTGAAAAGAGGTATAATTCATCAATTTCTGAATAAATATGTTTGGAAATTTCTGATTGGCTATTGAGGCTATCAGTAAAATCTGGGAGAGTATTTGCTTTCTTGAATGTGAGGGTGAGTTTGGGGATAACTGGGAAATTCTGAGTGAACTAGAGTGACCAGAGTGTCTTGGACCTGATATTTTAAATTCTATATACACACACACTCATGTTGCTCAGATCATGAGCTCCTTATTGCAAAATTCAGTCTTAAATTGAAGAAAGTAGGGAAAACCACTAGGCAATTCAGGTAAGACCTAAATTATATCCTTTATGATTATACAGTGGAGGTAATTAATAGATTCAAGGGATTAGATCTGGTAGACAGAGTACCTGAAGAACTATGAGCAGAAGTTCATAACATTGTTCAGAGGTAGTGACCAAAATCATCTCCAAGAAAAAGAAATACAAGAAGGCAGAATGGTTGTCTGAGGAGGCCATAAAAATAACTGAGAAAAGAGAAGCAAAAGGCAAAGGAGAAAAGGGAAAGATACAGCCAAGTGAATGCAGAGTTCCAGAGAATAGAAAGGAGAGATAAGAAAGCCTACTTAAGTGAACAGTGCAGAAAAATAGAGGGAAAAAAAATAGAATGGGAAAGACTAGACATTTCTTCAAAGAAATTAGAGATATGAAGGAAATATTTCATGCAGGGATGGGAGCAATAGAGGACAAAAATGGAAAAGACCTAACAGAAGCAGAAGAGAATAAGAAGAGGTGGCCAGAGTACACAGAAGTAAACAGAAAAGGTCTTAATGACCCGGATAACCATGATGGTTATCACCTTGAGCCAGACATCCTGGAGTGTGAAGTCAAGTGGGTCTTAGGATGCATTACTATGAGGAAAGCTAGTGGAGGTGATGGAATTCTAGCCGAGCTATTTTAGATCCTAAAAGATGATGCTGTTAAAGTGCTGTACTCAATATGTCAGCAAATTTGAAAAGCTCGGAAGTGGCCAAAGGACTGGTAAAGGTCAGTTTTCATTCAAATCTCAGAGAAAGGCAATGCCAAAAAATGTTCAGACTACCATACAATTGCACTCATTTCACATGCTAGCAAGGGTAATGCTCAAAATCTTCAAGCTAGGCTTCAACATTATGTGAACCAAGAACTTCCAACTGTACAACCTGAATTTAGAAAAGGCAGAGGGATCAGAGATCAAATTTCCAACAACTGTGGATCATAGAAAAAGGAAGGGAATTTAAAAAAAAAAATTACTTCTGCTTCATTTGACTGTGTGGTTCACTTAAAAGCTGTGGAAAATTCATAAAGAGATGGGAATACCAGACCACCTTACCTCTCTCCTTGAAAAACCTGTATGTATGATAAGCAACAGTTAGAACTGGACATGGAACAATGGAATGGTGCAAAACTGGGAAAGGAGCATGTCAGGGCTATATATTGTCACCCAGCTTATTGAACTTCAGTGCGGAGTACATCCGGTTCTTCCCAGGTGGCATTAGTGTTGAAGAATGCCATTGCAGGAGACATAAAAGACACAGGTTTGATCCCTGTGTCAAGAAGATCCCCAGGATGAGGGCATGGCATCCCACTCCAGTATTCTTGCCTGGAAAAGTCCATGGGCAGAGGAACCGAGTGGGCTACAGTCCATGGGATTGCAGATTCGGACATGACTGTAGTGTCTTAGCACACAGAGTACATCATAGGAAATGCTGGGTTGGATGACCAACAAGCTGTAATCAAGATTGTTGGGGGAAATATCAACAACCTCACATATGAAGATGATACAATTCTAATTGAAGAAAGCAAAGAGGGATAAAGAGCCTCTTGATGAAGGTCAAAGAAGAGAAAGAGAAAGCTGGCTTTAACTTCAATATTCAAAAAACTAAGATCCTGGCATCTGGTTCCATCTCTTTATGTCAAATAGATGGTGAAAAAGTGGAAACAGACAGATTTTCTTTGGCTTCAAAATCACTGCAGATGGTGACTGCAGCCACAAAATTAAGACACTTGGTCCTTGGAAGAAAAGCTATGACAAACCTAGACTGCATGTTAAAAAGCAGAGACATCACTTTGCTAACAAAGGTCTGTATAGTCAAAGCTATGATTTTTCCAGTAGTCGTGTATTGATGTGAGAGTTGTGGTGTTGGAGAAGAATCTTGAGAGTCCCTTGGATTGCATGGAGATCAGACCAGTTCCTAAAGGAAATCAACTGTGAATATTCAGTGGGAGGACTGATGCTGAAGCTGAAGCTCTAGTACTTTGGCTACTTGATGCAAAGAGCCAACTCATTGGAAAAGACCCTGATGCTGGAAAAGATTGAAGGCAGAAGAAGAAAAGGACGGCAGAGGCCGAAGTGGCTGGATGGCATCACCAGCTCAGTGGACATGAGTTTGAGCAAACTCCAGTAGATAATGAAGGACAGGAAAGCCTGGCATGCTGCACTTCATGGGATTGCAAAGATCGGACACAACTTAGTGACTGAACAACAGTACTCACACACACAGATGTATATATATACACAAACACATATATATATATATAAACTGTATGCATATAAACTATATATTTATATGAATTATATATATGTAAACATACACACACACATATATATATGTATATACACACACCCAAATATATATAAAAGAAAACAGAAAAAAAAATCTCTTCCAAATGAAGCATAAAGAAGAAAGTTAGCATAAAGGAAAGGGGATTTAGATAAAAAGAGGAGAAGTGATGAAGTCATGAGGGCAGGAAAGCCAGAGAGGATATCAACTAGGGTGATGTGGTGAATGGCAGAACCGGATAGTTTTTTAAAAAAAGAGAAAAGAACACAGAAGAGAGAAAGAAATGAAGAGTTTACTTTTTATTTATAAATATATGTGTGAGGAAAGTGTTAGTCACTTACTGGTGTCCACCTCTTTGCCATCTCATGGATTATAGCCCATTGGGCTCCTCTGTCCACTGAAATTTTCCAGGCAAGAATACTGGAGTGGGTTGCCATTTCCTTCTCTAGGAAATCTTTCCAACCCAGGGATTGAACTCGGTTCTCCTGCATTGCATGCAGATTCTTTACCATCTGAGCTACCAAGGAAGCCCATGAACATACCCCCTTTTTATACTGATATGTGTATGTGTTTTATATCTGAAAATATATGTCATACATTCAGAATCCTGAATATGGTATATTATATATTCAATCTATTCAGAATAATTCTCTATATCTGTCTTTTTGAAAACATATGTACACACACACAAACACACACACACATTCAGTAACAAGAAATAAACTAGGAGGAAACAAGTGCTTATAGTGTTCACATAAAAAAAAATTGTACTGAAAAGTTTAAAAGGAAGAAGAATTTGAAAATCAAAAATTAATTAAGAGATTTAAAGTTTTAAGAGAATTCTTTTGGTATATATATATGCATACATGTAATAGTAGACCTTGGATAATAAAGTTACAACAATAGAACAAAATAACTCCTAACCCTATCATTCAAGAAAAGCCTTCTGCCATTAAATTTTTTAAAATAATTATAAAACGAAAAATAGAGACAGGAACTTTAACCACAAATTAAAAGGTAATTCCCAAATCCTAGAACATTAATAGAAAATGGCTAACTTTGTACTTTAAAAAAAAAGTTAGATCCTTTTAGTATCATGAAAAGGAGGAGGAGATCAAGTTATAAGTTTTTATTTTCTTGTAATAGAAAACAAAATTAGATCATTAGCAGAACTTGTGACAGCAGTTCCTTATACAAGAAGTCAAGGGAGTAACATAATTAAGATTTACAAAGAGAGAAAATGTGAGCCAAGGATTTTATCCATTAAAATGACCTTCAAGTGTAAATGTTTCAATCAGACTCTTAGGAACATGCAAGGTCTTTAAAATATTGATTCATTGCCCTTCACAAGAATACACTCGTTATGATCAAAATGCCTAGAATGACAACAACATAAGGACTAATGGTGAGCATTGAATGTAGATTTATATAGATAACTAAGGCTAGATAACAGTTATGAGTAAGAAATACAGTGTATAATGGCTATATGGCCCAGTTATATGCATTTCAACTGCCAAAACTGTGAAAGTATCTATAAGTTTAAATTAAATTAAAAAGTGAGAAAAGAATTTGAAGAATATATAGGTACCTTGCTGTTAACCTTATGTATTATTATTATTATGTATTAATAATACAAGTATTATTTCAAATTAGATGCTAGCAAAAAGAGACAGGAACAAAAAAGTGGTCACTAGCAAATCTGATACTGTTTGTAGAAGAAAATCCAAATATAAGTTCAAGTAAAGAGGAAATATGGTATATAATAATAACATAAATATCAACATCAGAGCAAAATATTAGCCCTTTTAAATAATAGAAATTACAAGACAAAGAGAGAAAATGAATATATATTATTATGTAGTAAAATATCTGTGTGGCTAACTAATTGTGGACAAATATGGACCAAAAATATGTAAGGTTATTAAATTGCTAACTTTTGAAGAAGAGAAAATAAAGGACTCAGAAATGGAGGCAAGTTTCTATCAATCGATCATGCTTGCTGAATTTGACTTTCAAACTGGAAAATGGTTTTTGTAATTATACAGTAAGATCTAACAAAATTTCCAAAACTCACAAGTGAAGTAAGTCAAATGAGCCTCTGTGATTAGTGGCATTCACACATTGTAAGGAACTATTCAATGTAGCTTTAAAACACAATAATTGGACTTCAAATACCTGGTAGGAACATTAAGAACATAAAGAATTATTAAAAAAAAACAACAACTGTAAAATCCCTTTTCAGTAGTGATAGTGATAATTTAGAATCTTGAGACCACTGTGGTGGTAATTTGGAACAAATCAATAAATAAACATGCTAGTCATTGAAAAAAATGAAAATTATTTCAAGATAAAATGGTTATCTGTGTCTGTCTGCTTGTCTTATCTTATTTATCCAGCTAACTAATCAGAGTCAAATTAACAGCCCTGTGGTTACATAAAATATTTTGTTTTTCACAATTGAAAATTGTTAGAAGCAAAGAGCAACACAATAGCAACAAACATTAGTAATCCAATGTAGTCTCTAATACCATATCATTTCCTCCTAAATGAATGCAGTGTGTGTTGGAGAAATGGTTGATTCCAGGGCTGGGTCAGGAAATGTAAAAGGTGAGTGTTATACTATAAAGCAAAACACTATCAATTACTACTAGAGTCTGTCAAATGGAGGGAACTTTATAGCATTAAGGGCTTACATTAAAATGGAAGAATTTACTTAAATTAGTAATCTAAGCTTCCACTTTAGGAAATTAAAAAAAAAATAGAGCAAACAGAAAAAAGAAAATATTAAGGATAAGAGCATAATATGATAAAACATAAACAAAGAAAATAATTAAAAACAGTAATTCTTAGGAAATATCAGTAAAAATGACAAACGTTTAATAAGACTGACTCAGAAAAAAAAAGTAAAGGTAAAAATTATGAGTAACTGGATTATTCTGTATGGAATTGTAACTGTGAATACATGACTTAATGCATTTGTCAAAATCTATAAAACTAAAAACCACTGAGAATGTTTTCCTGTATGTAAATATTCCCTGTATGTATATAAATACAAGATAGAATATGAGGAAGGTGAGAAACGCAAATGTGCATGTGAGAAAAGGAATCCGATTATACTGCGAATGAAATAGATTACTTGACTTAAGGGAAAGGAAATGACAGAAGTTGAGTGAAGATGTTTGGAAAACAATACTTTGAGTTGATATGGTAAGGCTAAGGGGCACAAATAACTGTCCACATATGTTTTACTCTAGATGGCAAATTTGTTTCACATTGGATTATAAACGATGGAGTTTTGGATTATAGTAGCCATTGTCCAGAAAAGGCAACCCACTCCAGTACTCCAGTACTCTTGCCCTTGGCACTTGCCAAGGGCATTTGTAGCCAGTGACTGAACAACAACAAGGGCATTTGCCACCTGCCTCTTAGGAGATTGAATCTTGTGCTGCTGCACCTGTCGTCTTTGGACATGCCCTAAAGGGGGTTCAGGCTAGAGACTGAGGCACTTTGTGCTGCAGGGAAACTGGTGCAACTGGTCTTTAGATAGTTGGATATTTTCAAGAACTAATTTCAGGATCCCAATCTTTGCATGCATGCATGTTTAGTCACTTCAGTCATGTCCAACTCTTTTGACTCTTTGGACTGTAGCCTACCGGGCTCCTCTTTCCATGGGACTTTTCAAGCAAGAATACTGGAGTGAGTTTCCATTTCCTCTTTCCAGGGGCTCTTCCTGACCTGTGTATCGAACCCACATGTCCTGTGTCTTCTGGAAAACCCACACATCTCTTATCCATCCTCTGATCTTTTATGGTTAACTAATTTCCATTGCCAAACCTAATAACCCTACAGATATTACATGTTGGACTGTCAGTGAAAGAACCAAGTCTTTTTTGTTTTATTTTGTTTAAGTCAGTGTCCTCAAGGATCGAACCCATGTCTCCTATATCTCCTGCATTGAGGGGTAGATCTTCACTGTGCTACCTGGGAAGCTCGTATAACCTTATGGATGAGTACTAAAGCAAACTGTATAAGATTTATATAAATGAAAGAGTATACAATAGCCATGATTTGACAGACTCTATATTGTTTACAGTTGCCTTTATCCGAAATTATTTAGTTCAATTAAAAATATGTTTGTGATGTATGATACTTGATTCTCAAAAGTATAGAGACTCAACATGGCAATAATTGTCAAGACACTCTTGAAGAACAGGATGAAAACCATTGGTCTACTACATAGTAAAGTTTATCATAAGTTGACAGTTATGGTAGAATGATTCAACTAAGGTAAAAACAAACATTAGGAAGCAGTAGTTCTCAACTAGGTGCAATTTTGACCCTCTAGGAGACAATGTGTGAGGACATTTTGAATGTTTCAGTTGGAGGTGGGGAGGATGAAGAGTGGGTAGATTGGTGGGGATCTAGTGTGTAAAGGCCAGAGATGCTACTAAACATCCTAAAGTTCCCACACAATTCCTTGTGGATACAAATAAACCAGTCTAAAATGGTAATAGTGCAGCTTTTGAAGATTGTTTAGTGTTCAGACAGAGAACCATGAATATTAGGATCATTAACCAATGTCAAAGGTGGAAATGAAGAATACTAGAAAATTGTTATTTCTAGTAAATGACACTGGGACAGTTTGAAATTCAGATTGATGAAAACTTCACCCTGACTCATACCTTATGCCACAATTAAATCAAGGTGGCTTGTAACCAAATGTGAAATAATAAAGATTTTTGAAGATAAAATATGAGGGAATCTTTATAAACTTGGGGTGGAGAAATACTTTTATAATGCAGGAAACAAAAATCCTAATTGTAGATGAAAGGACTACAAATATGCCTACATGAAAAGTAAGTAATTCTGAGCATCAAATGACATGGCTTATTGAAAAGTAAATTGGCACAGCTTCTCAGGGGAATGGGATAAGAGGAAAAATTCTGAGGGCAGAAGGACATCAAGTGTAATATTCTAGTAAGGGAACATATTTCATAATTTGAAGAAAATAAAAAGGATGGCTAAATCAGGGTTAGAAGTGTAGTAGAAAATGGAGATTAGAAAATTTATAATGAACCAGATCACAGTAGCCAGATTTTAGGTGAAAATTTTATTTGAAAAGAGGAGAACTGAGACTTTACTGTTGGATTTAACACCCAGGTAGCAATAGTGGTAAAGAACCTGCTTGGCAGTTCAGGAGACATAAGAGACGTTGGTTTGATCCTTGGGTTGGGAAGATCCCCTGGAGAAGGAAATGGCAATCTATTCCATCATTGTTGCCTGGAAAGTTCCATGGACAGAAGAGTCTGGTGGGCTACAGTCCGTGGGATGACAAAGAATCAGATATGACTGAAGTACCTTAGATTAAGACTGAGGTCATTGACACATTAGAGATATTTATAGTGGTGGCGGTAGGGGTGGTGTTGTGTGGGAGAGGGGAGGGGATTGCAAAAACCTGATTGGAGAGTCAAGAAAGAATGTGAAAAAAATAAGACAGGGATGATCAATGACTCTTCCAAGACTTTGTTATATAGTGAGAAGTAGATAGATAGGATCCTAGCTTAAAAGGTGGTAATTTTTTTTTAAGTGGGGAAGTAATGGGCCAGTCAGCATGGTTTTAGTTGTCCATATTCAGCTGCAAAGGTAAATAAACTGGGAAAATAAGCTTAGAATTAATAATGATTTTTAGTCAAGTACTTAACATGAAGCAAGAAAGATGAAAGATATTTTAGGAATATGAAAAAAAGTGAACTTAAGTCTTTAAGAGACATTGAAAAAGTGATCAATAGATTACGGATCCCAGTAGAGTTGAAATGTTCCTAATATGGAGATATTAGATGATAATCAGCTGAAAAGAAAAAAGTGGCCATTTGAGATGCCTGAAATTGAGATTTTAGTAGTGTCACAGTTATTAGCAATAACAAAGTAACTTGTATAACAATAGAGAATGGACATGTAAGATATGTGTGAAGATAGAATCATTGCAAGAGAGGAACAATTATGTTGTATCATTTTATGTTAAGGTCATTTATAAATGACGGAAAAGAATAAAATATACGGAAAAGAATAAAATAATGATAGGTATAGCATTTAGTTAGTAACAATGAGTCAGTAACTAAGCTCTTTTAACAGCTAAAATGGATCATGGACAAAACTGTAACATTCCTAGAAAACAGACAAAGAAGCTAGATAACATTGAGTGTGTCAATGAGTTTTTAAATGCAATACTAAACACGTGGTCCTTGAAAAGATAATTGATGAACTGGATTTTCTTAAAAAACTTCTCCACAAAGGACAATGTAAAGAAAATAAGGAGACAGGCACAGATTGGAAAAGCACAGGTTGCAAAAGACACATATAATAAAGAACTGTATTCTAAATCACAGAATTTTTCAAGTTCAATAAAGTAGGAATAGAGGAAAATCTTTCAACATGAAAAAGACTCATAGACACTCTAGCTTTCACAACATTCAACACTCTTCTTTTTTAGAAGTATAACTTCACTGGTAAAATTGAAATGCTGAAAGGCTACCATTTACTGTCTCCATCTGATATCACTTAAACCATGAAGGAATCATCAGACAAATGACAGTTTTATACAGAGTAAACCTTGAAGCTAAAGAAAACAATAAGATATATGAAATTTACTTAGGTGGTTAAAGTGATTAAAAGTTAAGGCCCTCTTATATGCATTACACACTCTGTCTAGTGACCTATGTTTGAGGACACAGTAATATAATGAATCAATCAGATCCTACATTTCAGCTCAGCTGGTGGAAAAATAATAATAAAATTTGTGGAACAGGATTGTTCTATTGATCTCTTCTAAATCTAATCTCACTTGTCGTATTAACCAATCACTAGGTTTCTACCCCAACAGGACTCTTGCCCTAAAGCAATGACAGCTGGGGTTGCTGTTATGGAGAATTTTTTCATTAAGTCCTGTCATCCATTATTTGAATATAGTCATCAAAATCATGACAGCAAGTGCTTCTGTGAGTTTGACCATTCTCTGAGAATAAAATAAATGAATATACACACACACGCACACACTTACAAACACACATATATTTCCTAGTCTAGACTTATTAATATGGAAAGTGATTGGGGCTAAATTGGATGTGAAAAAAAATTAACTTCCCCTCTATCAGTTAAATTAGAACAGGAGTCAGAACTTGGAAATGTAGGTGCTTTCTTATTTACTAGTAAAAAAAAAATAGCTATATGCAAGACACTGTCATTTTAAAAGGAAGTATAGGAAGTGTAACCTCATTTCGGGCTTCCCTGGTGGCTCAGCAGTGAAGAATCTGCCTGCAGTTCAGGAGATGCAGAAGATGACGGTTCAATCCCTGGGTCAGTAGATCCCCCAGAGGAGAGCATGGCAACCCACTCCAATATTCTTGCCTGGAAAATCCCATGGACAGAGGAGCCTGATGGGCTACAATCCATAGGGTCACAAAGAGTTGGATACGACTGAAGAGAATTAGCTAACACACACACACTCGTTAGCTCATTTCAGTGACAGTATGACCTTCAATAATGTCCAATATCCTGCTGCCTCTAAATGGCTTTTATATTTCAAAGGCATCTTTTCTTTCTTCAGCCAAGATTTTAAATCCAGAGGTAGGCTAGGTGTCTCTTAGAAAGATAGATTCAAGGAAGACAGATCCAATGAGGAATAATAATTCCAGCTAGTAATTTTGAAGTGTGAAAATTAAGAAAATTATTTGCATGTTAAGTCAGTGTGGAGATATAATTTCTGCATTCTTTTTAATAAAAAGAGCTAGTAATTTGAATTAGTGGAAAGTAAAACTGTTATTTAATTATATATTGTTTATAATAAATATAGATATGAATTGATAATGTAATATATACCCCATTGAAAATCACCTACCATTTTAATGAGGCTTGGGAAAAATCCAATATTTTGACAGAATGTAATAGGAAGAATTTTGGTTAAAGATAATATTAGTATATTGAAATCTTTGAAAATTTAAAAACTAAAAAACATTTCCTTACTCTTCTCATCTCTAGCTATAAAAGGTACAGAAAATATATTGAAAAGGGGTTAGTATCATCCCAGCAATTAACATTATGATTTTTAAGACTTTTATTATGAACTACAATTAGATAATTACTGCAAGTTAATATGTTAGGATAGCAGAATTATTAGAGTGTGTAGAGAGTCAGCAATATGTTGAATGTATGGCATTTACCCAGGAATCAGTAGGGCTGACATTTTCTTTGCTTTTTTTGTTAACATTGAATAAGAACTGGTTTTAGTCTTTATTAACTCCAAATGTGATTTTACTTACAATTTTCACTAGTTTATATTTATACTATTCATATCTGTGTCTTTGATATATTGTTTTTTCTTATAGCTCAAAGGGCTGTAGCATATTATTTGTTGAGAACTGAAATCTAAATCTAAAGCTACAAACTGAACTGTGAGGAATTTTTACATTTTGAAAGTTCTTTTTTACCCTTAAATATCAAATCTATTTCTGAATAACTTCTTATAGGAGAATAATACTTAAAATAACAAATCCTTTCTAAGAATATGAACATTATATTGATTGTAAAGGTAGCCTCAGTTCAGTTCAGTCACTCAGTTGTCTCTGACTCTTTGTGACCCCATGGACTGCAGCATGCCGGGCTTCCCTTTCCACACCAATTCCCAAAGCTTCCACAAACTCATGTCCATCGAGTTGGTGATGTAATCCAACCATCTCATCCTCTGTAGTGCCCTTTTCCTCCCGCCTTCCTAGCATCAGGGTCTTTTGCAATGAGTATCAGTTCTTCACATCTGGTAGCAAAAGTATTGGAATTTCAGTTTCAGCATCAGTCCTTCCTATGAATATTCAGGACTGATTTCCTTTAGGGTTGACTGATTTGATCTCCTTGCAGTCCAAGGGACTCAAGAATCTTCACCAACACCACAGTTCAAAAGCATCAGTTCTTCAGTGCTCAGCTTTCTTTATAATCCAACTCTCATATCCATATATGATTACTAGAAAAAACAGAAAAAATAAGTTCGTTGTGTTTAAAAGGAGGCTCATTTATGTGTAAAAAGTAGAGTAAAGATCAAAATTAGGTCTATTTAGATATAGCAGTGGAAAAAAAGATGAAGAAAGATCTATGCTAGTAACATTAAACTCTTAAAAAGGAAATTAAAATCTCAAGTAGTCTGATTGTTACATATTCTTTTAAAAATATAAGGCTAGTTAAATCTTTTTCTTAAAAGGACCTAAATGATCAAATGAATAGATTCTCATGGAGTCTCGAATTATAATATTAACATTACTACTTTGTGCTCTAAAATGTCAGGCATGTCTTGTTTTAGAGTTACCCTAATAGATCCTTCTTCCTTGTTATTTATCCATACTACTTTCTTGCTACTGACATCATGCTTTTGAACTGTGGTGCTGGAGAAGACTCTTGAGAGTCCCTTGGAATGCAAGGAGATCAAACAAGTCAGTCCTAAAGGAAATCAACCCCGAATATTCATTGAAGGGCTGATGCTAAAGCTGAAGCTCTAATACTTTGGCCACCTACTGTGAAGAGCCAACTCACTGGAAAAGAGTTGGCTGATACTGGCAAAGATTGAAGGCAAAAGGGAAGAGGTCAGCGAAGATGAGATTGTTAGATGGCATCACCCAGTCAATGGATATGAACTTGAGCAAATCTTGGGAGATAGTGGAGGAGCCTTATGTGCTGCAATCCATGAGGTTGCAGAGAGTTGGACATGACTTAGTAACTGAACAACAATAACCAATATGTGATGCCTAAAAGCATGGTGATAGTAAGTATTAAGAAATTTGTACTTGTACCATCTACATTTCATTTGTGTATTCATTTATTCATTCAATGAATGATGAATAGCTTCATGATTCATTTCACCATACATCATTAAGAAAATTATAGTCATTAAAAAACTGGTTTAACTCCATAAATTCAAATGTGCCACATAGTTATTACATTGACATGATTCCTTCTTTCTGGATTAATGCCCAATTGTCTAGATGAGCAGGAGTTCTTTGTCTTTCCCTGGCCACACGTCCCCATGAAGCATTATTATTTTTTTTTCTTTAACAAGTGTTAGGAACTCACTTCACTGAATGAGGAGCTCCCTGGACTAAGGTGTAGATTTCTTTATGTTTTTAAAATTCCAAAAGTGTTTGTCCTCTTTTCTTAATCCTAAAACATTTGTCTTATTGCTAAACTTTTAGTTTGTTTTTATGACAATGATAGGAAAAAAGGAAGATTTTATAAACATCCCACAAAAATTTCCTCTAGCTTCATAGATTATAAATCTTCAGTTTGTTATGCATCCTTCTGGACTATTTCTGTGTAATAACAAAGTAAAACATGGAGTTCCATGTTTTACTCATACAAAGTTATGTATGAGATCAAACCAGTCAATCTTAGGGGAAATCAGCCCTGAATACTCACTGGAAGGACTGATGCTGAAGCTGAAACTCCAGTATTTTGGTCACCTGATACAAACAACCGACTCATTGGAAAAGTCCTTAATGCTGGGAAGGATTGAGGGCAGAAAGAGAAGAGGGCATCTGAGGATGAGATGGCTGGATGGCATCACCAATGCTATGGAAATGAACTTGAGCATAGTTTGGGAGATGGTGAAAGATAGGGAGGCCTGGTATGCTTCAGTCCATGGGGTTGCGAAGAGTCGAACATGACTAGGAGACTGAAAAAGAGTTTGTCAGAACATACAGCTGTATAAATGTAGACCCATAAAATCTGAACAGTATGGAAAAGTAAAAAAATACAACACTAGAAGATGAGGCCCTCAGGTCAGAAGGTGTCTAGTATGCTACTGGGAAAGAGTGGAGGGTGACTACCGATAGCTTCAGAAAGAATGCTATGGCTGGGCTAAAGTGGAAATGATGCTCAGTTGTGGATGTGTCTGGTTGTGAAACTAAAGTCCGATGCCCTAATGAACAATATTGCATAGGGAATCTGGAATGTTAGGTCCATGAATCAAGGTAAATTGGACATGGTCATGCAGAAGATGGCAAGATTGAACATCAACATCTTAGAAACCTGTGAACTAAAATGTACAGGAAGGACAAATCTAATTCAGATGACTACTGAATGGAGTAGTACTGTGGGCAAGAATCCCTGAGAAGTAGCCCTCATAGTAAAGGAGTTTGAAATGCAGTACTTGGTTGCAGCCTCAAAAATGACAGAGTGATCTCAGTTTATTTCCAAGGAAAACCATTCAACAACACAGTAATTCAAGTCTATGCCCCAACCACTGATGCAGAAGAAGCTGAAGTTGACTGAGTCTTTGAAGACCTATAAGACTATAGAACTAACACCAAAAAATATGTCCTTTTCATCATAGGGGATTGGAATGCAAAACTAGGAAGTCAGTAGATACCTAGAATAACAGGTAAGTTTGGCCTTGGATTACAAAATGAAGCAGGACAAAAGCTAACAGTTTTGTCAAGAGAGCATGCTGGTCATAGCAAACACCTTTTCCAACAGCCTAAGAGATGACTTTACACAGGGAAATCACCAGATGGTCAATCCTGAAACTAGATTGATTATGTTCTTTGCAGCTGAAAATGGAGAAGCTCTATCTAGTCAGCAAAAACAAGACTTAGAAAGAACTGTGGCTCAGCTCATGAACTCCTTATTGCAAAATTCAGGCTTAAATTGAAGAAAGTAGAGAAAATCACTAGGCAATTCAGATATGACCTAAACCAAATCCAGTATGATTAAACAGTGGAGGTGACAAATAGATTCAAGGGATTAGATCCAATAGAAAGAATACCTAGATGGAGGTTCATAGCATTGTACCGAAAGCAGTGACCAAAACCATCACAAAGAAAGATAAATGCAAGAGGGCAGAGTGGTTGTCTGAGGAGGCTTTGCAAATAGCTGAGGAAAGAAGAGAAGTGAAAGTCAAGGGAGAAGGGATATACTCAACTGAATGTAGAGTTCCAGAGAAGAGCAAAGAGAGATAAAGAAAGCCTTCTTAGATGAACAGTGTAAAGAAATAGAGGAAAACAATAGAATGGGAAAGACTAGAGATTTCTTCAAGAAAATTGGAGGTACTAAGGGAACATTTCATTCAAGGATGGGCAGGATAAAGGAAAGAAATGATTAAGAGTCTAATAGAAGCAGAAGAGATTAAGAAGAGGTGGCAGAACACACAAAACTATTAAAAAAAAGTCTTAATGACCTGGATAACCATGATGGTGTGGTCACTTGTCTAGAGCCAGACATCCTGGAGTAGAAGTCAAGTGGGCCTTAGGAAGCATTACTAAAAACAAAGCTGGTTGAGGTGATGGAATTCCAGCTGAGCTACTTCAAATCTTAAAAAAAGATGATGTTGTTAAAGTGCCACACTCAATATGTCAGCAAATTTGGAAAACTCAGCAGTGGCCAAAGGACTTGAGTCAGTTTTCATTTTAATCCCAATGAAGGGCAGTGCCAAAGAATGTTCAAAGTACCATACAGTTGTGCTCAGTTCACGTGCTAGCAAGGTTATGTTCAAAATCCTTCAAAATAGGCTTCAGTAATACATGAACCAAGAACATTCAGATGTATAAGCTGAGTGTAGAAAAGGCTGAGGAACCAGAGATCAAATTGCCAACATTTCGAATCATGGAGAAAGCAAGAGAGCTCAGAAAAACATCTAGTGTTGCTTCATTGTCAATGCTAAAGCCTCTGACTATGTGGGTCACAACCAACTATGGAAAATTCTTAAAGGAATGGAACTATCAGATCACCTTACCTGTCCCCTGAAAATCCTGTATGTTGGTCAATAAGCAGCAGTTAGAACCATACATGGAACAGCTGGCTGGTTCAAAATTGGGAAAGAAGCACGACAAGGCTGTATATCATCATCATACTTACTTAATTTATATGCAGAGTACATCACGCAAAATGCTGGATTGGATGAATCACAAGTTGGAAACAAGATTGCTGGGTGAAATATCAACAATCTCAGATATGCAGATGATACTACTCTAATGGCAGAAAGTGAAAAGGAACTAAAGAGCCTCTTGATGAGGGTGAAAGATAAGAATGAATAAGGTAGTTAAAACTCAACATTTAAAAACTAAGATCATGGCATCTGGTCCCATAATTTCATGGCAAATAGATGGGGAAACAATGGAAACAGTGACAGACTTTATTTTCGTGGGCTCTAAAATCACTGCAGATGGTGGCTGCAGCCTTGAAATTTAAAGACACTTGCTCCTTGGAAGAAAAACTATGACAAACCTAGACAGAATATTAAAAAGCAGAGACATTACTCTGCTGACAAGGGTCCATATAGTCAAAGCTATGGTTTTTTCAGTAGTCACATATGGATGTGAGAGTTGGATCATAAAGAAGGCTGAGTGTGGAAGAATTGACACTTTTGAACTGTGGTATTGGAGAAGACTCTTGAGAGTATGTTGGACTGCAAGGAGATAAAATTAGTCAATCATAAAGGAAATCAGTCCTGAATATTCATTGGAAGGACTGATGCTGAAGCAGAAGCTCCAATATTTTGGCCACTTGATGCAAAGACACTAGAAAAGACACATGCTGGGAAAGATTGAAGGTGAGAGGAAAAGGGTACAACAGAGGGCAAGATGGTTGGATGGCATCACTAACTCAATGGACATGAGTTTAAGCAAGCTCTAGGAGATGGTGAAGGACAGAGAAGACTGGCATGCCACAGTCCATGGGGTTGCAAAGAGTGGATGTGACTGAGTGAACAACAAGAAGGCTCTTGAGAGTCCCTTGGACAGCAAGGAGATCAAACCAGTGAATCCTAAAGTAGGACAATCCTGAATTTTTGTTGGAAGGACTTGCTGAAGCTGATGCTAAAATACTTTGGCCACGAGATGCTGAGCCTCCTTATTGGAAAAGACCCTGATGCTGAAAAAGATTGAAGGCAAAAGGAGAAGGGGATGGCAGAGGATGAGATGGCTAGATAGCATCACTGACTCACTAGACATAAATCTGAGAAAACTCTGGAATATACTGAAGGATAGGGGATCCTGGTATGATGCTTTCCATGGGAACGCAAAGAGCTGGACACCACTTAGCAACTGAACAACAACAAAATACACACACACACACACACATATATATGTAGGTATACATGCATACATACACTTTTAAAAACAAATACAGGTTTATATTAGATATATCTGTTGTTTCTCTTTCTCTCCAGTATCTTCATATCTTTATCTCTTCCTTTTTTCTTTCCCAAAGAGTATAAATATGTCTAAGCCCACTGTGGCACAATATATAACAGTCTCCCTTTCTCTCTCTCTTTCTTTTTTTTTTTACATTCTATATCCTTTCTTCCTTCACTGAACTCCTTGAAAGAATAGTGCAAACCTCTGTTCTTTACTTTCTGGGTACCAGTCACTTCTCTTCTAGTGGCCACATGCCTTGATAATATCACTCCAGAAGCTTCTCTTGAAAAAGACACTGTGGTCTGTTTATTGACAAATATAATAAATACTTTGTGGTTTTATATCTTGGTATAAATAAATATAAGCTATATTGCCTAATGAATGACTTATTATTCTTTAGCTTTTTTGGTGTTTCACTTCTTTATCTTCCTTGGTATTCTTTTCTTGCTATTTATTCTTAGTCTCTTTCTTGAGTTTCTCATTTTGCTTTTATAACCTTTATGGTCTTCTATAGTCTTTCCTCTCTATATGTACTTCTTTTGATTGATCTCATTCCCTGTTAGTGTTAACCCTACATTTATGCTAAATGATCCAACTGTAATTTCTAAGTGTGGCCTATTCTGGAGCTAAAATGATGCATCCAAATGTTCACTCCTCCTGTGTTCTATGGATTCTTCAAATTACTCTCCCTCATATTGAGCTCAGTATCTCTGTTACCCAACTCTACCCTCTTCCATCTTGTGGTTTTCTTTGTATTCTATATGTTTCCAGTTACTAGTATTATTAGACTAAATTAGTTAGAAACTTAAATCTTATCCCAAATTCTTACCTGTTCTAATCAGTTGCTAGTTCCTGACAATTTTACTTCCTAATTGTTTGTTTCAAATATTTCACTTTTTTGTTATCATCAGACCAACATTGAGTTTTGAGGAAAGAACTAAGAGGTCACTTCTAACTATATACAAGGTATCTTTAATATTTAAATCTAATTGTAAATTAAGGCATTGTGGGAGAAATAAATATTAAAATAGTCTGGAAAGGTTGAGAGGTCCACTCAGACAGGGAGATAGGCACAGAGTTGGGAGGAAGTAGAAGTCATTACTGATAGAGCAGTTTGAGGCCAAACAGAGGCTTACAAGTGCCAAGCTGCGGAACTTGAATCTTATTTTAGAGTATAACCATCACTGAAGAATTATTAATAGAAGAGTGACAATTAAAGCAATGTGTTATGGTTATTAACCTGACTACGTGAACTGTTTTGTGTTGAAAGGCCAAAAAAATCTAGAGGTGGATAAACCAGGTCTGAGACTTTTGAATAAAAATGTAAGTAAAAAAAGTTGTGAATTTGATTCTAAATGGAATCAAAAGAAATGTAAAACACTGAAGAACCGTGTTATACTTCTAATGTAAGCTGAAGGAGACTATCATGAATAAAGTGCAAATTCCTTTGGTTATATATATATTTTTTTTCTCATTATGTAGAATTGTTTTAAAATGAGAGATTAATTAAACAATAAAGTTTACATCATCTAAAATTGAGTCAGTAATTCTCCCTAATCCTTTAGTTATTTGACAAAAGTATGTGAAAAAAAAAACATTGAAGTTTCAGATGACTTAGGGAAACAAATGGAAGTATTTGTACTCTGCATGTCCCATTAAATGCTCAACTAGAGTGGACACTGAACAAACTCACGTCAGTCACGTTTGTTTGCATTGTAAGATAAACTCAAAGTGTCCAAACACATTGGTTTCACTGCTGTAAAGTGAAAGTGAAAGTCGCTCAGTCGTGTCCAACTCCTTGCCACTCCATGGACTGTCCATGGAATTCTCCAGGCCAGAACACTGGAGTGGGTAGCCTTTCCCTTCTCCAGGGGATTTTTCCAACCCAGGGATCGAACTCCAGGTCTCCTGCATGCAGACGGATTCTTTACAGCTAAGCCACAAGGGAAGCCCTGGAACACTGTAGTGGATAGCCTATCCCTTCTCCAGGGGATCTTTGCGACCCAGGAATAGAACTAGGGTCTCCTGCATTGCAGGCAGATTCTTTACCAACAGAGCTATCAGGGAAGCCCTTCATTGCTGTAAGCCCTATGTAATAAAATTGTTACTTCTTTTACCACACCTGCTATGTTCTGACAGTAAAAACATTTTACCTACTTAGTAAAATGAGTGACATTGTAAAGCTTGGCCAAGTGTTCTAGGGCATGGACACAAAACTCATTATGAGTGAATTCAGGAATAGATTTTAACATCAGTTTTTCATTTTGCTCATTTAATTTTTTCTTCCTGATCTGTCTTGTAATTAAAGGGCCAGAGTGCAGTGGTTTGAATATGGAGAGGCTTCTAAAATATGGCACGTGGAAAAGGGCATTTTGTAGAGTGTCTGATTCACAATCACCCTTTCCTGTATTTCAGCTTCAGAAATTTTGTAATTCAGAAAGCCTCAGGAAAAGAGTTAAAATTTGGGGGCTGATATATTTTGAAGCAGATTATCCTCATAAAAGTGTCTCCACAGTAGATTTTGGAGTGTCCAGAGCAATAATTAACCCTAGCATATTATATTTCTGCGACTGTTTTTAGATCCTTTCATCATTCCTTAGAGGGAAAAGCCTATAATTTGTTGTTTCTCTGAGACAGAAAAAAAAGTCTTTAAAGTGTGATAGTTTCCTATTATGTATTTAATCATTACTATATGACCACTATGCATACACAAAATTAGCCATTTCTCTTACATCCAGAAATGGAAAAATAAAAGCCAGCTGATGCTCTTAATTATTACATGAGATATCTTCCAAAAGAGCCTGGATTTCCAAATTAGATAAACCAAATTCAATCCAGGTTCTCCTGTTTATTGGTTATGTTAACTCAGCTGGTGGCCTAATATCTCTGAATCTTAATTTTTTCATGTGTAAACAGTTCACAGAATGCTGTGGGAATTAAATAATTAGTGCATAGCACATAGCCTGGCCTATTTCTAAACATGTGGTCCAAGAGGTTAGTGTTTAATAAATGATCACATTCACTTAGTATTTTTAAAGTCATTAATGATTTTGAGGAACTTAGCAAAAATTATGTATTTTTTTGATTTATCAAATATCTGTACAGTTTCTACTCTATGTCATGTTCTTTTCTAGGCACTGTGGATAAAAGAATGAATAAAATAAATTCCCATTTCTTTTAAAGTTTCTGTTCCAGTAAATATAAGCCAACAGTCAGGTGATAAAGTAACAAACATATTAATATTTCATGTGGTAAGACATTTGATGAAGAAGGCTCATGTAGTTTAAGAAGAGAGAGGAAGATGTAAATTGGGAGGAAGTTATTAGTTTAAATAGAATGTTAAGGAATGAAGCTCAGATTAGTAAAAGTTCAAGCAGAGACCTAAATGAAGCAAGCAGTAGGATTATTGGAGTTCATTCCCAAACAAAGGAAAAGCATTTAAAAATAGCCCAGAGGTGGGAAAAGCCTTGGAGTGTTAATCCTCACAGGAATTCTACTAGATAATACATTATTTCCCCCAACAAGTCATAAAAATGTTAATTAAGAATCAAGGTATATGTGATATTGAGATCAGAAAAAAGTTAAAAACATAACCACACAGAAATTTTCAATATAAGGGGCTGAAGCACAGGATGAAAATGTCCATATACGTCTCACACAGTATATTTAAATTCAAAGGTTTGTTATTCTTTAGGATTTAAGTGATGAAGTACTAAAGAATCTCAGAAGTGATATTGAAATCTGCTTTGAATTTCTTCCAATTTTTCATACATAATGAAACAAAACATATACATGTACATATTTGTTAGAGCTAATCAACAGCTTCCTGGACTCCCAAATTTTTAAAAAGCATTTGTTCTAGTCTTCTTTGTGTGTGTTTGAAAACCTCATTTATAGAAGTGAAAGTGAAGTTGCTCAGTTGTGTCCGACTCTTGTGACCCCGTGGAATGTAGCCTACCAGGCTCCTCCGTCCATGGGATTCTCCAGGCAAGAGTACTGGAGTGGGTTGCCATTTCCTTCTCCAGGAATCAAACCTGAGTCTCCCCCATTGCAGGCAGATGCTTTAACCTCTGAGCCACCAGGGAAGCTTTATAGAAGATATTACATCAAATAACATTTTGCCTTAATTTGTGAATTTTTATGTGATATTAAAACACTAGAATTAGGCCCATTCAGATAATAAACAGGTAGCTACTGGATAAAGAATCCACTTGCCAATGCAGAAGACACAGGAGGCATGAGTTCAGTCTCTGGGCTGGAAAGGAAATGGCAGCCCACTCCAGTATTCTTCCTTGGGAAATTCCATGGACGGAGGAGCCTGCCAGGCTACAGTCCATTGGGTCACAGAGTTGGATATGACTTAGCAACTGAGTATATTTGTGCAGATAATACACATCTATGTGCCTGACAGCTTTTTTCTTCTATTTTTTTTATCTTTCAAATATAAGATCTCCATCTGGTTTTGAAAACAAATAAATCACTTTATTTATTTATTTTTTTTACTCTGTAGGAACTGGGCTGACAGAAATAGTGCTTACATTCTTGTTTCCCAAAGCTCTACAGTATCCTGGGTAACTTCTGAAAGTGAGGTTTTATGGTAGACATCATAATCTATTCTAGAGAGCTATAGTAAGTTCCTGGTCTTAAAATCAGGAACTGAATTTGTATTCTTATATTTGTTGCTAACTAACTTGATCACCTTGGGCAAGTGAAAGCTTTTAGAACTTCACTTTTTGTGGAGTATGAAGTGATAGAATTAATTTGTAAAGTGTTCTATAGGCTAATCATCTCAATTGTATAATATTTTCAAATATTCATTATTATTAAACAGTATGTAAATTCCATTGTTGTGAACATTACTTGTTTCAAATACTTTCAGAAACCCAAATATAGTGTTAAGCATCATTTATACCTTGACATTCTAAGTTGTATATTCAGAGTGAACTATTAAAAGTGTAACTATTTTTAACTTTTCCAAAATCACCTACTCACAAGCTGATAGATTTCCTGCCTCCACACTTTATGATCTATTTTATTACTCTGAACATTTAAAAATCTATAGTTGTTGTGTTTTTTTCTATACAGCTATTTTGTCCTCTTTACTAGATTGTAAACTCTATGAAGATGAAATATATATCTATTGGTTATAAATTTTAGTATTTTGCACATTATACAATGTGCAAAGCAGTCATGTATAAATAAATACATTGACAGATGCTTTCTCAAACAAAGGCTTCCCTGGTGGCTCAGACGATAAAGTGTCTGCCTGCAATGTGGGAGACCTGCGTTTGATCCCTGGGGCAGGAAGTTTCCTTGGAGAAGGAAATGGCAACCCACTCAAGTACTCTTTCCTGGAAAATTCCATGGACAGAGGAGCCTTGTAAGCTACAGTCCATGGGGTAGCAAAGATTCGGACACAGCTGAGCGACTTCACTTCACTTCTTCTTAATCAAGGACAATGGATAGTAGGAATGATTCTTAGACTAGTCTTACTATGACATGAATTTATTATTGTTGTCAAGTAAAAGGGCCATATACAGAAATCCAACCACAAAACCAGTGATAGATTTCCTTAAGCATCTCACATGTGAATTCAATTTATGTCCTATTAAATTAAGGGGGGATAAGTCAGGTAGTGTCATGTCATGTAGATGCCTAATCTCACTCTTATTTCTATAGCAATCTGATTTAATGTAACTATCGTCCTGCAATAAAACTAGATTAAACCAAATAAAAATGTTATTGGAGAGAAAAAAGTACTTACTGCTATTCTGTCAATCTCTTCTTTCATGTTTTCTCCAAAGTAAAAATACAATCTCAAAGGATATATGGCATAAGAATACCTGTTCTTTGTTAAGAGTAAGGTTGAATTTATTCACTTAATTATTTGTTTTCCTGCCATATTTCATTTAGACTCTAGGATAAGAGTAAAAATAAATTCTTTGTTTTTCTAATAAGCACTTTAATATACACTTTTGCTTTAGAAATTCTGTATTAGAAGGATAAGCTGAATTCATATTAATCTTGACATATTTCTATGTTAAAATCTTTCATGAACAAATTTGCAAGAGTTATTAAAACTAAAACAGAAATAATTCTGTTTTATGAATACATAAAAAGGTAGATAGAGGTCTTAATAATAATTTGGCAGTTGAAACCAATTATAAATATAATTGTGTTCTGAATTGCCATTCTTGCTAAATGTTTCAGTTCAGTTCATTCACTCAGTTGTGTCCAACTCTTTGCAAACCCATGGACTGCAATACGCCAGGCCTCCCTGTCCATAACCAACTCCAAGAGTTTACTCAAACTCATGTCCATCGAGCCAGTTATGCCATCTAACAATCTTATCCTCTGTCGTCCCCTTCTCCTGTCGCCCTCAATCTTGCGCAGCATCAAGGATTTTTCAAATAAGTCAGTTCTTCACAGAAGGTGGCCAAGTATTGGAGTTTCATCTTCAACATCAGTCATTCCAATGAATATTCAGGACTGATTTCTTTTAGGATGGACTGATTGGATCTAATTGCAGTTCAAGGGACTCTCAAGTCTTCAATAACACCACAGTTCAAAAGCATCAATTCTTCTGTGCTCAGCTTTCTTTATAGTTTAACTCTCATGTCCATACATGACTACTGGAAAAATCATAGCCTTAACTAGATGGACATTTGTTGGCAAAGTAATGCCTCTGCTTTTCAATATATTGTATAGGTTGGTTGCAACTTGTCTTCCAAGGAGAAAGTGTCTTTTAATTTCATGGCTGCAGTCACCATCTGCAGTGATTTTGAAGCCAAGAAAAATAAATTCAGCCACTGTTTCCACTGTTTCCCCATCTATTTTCCTTGAAGTAATGGGACCGAATGCCATGATCTTAGTTTTCTGAATGTTGAGCTTTAAGCCAACTTTTTCACTCTTCTCTTTCACTTTCATCAAGAGGCTTTTTAGTTCTTTTTTGCTTTTTGCCGTAAGAGTGGTATCATCTGCATATCTGAAATTATTGATATTTCTCCCAGCAATCTTGATTCCAGCTTGTGCTTCATCCAGCCCAATGTTCTCACAATGTTACTGTGCATAGAATTTAAATAAGCAGATGACAATATATAGCCTTGACATACTCCTTTCCCAATTTGAAAGAAGTCTGTTGTTCCATATCCAGTTATGTTGCTTCCTGACCTGCATACAGATATCTCAAAAGGCAGGTAAGGTGGTCTGGTACTCCATCTCTTTCAGAATTTGCCACAGTTTATTGTGATTCACACAGTCAAAGGCTTTGACATAGTTAATAAAGCAGAAATAGGTGTTTTTCTGGAATTATCTTGCTTTGTTGATGATCCAGTGGATGTCGGTAATTTCATATCTGGTTCCTCTGCCTTTTCTAAAACCATCTTGAACATCTGGAAGTGCATGGTTCACATATCACTGAAGCCTTGCTTGGAAAATTTTGAGCATTACTTTACTAGGGTGTGAGATGAGTGCAATTGTTCAGTAGTTTGAGCATTCTTTGGCATTGCCTTTTCTTGGGAGTGGTATGAAAACTGACCTTTTCCAGTCCTGTGGCCACTCCTGAGTTTTCCAGATTTGCTGGAATATTGAGTTCAGCACTTTCACAGCATCATCTTTTAGGATTTGAAATAGCTCAGCTGGAATTTCATCACCTCCACTAGCTGTGTTCGTAGTGATGCTTCCTATAGGGGTATATTAACTCATTTCATTAAGATTTTATTCACAGAGTCATCCTTAGAATATTGGTTCTCTGTATCTTATATTCTTCATCAAACTGGTGATATGAATATTTTCTCACTGGGTAAGTGTAAAGATTAGATAATTCATGAGAAGTTCAAAAATACCTCTTTATTAATTGATCTTTTATTAATCCTTATTATTAAGTCTTTTTTTGTCACTCTGCTCTCAAATCTAATATTTCAGACATTAATATTCTGCCTTCTGATACATAAGTCTTCAGTGTAGATAACCCCAATGACAAGTATTTCCAAAGAAGCAACATACTGAATTCTTGTGACTTAGCTTATCTTCCTGAACTTGCTGACATAAATTGCAAGAAATAACTACGCACTAATTTTTTTTTTTACTTTTTTTTTATTGTTTTTGCCATACAATGTCATGATATCACCATGGGTTTACATATGCTTCCCCTCCGGAACCCCCCTCCCTCCTCCCTCCCCCCCGGGAAATCTCGCTGCACCAGCCCCGAGCATCAATCCTGGGCTGGCGATTGATTAGACATATGATAATTAACTTGTTTCAATGTCCTTCTCCCATATCATCCCACCCTTACCCTCATCCCCAAAGTCCACGAGTCTATTCTATATATCTGTGTTCCTTTTGCTGTCTCGCATGTTGGGTTCTCGTTACCGTCTTTCTAAATTCCATATATATGTGTTAATATACTGTATTGTTGCTTTTGCTTCTGGCTTACTTCACTCAAGTAAACTTGTCAAAAAGACACACTTCTGATATGGATGGGAATAAACTGAAAAATCCAGTAACATTTATAAACAAAGCTGAGTGAAAAGAGTTATCAGTTCAGTTCAGTCGCTCAGTCACGTCCGACTCTTTGCAACCCCATGAATCGCACCATGCCAGGCCTCCCTGTCCATCACCAACTCTCTGAGTCTACTGAAACCCAGTTCATCGAGTCAGTGATGCCATCCAGCCATGTCATCCTCTGTCTTCCTTGTCTCCACTTGCCCCCAATGCTTCCCAGCATTAGGGTCTTTTCCAATGAGTCAACTCTTCGCATGATGTGGCCAAAGTATTGGAGTTTCAGCTTCAACATCAGTCCTTCCAATGAATATTCAGGACTTATTTCCTTTAGGATGGACTAGTTGGATCTCCTTGCAGACCAAGGTACTCTCAAGAATATTCTCCAACACCACAGTTTAAGAGCATCAATTCTTCGGCACTCAGCTTTCTTCACCATCCAACTCTCACATCCATACATGACTACTGGAAAAACCATAGCCTTGACTAGACGATCCTTTGTTGGCAAAGTAATGTCTCTGCTTTTAAATATGCTATATAGTTTGGTCATAACTTTTCTTCCAAGGAGTAAGCATCTTTTAATTTCATGGCTGCAGTCACCATCTGCAGTGATTTTAGAGATCAAAAAATTGAAGTTTGACACTGTTTCCACTGTTTCCCCACCTATTTCCCATAAAGTAATGGGACCAGATGCCATGATCTTAGTTTTCTGAATGTTGAGTTTTAAACAAATTTTTTCACGCTCCTTTTTCACTATCAACAAGAAGCTTTTTAGTTCTTCTTCCATTTCTGCCATAAGGGTGGTGGTATCTGCATATCTGAGGTTATTGATGTTTCTCCTGGCAATCTTGATTCCAGTTTGTGCATCTTACAGCCGAGCATTTCTTCTGATGTACTCTGCATATAAGTTAAATAATCAGGGTGACAATACACAGCCTTGACATACTCCTTTTCCTATTTGGAAGCAGTCTTTTTCTCCATGTCCAGTTCTAACTGTTGCTTCCTGAGCTGCATACAGGTTTCTCAATAGGCAGTTCAGATGAGCTGGTATTCCTGTCTCTTTCAGAATTTCCCACAGTTTCTTGTGATCTACACAGTCAAAGGCTTTGGCATAGTCAATAAAACAGAAATAGATGATTTTCTGGAACTCTCTTGCTTTTTTAATGATCCAGCAGATGTTGGCAATTTGATCTCTGGTTCCTCTGCCTTTTCTAAAACCAGCTTGAACATCTGGAAGTTCATGGTTCATGTATTGCTAAAGCCTGGCTTGGAGAATTTTGAGCATTACTTTACTAGCATGTGAGATGAGTGCAGTTGTGGGGTGGTTTGAGCATTCTTTGACATTGCCTTTCTCTGAGATTTGAGTGAAAACTGACCTTTTCCAGTCCTGTGCCCACTGCCGAGTTTTCCAAATTTGCTGGCATATTTAGTGCAGCCCTTTCACAGCATCATCTTCAGGATTTGAAATATTTTAATTGAAATTCCATCACCTCCACTATCTTTGTTCATAGTGATGCTTTCTAAGGCAAGTTGACTTCACATTCCAGGATGTTTGCCTCTAGGTGAGTGATCATACCATCGTGATTATCTGGGTCTTGAAGATCTTTTTTGAACAGTTCTTTCATGTATTCTTGCCACCTCTTCTTAATATCTTCTGCTTCTGTTAGGACCCTACCATTTCTGTCTTTTATTGAGCCCATCTTTGCATGAAATGTTCCCTTGGTATCTCTAATTTTCTAGAAGAGATCTCTAGCCTTTCCCATTCTGTTGTTTTCCTGTTTCTTTGCACTGATCACTGAGGAAGGCTTTCTTATCTCTCCTTGTTATTCTTTGGAACTTTGCATTTAGATGGGAATATCTTTCCTTTTCTCCTTTGCTTTTGCTTTTCTTCTTTTCACAACTATTTGTAAGCCCTCCTCATACAGCCATTTTGCCTTTTTGCATTCCTTTTCCATGACATGGTCTTAATCACTGCCTCCTGTACAAAGTCATGAACCTCCATCCATAGTTCATCAGGGACTCTGTCTATCAGATCTAGTCCCTTAAATCTATTTCTCATTTCTACTGTATAATCATAAGGGATTTGATTTAGGTCATACCGGAATGGTCTAGTGGTTTTCCCTGCTTTCTTCAATTTAAGTCTGAATTTGCCACAGTCAGCTCCCGGTCTTTTTTTTTGCTGACTGTATAGAGCTTTTCCATGTTTGGCTGCAAAGAATATAATCAATATCAATCTGATTTTGGTGTTGACCATCTGTTGATGTCCTTGTGTAGAATCTTCTCTTGTGTTGTTGGAAGAGGGTGTTTGCTATGACCAGTGCATTCTCTTGGCAAAATTCTATTAGCCTTGCCCTGCTTCATTCTGTACTCCAAGGACAACTTTGCATGTTGCTCCAGATATTTCCTTACTGCCCTCTTTTGCATTCCAATCCCCTAAATGAGAAGGACATCTCTTTTACGTATTAGTTCTAAAAGACCTTGTAGGTCTTCATAGATCCGTTCAACTTCAGCTTCATTAGCATTACTGGTTGGGGCATAGGCTTGGATTACTGTGATATTGTATGGTTTGCCTTGGAAATGAACAGAGATCATTCTGTCATTTTTGAGACTGCATCCACGTACTGCATTTCGGACTCTTTTGTTGTCCATGATGGCTACTCCATTTCTTCTAAGGGATTCCTTCCCACAGTAGTAGATATAATGTTCATCTGAGTTAAATTCACCCATTCCAGTCCATCTTTTTTTGCTGATTCCTAGAATGTGGATGTTCACTCTTGCCATCTCCTGTTTGACCACTTCCAATTTGCCTTGATTCATGGACCTAACATTCCAGGTTCCTGTGCAATATTGCTCTTTACAGCATCGGACCTTGCTTCTATCACCAGTCACATCCATAACTGGATATTGTTTTGGTTTGGCTCCATCCCTTCATTCTTTCTGGAAATATTTCTCCTCTGATCCCCAGTAGCATATTGGGCACCTACCAACCTGGGGGGTTCATCTTTTGGTGTCCTATCTTTTTGCCTTTTCATACTGTTCATTGGGTTCCCAAAGCAAGAGTACTCAAGTGGCTGCCATTCCTTTCTCCAGTGGACCACAGGCTGTCAGACCTCTCCACCATGACCCGGTCATCTTGGGTGGCCCCACAGGGCATGGCTTAGTTTCAGTGAGTTAGACAAGTTTGTGGTCCGTGTGATCAGATTGGCTAGTTTTCTTTTTTTATGCCTGAGGTTGGGGCAGTGGCCGAGAGGAGCAACCCCACATCCAAGAAGCAGTGGCTGCACGGGCGCAGAAGGGCTGAGAGGAACTATTCCATGTTCAAGGTAAGGAGGGGAGGCCAGGAGGAGATACCCTTCATCCAAGATAAGGAGCAGCATCTGGGCTTTACTGGAGCAGCAGTGAAGAGATTCCCAATGTCCAAGCTAAGTGAAACCTAAGTAAGATGGTAGGTGTTGCAAGAGGGCATCAGAGGGCAGACACACTGAAAAGAGTTATAAGCCAACTTAAAAGTAAGTTTGTGTCAGTAATCTGAATTTTGGAGTCGTTGTTTTGTATGTCAAAAGCATTGAATTTAGAATACAGCTGTTTGTTATTGGCTTTGTACATTTGTCTTCTCATATACAATTGATACTTTAATTTTTCTTTGGTGTCAAAAATAAATAATAAGTACTGTTAGACATTGGCTATATTATTATTAATAGTATTATCATTGTCAATAATATTATTACTATGGGTATTACTGAATAACGAATATTATTACGTGAGACTAATAACTTTAAGGATTTTGGAATAACGAGTTAGGTAAATTTCTCGTTGGAAAAAGATGACTGACCATCAAGTGGTGTGATTTTCTATGCTTAACAAGGTACATATACTGGTATTAGGTTGGGCTTTCTCCTCCCATTTTAACATACTCCTTTTAGCTTTTTGTGTTTTCTGTAATAATTTCCCACTGAAGTTTATTCTTGATATCCTTTTTATTCTTTTTTCATTTATATTAAAATTATGTGGAAATACATACTGTGTACCTTTCCTTTGTTCATTCCTCTAGGTATGAGTTCCCATACCACATGTGGAACTATTCTTGTAAGCTCAAGTTTCTATTCAATTATATGACTGCCTTATATATTCCCTGTCTATCCTGATACTTTGTAAATTGAAGCTTGCTTCTCACTGATATATTTCTAACATCATTGTCAGCAACTTAATATTAACTATTATGCTTACCTGGGTAAATCCTCTTCAGTCCTTCCTGAAGAAAGTTGTCATTGCAATTTACATTTTTTATTCCTGTTTTATCAGTTTTAATAGTAATGATGATTGGAATGTTTATTTGGTGCTTATCATTTCTAAGTGTTTTATGCATATTAGCACATATATATTTACAAAAAGTCCATGAAATGGGTGTTACTTTATAGATTGATAAACCGAGTCATAAAGTGTCTAAGAAACTTGCCCATGGTGAAGGAGAAGCAAAATTGGAAAAAAAGCTGAATTAATTCAGTGAACATCTACAAGTATATAATTTTTGAAAGATTGACAAGGGTTTGGATTAGTCTTTTCATGTCATGAACTTATTACTGCCACTCTGTATTGCCACTCTGTATATGAGTTTGCTCAAACTCATGTCCATTGAGTCAGTGATGCTATCCAACCATCTCATCTTCTATCACCTCCTTCTTTTGCCAGCTTCAGAGTCTTTTCCAGTGAGTTGGCTTTTCACATCAGGTGGTCAGAGTTTTGGAGCTTCAGCTTCAGCATCGGTCCTTAAATAAATATTCAGGGTTGATTTTCATTAGGATTGACTGGTTTGATCTCCTTGCAGTCCAAGGGACTCTCAAGAGTCTTCTCCAGCACCATAGTGCAAAAGCATCAATTCTTTGGTGCTCGACCTTCTTTATGGTCCAATTCTCACATCCATACTTGACTACTGGACAAACCATAGCTTTGACTATATGGACTTTTGTCAGCAAAGTCATGTCTCTGCTTTTTGACACAGTGGCTTCATTGTCATAGCTTTTCTTCAAAGCAGCAAGTGTTTTTTTTTTTTTTTATTTCATGGCTGCAGTCACCATCCACAGTTATTTTGGAGCCCAACAAAATAAAATTTGTCACTGTTTCCACTTTTTTCCCATCTGTTTGCCATGAAGTGATGGGATCAGATGTCACAGTCTTCATTTCTTTTAATGTTGAGTTAGTTTTAAGCCACCTCTTTCTCTCTTCTCTTTCACCTTCGGGGTTTCCCTGGTGGCTCAGACAGTAAAGAATCTGCCTTCAGTGCAGGAGACCTGGTTCAGTCCCCGGTGGGGAAGATCCCTTGGAGAAGGGAATGGCTACCTGCTTCAATATGTACTCTAGAACAGTGCTTCTCACATTTTCTATGCATACTGTGCAAAAAAAGCCTTTGTGTTTACATTAAATGGTTAGGTTAGGTTCTATGCTTGGCTATTTATATATATGCTTTTTTATTTCATGAATGCCACAGTTGAATATTCAAAGAGTAAGGAAGAAGATTATAAATCTTTCTTGGGTGGTAGAGACCTATAGATTTTAGGTAACCTAGCATCTTTGACTCCATTCATAAAATGTCAGCTTCAATCCTCCCAATTACTTCCAGAGATTTACAGTGCACCCCAGGTCTAGGGCATGGTACCACATCTGATGAGAACATATGAATTAGGTAATTTCTGAAAATTCAGCAATTTGATGCAGAAGAATTTCATGTTTTACTTTTCTTTCTGAACTACAAATAAATACTAAGCACAGAAACCCTTAGGACAAAAATACATCCCTTTTATATAAATGTGACTTATTAGAATATGAATTCCTTTTTGTATCTTTAAAAGCTAATAGTTAGTGAAGAAAGGAGTGGTCAAGAATTTATTGTGCATTTATTTGAAGCCAGGCTTTCAAATGCTGAAGTTGAGTGCTGTTGATTTGAAATGGCCTTTGATCATTTTACTCCCTGTCTTCATCTTAACCTATAAACTAAAAGATAAGAGAGAAGAAATGTAACTAGTTATGTTCTGAGTTTAGAAGCAGTAAGGTAATAGTGTGTAGTATGCCCAGGTGGTGCTAGTGGTAAAGAACCTACCTGCTGATTCAGAAGTAAGAGACAGGGATTGGCTCTCTGAGTTGGGAAGATCCCTGGAGAAGGAAATGACAACCCTCTCCAGTATTCTTGCCTAGAGAATCTCAGGACTGCAGTCCATGGGGTTACAAAAGAGTCAGACACAACTGAAGTGACTTAGCATACACTCTTTGGACCCTTTGGATGATAGCCAGACTCCTCTGTCCATGGGACTCTCCAGGCAAGAATACTAAAGTGGTTTTCCATGCCCTCCTCCAGGGGATCTTCTCGACCCACATCTAGAGATCAAACCAGTGTCTCTTATGTCTCTTACATTGGCAAATACCACTTGGGAAGTCCCAAACAACAAACTAATTAACAGCTAGCACTGAATTCCTCTTGTGGGACAAACATTTTCTTTGTTGGGAAAGTAAAAGACAGTGATATGAAAGTGTTGTACACAATAATTATCTAGGATTTCAATGGATTATTGTGGACAGGAATGATGAGGGAGCAGTAAAGAATGTGCTGGAGCTGAGAACAAGTGGTTCAGTGAGCAGCTTCTAAAGATCAGGAATCTGAAGAAAGGTTAAAGTCAAGGTAGAGGCTGAACTGTAAAATCCCACACTTGACCAGATTAGATTATTTTAGTGCACAAACATGAACCGTGTATAGTTACATGTATAAGTTAATACAGAGGGAAACTAAAAAAAAAAAAAAAAAACAGAACAAAACAAAGCTTCACTGGGTAGAATGGAAAACAGAAAAAACAGTTAAGTTAGAAACAAGAAAAAAAGTTTAAAAAGTGACTGTTAGAAACTGGCAATCCTGGAAATAGACAACAGATACTTGTTATATATCTTCTATCAGCCTTCCTTCCTTCCTTCCTTTTTTTTTTTCATTCCTTCTTCCTTCCCTCCCTTCTTCCCTCTCTATCTCACTCTCACTCTTTCTTTCTTTCTTTCTGTATGTTGAAGAAAGATTTGCTTTCCCATAGAATTAGAGAAGAGGAATCAAGCTGATTGTAACTAATTTCAAATCGCTAAATGACTTCACTGATAGCTATCTGTATTTTCGGATGAAATTTATAACTTTGTATTCCTTTTATAATTTAGTAATGTTGGATCTTGAAATCAGTGAAAAAAACAAGATCTATGGATCTATTTACTGAATTTTATGTTATCCTTCAGTCTTTTTAAATATAATTGAAATCTGTATTTTAACATGCATGTATATGTGTATATTTAAATTTTTGTACAATTAGACATAGAAATCATGATTCTATACTTTTGGGTTTACAATTTATAAGATAATATAAAAGTAAGTAATAATAATTTCATTGACGTATAGGTCTTTAAATTTATAATTCATAATGGAAAGACTAACAGGCACGACTTCAACATACTGATGTGAAGAATGCTATTGTAATAGCCAGTCAATGTGTCACAGTTTGAGCATATGGTTCCTGTTGTATTCAGATCAGTAAAAGTGGAAAGCATCCTGTGCCGTACTGAACTTAACTGAATAAACGTCACAGCTCTTCAGTATCAGTCTATGATAAACAAAAACAATGTGTTCTTATTCATTAGTAAATGGTATTAATAGAATTATGGTACTATACTATTGTTTTAACACTTCCTAGTGGTATGATGTAGACATTATTTTTGGTACACAGCCACAAAAAAAACCTTAAGTTGTATTTGTGTTGTTATTTTTAAAATTAGTAATAGATATATTTTTCAGTAATAAAATAAGTTTCTGAAGCAAGTATATACTAATTACATTATATTTAAATCTAAATTTTTTTAATATTTTCACTTTGAGGATTAGTTGAAATGAAGGGTTTTAAAATAATTTTCTTCATATTTTAGAAACATATAAAATATTAAATACAGATAATTCTCTTCAAAATATTTTTTATTTTGTCAGAAAAATGAATCATATTCCATTTCTTAATCTCCATATAGAGTTCTGTACTCTATTTAAGTGCTTCTCAATCTTTTTTCTCCACAGTACACTCAAGGATATATCATATCCTACCCTGTTACAATGACAGTGTCATTGAATCTGGGGAGTAGGTATAAGAAACATTCTCTGGCTTGGGGAAGTAGAAGTATGATTTTTGGTTTTGAAGCTTCTCACTTCTACCAATGCATTCTTTCTTAAACTGGAATGAGTCATCAGTTGTATTATTGATCCACATCTAAAATGTTCAAAATATTTCTGTCTAATGTTTTAAAAAGTGTTCTGGTGTTTGTGTCCTAATGTATTTGTATCAAATAATTTCTTACATGGTAATGTTTCTTTTTAAGAATTCTAACAATTTGATATCAGACAGTTATTCATTCTTATTCTAATTTTTAATTATACTCAGTGTTTGAGGCCATTCCCTTACTGTGACTTCTCCATTCACTTCCCTTTAAATTAATTAATACACATTTCAAGGAGTTAAAAGGCTAGTATAATAAAGACTGTCCCTTCTCATCAGGTCATACTGATTCTTTAAGTTAGGCACCAAATCAGATAGTACATAGACCTTATTTTTTCTGACACTTTACTGGAACTAAGAAAGATACTTACAAAGAAAATTATATATTATACTCTCAGAGACACACACATTCCCTTAACAGAGTTAGGACTACTGTTTTGATGTTTTAGTAATATATATTGGCTACAATTTTACATATTTAGAAAAGTAAAAGTAAATCCTTGGGATGTCATCCTTTATTCTTACCCATGGAAAGTTATGCAGTGTGTCACTAACTTCAAGTAGCTCAACTGTTATACACTGACTTGATCAGTTTTAAGTTGGAAGTTTTATATATATACATCATATATATATGGTGGATATATATATATATGTGTTTATATATCTATATCTATATCTATATCTATATCTATATATAACATAGCCACTGTAGTGTCTACAGTTCTGTTGCATCCTGAATTGTCCATATGGATTTGCCCTCTAAATTAACATGAGATGAAGGGCATCTTCTAAATGTGCACCAACTGTGTAGACAAGAGGAGGAATTAATCAACTAATGAATATATTGGGCTGGCCAAAATGTTTGTTCACATTTTTCTATATAATGTTAACAGAAAAACCCAAACAAACTTTTTGGCCAAACCCAATATTAAACAAGCAAGGGCCGTAGTGGGGGGAAAGAGGACATGCTGTTTGGTTAAATGATTGTCTTTCCTTGTACTCCTAACAAAGTCAATTTAATAATTTACTTCTGGTTGCAATATTGAATTGACAACCTATAATTTATTCAATCATTTTATTTAATTTCATTTTGATTCTACTAAAAGCTAGCCCCTGTTCTAGGTATTTAAGATAAAGAAAATAGTATTCTGAAAGCAGCCTGTCAGAGAGGATGGACAAGTTACATTTTTTTTTTTTATAAAATGCTATGTGTTAAGATAGAAATTATTTTTTGCAGATAGTATTGATTTTAAATGAATTACAAAAGATGTGTTAATTTCTCTTTGAAAAGCAGGTGGTTTAACTTTGAAAGGAAACACTAATTTAAGTAAGTTAATCTAGTTAAATGCCTTATTTTGATGTACTAAAATAGACTGATTTCTTATTCAAGGTTTTTTAAAAATCAAAATTTTAATTAAGCTATTTTAGCATAAATATGAATACAGATTCAGTTTTAAGAAATCATACAGAGGGATCCCTTGTATTTCTTACCCAGTTTCTCTCAGCGATAACATCTTATGAAACTATATTACCATAAAGTTACAACCAAGATGTTGACATTGATTTTGTCCACTTCCTGGACAATCAATCTATCATCATAAGGATACTCCCTGTTGCCCTTTTAAAGCCATACCCATTACTCCTCAGTTTCTCTGAGTCTGACCTCTGGCAACCATTAATCTGTTCTCTACTTCTATAACTGTATAATTTGAGGACATTATGTAAATGGAATCATATAGTATATGAACACTGAGGATTGGCTTTTTACACTCTACATTATTCCCTGAAAATTTATTCAGTTTATTGTGTTTTTTGATAACACATTTTTATTGCAGAGAAGTATTCCATGGTAAAGAATGCACTTGCCAATGCTGGAAGCTCAAGAGACATGGGTTTGACTCCTGGGTTGGAAAAATTCTTTGGAGTAGGAAATGGCAACCTGCTAAGGTATTCTTGCCTTGAAAATTCCAAGGACAGAGAAGCCTGGTGAGCCATAGTGCATGGGGTTGCAAAGAGTCAGACGTGACTGAGCAACTGAGCACTGAGCATTCCATGATATGGATGCGTACCACATCTTACCAGTTTGTTTAATCATTCACTTTTTAAAGGGTGAATGTGTTGCTTCTGGTTTGGGGCCATTATGAATAAAGTACCGAATCATTCCTACCTGCATTCATGTGCAGATTTTTGCATGAAAACATATTTTTATATCTCTGGATAATGCGTGAGATTGTGTTTTGCTGAATTATTTGGTGGTAGTATATTTAGTTTTACAAGAACTAAATATAAACTGTTTATATTTAAAATAGTTTATAAACTAAACTGTTTCCAGAATGGCGTTATCATTTTATATTTCTACCAGCAGTATGTTTCCATATCCTTGTAACATTTGTAGTGGTTACTATTTTTTTTTATATATTACCCATTTTGAAAGGAGTGGAATGATACCATGATTTTAATCTGCATTTCCCTAATAGCTAATGATGTGGACCATCTTTTCATGAACTTATTTCTATCTGTATGTCTTCTTTTGTGAAATATTTATTCATGTCTTTTGTCCACTGGACTTTTTTCTTTTTATGATTGAGATTTCAGAGTTCTTTATGTATTTTTAATATGATTCTTTTTCCATTAGTGCTTTGCCAATATTCTTTTACAGTGTGTAGGTTGTCGTTTTATCCTTTGGCAAGTGAAAATTTTTAAAATTTTGTATTATTTAATGTACATATTATAAGTACTGCAGATTTTGGAATAAATTAGAGTCTGAAGTGATATACACAAATATTAGGGTAATTCTATAAACCTTCTGATGGCAGCTATAAGAAAACTTAAAAGAACTGGCAAACCAGTACTTTAAATGCTTTCCCCAATAGTAGCTGTGCACAAAAATCAGGAAGCAGGCTAGGATTTCGTGTCTCTATTCCATTTCCTCATCCACTTCCCTTTTTCCCTAGCTTTACAGAAACTCTTAAAGAATATCTTGATAAAAACTTTCATCCATAAGGCTGAGAAATGCTAGCTACAATATGTTAATAATCTCATTTTAGAGGAGACTGTGGTTTAAACCAGAAGAATATTGGATAGAGGTAGATTTTTTGTTTTCCTTGCTTTCTAGAGTAGGAGTGTCATCTGATCCACCATAACTTGAGATTAATTATAATGGACATGAATCAGATACACCAACTTTGCTCCCATGTTTTATGACTTAGTTTTGGCATTGATCTTATTTTATATCTAGCCATATCTATAATTATATCTAACCAGTTATTATATAATTTATTATATATTAGATATAATTTATATATTAAATTATATTTAATTCATAAGTTATAGTATATAATATATAGATAAAATATATTAGATATAATGTATATAATATAAATATTATATAAATTATAATTTATATAGCATTATTATAATGTATATAATATAAATATTATATACATTATTATAATGTATATAATATAAATATATAAATTATAATTTATATAACATTATTATAATGCATATAATATAAATATTATATAAATTATAATTTATATAACATTATTATAATGTATATAATATAAATTATATCTAACCATTTTATCCCATAATCTGTCATGTATATCAGTTATTCAGCTATTTTACTCTTATGGTCTGATGCTATGTTCTTTATCCTAATGATTTGTCTTATGTTTATAAAGCCTGGTCCTTTAATAAGGCTAATTAAACTACTCATGTTATTAGGTATGATGTGACAGGTTTGAGAGTGTGTTCATGTGTATGTGTGCATGCACACAACACACATATGAATGAAGTGCATATTCAGGGAAATTCTGGAATTAATTTACCTCCCTCTACATTATAAACTTAGATATTCAAAAAATTTCAGCAAGGTAGAGTAATGGTAATAACATGAGTTCTGTTCAGAAAACAATGCTGCAGTTAAAGTTACAGCCTCACTCCTTACAAACTTATACAGCAGAACAAATCGTTTAATACTTAAAACTTAATTTCCCACCTCAACTTCTTTGGCTAAGATTCTGATAGTCGATGTATTAGCTTCCTAACAAAATCTTTCTTCTAGCTTGTGGTAATTGCTGCCAATTTTCTATTTCTTGATATGTGGTAGGGCTTCCCTGGTAGCACAGACAGTAAAGAAGCTGCCGGCAATGTGGGAAACCTGAGTTCATCCCTGAGTTGGGAAGATCCCCTGGAGGAGGGCATGGTGACCCATTCTAATATTCTTGCCTGTAGAATCCCCATGGACAGAGGAGCCTGGTGAACTACAGTCCATGAGGTTGCAAAGAGTCGCACATGACTAAGTACACACAACACCAGTTTACGCCTCTGTGTTCACGTGGCATTCTCCTGTGTGCCTGTATTTCTGTATTCAGATTTCCTTCTTCCTATAATGGCACCAGACATCTTGTATTTATGACCTCTAATTGGACCAGTTTTCCTGAGTATATACATGCCTCATATTCCAAGACAGCTGACCCGTGGACTCAGATTTGGTTGATTGTTTTTATACTGTGTGCTACATATGCAATAAAAAAAATATGAAGTAGATTGGCAGCACAATGCTCAAAGTTTGGGCTGTGTAATTAAAAACAACAACAACAACAACAACAAAATATATATAGTGTCACTAATAGGTTGGCTATTGGATCTGTACCAAGATTAGTCCTATTTTTTTAAGCTTTTCTCATCAATATTTTAAAAATTATGGAGTGCAGGGTCTGTCTGGAAAAGTGAATTACAGCTGTTTCAAAAAGAAAAAATGTAAATAAATGAAATAAAACTTGAGCTCCACAAAAAGGTAAAAAGTCAAGATTTACATTATTAGTGGAAGGTGACTAAATGACCATGAATACCTTAAAGAGATTGCTTGAGCAAAGCATGTAAGGTGGTTGGCAATAAATTGATGAAAATAGAGTGACTTTGATGCAAATAGGAGTGAGGAGAAAATTAAAATTAATGTTGACTGTTGTTGTTTAGTCGCTAAGTCATGTCTGACTCTTTAGTGACCCCATGGACTGTAGCCTGCCAGGCTCCTCTGTCCATGCATTTTCCAGGCAAGAATACTGGAGTGGGTTACCATTTCCTTCTATGGGGATCTTCCTGACCCAGGGTTCAGACCTGAGTCTTTTCATTGGCAGGTAGATTCTTTATCACTGTGGCACCAAAGAAGCCCTAATATTGACTAAGCAACTATTGCTTGCATGTTGCTTTCATATAGTATTTTTATAAATATTACAATGATTCTGTAGATTAACAAATGTAATTTTTTACTATAGAATAAAGAAATAGAAAAGATATACATACCACATAGCTACTGAAAGAGAAATTGTGGTTTAAGCACAGGTCTCAGTAACAATAAACCTGTACTGGAAATTAAAGTGGGAAAAAGGTGTAAATGAGCAATTAAAGTGGCTCAGTGGCCAAAGTGTCCAGGAAATCAAAAATTTTTTTCAGAGTAGGTGGAATTGAAGGTTTCAGAACATGAAATGCCTTGCACCATAATTATTTAGGATTCTCATTAATAACTTTGAGGAATCTATCAGGAAAAAGGTAAAGACATTTAAAAGTGGCATTTATTGGGAGGATCATTCTTACTTTAAAAGGTAAGGCTTACTCAAATAGTTAATATTTATTGGAAGCATTTTATATTTTAACATCATTTGGATTAGCTTTATAAAGATTCACTTTCTGGATTCACTAGAAATTAGTTCACATTTGGAGAAAGTCTGAACTGGAGAGCAGGGTCACCATTTAGGAAGTGTCAGAAATTATGCAGTGATAAGAGAATTCACTGGCCTGTATCTAGGTGTTTGTTTGTTTTTGTACTATTTATGGTGTATGGGATGTTCAGTCTATAAATCAGAGATCTCTTCGAGGCCTAGGATTTTATTTATTTTTATCACCAAAGGGCATATGTGCAAGAGAGTAAATATCAGTATATTTATTTATTTTTTACTTTACATAGCCATTCATTCTTTCTTCTGAAAATCATAGTCCAGATTACCTGCAGGTGTTAATATATTTCTCTTAAGTGTTTCAGATGGATTTGGCTCTTTCCCTAATCTTGAGGATATATAGGAGCAAGGATGGGTACACAGGCTTGGAAAATCAGGATGTAACTGCAATAAATGGTTTATAATCAGAGCCAATGGGATGCATTAGAATGTTGCTGTGACTTCTAAGAAAAATCATTTCACTTTTTTTCCTCTCTAGAACTAAAATAGAATGAGAGTAGAAAACATTAAGCTATTGATGCCACCTTTTACCTTGAAAAGAGTTAAACTAGAGTTCTACAGAGAGAAAAGGAGTTAGCATATAGAGAGAAAAACTCCTGTAACGTTAGAGGTCTTACATCTGATTATGGCTAGTCTGCCCTTGAAACTTTCAGAGACTGAGTTGGATTTTCTGCCCTGAGAGTCCTAACTGATAGGAAGACAGGCAGTATGTTTTTACTGAGTTTATGTTGAAACAATGAAAGAAAAATTTACAATGAGAACTGGATAGCTATATCCTTAAATAAAAAGTTCTAGGGCAGGAATATTTAATCTAGTGTAAATTGATCTGCCTAATGGTCTACAACATAACCCTAATCAAGTACAGGCAAAATTTTGAGAAGGCATACTTATTGCATTTTTTCTGTAGTAA
Source organism: Antilocapra americana (assembly GCA_007570785.1). Taxonomy (NCBI): domain Eukaryota; kingdom Metazoa; phylum Chordata; class Mammalia; order Artiodactyla; family Antilocapridae; genus Antilocapra; species Antilocapra americana. The sequence continues at coordinate 48,068,974 of ML660197.1, read as the reverse complement.
GGGAAAAACGTTTTTATTCCAGTCTCAAAGAAGTCTATGGTCTGTAACTTTGAAAAGAAAACTAAATGCAGAAAGCATAAATTTAGAATAGATCAGTGTTTGCATCTTTTCTATAGCTACAGGATTGTTTCAGAGCAATTTTCAAAAATTATAAATCTGAATGGTAGAAGGTATATTAAATACCACCCGACACCCCAACCCCCATTTTAGGACTTTCCTGATATCTCGGTTGGTAAAGAATCCATCTGCAATGCAAGAGACCCCAGTTTGATTTCTGGGGCAGGAAGACCCGCCAGAAAAGGGATAGGCTACCCACTCCAGTTGGAGAAGGAAATGGCAACCCACTCCAGTACTCTTGCCAGGAAAATCCCATGAATGGAGGAGCCTGGTGGGCTGCAGTCAATGGGGATGCAAAGAGTCTGACACGACTGAGCGACTTCACTTTCACTTTTTACTTTCATGCATTGGCGAAGGAAATGACAGCCCACTCCAGAGTTTTTGCCTGCAGAATCCCAGGGACAGCGGAGCCTGGTTGGCTGTGGTCCGTAGGGGTCTCATAGAGTCGGACATGACTGAAGCGACTTAGCAGCAGCAGTAGCAGCAGCAGCAGCAGCAGCACCCACTCCGGTATTCTTGGGCTTACCCTGTGACTCAGCTGGTAGAGAATCTGCCTGCAATGTGGGAGATCTGGGTTCGATCCCTGAGTTGGGAAGATCCTCTGGAGAAGGAGAAGGCTACCCACTCCAGTATTCTGGCCTGGAGAATTCCATGGACTTTATAGAATATGGGGTCGCAAAGAGTCAGACACAACCGAGTGACTTTCACTTTCACCCCATTTTAACCTGAATTCAAAATAAGTTATCCTTGTTTTGAGATATAAGATATCCAGACTTAATTAATTTCATATCATTAGTACATCAATTATCCCCTTAATTTAAGATAGCACTGCCACTTGTAGTGACATATTTACAACCAAATTTTGACAGAGACATACAAACTTTTTGAAATAGAAACGAGTTCAGTACAGTAGCTCAGGTGTGTCGCACTCTTTGTGACCCCATGGACTGCAGCATAGCTGGCTTCCCTGTCCAACACAAACTCCCGGAACTTGCTCAAACTCATGTCCATCAAGTTGGTGATGCCATCCAACCATCTCATCCTCTGTTGTCCCTTTCTCCTCCTGCCTTCAGTCTTTTCCAGCATCAGGGTCTTCTCCAGTGAGTCAGCTCTTCACATCAGGTGGGCACAGTTTTGGAGTTTCAGCTTCAGAATCAGTCTTCAAGACTGGTCTCCTTTAGAATTGACTGGTTTGACCTCCAAGGGACTCTCAGGAGTCTTCTCCAACACCACAGTTCAAAAGCTTCAATTTTTCCATGCCCAGCTTTTCTTTATGGTCCAACTTTCACATTCATATATGACTACTGGAAAAACCATAGCTTTGACTACATGGACATTTGTCCGCAAAGTAATGTTGCTTCTTTTTAATATGATGTCTAGGTTGGTCATAGCTTTTCTTCCAAGGAGCAAGTGTCTTTAAATTTCATGGCTGAAGTTGCCATCTGCAATGATTTTGGAGCCCAAGAAAATAAAATCTGTCACTGTTTCCATTTTTTCCCCATCTGTTTGCATCATGAAGTGATGGCATTGAATGTCGTGATTTTAGTGTTTTGAATGTTGAGTTTTGAGCCAACTTCATGCCTCTTTCACTTTCATCAAGAGGCTCTTTAGTTCCTCTTCACTTTCTGCCATAAGGATGATGTCATCTGTGTATCTGAGGTTATTGATATTTCTTCTGCCAATCTTGATTCCAGCTTTGCTTCATCCAGCATGGCATTTTGCATGATGTACTATGCATATGTTAAATAGCAGGGTGACAATTCACAACCTTGATGTACTCCTTTCCTGATTTGGAGCCAGTCTGTTGTTCCATGTCCAGTTCTAACTGTTGCTTCTTGACCTGCCTGCATTCAGATTTCTCAGGAGGCAGGTAAAGTGGTCTGATACTCTCATCTCTTGAAGAATTTTCCACAGTTTGTTGTGATTCACACAGTAAAAGGCTTTGCATAGTCAATAAAGCAGATGTTTCACTGGAATTCTCTTGCTCTTTTTGTGATCCAACAGATGTTGGCAATTTGATCTCTGGTTCCTCTCATCTCATATGTGATCTCATCACACCATGATGGTGTGATCACTCCCCTAGAGCCAGACATCCTGGGATGCAAAGTCAATGGGCCTTAGGAAGCATCACTACAAGCAAAGTTAGTGGAGGTGATGGAATTCCCACTGAGCTATTTCAAATCCTGAAACATAGTGCTATGAAACTGCTGTATTCAATATTCCAGCAAATTTGGAAAACTCAGCAGTGGCCACAGAACTGAAAAGGTCAGTTTTCATTCCAATCCCAAAGAAAGGCAATGCCAAAGGATGTTTCAACTACCACACAATTGCACTCATCTTAGATGCTAGCAAAGTAATGTTCAAAATTCTCCAAGTAAGATCAATAGTTCTTGAACCTAGAACTTCCAGATGTTCAAGCTGTATTTAGAAAATTGGAGGAAATAGCAGCAAATTTGATATCAAATGCAGAAGTTTGATATATGGTAATTTTTGAGGAAAAACTGAAGCTTGCTCTAAAATTATTTTGTAAAGAGATAAAATATAATTTTTATATTTATTGTGACTCTTATTTTCTACCTAAATAATTTATGCCCTAGTAGTTTCCATATTACAAATATGCCAATTATTCATCTTAAAATTTTATTTTTATGGGACTTGTTTGGATAGAATTTTATTCCTGCTTGCATGATTAACTTTATGATTTTGTATAATGGAGACAGCTGTTGGAATGCTCACATTAGGATATTTTTCTTCATTTTTCCTCACAGTATCTATTTTCACCACAGTACAAAGGATTTTTGACCAAATAATTCTGTCTTATATATAACATTTTTAGAAGACGATGGCACCCCACTCCAGTATTCTTGCCTGGAAAATCCCATGGATGGAGGAGCCTGGTAGGCTGCATTCCATGGGGTTGCTAAGAGTTAGACACAACTAAGCGACTTCACTTTCACTTTTCACTTTCATGCATTGGAGAAGGAAATGGCAACCCCCTCCAGTGTTCTTGCCTGGAGAATCTGAGGGAAGGGGAAGCCTGGTGGGCTGCCATCTATGGGGTCACACAGAGTTGGACACAACTGAAGTGACTTAGCAGCAGCAGCATATATAACATTGGAGAAACACAATTGAAGAGAAAAAATGGAAATAACTCTAGTAACCAGTTTGTCATTCAGTTCCGAACAAGTTATTTTACGAATTCTGCCAAAACCCAAATAACAAATTATTAAGCAATTGCTTTTTGTTAAAATATAGTTTCTCATACTAAACTTTTTTTTTAGAGGATATGGCTGTACCTGTTACCTGGTGTTTTTAATGCAATCAAATAGGCTATAAGAGACAGCTGTACAAGGCTGATTACATAATGTGAGAAGTGTATAGTATAGGTGTATTTTCCTGTTTTCTCCATGTATAATAATCCACAAATTACTTAAGGCTGGCTGGAGCTAATAAATGAAAATACCAGGAAATATTTATAATTTATTGACTAAAGCTTGACTGTTGCAATCGACACTTTCCAAGGGCATGGTGATAAATTTTAGGGGGTCATGCAAGCCAAGTAAAGAGATTTATACTTATATTGGAGGAGAGTGGAGAAAATCTCAATAGTAATTAGTCAACGAGTATTACATAGGTATATTTGGCTCTTGGAAAATACAGGATTGGCCGTGATTGTGTAAGTGTGAAATCTCCTACAGTGCCCTGGATAAACTAATGCAATGAATTCTTTACAAGTTAATATGGCTCAAAGGAATTTTCTGAAAATAAATACTTAAATCACAAGTGTATGCATAAGAAGAATGTTATTCACTTACTGGAGTCTCCCACTCAGGAATTTGGACTAGATTAACATAGAACTGGTTAGCTGGTTAGAAATGGAATATGAGGCAGAGAAAGAGGGAAATGTTGTGGGCATCTGTGTTGTGCTAAAAGTAAGATTACTAGAATAGGGATCCAAATTTAGATTGCTACCAGGGTCAGTGAAATAACTCAAGTGTTAGAGCTGAGATTCCGCTTTCCCAATTATATCCCAGCTTCCACAAACACTATTTGTCCTGAGTTTTCATGAGATTTAACCTTCTATTTAAGGAATAGGCAATGTACCATTGATTTAGTAGGTATTTTGATTGTCCTCATCACTTGAAGTTAATTGAACACAAGTGACATTCATGGGGGACAATATATGACCTTTTGTATTGGAGAAATGAAACACTGGCATAGTTCTTTAGTTAAAGCACTGCACTTTATTCAGGTTCAGAACTTGGTATATGGTGCTCCACACATGTTTATTAAGTTAATGTAGGAAGCAGTTATGTGCAGAATATGAAATTGAATAAAATAAATAGAAAAAAAAGAAGAGGACAAAGACATGAAAATTTTGTATTCACAGTATTAAATGGAATAAAATGTCAGGTCAAGTTTGGATAACAAACTGGTATTGAGGATTTATTTTAACAAGTGTTTGTAGATCTGTGGTTGCATTAAATAATAAAAGAAGAATCCAGTTTGAATGAAAATATTGTTTAGAACTTCCTTAAGAATTGTACATTGAGGGTCCTAGAATTAAAGAAATAGATGGCAAAGTTCGTATTTGTCTTCTCCTTCCAAAGATGTGTTTTCCCTTCAGTTGCTTTGTTGGTATCCATGAGTGAATAATAAAAGATATATTTAAAGAACCTGTTATGGTTACATTCAATTCATGAGTGTAACTTATTTTAACAAATAAAACATCATGCTATCTTTGACTTTTGAAGTTATTAAACATGGAGACTGTTCAGAAAGCTTGGGGGAAAAAAACATACTTTTATTTTAGGTGAAAGAGATCAATATCCTTTCAGATAGTCTCACTATGTCACATATGTAAAGAAGATATTTATTCTTGAATTCTTAGTATTATTTTAATCCAAAAATATATTTCTTGCTATCAAGTCTGGATATGCACTGTACTTTGAATGCTATTTATTTTTCATGAATATTTTTGGTAAAGTATAATTGGTTTAAAGATTTACTGAGCATGGCCCCGCCCATCAGAACAAGACCAAATTTACCCCTCATCAGTATCTCCCAGCAGGAAGCTTCCATAAACCTCTTATCCTTCTCCATCAGCAGGCAGACAGACAGAAACCACAGTTACAGAAAACTAACCAATGTGATCACATGGACCACAGCCTTATCTAACTCAATGAAACAATGAGCTATGCTGTGTAGGGCCACCAAAGAAGGATGGGTCATGGTGAAGAGTTCTGGCAAAACATGGTCCACAGTATAAGGGAATGGCAAACCACTTCAGTATTCTTGCCTTGGGAACCCCAATGACAGTATGAAAAGGCAAAAAGATAGGACACTGAAAGATGAACTCCCCAGGTCGGTAGGTGCCCAATATGCTGCTGGAGATCAGTGGAGAAATAACTCCAGAAAGAATGAAGAGACAGAGCCAAAGCAAAAAGCAATACCCAGTGTGGATGTGACTGGTAATGGAAGCAGGGTCCAGTGCTGTAAAGAGCAATATTGCATAGGAACCCAGAATGTTACATAAATGAATCAAGGCAAATTAGAAGTTTTCAAACAGGAGATGGCAAGAGTGAACACCAACATTTTTGGAATCAGCAAACTAAAATAGACTGACATGGGTGATTTTAACTAAGATGAGCATTATATCTGCTCTTGTGGGCAGGGATCTCTTAGAAGAAGTGGAATAGCCATCATAGTCAACAAGAGTCCAAACTGCAGTACTTGGTTGCAATCTCAAAAACGACAGAATGATTTCTGTTCATTTCCAAGCAACCCATTCAATATCACAGTAATCCAAGTCTATGCCCTCACCAGTAATGCTGAACAAGCTGAAGTTGAACAGTTCTATGAAGATCTACAAAACCTTCTAGAACTAACACCCAAAGAAGATGTTCTTTTCATTATAGCAGACTGGAAAGCAAAATGAGGAAGTCAAGAAATACCTGGAGTAACAGGGAAATTTGGCCTTTGGAATAAAGAATGAAGCAGGGCAAAGGCTAATAGAGTTTTGTCAAGAAAACGCACTGGTCATAGCAAACAAGCTCTTCCAACAATACAAGAGAAGATGCTACACATGGACATCACCAGATGGTCAATATCAAAATCAGATTGATTATATTCTTAACAGCCAAAGATGGAGAAGCTCTGTACAGTCAGCAAAAAAAAAAAAAAAAAAGGCTGGGAGCTGACTGTGGCTCAGATCATGAACTACTTATTGCCAAAATCAGACTTGAAGAAAGTAAGGAAAACCACTAGACCCTTCAAGTATGTCTTAAATCAAATCCCTTATGATTATACAGTGGAAATGACAAATAGATTCAAGGGATTAGATCTGATGGACAGAGAGTGCTCTGCATTCTTTGGCATTGCCTTTCTTTGGGATTGGAATGAAAACTGATCTTTTCCAGTCCTGTGGCCATTGCTAAGTTTTCCAAATTTGCTGGCATATTGAGTTCAGCACTTTTCCAGCATCATCTTTTAGGATTTGAAATAGCTCAACTGGAATTCCATCACCTCCACTAGCTTTATTTGTAGTGATGCTTCCTAAGGCCCACTTGACTTCACATTGCAGGATGTCTGGCTCTAGATGAATGATCACACCATAGTGGTTATCTGGGTCATGAAGATCTTTTTTGTATAGCTCTTCTGTGTATTCTTGCCACTGCTTCTCAATATCTTCTGCTTCTGTTAAGTTCATACCATTTCTGTTCTTTATTGAGCCCATCTTTGCATGAACTATTCCCTTGGTATCTCTAATTTTCTTGAAGAGATCTCTAATCTTTCCTGGTCTATTGTTTTCCTCTATTTCTTTGCATTGATCGCTGAGGAAGGCCTTCTTATCTCTCCTTGCTATTCTTTGGAACTCTGCATTCACAGGGGTATATCTTTTTTTTTTTTTTTTTTTTTTAATTTCATGGCTGCAGTCACCATCTGCTGAGCACCAAAGAATTGATACTTCTGAACTGTGGTGTTAGTGAAGACTCTCGAGAGTCCCTTGGACTGCGAGGAGATCCAACCAGTCCATCCTAAAGGAAATCAGTCTTGAATATTCATTGGAAGGACTGATGCTGAAGCTGAAACTCCAAAACTTTGGCCACCTGATGGGAAGAACTGACTCATTTGAAAAGACCCTGATTCTGAGAAAGATTGATGGTGGGAGGATAAGGGGATAACAGAGGATGAGATAGTTGGATGGCATGCCGGATTCCATGGACATGAGTTTGAATAAACTCTGGGAACTGGTGATGGACAGGGAGGCCTGGCATGCTGCAGTCCGTGGGGTTGTAGTCAGACATGACTGAGCGACTGAACTGAACTGAATTTTTGGTAATATTAGACTATCTTTTTTCTCCCACTGCCAACACTGATATTTTGATAGGATTTGTTCTGTGATTAGGGTGAGAATTAATCTTCAGCCAAAAAAATGATATTCCTAGAATCTTAATTATTATTATTTCTTTTTCTTTTTATTTGAGACTTCAAGCATGAAAATCTGTTTTGGAATTAATTCTTGTCTATGTATTTGGTTTATAATTGTTATATGTATGCAAATTACTTGCCATTAACATCCATTATTTTATTTTCTTTAATTTGTGAAACTAAATTAAATATTCTTCTTTATTGAATTCATAGATCATAGACTCAGATAGTGGAAATGACCTCTAAGTTTAAAAGTGAATTGCATGGCTTCAAGCCACTATTACATCTTTATATTCCTTTGCCTCTTTAATCTTTGAAAATAATTGTTATAGTATATACGTTATAAAGACATTATTCATCCTTTATTTCATATAATGGATTAGAACCATGACTGGCCTTTTATCCATGTTATTAAAGTTATTGCACAACTTCTAGTTATGACAACTCAAGTTTCAAGTCAACATCTCAAATTCTAATTGTCTTCCAAACAGTCTATGAAAGGGTTGAAAGGGGGGCAGTTTTGTTGACATAAATAGAGAACTGTACACATAGTGTAACCTTGATATAAGTGAGATATGCTATTGAATTCTGATTTAAGATGAGAGTTTGAGAATACTTTTTGTTTTTAACTCCATCCCACCCTGCCTCTAATTTCCTGTTGAAATAGTTTAAATTATATTTAAATTAGATCTAAGATTTCTGGAAAGCAGCAAAGAATGTCAAATATTGGGGAGATTTTATTTCCATTTTGATTTTAGAGTTGATTAATGTTTCTCAGTTTCTTCCTTTGGAAAAGAGTAACAATGGCACTTACTTTCTTAAATACGTTAATGAACATTGAATTAGTCAATGCATATGAGGCATTTAGAAGAGCTTTTGTCACATAGCAAGGGCTATAAAAGTGCAAACTATTGTTCCTATCATTAGATTCTAGAGGAAAGAAATATAATTATACAAATCTATAGAATAAAGTGAGATGAACTTATTAGTTTGACATATTGTGTATAATTGTAGAAGGGAATGGCAAACCACCTCAGTATTCTTGCCTCAAGAACCCCATGAACAGTGTGAAAAGGCAAAAAAGATATGACACTGAAAGATGAGCCCCTCAGGGGCTCCAATATGTTGCTTTGGAAGAACAAACATACAACTCCAGAGAGAATTAAGATTTCTGGAGACATTTGAGAGTCCCTTGGACAGCAAGGGCGTCAAATAGTCAATCCTAAATGAAATCAACCCTGAATATGCATTGGAAGGATTGATGCTAAATCTCCAATACTTTGATCATCTGATGTGAAGAACTGACTCATTGGAAAAGACCCTGATGCTGGGCAAGATTGAGAGCAAGAGGAGAAGGAGACAACAAAGGATGCGATGGTTGGATGGCATGACTCAATGGACATGAGTTTGAACAAACAGGGAGATAGTGAAAGACAGGGAAACCTGATGTGCTGAAGTCCATGGGGTCGCATGTCAGGTATGCATTAGCAACTGAACAATTGTGTATAATAGGGATATATATGCATCTATTGAAAACATATGCTTTTATTTTTAACATATTGTTTCTAAGGGAGAAGTAATAGCTTTTTTAAAAAAACTAAACACTTAGGTGATAAAGAGTGGTTCATAACTACACTTATTTGGAAAGCTCAGACACCTAGATTTTAGGTACCATATACATTCTATGCAATCATTTGCATAAGCCATCTGGAATCTGTATTCCAGATTTGTGATTTACTACCTTAGAATCATTTTTAAAAAGCTCTAAACCTTCATTTTTTTTCACTAACTAAAGTTAATTTATTTCAGGGTGTTATGTTCTGCAATATAATTATATATCCTTATTTTCAGATATTTTTCCCAGAGTGAATAAATGCTTTATTTTTTAATGACATAATTATTTTTTATGATTGACTTTTGTTCTATACCTCCTCAGAAATATTAAGAATTACAATGAATGTTTCATAATTCATATTTGAATACTCAATAGATAGGCCCTTTTAAAAATGATCTCTGTACTAACTTGGCTCCTGGAAATTGATGTCTTTTTTTTTCAAATCCCTCAACTTGAGCATTTCCATATGCTCAGGGTAGGCTTGAAACATGACTTTTTCTTAAAATGGTGGCAGTAGGACAGTGGGATTCCTATTCTAGTCAAAGTAAGTAGAAGAAAAGAATTATTAAGGAAAGGAACCAGAAATATCAAGAAGAGCCAAGTTCATCATTTTAAGTAGGGCATCAAGTCTCCATTATGAGATGAAGCTAAAACTGAGACAATGAACAGTAAGAGCAGTTAATGAGAATAAGAAGGTAGATAAAAATAGATAAAAGAAAGGTTCCAAAGAGAATAGTTTGGTTTTAAAACTGAATTTCAAATACATAGCAAAATGAGTATTGAAGTGATGGACTCTGAGATGCCATAAAGAATTAGAGTATTTTATTTTGTTTTTATTCAAGCATTCTTACTTTGCTCTCACATATCACTTCAAAACCTTCAAGTTCTTTGGTGCTCATATTTTATGGTCCAAATCTCACATTCATACATGACAACTGGAAGAACCATAGCTTTGACTGTGCAGCTATTTGTATGCAGGTTAAGAAGTAATGATTAGAACCAGACATGGAACAATGGATTGGTTCAAAATTGGGAAAGGAATACGTCAAGGCTGTATATTGTCACCCTGCTGTTTAACTTACATGCAGAATACATCATGTGAAATGCCAGGCTGGATGAAGCACAAGCTGGAAGCAAGACTGCCAGGAGAAATAACCTCAGAAAAAAGATGACACCACCCTTATGGCAGAAAGTGAAGAGGAAATAAAAAGCCTCTTGATGAAAGTGAAAGAGGAGAGTGAAAAAGTTGGTTTAAAACTCAACATTCAGAAAACTAAGAGCATAGCATCTGGTCCCATCACTTCATGGCAAATAATGGGGAAACAATGGAAACAGTGACCGACTTTATTCTTGGGGGCTCCAAAATCACTGCAGATGATGATTGCAGCCATGAACTTAAAAGACACTTACTCCTTGGAAAAAAAGCTGTGACCAACCTAGACAGCATATTAAAAAGAAGAGACATTACTTTGCCAACAAAGGTTTGTCTAGTCAAAGCTGTGGTTTTCCCAGTAGTCATATATGGATGTGAGATTTGGACCATAAAGAAGGCTGAGTGCTGAAGAATTGATGCTTTTGAACTGTGGTGTTGGAGAAGACTCTTGAGAGTCCCTTGGACTGCAAGGAGATCCAACCAGTCCATCCTAAAGGAAATCAGTCCTGAATATTCATTGGAAGGACCAGTGCTGAAGCTGAAGCTCCAGTAGTTTGGCCACCTGATGCCAAGAGCCAACTCACTGGAAAAGACCCTGATGCTGGAAAAGATTGAAAGCAGGAGAAGAAAGGGATGACAGAAGATAAGTTGGTTCATGGCATCACTCGCTTGATGTACATGAGTTTGAGCATGCTCTGGGAGTTTGTGATGGACAGGGAAGCCTGCCGTTCTGCAGTCCATGGGTCACAAAGAGTTGGACACAACTGAGTGACTGAACTGAATTGACTATATTGAACTTTCTCGGCAAAGAGATGTTTTGACTTTTCATACATTGTCTAGGTTTATCATAGCTTTCCTTCCAAGGAGCAGGCATCTCTTAATCACGGCTGCGGTCACTGCCCATAGTGGTTTCCACAGCTGCAATCACTGTCCACAGGAACACAGTAACCAGCAGACTGGCTTTTCTGACTCACCTTCCTTTGTCCTATGCATCCCCATGTTCTGCCTCCCAACCCTGGACTCCTGGCTTCAGCCCAGCTCCCAGTGCAGATGTAACCAGCAGGAAAGTTGGGCCTGGCAGTCACCAGCCTGGTCCTTGCTCTCCTTCATCCAGGACAGCCAAAATCCTTGATTCTACCACAAGTGATCATTAAATTTTATCTTCAGCCTCACCACCCCCCACCAGCCCCTGCCCCAGGGGAGAATCCCCAGTGTGTCCCAGTACCACCAATAAAATTTACGTGCCACTGGAAAAAAAAAAAAAGTCTGTTGTGTTTATATTTCAAACTTTCTGAGAACTGAATGTGTAGCAGTCTTTTGTAGGTGACATTTCTTATTAACCTATTAAGTGTAGATATAATGGCTTACCACAGGTGGCTTTCCTCTCATTTGCATTTGTGGAAGGTGGAGAACTACTTTAGTAAAAGGATAAAAGACAGGATCTGTACCTTAGGACAAGCCAAGTACCACTGAATACAAGAATACTATACTAAAATCAGAGGAATTAAATGAGAGTTTTCTTTCCAAGTGTTGATGTTGTTGTCCTTTGGGCTTATAGAATATTGGCAGTCTAACTTATACCCTTCAGCAGGAGAATAGAAGATATTTCTCTGGGAAATCTGAGACATACAAGAAGAAATACCTAAAAATACATAAAATGGTGTGTCTCCAATGATAAACCTCAACCAGATCATTTACATAGATAAATGAAATCATTGCTTTCTATCTTTGAGAGATAAGAGAATTTAGTGGATTCCTGAATAAGTTTCTATTGAAAAAGAACATCTGAAACATGCAAATAGGCTCTTCAAAATTAGAATTAAAATGTATAAATTAAAAACAAAAACGTTTAGAGAATAAAATGAGGAAATCTCCCAAGGAGAAGAATATGGAAGATAGGAAATGAAAGATAAAATACTTAGCTCTATGTTAGTTTCAAAATAATATCAGATGTAGAAGGAACAAAGAAAATGGAAAGGAAGAAATCGTTAATGACAAATCAAGATAATCTTCTAAACTTGAAGAATGGGTCTCCAGATTGAAAGAGCTCATTGAGTAGAGAGGCCCTTTGGGGGAAAATTAAATTAAAATTACTATGTTTTTAAATGTGTGCAGATGTAAAATTCTTCTTTATTCTTTCATTTCTGCAAAGAAAATTTCATTATCTACAAATGTAAAACACACTTGTAGGTTATTTGGTTCTGCCTAATATGTCCACAAGACATTGAGTTCACAGCAAAAAGTTCTCTATTGATATTTGGTTCTGTCTAAAACCATGTGACATGGGTCAAATATGCTCATGGATGTTTTGGATGGGATCAGATTTCAAGAGCTTTTAGGTATGGACCAAATGACTACTGACTGTGAAAAATATTACAAGTAAAATTTCTGTCTCAAATAGAAAAGTAATGTGTTAATCAAGAGAAAAAGTTTTCCAAAGGGGAAAAATTACAACAATTTTCCCCCCCAAAAAACAAAGAAATGAAATGCTTTTAAATAGTCAATGACTTACTGAGTTTTATAATATCTAAGACTACATCTCTTGTTCTTCCAAGAAATTACAATTTTTGGTGAAGTAAATGTAATTCTTTAGAGAGATAAAATATACATACAACTTAAATTTTGACTGACCACTCCAAATTAGTGAGATTTAATGTCCATAATTGGAAAAGACACTAATGCTGGGAAGGGCTGGGAGCAGGAGGAGAAGGGGACGACAGAGGATGAGATGGCTGGATGGCATCACTGACCTGATGGACATGAGTTTGGGTGGTCTCCAGGAGTTGGTGATGGACAGGGAGGCCTGGTGTGCTGCAGTTCATGTGGTCGCAAAGAGTTGGACATGACTGAGCGACTGAACTGACTGAACTGAACTGAATGTTCATTATCTTATTTTTCATTTATGGAATCTGACTTATGCTTATTAGGTTGAATAAGAATTTTATACAAAATGAATGACCACTTAAAGTCCAATTTGTATTTCTGAATATATGCATAGTTAGTATTCATGCAGTTGGACTTATAAAAAATTGTTTCCAATAGCTGTATATCTATTTTCTCTATTTATCAGTAAATATTTATATAACCACTCAGAATCCTGAAATTCTTGGAATAGTGTTTGTTTCATTAAACAGCATATTTTTGTTTTACTTTTGGAAATTGGGATAATTAGATTAAATATTATTTATTTACTTTTTGTTAATTTTTCAGAGTTCTGGTTAATGTGAGAACATTTCTTCCCAAGGATTTAGTTCTAGATAACTTCTATCTGTTCCTTATAAATTCAGTTTCCCCACATGTCCACTTCTGAAGAATGAAGGACTTATTCTTTTCTTAAGCTGTTATTCAAAAGCCAAGTCCAAAGTATGATTATTTTATAACGAAGTATTTCATATATTCTTCTTAAAATGCCTGATCAAAGGAAAGTTGACTAGATCATTCTCTTTCCAAAAAACATTAAAAAATGATGCATGTTCTTCATGCACATTTTAACTTTCCTCAATTCTGAAGTCTCTGAGAGTGTTTAATCTTGTGTTTCACATGCATGTAACTATTCTTGTGTCTTGTATAAATTCTACTGTACTTGACTCCTTCTCATTTCCCCAGGTGAAAAAAAATACAAGTTTGAATAATTAAATAATGATAAGTATAAATATCTTTAATTTTCTGCTATATAATAACAATTCACATATCATCCTGGAGTAATATATATGTGTTAGTAAAGAGGATATGTTATGCAGTTTCTTGAAAACTTCTTCCTTCTGAAGAATCCACTCATGGATTCATTGAAAAATACAAGACAAATTGGTTGTTACAGATTATGAGGAAATATTTGAAATGTGTATAATTTTCAGTACATAAAGTACAAGATGGAGAAAAATTGTTAAAAATGTTGCTGGTCAGTTCTACTGAGGTGGATGGAACTGGAGCCTATTATCCAGAGTGAAGTAAGCCAGAAGGAAAAACAACAATACAGTACACTAACATGTATATATGGAATTTAGAAAGATGGCAGCGAGAGCCCTGCATTCAAGGCAGCGAAGGGAATGCAGACGTGTAGAACAGACTCGTGGACTCTGTGGATGAGGGAAAGGGTGGGATGATATGGGAGAATGGCATTGAAACATGTTAATTATCATATGTGAGGTCAATCGCCAGCCCAGGGTTGATGCTTGGGGCTGGTGCACCGAGATTTCCCAGGGGGAGGGAGTCGGGAGGGAGGAGGGAGGGGGGTTCTGGAGGGGGAGCATGTGTAAACCCATGGCGATTTCATGTCATTGTATGGCAAAACCAATTAAAAAATAAATAAATAAATAAATTATTAACTAGTGAGGAATATTAAAAAAAAATGTTGCTGGTGTTTCTGTATCATACAATATATCATATAATATATTAGTTTATTTCCCCATTGTCTTCAACAATGAACACTGAAAATATTTTCATTTTGTAAGGAAGCATTCTAAAGCCCATTGATCCTCAGTGAATTGTAAAATGTCACACAATTAGTAACAGATCCAATATAGTACCAAAAAGATCAGTTTGCCATCCTAAAATTCAATCCCTTGTTGTAAAATTGTATCCTCTTCTTTTTTCCATTGTATGAATCATTAACTTGTCAATGATAGAAACTGTAACCATAGGTAGATGGAGGAAAATGGAAAAGTAGACATAAATATGCAAATATTATAACTAAGAATTAATATGAACTAATCAATGCTTTAATTTTAGAGAAAAGCCTAGAAAGAAAATAGCTATTTAATGACAGCAAATTTTAACACGAATAGATAGTGTATTTCACTTTTCATCATATTTTGCAGTTCAATCTGTTTCTTGCATTCCCTATCTGAAATAAATTCATCTTGCCATTTGAAGTTTAGAAAAACTTGTTCTTGATGTCTAAAATCTCATAGTTCTTGATGCAAGGAAAGAGAAATAGCCCAAATACTTCTTCAAATACAGTTGAACAACCTACTATATGGGGATAGTTTTCAATAGTAAATACTAAAGTACTGCATGGTTTGTGGTTGGTTGAATCATCAAATGCAGAGGGACCATGCATATAGGGGACAAAGTATTGTAAAAATTATACTAAAGTTAACTACCATGTAGTTCAAGGGTCAACGACATATCCTTCCTACTGTCTAACTGCCTTGAACATTCTTGCATTTTTCCCCTTTTTCATTTATCATATTTTTATTTTCCTTTAAAATAAACAAGGAACCTAAATTATTCACTTTTTTATTGTTAATATAGGAGAACTATATTAATAGAATGTTAATAGAATGGCTTTCAGATGGTGCAGTGGTAGAGAATCCATCTGCCAATGCAGAAGACACACAAGGCACAGGTTTCATCCATTGGTAGGGAAGATTCCCTGGAGGAGGAAATGGCAACCCACTCCAGTATTCTTGCCCATGGACAGAGGAGCCTGGTGGACATCAGTCCATGGAGTCACAGGAATCTGACATGACTGAGCACACACATACACAGACACAGGAGACTTATTACATTTATTATCCTGGATTATACAAAAATGAAATCCCTTAAAAAAATCAAGCAACATCATTGGTCCTTGACTTATAAAACTTAGTGGTAAAAGATAAACAGATGAGTGGTGTGAGAGGGTTAGTTCTTGAAAATTCACAGGTAAAACAAAGTTGGGTCCTATCAAAGCACCTTCATAAAATTTAACATAGTTCATTGATGTACGCAAGCATTTTGAATGTCAGCCATTAATATAAGAAAATCAATGTCATTTTTATTAGTGCAATGTAAAGTCAGAATAAATTTCTAGGCAAGTAAATTCATTACATTATCAAAGGCTAGCAAATATGTTGCCTAAGTAAGCTTAATTGAAGTCAAACAACACATAAAATAAAAACACAATATACATAGAAAAGTGTTGATGGAAAATTGTGGTGGATATTATAGAACTGGCTATAGGGATGTTCAGGGCCTAATGCTGAATATTGTTAATTAAAATAAGAAAATTTGCTAACAAAATAATTTTCATGGTAATATATTTCTAACACAGAATATCTATCCATCTTTATATCCATCTGTCTATATATCCTTCTGCCTATTATCTACCATCTATGTATCCACCTATCTACCTATAATTATATGTAACTGAAAGTGTGAATTGATCAGTTGTGTCCAACTCTTTGTGACCCCATGTACTGAAGTCCACCAGGCTCCTCTGTCCATGGAATTCTCCAGGCCAGAATACTGAGTGGGTAGCCATGCCCTTCTTCAGGGGATCTTCCCAACCCAAGGATCAACCACTGGTCTCCTGCATTGCAGACAGATTATTTACTGTCTGAACCACCAAGGAAGCCCCATAATCTATATATTGAATTCCAAATAAACTGAAAATGATAGCGGGAGTGTAACTATAAGTTTTACCAGAAGGAAAACTCATATCATAAAATTTTTATACATTATCTTACTATTCTTTAAGCATTAAATTGTGCATAGGTAGAATTTGATATCTAGCAGCTGCAATCACCAGGCAAATATCTGTAGTAGAATGGTATTGGGGTCTTGACACCTTCCAACAAAGAAAGATGCCCAACATGATGTATTTCAGTAATAGAATATTATAGGGCTTGTAATTGTCTTATCTGATTTTGAGCAAGACTCAAGGAAGCAGGTTTGGCTTTGCATTAGGTAGTGTTAAGAAGCAAGGGTGCTTCTATTATTTGGAATCTTAATTGTCTAGAACATGGTGGTAACTGAGCATGACTGAAGTGGAAATTTGTAAAGAAGCAACGGTTACTCATTTTAGCCAAGGTAAGCAGTTGTTTGAAAATTCCCATGATTCATATAAATATTGTTTGTATCTTGGTTCAGACTTGGTTACAGAATGGTCTTATTTTTGTTTTGCTTCATAGTAGTCAAAGAATAATGTTGTCAGATGGTGTTTTGTGAAGTTGTTTCTACTTAACAGCTGAATATCTTGATTTAGTTGAGAGTTCCAGGCCAACTCACAGCAGAAATGGAGTTGTAGCTGTTTGTTGCCTTCTGACTGTCAGAGACTGCTCTTCTTTTGCTCATGGATTTTCTCAAATTTTATTTAGACCTCTTGTATCACTCCTTCATGGTCCTGTTAAACGTCTCACACAATGAATGGCTCACATCACTGATATAAAACGTATATACCTATGGATTCCTAATATCTCTCAGAAATAGTACTGTTCTGGGAAGAATGTAACAATTCAACATTAGAAAAGTAAAATAAGATAGGTTTATCTTATTTTTAAACCACTAAGTTTGTGGAAAGTTGTTATGACAGCAGTAGAGAGCTAATACAATGGGCTTTGTCCAGTCATGTGAAATTGATTAACAGTTTCATGTAATATGAAAAGCTATTTATTTTCCATTAAGGAGGAATATAGCTCTGCAAATTTTAATGCTTATCTCTTTTAAAGTAGTTTATGCATTTTTTGAGGATAAAGCCATATACTTCATAAAACCTAATACAATATATTCAATTTGGAAGAAACTCAATTTATGTTCATTGTGTAAATGAAAACAAAAGCATGGTTATTTATTATGGTGTATATCTATTATTTTAAAGACAATATGTTTTTATTTCCAATATTCTGGGAGGTGGGTCATGGAGTATCCCGCTTTGGATTATAGCAGAGAGTGTTTTGCCTATGTTATCCTCTAGGAGTTTTATAGTTTCTGGTCTTATGCTTAGATCTTTAATCCATTTTGAGTTTATCTTTGTGTATGGTGTTAGAAAGTGATCTAGTTTCATTCTTTTACAAGTGGCTGTCCAGTTTTCCCAGCACCACTTGTTAAAGAGGTTGTCTTTTCTCCATTGTATATTCTTGCCTCCTTTGTCAAAGATAAGGTGTCCATAGATGCATGGATTTATCTCTGGGCTTTCTATTCTGTTCCATTGATCTATATTTCTGTCTTTGTGCCAGTACCATACTGTCTTAATGACTGTGGATTTGTAGTATAGCCTAAAGTCAGGTAGGTTGATTCTGCCAGTTCCATTCTTCTTTCTCAAGATTGCTTTGGCTATGCGAGGTTTTTTGTATTTCCATACAAATTGAGAAATTATTTGTTCTAATTCTTTGAAGAAGACCTCTGGTAGCTTGATAGGAATTGCATTGAATCTATAGATTGCTTTAGGATAAACAAATGGGACCTAATTAAAATTAAAAGCTTTTGCACAACAAAGGAAACTATAAGCAAGGTGAAAAGACAGCCTTCAGAATGGGAGAAAATAATAGCCAATGAAGCAACAGACAAACAATTAATCTCAAAAATATACAAACAACTCCTGCAGCTCCATTCTAGAAAAATAAACAACCCAATTAAAAAGTGGGCAAAAGAACTTAACAGACATTTCTCCAAGGAAGATATAAAAATGGCTAACAAACACATGAAAAGATGCTCAACATCACTCATTATCAGAGAAATGCAAATCAAAACCACAATGAGGTACCACTTTACACCAGTCAGAATGGCTGCCATCCAAAAGTCTACAAGCAATAAATGCTGGAGAGGATGTGGAGAAAAGGGAACCCTCTTACACTGTTGGTGGGATTGCAAACTAGTACAGCCACTATGGAAAACAGTGTGGAGGTTCCTTAAAAAGCTGCAAATAGACCTGCCATATGACCCAGCAGTCCCACTGCTGGGCATATATACCGAGGAAACCAGAATTGAAAGAGCCACATGTACCCCAATGTTCATCGCTGCATTGTTTACAATAGCTAAGACATGGAAACAACCTAGATGCCCATCAACTGATGAATGGATAAGAAAGCTGTGGTACATATACACAATGGAATATTACTCAGCATTAAAAAAAAAATTCATTTGAAGCAATTCTGCTCAGATGGACGAAACTGGAGCCCATTATCCAGAGTGAAGTAAGCCAGAAGCAAAAACAACAATACAGTATATTAACACATATATATGGAATTTAGAAAGACAGTAATGAGACCCCAACATGGGAGACAACAAAAGGAACGCAGATGTATAGAATAGACTCGTGGACTTTGTGGATGAGGGCAAGGGTGGGATGATATGGGAGAAGGGCATTGAAGCATGTTAATTGTCATTTGTCTAATCAATCACCAGCCCAGGATTGATGCTCGGGACTGGTGCAGCGAGATTTCCCAGGGCGGGAGGGAGGAGGGAGGGGGGATCCGGAGGGGAAGCATATGTAAACCCATGGTGATATCATGACAATGTATGGCAAAAACAATAATAAAAAAAATAAATAAATAATTAAAAAAAAATAAAGACAATATGAAGTGAAAAAATTTTAAACCTTATTTAGGAAACAATGAAATCTATTTAAAGTATATCTGATCTCCTGACTTGATCAGTGAAGAAAACCAAAGTTCATGTCATAATGTCGGTGATACTTATGAGTTGTTAGAATATGTTGTTGAAAAGATGTTTCTCTGTTAATTTCAGTGTAATTACTTCACTCAAAGTACAAATATTGAATAAGCTTGTATATTTAGATATGTGTAGTAGAAGAAGTTGAATGATATTTCTGATTCATAGTGAATAACTTTTTTAATATTTAGGAAGTATCCAGTTTTACTGATGGAAAATCTTTATTTTAAGATAAGAAGAAAATTCAAGTGTATTGAAGATAAAGAGGGACTGTGTGGTCAATGCTGTTTGACTTGCATTTTAAAGAAATTTGGACCAAACACAAGAGAATGAAAAACAACAAGATTCATTGTTGTAAAAATTCAGATTGTCAGACAATTTTTTAAAAATATATGTATACTCATTTCAAGACCCTTTTGTCTTTCTTCTGCATTGATCTGAATGTGTAGAGGGCTACTTTTTGCTCAGGGTAGTACCTATTATTTTATTTTAACAATATGTAGTTAACTAATAAAATGCACATTCAGTTTTAAGAGTTAAATTTCGAAATTCTATCTTTGCTTTTTGTAAGCGCTATCAAAATCAGGTTTAAAACATTATTAGTTCATAAAATATAAGTTCATTCTAACTGAAGGAACCTGACTAATCACTCTGTAGATTAATTTACATTGTGAGCCTTCAAGCTGGTATAATTATCTCATTCTTCAAATTTGTCTGAGGGCGAGGCTTACTTCTCAAAAGGTCATGAAGATCTGGAACATCAGTGTTGCCTAAATACTTTTTTCTCAGTAACACTTCCTCTAGCACACAGAAATGTACAAGTTGAAGTAATAACCTTCTTATGCCCACTTCCCAAAGAGAAGAGCCCCAAAATGTTGGCATTTGAAGTAATATAAATTACTGGGTAAAATTTTTTGTGTAATTTTATCTTTTTCTATAATGATCAAATCAAAACTGGAAATGGTGATTAGGAAAGAATTAAAATTAATTGAATTTTAGCTAAATGATTTTTGTCTTACAAATAAAAAAATCATGTCATTATTTCAGCTTTCATCTTAAAAGATGAAATGAATTGTAAACAAATTGCTTTCCATAGATTATATGGAAAATACAAATATTCCACAAAAGTGACTTTATATGATACTACTCTAGACCAGGGGCTCAAACTTAACTTCGATAGGCTATAAAAGATACTACTGGATTCCTAATAAAACTGATTGATGGAGAGTTATCTCTTGGCACTTACTGACTGGTTGAATATAGTTTTCACAACATTTAATATACATAGTTATTTACTTTTCTGTCCTCTGTTTAACCTATTTTCTTTCCCCTCTCATGAAAGTTTAATACACAGAACACAAGGAATTTTTCCATAGGACAAATTTGGGCTTGAAAAATAGCTTTGTCTTTACTAAGAAAACTTACTAAGTGTCTAAGTTTCATGGTGCTAGTTAATAAACTGGTGAGAATCACTAAGTCATTTACTATTAAATATGAAATGAGAAAAATATGTTAATGCTTAGCAAAATATGTTCTTCCATAAGCCTTTAATAGATGAATGGGTTATTAAAGCTTTGCCAGATTGATTCCTAATTCCTAAAACCATCCTAATCAAAGATGGTTTGGAATTCTCACATCAGTCCTTCTGTGGTGACATTATCCTGAATTTCAGCACCTGATTAGTTCTCTGAGAATTTATTTGTGTTCATGCTTGCCATTCTTTGATAGTTTATTGGATCTCTGATCTATGCCAGTTTATACAGGAGAATAAATAAAATTCTTTTCTACATAAAAGTGAAAAAGATAGGTGAATTTGGGAATATATTGCATTAAGTAATTGATATTACAAGACAAAGATGTAAACTTAAAGCTTTGCAATCAGTAACTAGTGACAGCCTCCATGATATCATCTTCCCTTTTTCCTGTAATTCCTGTATTGTCTTGTCTAGTGCCTACAAACCTCTGACTACATTATTCCTGTAGTTCCTTATTTCTGGGGACAAACATAAAAAACTATCAGTATATGAAAAAAAGGAGAAAAAAAGTAAAAGTAATAGTCACTCAGTTATGTGCAAGTCTGGAACCTGCCAGGCTCCACTGTCCATGGAATTCTCCAGGCAAAAATACTGGAATGGGTTTCCATTACTTACTCTAGGGGATCTTCTGACTCAGGGATCAAACCCAGGTCTCCTGTATTACAGGCAGGTTCTTTAACATCTGAACCAGCAGGGAAGCCCTACTGTCAGCTAATTCCTGGTTGACAGTAGTTTTTAAAATTTCTCATATGATAATGCATTTCAGTTTTACCTATTAAGTCTGAGGGAATTTCTGCCTTATCTTTTTATTGTTGTTAAACACTTAATATTGAGATATATGTAAAATGAACTTATTTCAAGTGTTCAATTAGATGTGTTTTTAAATATTCAGAGAAATGTGCTTCCATCATCAGAATTAGTTTTAGAATATCTTCATTACCCCCCAAAGAAATCATTTACTACATAGCCATCATCCCCCAATTCATTCCCACTAGTTCTAGGACACCACTCATATACTTTCCAACTTCATAGATTAGCCTACTATAGCCTACTATTCAGTTCAGTTCAATTCAGAGGCTCAGTCGTGTCCGACTCTTTGTGACCCCATGAACTGCAGCACACCAGGCCTCCCTGTCCATTACCAACTCCCTGAGTCCACCCAAATCCATGTCCATCGAGTCGGTGATGCCATCCAGCCATCTCATCCTCTGTCGTCCCCTTCTTCTCCTGCCCCCAATCCTTCCCAGCATCAGGGTCTTTTCTAATGAGTCAACTCTTCTCATGAGGTGGCCAAAGTATTGGAGTTTCAGCTTCAACATCAGTCCTTCTAATGAACACCCAGGACTGATCTCCTTTAGGATGGACTGGGTCGATCTCCTTGCAATTCAAGGGACTCTCTAGAGTCTTCTCCAACACCACACTTCAAAAGCATCAATTCTTCGATGCTCAGCCTTTTTCCCTGTCCATCTCTCACATCCATACATGATTATTGGAAAAACCATAGCCTTGACTAGACGGACCTTTGTTGGCAAAGTAATGTCTCTGCTTTTCAATATGCTATCCAGGTTGGCCATAACTTTCTTCCCAAGGAGTAAGCGCCTTTTCATTTCATGGCTGCATCACCATCTACAGTGATTTTGGAGCCCCCCCAAATAAAGTCTGACACTGTTTCCACTGTTTCCCCATGTATTTCCCATGAAGTGATGGGACCAGATGCCATGATCTTAGTTTTCTTAATGTTGAGCCTTAAGCCAACTTTTTCACTCTCCTCTTTCACTTTCAGCAAGAGGCTTTTTAGGTCCTCTTCATTTTCTGCCATAAGCGTCGTGTCGTCTCCATATCTGAGGTTATTGATATTTCTCCTGGCAATCTTGATTCCAGCTTGTGTTTCTTCCAGCCTAGCCATTCCCATGATGTACTCTGCATATAAGTTAAAAAAGCAGGGTGACAATATACAGCCTTGACATACTCCTTTTCCTATTTGGAACCAGTCTGTTGGTCCATGTCCAGTTCTAACTGTTGCTTCCTGACCTGTATACAGGTTTCTCAAGAGACAGGTTATATGGTCTGATATTCCCATCTCTTTAAGAATTTTCTACATTTTATTGTGATCCACACAGTCAAAGGATTTGGCATAGTCAATAAACTAGAAGTAGATGTTTTTATGGAACTCTCTTGCTTTTTCAATAATCCAGCAGATGTTAGCAATTTGATCTCTGGTTCCTCCGCCTTTTCTAAAACCAGCTTGAAAATCTGGATGGTCACAGTTCATGTATTGCTGAAGCCTGGCTTGGAGAATTTTGAGCACTACTTTACTAGCATGTGAGATGAGTGCAATTGTGCAGTAGTTTCAGCATTCTTTGGCATTGCCTTTCTTTGGGATAGGAATGAAAACTGACCTTTTCC
Source organism: Antilocapra americana (assembly GCA_007570785.1). Taxonomy (NCBI): domain Eukaryota; kingdom Metazoa; phylum Chordata; class Mammalia; order Artiodactyla; family Antilocapridae; genus Antilocapra; species Antilocapra americana. The sequence continues at coordinate 48,045,345 of ML660197.1, read as the reverse complement.
AGTCCTGTGACTACTGCTGGGTTTTCCTAATTTGCTGGCATATTGGGTGTAGCACTCTCACAGCATCATCTTTTAGGATTTGAAATAGCTCAACTAGAATCCCATCACCTCCACTAGCTTTGTTTATAGTGATGCTTTTTAAGGCCCAGTTGACTTCACCTTCCAGGATGTCTGGCTCTAGGTGAGTGATCACACCATCGTGATTATCTGAATCGTGAAGATCTTTTTTGTACAGTTCTTTTGTGTGTTCTTGCCACCTCTTTTTAATATCTTTCGCTTCTGTTAGGTCCCCACCATTTCTGTCCTTTATCGAGCCCATCTTTGCATGAAATGTTCCCTTGGTATCTCTAATTTTTTTGAGGAGATCTCTAGTCTTTTCCATGCTGTTGTTTTCTTATATTTCTTTGCACTGATCACTAAGGAAGGCTTTCTTATCTCTCCTTGCTATTCTTTGGAACTCTGCATTCAGATGGGAATATTTTTCCTTTTCTCCTTTGCTTTTCTCTTGTCTTCTTTTCACAGCTATTTGTAAGGTCTCCTCAGAAAGCCATTTTGCTCTTTTGCATTTCTTTTTCTTAAGGAGGGTCTTAATCCCTGTCCTGTACAATGTCACAAACCTCTGTCCATAGTTCATCAGGCATTCTGTATATCGAATCTAGTTCCTTAAATCTATTTCTTACTTCCACTGTATGATTATAAGGGATTTGATTTAGGTCATACCTGAATGGTGTAGTGGTTTACCCTACTTTCTTCAATTTAAGTCTGAATTTGTCAATAAGGAGTTCATGATCCAAGCCAAAGTCAGCTCCCAGTCTCGTTTTTGCTGACTGTATAGATCTTCTCCATCTTTGGCTGCAAAGAATATAATCAGTATGATTTTGGTGTTGACCATCTGGTGATGTCCATATGTAGAATCTTCTCTTGTGTTGTTGGAAGAGAGTGTTTGCTATGCCTAGGGAGTTGTCTTTGCAAAACTCTATTAGCCTTTGACCTGCTTCATTCTTTACTCCAAGGCCAAATTTGCCTGTTATTCCAGGTGTTTCCTGACTTCCTAATTTTGCATTCCAGTCCCCTATAATGAAAAGGACATCTTTTTTGGGTGTTAGTTCAAAAAAATCTTGTAGGTCTTCATAGAACCGTTCAACTTCAGCTTCTACAGCATTACTGGTCAGGGCATAGGCTTGGATTACCGTGATATTGAATGGTTTGCCTTGGAAATGAACAGAGATCATTCTGTCATTTTTGAGATTGCATCCAAGTACTGCATTTTGGACTCTGTTGTTGACTATGATGGCTTCTCAATTTCTTCTAAGGGATTCCTGCCCACAGTAGTAGATATAATGTTCATATGAGTTAAATTCACCCATTCCAGTCCATCTTAGTTCACTGATTCCTATAATGTACATTCACTCTTGCCATCTCCTGTTTGACCACTTCCAATTTGCCTTGATTCATGGACCTAACATTCCAGGTTCCTATGCAATATTGCTCTTTACAGTATTGGACCTTGCTTCTATCACCAGTGACATCCACAACTTTGCATCAATTTTCCTTTGGCTCCATCCTTTCATTCTTTCTGGAATTATTTCTCCATTGATTTCCAGTAGCATATTGGGCACCTACTGACCTGCGGAGTTCATCTTTTAGTTTCTTATCTTTTCACCTTTTCATACTATTTATTGGTTTCTCAAGGCAAGAATACTGAAGTGGTTTGCCATTCCCTTCTCCAGTAGACCACATTCTGTCAGACCTCTCCACCATGACCCTTCCATCTTAGGTGGCCCCACATGGCATGGCTTAGTTTCACTGAGTTAGACAAGGCGGTGGTCCATGTGGTCAGATTGGCTAGTTTTCTGTGATTATGGTTCTAGTATGTCTGCCCTCTGATGCCCTTTTGCAACACTTACCCTCTTGTTTTTCTCCTACCTTGGACGTGGGGTATTTCTTCACAGCTACTCCAGCAAAGTGCAGCCGCTGCTCCTTGCCTTGGACGAGGGGTATCTCCTCACAGCCGTTCCTCCTGACCTTGATCGTGGAGTAGCTCCTCTTAGCCCTCCTGCACCCATGCAGCCACCGCTCCTCAGGCCTGGAGTAGCTCCTCTCGGCCTCCGCCCCTGACCTCGATTGTGAGGTAGCTCCTCTCAGCCGCTCTTCTGAATTTCTCTTACCTTGGACGCGGGATCTCTTTTCACAGCTGCTCCAGCAAAGAGCAGCTCCTGCCCTTGATCTCGGACACAGGATAGCTCCTCCCAGCCTCTGCCCCTGACCTCCAGGTGGTCTAGCTCCTCCCAACCGCCGCCCCTGACCTCCCACTTAGGGTAGCTCCTCCTATTAGCAATTAACAACTATATGAGGGTTGTTAAAAAATAATATTTAAGTGGCAGAGGCATGTGTTTAAATTATTTGGATCTTTAGGAAAAAAAAATCTGACAAAAACTCTTCCCTATTTAAAAAAAAGGCAAAATTTTAGGTGTTCTTTGATTTATAAGGCAAATCTGTATACTGTAAAGGTCAATGAAGACACTTGTATGATGTTTCTTAAGAATTAAACAAGAAAACATTCAGACCTAAGAAGAGAATGTAATGAAGAATTAGGCACCTTTTATTCCAAATTGTAACCATGAAAACTTAATAAATTAAATATAGTGAAGAATTTCAAATTCAAATTACATTTTTGAATGGCACAGGGAAAACTATGAGCACCCTTTCAGTTTTGTCCACATTTTATACATAAATAAAATCATTCAATATATGTTCCTCTGTGAGTAGATTCTTCCACTTTGCAGGGTGATTTCAGGGCTTACCATCTTATAGTATACATCATTTCTTCATTTTATTGCTGAATAGCATTTCAGTATATGGCTATACTGAGGACAACATGGGAACCACTCCAGTATTCTTGCCTGGAGAACCCCATGGACAGAGAGGAGCCTGGTGTGCTATAATCCATAGGGTCACAAAGAGTCGAACATAACTGAAGCGACTTAGCACACATGCATATGGCTATACCACATTTTACTTATCCATTTATCAGTTGCTAGATTGAAGCTTGTTTCTACTTTTTAAGAATGCTCTTAAGAATAAGCTTCTATAAACCTGTGTTTGCATTTTTTTTTGTGAATGTACATTTTCAGCCTTTTGCGTAATAACTTTGTGTTATTAATGATAACTATGGGTAACTGTTTAAGGAACTGCCAGATGGTTTTCCAAAGCAGATATACAATTTTCCTTTACTAAGGTTGTATGAGGGTTCCATTTCTCTACATCTTTACCAACACTTAATAACTCTCGTTTTCAGTTATTGTCCTAGAGTGTGAACTGGCATTTCATTTTGTTTATCACATTTCCCTGATGTCTGATTATTCTGAGTATTTTTTTCTGATGCTTAATCATACATATTCTTTGGATAAATATCTATTCATATTATTGGGTTCATAACTATTTGTAGTTGTAACTGTTCTTCATATATTATAGATTCAAGTCCCTTATCAGATATATGATTTTCAAAAGTGTTTTCCAATTATGTGGGTTGTCAGCAGTTGTTATTTTTGATGATGTTCAACTTAACTATTTTTTCTCTTGTCACTCACTTGTGTTTTAGTGTAATGGTTTACTATTTAATGTAAAAATAATGGTGGTGCTGATGGTAAAGCATCCTCCTGCCAATGCAGGAAACACGGCAGACTTGGATTTGATCCTGGTCAGGAAGATCCCCTGGAGGAGGAAATGGCAACCCCCTCCAGTATTCTTGCTTGGAAAATTCCTTGGGCAGAGGAGCCTGGTGAACTACAGTCCATGAGTTGTACATGATTGAGCACATACACACACCTGTTTAAATGACTTCAGTTCAGTTCAGTCACTCAGTCATGTCCGACTCTTGTGACCCCATGGACTGCAGCACGCCAGTCTTCCTTGTTCATCACCAACTCCCAGAGTTTACTCAAACTCTTGTCCATTGCGTCGGTGATGCTATTCAACTTTCCCAGCATCAGGGTCTTTTCAAATGAGTCAGTTCTTTGCATCAGGAGGCCAAAGTATTAGAGTTTCAGCTTCAGCATCAGTTCTTCCAATGAATATTTGGACTGATTTCCTTTAGGATGGACTGGTTGGATCTCATTGCAGTCCAAGGGACTCTCAAGAGTCTTCACCAACATCACAGTTCAAAAACATAAATTCTTCAGCACTCAGTTTTCTTTGTAGTTCAACTCTCACATACATATATACTACTGGAAAAACCATAGCCTTCACTAGATGGACCTTTGTTGGAAAAGTAATGTCTCTGCTTTTCAGTATGCTGTCTAGGTTGGTCATAGTGCAATTGTGCAATAGTTTTAACATTCTTTGGCATTGTCTTTCTTTGGGATTTACCTCTCTAAAATATGACTGAAAATAGTTTATTATTCTAGCTTATAGTAATCAAGTTATGATGTTATAAAGATGTTCTTTCCTCATCTCCTAAATTTCCCCTTCATGGATCACAGCCTTGTCATGGTGAAGAAGCTTGTGGAACTCAATGAAGCTATGACTCATGCCATGCAGGAGCACCAAGGCATACAGGTCATAGAGGAGAGTTCTGACCAAACATGGTGCACTGGAGACAGGAATGGCAAGCCATTCCAGTATTCTTGCTTTGAGAAGCCCATGAACAGTATGAAAAGGCCAAAAGATATGACACTGGAATATGACTAGGTTGATAGGTGTCCATTATGCTAGTGGGGAAGAGGGGAGAAATAGCTCCAGAAAGAATGAAGAGGCTGAGCCAAAGCAGAAATGATGCTCAATTGTGTATGTATCTGGTGGGAAAAGTTAAGTCCAATGCTGTAAATAACAGTATTGCATAGGAACCTAGAATGTCTGGTCCTTGAATCAAGGTAAACTGGACATGGTCAAGCAGGAGATGGCAAGAGTGAACATCAACATCTTAGAAACTGGTGAACTAAACTGTGCAGGTTTGGGTGATTTAAATTAAGATGCCCATCATATCAACTATTATGGGCAAGAATCCCTTAGAAGAAATGAACCAGCCCTCTTAGTCAATAAGAGTCCAAAGTGTGGTACTTGTGTACAGTCTAAAAAACGACAAAATAATCTCAGTTTGTTTACAAGGCAAACCATTCAGTACCATGGTAATCCAAGTCTTTGCCCCAGCCACTAATGCTAAAGAAGCTAAAGTTGAATGGTTCTATGAAGACCTATAAAATATCCTAGAACTGACACCAAAAGAGATGTTCTTTTCATCATAGGAGATTGGAATGAAAAACTGGGAAGCCAAGAGATACCTGGAGTAACAGGTGAGTTTAGCCTTGGAGTACAAAATGAAGCAGGGAAATGGTTAACAGAGTTTATCAAGATAACACACTTGTCATTACAAATAATTTCTTGCAATAACATGAGTCAGTTTTCATTACAATCCCAAAGAAGTTCAAAGAACTTTCAAAGTACCATATATTTGTGCTCATTTCACATGCTAGCAAGGTGATGCTCAAAATCCTTCAAGCTAAGCTTCAAGACTACATGAACTGAGAAGTTCCAGATGTACAAGCTGGGTTAAGAAAAGGCAGAGGAACTAGAGGCCACGTTGCCAACATCCATTGGATCATAGAAAAATAAATGAAATTTCAGAAAAACATCTGGTTCATTGACTATGCTAAAGCCTTTGACTTTATGAATCATAGCAAACTGGAAAATTCTTAAAGAGATGGAAGTACCAGACCACCTTGCCTGTCCCCTGGGAAACATATATGCAGACAAGAAACAGCAGTTAGAACTGGACATAGGATTGCAGACTGGGAAATTGGGAAAGAAGTATGTCAAGGCTGTATATTTGCACCCTGCCTATTAAATGTCTATGCATATCATGTGAAATGCCCGATTGGATGAATCACAAGCTGGAATCAAGATTGCTGGTAGAAATATCAAAAATCTCAGGTATGTAGATGATACCACTCTAATGGCAGAAAGTGAAGAGGAATAAAGAAGCCTATTGATGAGGATGAAAGAGTGAAAAAGCTGGATTATATCTCAACCTTCAAAAAACTAACATCACGGCATCTGGTCTCCTTAAGATGAAAGTGTTAGCCACTCAGCTGTGTCTGACTCTTTGCAACATAATGGACTATAGCCAGTCAGGCTTCTCTGTCTGTAAATTCTCCAGGCTAGTATTCTGGAGTGGGTAGCCATTTTCCTTCTCCAGGGGATCTTCCGGACCCAGGGGTGGAACTTGTCTTTACTGTCTAAACCTCCAAGGAAACCCATCCAGTCCCATTGCTCCATGGTAAATGGAAGGGGAAAATGTGGAAACAGTGACAAATTTTGTTTTCTTGGGCTCCAAAATCCCTGAAGATTGTAACTACAACCATGGAATTAAAAGACTATTCCTCCTTGGAAAGAAAACTATGACAAACCTAGACAGTATATTAAAAAAACAGACATCACTTTGCTGACAAAGGTCCCTATAGCCAAAGCTATAATTTTTCCAGTAAGCAAAGAATGTGAGAGTTTAACCATAAAGAAGGCTGAGTACCTTCTTTATGAAGAATTGATGCTTTCAAACTGTGGTGCTGAAGAAGACTCTTGAGAGTCCCTTGGACTGCAAGGAGAGCAAACTAGTCAATCCTAAAGGAAATCATCCCTAATTATTCATTGGAAGGACTGATGTGGAAGCCAAAGCTCTAGTACATTGGCCACCTAATGCACATAGCTGAATAACTAACTCATTGAAAAAGACCCTGATGCTGGAAAAGACTGAAGGCAGGAGGAGAAGGGGGTGACAGAGCATATGTTTGTTGGATAGCATCACTAACACAAAAGACATGAATTTGAGAAAACTCTGAGTGATAATGAAGGACAGAGCTGGCATGCTGCATTCTGTGGGACTGCAAGTGTTGGAGATGACTTAGTGACTGAGCAACAATATGTGATCAGTGTGAAATTTTTGGAGTTCATAAAAAATGGAAAATTTTTAAAAATGCTCTATTCTTAACTTCACCAATTGAATGTAAACCACTATTAATGTTTTCTTTAGTTTTTTTCAGTTGATATTGTTGTATATACACTTTTTATTATATTCATGTTTTCAATTAATGATATATTCAAGGTGTTTTCAATGCTTTAATTATCTTTTAATCCATGCTTCTTACAATATTCAGTTGCATTCATTGGCCATAGTTCAACTTAAACATTCCCCTTACTGATATTGGAGATTTAGAAATTTTTCATTGTTTTATTATTCAATTCAGTTCAGTTGTGTTGCTCAGTTGTGTCCGACTCTTCATGACCCCATGAACTACAGCATGGCAGACTTCCCTGTCCATCACCAACTCATGGAGTTTACCCAAACTCATATTGATTGAGTTGGTGATGCCATCGGACCAACTTATCCTCTGTTGTCCCCTTCACTTCCTGCCTTCAATCTCTCCCAACATCAGGGTCTTTTCAAATGAATCAGCTCTTCACATTAGGTGGCAAAAATATTGGAGTTTCAGCATCAACTTCAGTCCTTCCAATGAACATCCAGGAGTGACTTCCCTTAGGATGGACTGGTTGGATCTCCTTGCAGTCCAAGGGACTCTCAAGAGTCTTCTCCAACACCAGAATTTAAAAGCATCAGTATTTCAGCGCTCAGCTTTCTTTATAGTCCAACTCTCACATCAATATATGACTACTGGAAAAACCATAGCCTTGACTATACGGACCTTTGTTGACAAGGTAATGTCACTGCTTTTTAATATGCTCTCTAGGTTGGTCATAACTTGACTTCCAAGAAGTAAGCGTCTTTTCATTTCATGTCTGCAATTACCATCTGCAGTGATTTTTGGAGCTCCCCAAAATAAAGTCAGCTACTGTTCCCACTGTTTCCCCATCTATTTGCCATGAAGTGATGGGACTGGATGTCATGATCTTAACATTCTGAATACTGAGCTCAGAGTATCCGACTCTTTGTGACCCCATGAATTGCAGCATGCCAGGCCTCCTTGTCCATCACCAACTCCCAGAGTCTACATAAACCCATGTCCATCGAGGCAATGATGCCATCCAGCCATCTCATTCTCTGTCAACCCCTTCTCCTTCTGCCCCCAAACCTTCCCAGCATCAGGATCTTTTCCAGTGAGTCAACTCTTCCCATGAGGTGGCCAAAGTACTGGAGTTCCAGCTTCAACATCAGTCCTTCCAATGAACACCCAGGACTGATCTTCTTTAGGATGGACTGGTTGGATCTCCTTTCAGTCCAAGGGACTTTCAACAGTCTTCTCCAACACCCCAGTTTAAAAGCATCAATTCTTTGGCACTCAGCTTTATTTATAGTTCAACTCTCACATCCATACATGACCACTGGAAAAACCATGGCCTTGACTAGACGGACCTTTGTTGGCTAAGTAATGTCTCTGCTTTTAAATATGCTATCTAGGTTGGTTATAACTTTCCTTCCAAGGAGTAAGCATCTTTTAACTTCATGGCTGCAATCACCATCTGCAGTGATTTTGGAGCTTCCCAAAATAAAGTCAGCCACTGTTTCCACTGCTTCCCCATCTATTTGCCATGAAGTGATGGGACTGGATGTCATGATCTTAATATTCTGAATGTTGAGCTTTAGTTTAGTTCAGTCACTCAGTCATGTCTGACTCTTTGTGACCCCATGAATTGCAGCACACCAGGCCTCCTTGTCCATCACCAACTCCCAGAGTCTACCTAAACCCATTTGAAAATCTGTATATCTTTCCTTGTATTTTTAATATTAGATTTCAATTTTTAAATAATTATGACAGTATGCAATATGTAGCTTGAAAAGAATCAGACACTGTTCATGGTCAGTTACTTCTACAGTGATATTTGATAATCTATGCATACAAGTCAGTGAAGGTCACTCAGCCTCAGAGTGCTTCACATGGACTTAGTCTTAAGTGAGTAGTCAAATGTGCATGCTGCTCTTATCCAACTGACTTATACCAACCTCAAGCATTCATTCTTGAAAGATGAACATGTTGATTTTATCTGCCACTGATAAAATTTAAAAGAATGCAGTTATTTTGAATTTATAGATATATTTTATTGAGTAGAATATTAGAATATAAACTATGTAGGTACTTTACATTATAGATTTTTGCTATCAAACTGAAACTACCATATTTCATAATTAACTGTCATTTGTTCTGTTATCTTGTTTTGGGCAAGCAATATGCTATGGTTTTAAAAATAATAATAATAAACTTTATTAAAATAAAATTATATTTTATAATAATATAAAATTATTTTAATAATGGTAAAAATGTGAAAACAAACCATGTTGAAATATGGAAGCATATGCTATCACATGAACTTGCAAATGCTGTATTATATAATAGATATATTAAGAAAGTCCTTAAATAATAACCTTACATATTCAATGCACAGTTATCTTTATTCCTATGAAATCTGTTTCCCTGAAACATGAAATCATTTTCTGTAATTTATCCATTTCCTGTCAACAAAAACATAAATGTTTAAAACTGTGTCTCCAGATATTGAGGTTACCATAAGATTTTACATTATATTTATTAATAGCTTTAGTTTATTACACTAAATGTTATACTTTAATATATCACTAGTGTGTTACACTTTATTTAATTTCTAATAAAGGAGGAAATCATTGTAAATTTTACATTGTGAATGCTTTTAATTCATATTGGTGAAAAGAGGTACTGATAAGGATGGTAAACCCTTCTTTTAAATGTCAGAAACAGATGAAGCAGCCATGTGCATAACTATCATCCACATGTCTGGGCTAAAGCAATTGTGTTTTATTCTCCAAATGAACAAAATGAAGAAAAAAGAAAGCTATATATCAGGATATTTAGATTGAAGCATTAAAATTCTCTTCTGTTGATCTAGGTTAATTTCATGTAGTAATACATCAGTAATCATTTAGCTTATTTCCCAATCCTTAGTTAACAAATAGGGGAATAATTTAGTCAATACATTGTGGATGGGAAAAGTAGGCTTAAGGTAAAAGATAAAAGGTAAAAGAAAGAATGCACTGTGGCCACCATTTGGAAACAATTATTGGTCAGTATGGAGACTTTGACCACTGTGATCAGTGTGTACTCTTTAAATCCATATAAAGCAAGTGTGACAGATTAACCAGATAAATAGCTCTTGTTCTATATACTCTTCCCCTGCTCTGGCAGAATACTAGCTATGATCAGGAATTAAGTGTGTGTAAGGAGCAGTGGTTTGGAAGTCATGTTTCCTAATTTGAATTCTTACTTTAGTCAAACCATGGTTTTTCTAGTAGTCATGTACAGATGTGAGAGTTAGAACATAAAGAAGGCTGTGAGAGTGAAAGTGAAAGTGAAAGTCACTCAGCCATGTCCAACTCTTTGTGACCCCATGGACTGTATAGTCTGTGGCTGAGCACCTAAGAAAGAATTCATGCTTTTGAACTGTGGTGCTGGAGAAAACTCTAGAGAGTCCCTTGGACTGTAAGATCAAACCAGTCAATCTTAAAGGAAATCAATCCTGAATATTCATTGGAAGGACTGATGCTGAAGCTGAAGGTCCAGTACTTAGGCCACCTGATGTGAATAGCCAGGTCATTGGAAAAGAACCCCATGCTGGGAAAGATTGAGGGAAGGAGGAGAAGGTGGCAACAGAGGATGAGATGGTCGGAATGCATCATTGACTCAGTGGACGTGAGTTTGGCAAGCTCCAGGAAATGGTGGACAGGGAAGCTTAGTGTACTGCATGCAGTTCAAGGAGTCACAAAGTCAGACACGACTGAGCAACTGAACAACAAAAACTACTTCCTAAGTCTCTGACTTGGGGAAACTTATTTGACCTGTCAGTATTCCAGCCTTTTTATTTTTAAAAATGAGAAAAATCATCATATTATTTTACAGGCAGATTGTGAGGATTAGGTTAGTTATACGTGTAAGATCCATGTGGTTAGCACATAATAAACTCTCATGTATGTCATTCATTTTTGAAATATGAGTTGTTTGTGGGTTTCCTATTTCATTGCAACCCCATTGAAAGTGTCAGATATAATTGCTCAGTTGTGTCTAACTCTTTGTGACCTCATGGACTGTAGTGCATCAGGCTCCTTTGTCCATGCAGTTGTCCAGGCAAGAATTGGAGTGGGTAGTCATTGCCTTCTTCAGGGCATCTTCCCAAACCAGGGATCAAACCCAGGTTTCCTGCATTTCAAGCAGATTTTTTACAGCCACAGCCACTGGGGAAGCCTGTCAGATATAAAATTAAAGACAAATTTATTAGTTGTCTTGTAACTATCTTTATTAGTTAAACTGATGATTTTCCTAATAAGAGGAAAGCCTAGTGAGAAAAAGATATTGAATCAATTAGAGCCTTTTAAAACTGAAAATTCTGACATGTACATGAAATACTGAGCTTTTCAGGGTAAGACTTTCTAAGTAATAATGCTTGAATACTCAAGATATTGATACTATTTGCACAGCTTTTGCAAAAAACATTAAATAAGATTTGATGTCCTGATTTTGAGGTTGGGTCATAAATGGAAATGTAGAAAATGTGATATTTGTGACATTTCACTTGGGCTTCTCTGGTGGCTAAGATGGTAAAGAATCTTCCTGCAATGCAAGGGACCTAGGTTCGATCCCTGGGTTGGGAGAAGGAATGGCTACCCACTGTAGTATTCTAGCCTGGAGAATGCCATGGACAGAGGAGCCTCGAGGGCTACAGTTCATAAAGTCTCAAAGAATCAGACACAACTGAAAAACCAACACACACACTAAAGAAGAATTGCAATTGGCAGAAGATTTGTTTTTGTCTATGGCAAAAACAACAACAACAACAACACAAAATAAGACAATTAAATACATGAATGTCAACTCTCAAACTAGAGATTAAGACTACTTTACATATGTAGCACTTTAAGTATAGCAAGAATTTGGGAATTAACCAAAAGTTGTCTCTTTATACCAGAAAATAAAATAACAAATGGCATTGAAAATCAATCAAACTGTGATATATTTAAAAAGAAGAAAATGTTGTTCTTTATGTCTCTTTTAGTTTCTTTCCTTTTAATCTCAAAATATATTACAAATTCCACATACTCTAGAAAAAAAAATTCATTTGAACTAAAGATTTAAGGTGGTTATTTTATGTAGTTAAATCAAAATAAATCAATAAACAATTATTTTTATACAACCTCATCCTCCTTTGAATACCACTATTAATCTTGAATTAATTTTCTCATACAATTTTTATAACAAGTAGCAACATTATTGGTTTTTATACCCCAAGTCCTATTTAAAAAAAATATAAAAGGCAGGGAAAATATATTGTCTACAAATCAATATTAAAGAAACAGATTAAAGCTATATTTCATTTATACAACCAGAAAACAAGATGGACTATTCCTTGTTAGAGTACAAACAAATCTTCTATAAAGAGTAACACAAAAATAGTAAATTTTGCTTCTTTGCATTCTTTCACTCATTACTCTGTTTATTATATATTTAATCACTAGCTTTCATCTGTAAGAACTGTGTATGTGTACTATGGAGTATAAATGCAAGGTAACTATCATTCCACATTGGCTTCTGGTCAATACATACATTTTCCTAAGTCTTTGCTACTGCATAATATTCATCCTTCTGTCAGCCCTTAAAAATACAGTAGGTCCCAGACTCTCTAAACTCATTTCTTTTTATGACTTTGTAATAACTTATTTCACCTATTAGTTTTCTGCTGCTAGATCTCAATAGCAAGTTCTAAGTCTTTATCTTCAGTCTAGTGAGAGAGCTACATCTCATTAGAAGGCCTTACTGCATATGTTCAAAATGAATCTCATATTCTTTTTGTGTAACATTGACCATTACTGAGATAACATGCAAGTCAAACTCCTTACCCATCTATACAGTACATTTCACAGTAATTTCCAATTTCTGTAGAAATATTTGAGAAATTTGCTTTTTAAAAAATAGAAGTTTCTTTTCTTTTTTTTTTTTAACTTCAGGATTTCTATTCTTCCTTTTTTTTTTTTTTCCTTTGCCAGAGTTTTCTTACTTCTAGTCATTTACTACTTCACATTCATTGGCCTTCATTTTCATCAGAACTGAGTAAGCTTCAGTCAGTAGATGGGGAAAATAGAATAAGAAAGACTAAATACGGTAGTCCAGGCAGTTAATGCATAGACTGAAAATTTTAACTACAGGGGTAGGAATAAGCCATGGTTATTTTGAGAGTGGAAATAGAGATTCATAATACAGATACAATTTCCTGGGAGAAAGAACATGAAAGAGAATAAGAACTATCATGGAAATTTCAAAATTGAACCTAAGCTATCTGAAGTTCAAGAGATAGGATTGTCAGGATTGATATTCATTTATTAGACAATTGCCAAAGATCTAAAAAGACTAAAAATGGAATTGAAATGCTTTCATCAGGTGCAGGGGGCAAAACCATTTGGAGATTAAAAAGTATGAACAAAAACCTGGTCTCTCTAATGAAAGGAATCTTATCTGATGATTGTTGAAAGCCCTGGGAGAAGTAAGTGGAAGGATATATGACATAAACCCTACTAATAAATTAAGACTAAGACCTAATAATTAAGACCCAATTATTGGGGAATTTTAGCACAAGGCTAAAGTTGAATGTTATAAATCAGAGCAAAAAAGCAGTTATTAAAAAAGAGCTAAACAGATTTAGACCACACATAATAATAATTATTATAGTTCTTATATTTTGAGTAACTTTTGAGTCAAGAACTGTACAAACAATATTTCTGATCCGTGTTAGTTGCTTAGTCGTGTCCTACTCTGTGACCCCATGGACTGTAGCCCATCAGGCGCTTCTGTCCATGAGAAGTCTACTGGAGTGGGTAGCCATTCAATTGCCCAGGGGATCTTCCCCACCCAGGTTTCCTGCACTGCAGGCAGATTCTTTACCAAATTAGCCACCAGGGAAGCCCCATATCTAAAAATAGATATTATTGATCCTGTTTCACTGAAGCAAAAGAAAAATGAAAAATTACTTATAATATAAGCACTGGGCCTGAAATTCAAACCTAAGCTTTTCTAAGTTCTAAATCCTCACCATTTTTTATTTTTAAATATTACATATCATCAAGCAGTTGAGTACAGGAGAGTGTGACCAACAAATCCAGTACCATGCTTCCACAAATTCAAATTTAAAATTAGAATTCTGATGGTTGTTACGTATAGTTTAAGTTTGTTTTATATAGCACCTTGATGATGTATTACTTAATAGAGCATTCCTGTCCATCTCTTATTCACATTATAACTAAAATTAGATATTCCAAAGTATAAAATTCCACGTAAGCAACCATGTGTTAAATGTTACCATATTTTCTTTTAGCTAAGTCACTTGAACTTCTCATAAGTTCTATTACCAATTTTATTTAAGTTGTTGTAACTCATTTATTATTTGTTAAAAAATCTGCTTTTTACAAACTAAGGATGGTAAGTTAGTTCTTATGGTAAAGATTCTGAATCATCAAGTTTTGTTGTGTTGACAGATTGACATGAGTATCACAGGGGATAGATTCTTCAGTACTAGGTAATCTCTAGTTCTAAACTGACCTGTTGTTTTCTACCTGTAAAGAGAACTGGATCAATTCATCTTTCCATCTAAAGATAAATTTCATGACCCTTTCTATATAAATGAAAAAATCAAGATCAAGTTACTATTTTGGAATCTTTATCATAGGTTTATATGTTTATTTTAATTATTGAAGGCTCGCTACTCTACTTGTCTAAAGGATGTCAAGTGTGAAAGTCACTCAGTCGTGTCTGACTTTTTGCAACACCATGGACTGTAGCCTGCCAGGCCTCTCTGTCCATGGAATTCTCCAGGCCAGAATACTGGAGTGGGTAGCCTTTCTCTTCTCCAGGGGATCTTCCAAACCCAGTGACTAAACCCAGGTCTCCGGGATTGCAGCGGATTCTTTACTGTCTGAGCCACGAGGGAAGCCCAAAGATCAAAATATATTCCTACCGGATAAAGGCATGGGGGCAACATTTCATTAAGGAAGAGAGAGCACTATTTTTTATTTAGATCACTTTCTAATCCTATTAAATTATGCAAGTCTGTAAGGGGCAAGTTGGGCCTAAGGGAGAGCCTCCAGGCCCATCTTATAGATAAATTTGCATGAAATAACAAAAGATCAGTGTGTACCATGAGGGAGAAAGTTCAAAGTGAGCCAAGATAATTGAGCTGCTTTATTTAGAATCCCCTTAAACTTGCAACTGAAAGCTAACCTCTTCTAGCATGGAAACCCACTTATGTACTTAACATTGACATTTATCAGCATTCCTGAAGCTTTTGAGTCCTGTAACACTATGAATTTGAATGAAGAAATTAATCTTGAGCTCCCCACAGAGGTTAGACCAAGTAACTAATATACTGCTGATGTCATAATTGTTAAATAAATACTTCTGGATGACTTATTTACCTCTCTTTCATATATCTATTCTTGTGATTATATGGAAATGATTTTACATGGTTTAGTAATATTGCTGTTGCTGTTTTTCATACTGTTTTCATGAAGGTTATTATTTGTAGCCAACCAAAAATAAAATCTGAGCTATTTTCAGTTCAATTCAGTTCATTTCAGTCGCTCAGTCGTGTCTGACTCTTTGTGACCCCATGAACTGCAGCATGCCAGGCCTCCCTGTCTGCTGGGAGCCGTCAGGATGCCCCCTTGCTCGGATGACAAGGTCACGAGACTAAGAAAGAAATTGCAAAGCTGACTTTCCTTATCAGGGCATCCTGGGCAAGCCCCACCCTGGTATTTTTCTTGGAAGTTCTGTCCAAGAACATTGGCTCATCTCAGTAGGTCAGTTCCAGTTGGAAAGAATTTGTCCTGAGATTATCCCCCCAGACCTTATCGACCAGAGGATCCTGGAAGGTGGATCACCTTCCCCGGGGGCTAAGGAGGAATGAAAGGGACATTTAAATAGATTACTACTCCTCCTACTAATTACTGGGGAGTTTACCAAGAGTTTTCTGGGGGTCATGGCAAGGCCACCACCAAAAAGGCTCGTACTTGGGTCACCTTTCCACCTCCCATTCTCCCGACCACTTCAGGGAGGAGGCTCTCTTCCTTGAAGAAATCAGGTTGGAATGGGACTTAGGAATTCTCATAACTGTGGCCAGCATAGTTGGAGACATTGATTGCCTTAGGATTATATAGACATAGGAATTCATTATAGTAGTTATAAGGTTAATAGGGTTTTATTGCTGAAGCAGTGCTGCTAAACTGTCTCTTAGTCCTCTTTCCTCTTCCTAAACTGTCTTAGTCCTCTTTGCTCTTTCTAAACTGTCTCTTTGTCCTCTTTCCTCTTTCCCCTAAGAACTGAAGTAGGTTACTAGAATAAAAAGTCTCAAGCTTTAGCCCTTCCCTCTAGCTTCTACATAGTTGTACCTGATAAGAGAAACATAACCTTTCTACTTAGGTTGATGAACTTATCATGATTGAATGAAGTATACTGAAGACATTCAAATGGTAAACATACTATTGTTAAATCTAATTATATAAAAGTCTGACTTCTGCAAAGGGAATGTTTCATGATAGACTGGAGAATGAGCTCAATGATAAGGTTGCTATGGAAGGTAGAAAACAAAAAATTGTATAGAATGATAGGTGATGTAATCATGTAATGGGGATGTCTTTTGGCTATAAAACTGTAAACCAACAACAATAAACTGAGAGACTGCTCCATCACCACACGTGGACTCAGCTTTGTTCTTCCGCCGATGCCACTCATCCCTCAAGACCCCCGAACCCGCCGAGGCTGGACCCCGGCACCTGTCCATCACCAACTCCCTGAGTCCACCCAAACCCATGTCCATCGAGTTGGTGATGCCATCCAGCCATCTCAGAGTCAGCCCTTCACATCAGGTGGCCAAAGTATTGGAATTTCAGTTTCAACATCAGTCCTTCCAATGAACACCCAGGACTGATCTCCTTTAGAATGGACTGGTTGGATCTCCTTGCAGTCCAAGGGACTCTCAAGAGTCTTGCCAATACCACAGTTCAAAAGCTATTTTAGATCCCTTCTATTTAAATTAATTATTTGATAAATTTTTTTTTCCTCAGGAATTTGAATTTCTCTTATGCTTTAATTTTTCTTTAAATTGTTTTACATTGAACATTAATAAACATTATCCAATGTTATTTGTATCAAATTAATAATTGGTAGTTACTGGTGGAACCTCACTAAATCCAAACTCCCCAGTTTTCTAACTCTAATCCACATTATTGACATCAAAATATTTAGGTATTTCTCTAAATTCTTAATAATCACCTTACGTTTAATATACTCTATTGAGGTTGGAGACTCTGTATAATTTACTTTCCTAGAAAGAGGCATGGCAAATGAGAAATGAGACAAGACAGTAATTAAGGCAGGCTTTCATTTTACTGTCATTGGCAGTTAAATGTGACAGTTACAGTGACTACTTCATAACAAGCCATTCCCTACACAGTGAGATTGATATTTGTAAATAGTTTAAAAATAGTGAGTAGAGATTTCATGATTGGATGACTGATAAAATAGCAGTAAAACTTACCCTAATGATACCTTATGCCCTCAACATTATCCACTGTGGCATCAACCTTAATCCTAACTGAAAAAGGTCAGTGAAGTACATCTCATACTGTAAATTACTCAGTAATACACTACTTGCCTATAGCCTACAGAACGTCTTTATTTGTTCTTACCATCTCATAATTATCTAAGAATGAAAGCAGATTCAACTACTATATGTAGTTTCTAATATTCAGAGATTAGAAAGATATTATGGATAATTCCTTACTCATAGGTTTTTTTTCTTCTTCTTCTTATACCCCTGTACATCAGCATGATTTAGTCTGAAAGAAATAAAATACATATAGAAAAAGTAAAAGCCCTAAACCTACTCTATCTGAGCTCGGGGATTATGGGAAGAAGAGGAAGGCAGGGATAGAAAAGAGAGAGCTAGAATTCTTAAAGAGTATCGTGGAGAGGGAACAAAAACTCTGAAGAATTTACCATAAGATACAGTGTTTCTTTAAGGGACTATTTAAGTTATGAAATTGAAATTTGTTAGCATATTTAAAAAACTACTTGTGTATGTTTGACTCTGCTGGGTCTTCGCTACTGCATGTACTTTCTCTATTTGTGGCGAGCGGGGACTATTCTCTAGTTGCAGTGGGTGGCCTTACCATTGTGGTAGCTTCTCTTGTGGATCACAGACTCTAGGATGCAGGGGCTTCAGTAGTTGTGGCTCCCAGGCTTCGTTGCTCCACAGCACGTGGGATCTTTCCAGATCAGGGATTGAACCTGTATCTCCTGCATTGGCAGGTGGATTCTTTACCACTGAGCCACCAGGGATGCCTGAAATTTGTTAGAATGTTGATTCATTCAATAAATATATATTGATAGCCCACTCTGTGTCAGATACTGTTTAGATGGTAAAGATAGCACTTACTAAACAGATTATCTGCTAAGTGACCATAGGGAATTCTCTTTGAGCCCATAGCTATGTGTTTAAGTAAGATCAGCGATTTGGCAAGGGCAGGGGCTTTGCTAGTTGATCAAATTGTTCATACAACACATCTGTGCCTTTAGGACTTAGGCTGAGAACAAACTTCAGTGATAACGCCAGAGGTTGAGCCAATGAGAAAATGCATTGATATGCTTTAAATGGATGATATAGACTGATTATGAAGCTGAAACAGGTTGTAGGGTACTTAGTAGCTCACTCTTTTTCATTTTATCCTCACTAGAGCCTGGTAGCCTACTGGGAGAATAGTTGCTTGCTGGGTTGATATGCTAAAACTCTATGTCAAAAACTCAGAGAGCTCTTATCCTACTGAAATTTGCTTCCATAGAGTACTCAAATAATCTGCAAAAATGTCAAATTTTACTGGCTTTTCCTGCTCACAATGGTCACTGTCAGAGGGATTTGTGCTGTAAACTAGCTGGGGGCTCATCTATTATTTCATGCTTCACTAAAGTATTGCAGCTTTGCCTTTACCTGGTAAGTAGAAGAAGAATTCACATGTAGAAAGTGTGCTTTCCCAATTCAAAGTGACTCATCTGATAGTTTTCTTTCTTAATAGCTGTATTTACAGTGTGCAGCAAAAAGTCTATTATTTTTGGTCATATTTGGGATCCTAGAATATTACTTACTATGTGCAATCCCCAGTCATGTCCAACTCTCTGTGACCCATAACTGTAGCCCACCAGGCTCGTCTGTCCATGGAATTTTCCAGGCAAGAATACTGGAGTGGGTTGCCATTTCCTACATACCTCAGTGAATTTTATTTTGTTTCATTCTCTGTCACACATTTCTTATTAAGACATATAGAAGTAATTACTACTGTCTTCCTTTTAGGTGTTCTGAGCTAAATAAAAGGTGATGAATTTGGTAGACTACTATGATGTCTTTTGTTAACAGTGAGGCATCAAGGCACATGTGGCCTGGAGACAGAGAGTGAGATATCCCTAAAATAGAATGGCAAGGGTACTGGTGTTTTCACCAGGTGAAAGAAACTGCTTTTGGTATGTATTAGATAGGATAAGAATGCCTTTGGAAGATAAAGTACATTATAGATATTAAGACTCCAGCAAGAAGACTGCAACTGGAACAGAAAATCACTATCAGATTTTTCACTTGATTAAATTAAAGTAAGCATGTCTCGTATCTAAAGGTCTTTGTTATTTGTTAAGAAGGAAAATTGAACATAATGAAAGATATCATACTTGCATGTGTTAAGTGTTTGATGCTAGCCTTAATCTCTGTAGTTTCTCTAAGGAAGTAATGCGTTTTATTTTCTACTTTGATAGTAATTGAGATTTAGAGGTTTTTTTGTTTTTTTTTTAAACTTATTGTAATAGTCCTAATTCCTTAAATGAGGAATAAAATAGGATTAAGGAAAGAGTACTCAGGCAAACTCAAGGGAGCTAATGAACATTCTAGGTTTCTCTTGTGAAATAATTCACCTCCAACAAATGCTTCTTTCTCTGTGCATCTCCTATTCACTTTTCAGATTCCAAAATATAATCCCATTGATCCATGTTTGGTCAGTTTTCTCTACATAAATCAATTAGTCATGGCTAAGAGGTAAGAAAATTTGGAAAACTCAGCAATGGCCACAGGACTGGAAAAGGTCAGTTTTCACTCCTATCCCAAAGAAAGGCAATGCCAAAGAATGCTCACACTACCATGCAATTGCACTCATCTCACATGCTAGTAAAGTAATGCTCAAAATTCTCCAAGCCAGGCTTTAGCAATACATGAACCATGAACTTCCAGATGATCAAGCTGGTTTTGGAAAAGGCAGAGGAACCAGAGATCAAATTGCCAACAACCACTGGATTATTGAGACAGCAAGAGAGTTCCAGAAAAACATCTACTTCTGCTTTATTGACTATGCCAAAGCCTTTGACTGTGTGGATCACAATAAAATGTGGAAAATTCTTAAAGAGATGGGAATATCAGACCATATAACCTGTCTCTTGAGAAACCTGTATGCAGGTCAGGAAGCAACAGTTAGAACTGGACATGGACCAACAGACTGGTTCCAAATAGGAAAAGGAGTATGTCAAGGCTGTATATTGTCACTCTGCTTATTTAACTTATATGCAGAGTACATCATGAAAAAGGCTAGGCTGGAAGAAGCACAAGCTGGAATCAAGATTGCCAGGAGAAATATCAGTAACCTCAGATAAGCAGACAACACCACCCTTATAGTAGAAAGTGAATAGGAACTAAAGAGCCTCTTTATGAAAGTGAAAGAGGAGAGTGAAAATGTTGGCTTAAGGTTCAACATTAAGAAAACTAAGATCATGGCATCTGGTCCCATCACTTCATGGGAAATAAATGGGGAAACAGTGGAAACACTGTCAGACTTTATTTTTGGGGGGCTCCAGAATCCCTGTAGACAGTGATTGAAGCCATGAAATCAAAAGACACTTACTCCTTAGAAGGAACTTTATGGCCAACCTGGATAGAATATTGAAAAGCGGAGACATTACTTTGCCAACAAAGGTCCGTCCGTCTAGTCAAGGCTATGGTTTTTCTAGTAGTCATGTATGGATGTGAGAGCTGGACAGTGAAAAAGGCTGGGCGCCAAAGAATTGATGCTTTTGAAGTGTGGTGTTGGAGAAGACTCTTGAGAGTCCCTTGGACTGCAAGGGGATCTAACAAGTCCATCCTAAAGGAGATCAGTCCTGGGTGTTCATTGGAAGGGCTGATGCTGAAGCTGAAACTCCAATACTTTGGCCACCTCATGTGAAGAGTTGACTCATTGGAAAAGACCCTGATGCTGGGAAAGATTGGGGACAGGAGGAGAAGGGGACAACAGAGGATGAGATGGCTGGATGGCATCACCGACTCAATGGACATGGGTTTGGGTGGACTCAGGGAGTTGATGATGGACAGGGAGGCGTGGCGTGCTGCAGTTCATGGGGTCACAAATAGTCGGACACAACTGAGCTACTGAACTGAACTGAACTGAAGAGGTAAGAAGAATAGGAGTGAGAAATGCTCAGATAAGAGTCCTTGTTAGTCTGGGAGCCAAATGAATTTAAATCCAAATTTCTAGCTTACTCACTACACTAAAGAAAAGAAAAAGATATGGTTTGAGACTCTAGGTGCATTTAACTAAGCAAGTTAAAGTTCTTCCTGAAACAGAGCATCACTTTGTTTATGAAGAGGAAAGTGGTAAATGCAAATAATACATTACTTCTGTATTAAAATTTGTAAAATTTTAGGTAGCATAGCAGAGTCTTTAGGAATTTGAACTCCAAGCCTAGATAACCCTTTTGAATTCTGCCCTCGTTCCATACCAATTAACCTTTTGTGCCACAACTTCCTCATCTAAAAATGAAAATAATAATAGTTCTACTTAGTAGGGTTGTTTT
Source organism: Antilocapra americana (assembly GCA_007570785.1). Lineage (NCBI taxonomy): Eukaryota > Metazoa > Chordata > Mammalia > Artiodactyla > Antilocapridae > Antilocapra > Antilocapra americana. The sequence continues at coordinate 48,023,455 of ML660197.1, read as the reverse complement.
GAGGGAGAAATGAATTAACGGAGTGTATTTACATATTATAGACATATAGTAATGCATTCTATAAGCTTTGTTAAATAAATACATGAAGAACACTTATAAGAAAAGTGAAAAATTCAGTTGAACAATTTGAAGACAATATGTTTAGTCCTAAAATCAGCAGGACAATGTGTGTTAAGTGGAGACATTCTTTCAGAGTGATATAATGCCAAATACAAGTGGAGAAGTTCAAAAGAAGTTAGGAAAAATGGCTAAATCACTAGGTAGATTCTACTAAGAAAGCAATATTGGATGTTTAATGACATGCAAAAACTTTAACTGAGAAAAGATATAGGAGGTCTAAAATAAATGATTGGTGTTTTACTAAGCATAATACATAATTTAGCCCCTTCCTCTATTTCCCTTCAAGAATTTTTTACTTGCAAAGGCCAAACTTTTTCCCACTCTCTGACATATGGTAACAGCTCACTCTGATCTTTCATAGGTGGGAAAATAAGTCTATTTCTAGAGTGAAGCATTTAAAAAAGCCTATTGGTGCCACACAATGAAATCATGATTACCAACATTTAGTCTCCATGTATTTGAAAACCTTGTCTATATTCCTACTGGTTCTGAAATCAAGCTGAGGAGGAAGGTACTCTTTAGTCCCAACATATGAAAACAAAAAAAAAGATTATGCCACCCCTTTTTACTACAAAGCTACATATTAAAAGGGAGCAGCAAGCAGCAGCTGCGCAGCGCTGGAGTGGCTGGTGAGAAGCCCTGAGGAGATCCCTTACATCCAAGGTCAGGAGCAGCGACTGTACTTTGCTGGACTGGCTCTGAGGAGATAACCCACATCCAAGTTCAGAGAAACCCCAGTAAGACGGTACGCCCTAGGGCAGCTTTTAGGAGGTACCCCACATCCAAGGGCAAAGGAGAAGCCCTGAAAAGATGGTAGGAGGGGCAAATTCTCTTATAGAATCAAACCCCATTCTTGCCAGAGAATCTCAGAGGGCTCAAACAAACCTTGTTCGCACCAGGACCCAGGGACCCCAAGGAGACTGAGACAGAACTGTGTCTCAGTTGAGTGTCTCCTGTGGAGGTACGGGTCAGCAGTGGACTGCCACAGGGACTGGGGATCTGGGTGTAGTAGACTTGGGTATGGCATAAGCCCACTTGGAGGAGGTCATCATTAATCCCACAATGGAGCTCCCAGAACTTACACAGGACTGGGAAATAGACTCTTGGAGGGCAAAAACAGAACCTTATGCACCAGGACCCAGGAGAAAGGATCAGTGACCCCACCAGAGACTGACCCAGACTTGCCTATGAGCGTCCAGGAGTCTCCAACAAAGGTGTGTGTGGGTAGTGGCCTGCTGCAGGGTTGAGGGCACTGAGTGTAGCAGTATGTGCATAGAATCCTTTGAAGGAGGTCACCCTTATCTTCATTACCTCCACCAGAGTCTGGCCCCAGGTAAATAGCAGGGAGGGAACACAGCTCCACCCATCAATAGAAAATTGGATTAAAGATTTACTGAGCATGGCCCCACCCATCAGAACAAGATCCAGTTTCCCCCTCAGTCAGTCTCTCCCATCAGGAAGCTTCCATAAGCCTCTTATCCTATTCCTTCAGATGGCAGACAGAATGAAAACCACAATCACAGAAAACTAACCAATTTAATCACATAAACCATAGTCTTGTCTAACTCAGTGAAACTATGAGCCATGCCCTGTATGGCTACCCAGGAAGGATGGGTCAGGGTGGAGAGTTCCGACAAAATGTGGTTCACTGAGGAAGGGAATGGCAAACCACTTCAGTATTCTCGCCTTAAGAACCCCATGAACAGTATGAAAAGACAAAAAGATAGGACACTGAAAGATGAGCTCTCCAGATCAGTAGGTGCCCAATATACTACTGGGTATCAGTGGAGAAATAATTCCAGAAAGAATGAATAGACAGTGCCAAAGAAAAACAGCACATAATTGTGGGTGAGACTGGTGATGGAAGTAAGCTCCGATTGTTGTAAAGAGCAACATTGCATAGGAACCTGGAATGTTAGGTCCATGAATCAAGGCAAATTGGAAGTGGTCAAACAGGAGATGGCAAAAGTGAACGTCAACATTTTAGAAATCAGTGAACTAAAATGGACTGACATGGGTGATTTTAACTCAGATGAACATTATATCTACTATTGTGGGCAAGAATCCCTTAGAAGAAATGGAGTAGCCATCATAGTCAACAAAAAAGGCCAAAATGCAGTACTTGGAAGCAATCTCAAAAATGACAGAATGATCTCTATTCATTTCCAAGGCAAATCATTCAGTATCACAGTAAGCCAAGCCTATCGCCTGACCAGTAATGCTGAAGAAGCTGAAGTTGAAAGGTTCTATAAAGGCCTAAAAGACCTTCTAGAACTAACACCCGAAAAGGTGTCCTTTTCATTATAGAGGACTGGAATGCAAAAGTGGTAAGTCAAGAAACACCTGGAATAACAGGCAAATTTGACCTTAGAGTATAGAATGAAGCAGGGCAAAGGCTAACAGAGTTCTACAAAGAAAACGCACTGGTCATAGCAAGCACCCTCTTCCCACAACACAAAAGAAGACGTTGCACATGGACATCACCAGATGGTCAACACTGAAAGAAAATACATTAGATTCTTTGCAGCCAATAATGGAGAAGCTCTATACAGTCAGCAAAAATGAGACTGGGAGCTGACTGTGGCTCAGATCATGAACTCCTTATTGCCAAATTCAGACTGAAATTAAGAAAGTAGGGAAAGCCACTAGACCATTCAGGTAAGACCTAAATCAAATCCCTTACGATTATACAGTGGAAGTGAGAAATAAATTTAAGGGACTAGATCTTATAGTGCCTAAAGAACTATGGATTGAAGTAGTTCCACTGTATAGGAGACAGGGATCAAGGCTATCCCCAAGGTGGGGGAAAATGGCTGTCTGAGGAGGCCTTACAAATAGCTGTGAAAAGAAGAGAAGCAAAAAGCAAAGGAGGAACGGAAAGATATTCCAGTTTGAATGCAGAGTTCCAAGAACAGCAAGGAGAGATAAGAAAGACTTCCTCAGTGATCAGTGCAAAGAAATAGAGGAAAACAACAGAATGGGAAAGACTAGAGATCTCTTCAATAAAATTAGAGCTATCAAGGGAACGTTTCATGCAAAGATGGGCTCGATAAAAGACAGAAATGGTATGGACATAACAAAAGCAGAAGATATTAAGAAGTGGCAAGAATACACAGAATAATTTTAGGAAAAACATCATCACAATCCAGATAATCACAATGGTGTGATCACTCACCCGGAGCCAGACATCCTGGAATGTGAAGTCAAGCGGGCCTTAGAAAGCATCACTATGAAAAAAGCTAGTGGAGGTGATGGAATTCCAGTTGAACTATTTCAAATCCTAAAATATGATGCTGTGAAAGTGCTGCACTCAATATGCCAGCAAGTTTGGGAATCTCAGCAGTTGCCACAGGACTGGTAAACATCAGTTTTCATACCAGTCCCAAAGAAAGGCAACGCCAAAGAATCCTGAAACTACTGCACAATTGCACTCATCTCACATGCTACTAAAGTAATGCTCAAAATTCTCCAAGGCAAGCTTCAACAGTACGTGAATCATGAAAATCCAGATGTTTAAACTCGTTTTAGAAAAAGCAGAGGAACCGGAGATCGAATTGCCAACATCTGCTGGATCATCGAAAAAGCAAAAGAGTTCCAGAAAAATATCTGCTTCTGCTTTATTGGCTATGCCAAAGCCTTTGACTGTGTGGATCACAATAAACTGTGGAAAATTCTTAAAGAGATGGGAATACCAGAAGACCTGACCTGCCTCTTGAGAAACCTGTATGCAGGTCAGGAAGCAAGAGTTAGAACTGGACAAGGAGCAACAGACTAGTTCCCAATATGAGAAGGATTACGTTAAGGCTATATATTCTCACCCTGCTTATTTAACTTTTAAGGAGAGTAAATCATGAGAAACGGTGGGTTGGAAGAAGCACAAGCTGGAATCAAGATTGGTGGGAGAAATATCAATAATCTCAGGTATGCAGATGTCACCACCCTTATGGTAGAAAGTGAAGAAGAACTAAAGACCTTTTGATGAAAGTGAAAGAGGAGAGTGAAAAAGTTGGCTAAAGCTCAACATTCAGAATATTAAGATCATGATATCCAGTCCCATCACTTCATGGCAAATAGATGGGGAAACTTTCGAAACAGCGGCAGAGTTTATTTTGGGGAGCTCCAAAATGACTGCGTAAGGTGACTGCAGCCATGAAATTAAAAGATGCTTACTCCTTCAATAGAAAGTTATGACCAACCTAGACCACTTATTAAGAAGCAGAGATACTACTTTACCAACAAATGCCCATCTAGTCAAGGCTATGGTTTTTCCAGTAGTCATGTATGGGTGTGAAAGTTGGACTATAAAGAAAGTTGAGTGCCGAAGAATTGAAGCTTTTGAACTGCGGTGTTCGAGAAGTCTCTTGAGAGTCCCTTGGACTGCAAGGAGATCCAATTAGTCCATTCTAAAGGAAATCAATTCTGAATGTTCATTAGGAGGACTTATGTTGAAGCTGAAACTCCAATACTTTGGCCACCTGATAAGAGCTGACTCATTTGAAAAGACTCTGATGGTAGGGAAATTTGAAGGCGGAAGGAGAAGGGGATGGCAGAGAATGAGATGGTTGGATGGCATCACCAATTCAGTGGACATGAGTTTTAGTAAACTCTGGGAATTGGTGATGTACAAGGAGACCTCGTGTTCTACAGTCCATGGGATTGCAAAGAGTCAGACACAACTGAGCAACCGAATTGCACTGATCTATCTGAATTGAGATGTTAAAACAGAATCACTCTGCCTATATTCAGGAATTCACATGTTCACTACCTGAGACTTTTGCTCTTGATCAAGTGATACAAAAATAGAGACAATAGAGGGTAATGACATGGCAGTGGTGGTGACCTTCTAGTGTGTTGGTCTGTCTCATGGCTCTGAAGGTGTCCAGTAGTTGCACTGATGTAAAATTTTGAGATGGTTTGCTACCTAGTCCATCTGTGTTTCTGCCTTTTTCTGGGTTTATCTTTTCAGCTTTGCCATGTTCTAATTCTTTGTCTACAGTCCCTTCTTGTTGAGCTTTAAACAATTCCATGCAAACACAGCAGGGTGAAAAGACAAGTGATTCATGAAGAAAATATAATCTTAAAAACATAAAAATATAGTATATGTTAGTACAATAGAGAATATTCACGTGTTGGTAGTTATTTGTGAAATTTCAATTAAAGCAGTTAATCACAAAGAACAAAAGAAATTTAACAATTAGTGGAAAATTTGACCTAATTATTTCCATACTGAAATTAATCTCATGAAAGCAATAAAACGAAATAAGTAAATTTAATAAATTCACTCTTAAATGAAATTTATTGTATATGTTTTAATGAATTTAGTCATAGAAATTACTTGCTGAAAATTGTTACATTTGCAACTAGAACCTTTTTATTTATAGCAATTTAACTAGGATAAAACATACATAGAAATACATCAGGAAAGTATCATTTCTCATTGTTTGACTGAATACATGGCACTTTGAACATTGAAAAGACTATGATCTAGTGTCAAGGACTGTATGACTTTGCTTAATGTCATCTTCAATATGTATGAATAAATACCTTATAGTATATCTGTAACTTATTTTGTTCACTTACGATCCACATTTATACCTTATTATGTTTCTATCACCCTCAAATAATGTAACAAAATATTGGAAACATTTCCAAACTCATAATAAATTTTTCAAAAGAAATTCTTGTTTAATTCATAACTATGAAATATAAGGTGAATTCTCAAAGACAGTGGCAAACTTAATGCAGGAACATGTAAAGAATACTCCAAGTTTGACTTTGAAAATTTTTAGGTAAGTTAAAATCTAAAATAATTCACAAACAATACCTTAACTTTATTGTACCACTTATCATGTAGTACATGCTGTATTTATCAAAGCATATTTAATTATAAACTGAAGCTTAGCTTTATTTCATTACTTTTCTACAAAGCAAATAATACTGAATTCAAACACTCACACCTATACATAGAATTTTTTAAAACATTAAGTAATAAATTGAAATTTGATGATACAGATAAAACAAATCATTTTTCTATATATGAAACATTCATACATGAAAAGTGTCAAACATTTAATCAGAGAAAAAAGCAAATGGAAGAAGCAGAACCCCCTTTCCAGAAAGGAAAACTGAGGATGAAAGCAAGCAACTTTAAGCAGTTTATGACTATATTAGCTTTAGTTTAGGAGAACAAATAAGCTCCTCTTAGTAATTTACCCATTTGGATATGTGAAAGGCAGACAATACTCTAGATATGCTGTCCTCCTGATTATCCTTCCTAGGGAATCAATCTGGTCAGGCTTTATGCATGCATTGTGGTAGGCTATCCTGTACACAAAGGCACCTAGCAAAGGGATTGAAATTGAGCCCATGTTTCAGTCACCAAGTCATAGACCTTGGCACAGGGCTGTGTCAGTCTGGAGAGATTGTCTTTCTAGAATCACAGTCACCACTGGAGCCATGCTGATACATATTATCACAGTCTATCTGACCAGCAGCTTTCATACTGACCACTGGATCATTATAAAGGAAAGAATGGATGTCTGTCTAATGCACTAATTTCTGTTAGATTAATTCATCAGTCAAGGGTGCACATGTATGCAAATGAGTAACATACACGTGGAAGTTATACTATGCATAAACAAGGAGAGAACATTGGTACACTGATGGGTTCAAGTACACCAAATATCTGTCTCTTATGTTAGAAATTACTCTCATGATGTATTGATAGAATGGAGTTAAGTTTCACAAGGACTCTTTTACCTCATCCTTACATCTCCAAAAGGCATACACCATAAGGTATGTCACGTGGGGTAACATAAAACAAGACAGTACACTTGCTGGCACAATTTGTGCCATGGGAATCAAACCTGACTCAGGCACATTGAAACAATAACTTCCAAGCCCCCTTACTCCAGTTGTGAGTGTATACATACATATATAATATGATTATACTTTTCTTAAGAAAGAGCAATGTGTGCATATGTGAGTATAACCATCTCTATGTAAACTTTTATACTATACCTATATCTATAGAGATAGATATCTGTAATTTTTATATTAACATAGAGAAACAGATGGAAAGATACATCCCATTGGCTGCTTTATTAGAAAAGGAGAAGGCATGATGAATAATATTATATAACTCGAAATTGCTTGACTTATTACTAACAGGTTTTTCTGTGTTAAAAAACAACAAAAACAATATCTTGAATTGGGAGACTAGAATTTTTTTAACTGAGTGCTACTTAGATAAATTTAAAGAAGCTTTTTTTTTTTTTTTTTGCAGTGGAGAGAAAGCAGCTCTATATTAATCTTTTCATAGTATAGAAACCTTTGAAGATTCAGTCAACATTTTGACCACTAACATGCCGAAACTTACCTGATGCATAGACACTTGGTGTTGTTTTCTAGCAGGAGGCCATTACATCTATTTCTTGTACTGGTCATTATTTGTATATCTATAGATTTACATCTATTACTCTGTATATGTTTGTGTCTATATATCACCATAATATTATTGTTGATGGTGGCTCAGACAGTAGAGTCGGCCCGCAATGCAGGAGACCCAAGTTTGATCCCTGGTTCAGGAAGATCCTCCAGGGAACAGAATGGCAACCCACTCCAGTATTCTTGCCTGGAGAATTCCATGGACAGAGTAGCCCGGCAGGCTACTGTCCATGAGGTCACAAAGTCAGACACGACTGAGTGACTAACGCTTTCACAGATTTACATCCATTACTCTGTATATGTTTATGTTTATATATCACCAAAATGTTATTGTTGATGATTCTTAATATGTCTAAAGATAGAAGATAGCCAGAAGGTAAAGTGTAATTGTCTCTCTAATACTCACTATAGTGATAAAAAGGGTATTATTTAAGTAAGGCTATATCACCATCAACTCCCACTATGGCACTGACCTTACGAATGTCTGCTAAAAAGTATTTACGTCTCTCATTTGAGTCTACCAGCATTTGGGGTCTGCTGTTATTTTTTCCTAGTGGTGTGTAGCCTATCATATCTTACTTGGATGTTAGATGCTTTTCAATGCATATATTCATTTCTAACTATATAAACTTAAAGTTTGAAGGAGGAAACTGGCAACTCTTTTCTTCTAATTTTGCCTATATAAGAACGAAGATCTAAGAAGTTTAACAGAATTGAAACTCTCTTCCATGTTCTCCTTGGGGCAATTTCAGTTCACACATATAATTATGGAAGGTAGGCAATAGAAGCTAGCTATTAAGGATTGAGGCTCTGTTTTGTGATTTCTCAAGTTGAAATTATATGATCTTTAACAGTGGGCAAGCTTGAAAAAAATCGCCCATATATTCCTGGTGAAATTAATCAATACCTAATTATTTGGAAGCTATAAATGCTATCTTTGGCTGACATGCTCACAAAATGTGTTTTCTTCTGCCAATAAAAGCCCAACAAATCAGAAATCTAGCATAAGGGAGGTTATTACAGAGGACAAAAGACTCACCCTCATTTTTTCACTTAGCTGTTTCATCAATTTAATGGTATTTATGCTACTTAAATAAGAAAAAAAAAAGCTTGGGCCTTACAAATGTAATTGGAAAACAGTAACGAACTGATAATACCTGAAACCACAGAAAGTGTAATACTCTAAAGTATCTGTAGAATTCAGGACACTAGCAAAGCAACTCCTGAGATGCAGAAAATGAGTATCACAATGTTGACCTTAAAAATATATTTAAAATGTCATGCATTGATCTGCTTTGTTTATTTAAGTGTTAATTTTTGAATCTGAAATCAGATTTTATTGATCATAGTGGATGCTGAAAGGCTTCTCTCAGATCAAAGGTATATTCCCTCAGTTGCTGGGAAGTTTGGCTATAGATGGCTTACTGCTAAATCCCTCAAACTGAGTGAACCATCTTAATGTCAAATCATCTTCCCAAAAGAAGCCCCTTCAATGACTGTTATAATGCTGTTTTTTTTTAATGGTGAAATACATGACTGAATTCCACCATTTCTTTCAGCCATGACTTAAATCACACACTTTTATTCTTTACTGTAAACTCAGAGACTCTGTCATAGATTTTCTTCATAATAGGAAAAACAATTTGTTAGTAATTTGCCTGTCCTCAATTATTTGCTTTTAAGATCACTCACTCTTTAGATATCCTTATTAGGACTTAATCTTTGGAGACCCTGTTGAATTTAACTGCATTTGAGAAGAATTACCAGGAAAATCATCTATCTATCTATCAACCTACATACCTACCTGTCATCATGTTTACATATCTGGGCACTGAATAATATTGGATTGCTTTCCCACTAAGCCAATTAGTCAATACAGTAATATAATATCATGAGTTTTTTCTTTTATATCTATCATAGTATTTTCTAGACTTCAAATGTTTATGCTGAACAAAAAACCAAAATCTTATTTATACCACTAGAAATTATATATAAAAGCTTACATCTGCAAATGACATGAATATATAAGTTTACATGTCTCAAGATGAAACTAGTTTATTAAACTTCTGAAATATAAAGACCACCAACCTATGATTCACCAGAAAATAGTATAATTCTAACTTTATCTTTAAAACTTTTCTTCATAACATAGTAATATACAAACTGAAAAAATGTGAAAGCATAATTATATAGTACCACAAACATCTATAAAGAAAACACTTGTGTAATCTATAATGTGAGCCAAAAAATAGAACAATGTCAGAAACTCAGAAGCACACATTGGTGTCCTTTCCTGTTATTGCACCCCTCTCTTTATCCTAGAAGTAACCACTATCTTAGTTTTATAATTTTACCTCTACTCTTTTTCTTTTCTAATGGGAAAAAAAGAGTAAACCCCCTCATTTTTCTATATACTGAAGGAAAAGGAAGTGATATATATTAGTGTTTTGGCACCAAATTGCTCGAACATGGAGATATGCTTTTTTCTAGATGAATATTTTTCTAATTTAGGAACTATTATGCATGCTGTTGCTGTCTCCTTAAGTCCTTTCATTAAATTTGATTGTGTAAGACTCCTGCTTTATTGTGAAAATTATGATCAACCCTTGCTAATTTATAAATTGCTGTTACTAGTTTGGTGTAATTTTGAAAATAATAAAACTCTTAGAAACTAAAATAGCCTTTCAAAATCATCTGTTAGCATCTTTTACTTCCTATAAGATGCAATAATAATATTTTATGAAAGTAATTGTGATATTCTGGTCTTGATTAACTGCCACAGAACCGGTAAATACATGAGAAATAGCTTCAATAGTGTTAAAAGATTGCAATTTGTAATGGTTTACATTTAATGATACTTTGTGTTGTAAAGGAAATATATAGAGAGCAATAGAGTTTTTACCACATTTTGTGAATTCAGTGAATTCATGGTCACCTAAGGGGACACTTCAGGCACATGTGAAAGACAAACAGAAATACTTTTGCTAGAGTTGAAACCAGTCATGAAGGCTATAGGAACTGGTGTTGTGGGAGAATATGGAAACTCTCCTTTCACTTTAAAAAAATGTTTCTTTATAGCACTTTTATATATTTTAAACTGCAGAGTCAAAATAGAGTCAGCTGTTTTTCTTGTGGTAATTTTGTATCATTGGTTGTCCTTTCTTCCTTCCTTTCTTCCTTCCCACTCCTCCTGTACTCCCTCCCTCTGTCTCTGTTGGCAAACATTTGGGTTGTTTCCACCTTTCCCAGAGTTTCAGCAAAACTTCCTTTTCTAGGCCTCTATGGTCTATTGTATGTCTCTACTTGGAATCTCTTGTCCAGAAGGGTTTATAGCCCCCATATAGCATGTACAAGCATTCCCCATCAGTTTTCCTACCTGCATTTAAGTTTTGTGAGTTAGAGATGAGTGAGTCCATCCTCCAGGTATCTTCCAGACAAGTTAGAACAGATGTACACAATAATGTACAAATAAACTCTGCTTTGCTCCCTCCTTTTGGAGGGAGAATATGGGACCTTGAGCTGCCACCATTTGGGATCAAGACCAAGACTGCCACTGAGGTTGGTCAGGGGTTGTGGGCAGATGAATAAAATTTCTTAAAACTTTTCTACCATTCTGAAGATGGCATTTTTTTTTTCTTTTTTAAACTTTTTGTTTTGCATTGCGGTATAGCCAATTAACAAACAGTGTTGTGATAATTTCAGGTGAACAGGGGAGGGACTCAGTCATACACATCCATATATCCATTCTCCCCCAAACTCTTCTCACATCCAGAAGTCTTATAACAATGAACAGAGTTCCATGTGCTATATAGAATAGGACCTTGTTTGCTATTCATTTTAAATGTAGCAGTGTGGACATGCCCATCCCCAACTCCATAACTATCCCTTTACCCCTGTCTCTACCTCAGCAATCATAAGCTCCTTCTCTAAGTCTGTGAGTCTGTTTCGTAACTAAGCTGATTTGTATAATTTCTTTTTAGATTCCACATATAACAGATGCCATTGGATAGTTCTTCTCTGTCTGACTTACTTCACTTAGTATAATACTGTCTAGGTCCATCCATGTCATTGAAAATGGCATTAGTTTGTTATTTTTAATGACATTCCACTGTGTGTATATATGCACCACATCTTCTTTACCTATTCCTCTGTTTATGTACATTTAGGTTGCTTCCATGTCTTGGTTATTGTAAAAAGAGCTGGAATGAAAATTGGGGTGCATGTATCCTTTTGGATCTTGTTTTTCTCTGGATATATGCCCAGGAGTGGGATTGCAGTATCATATGGTATCTCTATCTTTAGTTTTTTAAAGAACCTCCATAGTGTTCTCCATAGTGGCTGTACTGATTTACATTCCCACCAACAGTGTAGGAGGGTTTGCTTCCCTCCACACCTTCTACAGCATTTATTGTTTGTGATTTTATATATATATAAATATATTATATATTATAAGATATTTTATATATATATATATATAATAGCCATTCTGGCTGGTGTGAGGTGATTTATTGTAGTTTTGATTTGCATTTCTCTAATAATTAGTGATGTTGAAAATCTTTTCATGATCCTATTGGCCATCTGAATGTCTTCTTTGGAGAAGGAATGGCTTTTTCTTAATTGAATTATTCTCTTACTTTCTATAAACTTTTGATTGTTTGTTAGAACTCCAACAAAGTTGGTTCAAGTAGGCTCTGTTTTGGTTGATGTTTCTTCCTGTGGGCAAACAAGAGCTTGGAGCTTCCTAGACTGCCATCTTACTCTAGGCTTCATATTTTTTTCATCACTCTAAGTTACCTCAAGTTCTCCATTCTATAAACTCCAAAGCTTCACATAAAAATTAGGCCATTTCTTCTCAAACATAACATATTCTCTTTTTCGTTGATTTTTCCCCCCAATTCCTTCAATTAGAAGTGATCTTATACCTTCCAAAATATTTTTCAAGCTTGAGTGATGCATTTTTAAAGACAAATAAATCCTCAATGATTTTCAGTTTTTGACCTTTATAAATTACTTTGTTCTCATTTTAGATATATTCAATATGTATAAACTAAAATATATGCCTTTGGTAGAACACTCATACAATTGCTGTATTTGATACATAAATAAAATAGAACAAAACAATAAAAATCACTATTGCCATTACAGCTATATTAAAAAGGATAGGACTGTTTTGCTCAAAATTCTGGGACTATTAAAAGAAGTAATTTGTGTATTCATTGATTTATATATTCAACTTAATTTCTATCAAAAGCCCAACTTATTTTTTTTGCAGAAATTAACAAGCACATCCTAAAATTTATGTGGAAATGAAAAGGACCAGAATATTTAAAATAGGCTTAACAAAACAAGTTTGGAGCATTGAATATCTCCAATTTCAAAACTTACTACACAGCTAAGCTTATAAAAATAGTGTAGTGTGGCATAAGAATAGACATATTGATCAGTGGAGTAGATTTTAAATTCTAAAAACACACTCATATATCTATGTGAAATATAGTTTTATAAGATTTTATAAGATTGCTGAGACAATTTGATGAAACAAATTTTTCAACAAATCGTGTTAGGACACCGAATATCCATGTGAAAAAGAATGAAACTGGAACTCTTCTTTATGCCTTCTATAAACTTTCTTTCAAAATGGAGTATACACCCAAATTTAAGAGCAAACTGGGCATAGGAGGAGGAATAGGACAGGAAGACCACTTTCTCCCCCACAAATTTGTCAAAAGATCATTTGAATGCTGAGCAACTTCCACAAAACAGCTTCTGAACCCTGGGGGAGGACAACAGGCATCCAGAAAGGCAGCTCATTCTCTTCGAAGGAAGATAGGATAAAATATAAAAGACAAAAAGAGTGGTATACGAGTTAGGGATGGAGACCCATCCTGGGGAGGAAGCCATGAAGGAGAAGTTTCCACACAATAGGAAACCTTCTCACAGGCGGGACTGTGTGGAAGTTTGGAAAATCAGAGGGCAACATAGGTGGGAGAAGAAAAAAAAAAAAAAAGACAGAATATATGCCTAAGTGCAACTACCAGTGGAGAAATAGCCCAGGCGTGTCTGCCACCAATGAGTAGGGGGTGGATGGACAAGGAGGCATGGGCTGCTTAATCAGTGCTTAGGGTGAGGACCTGGCCCGAATACCCTGAGGACAATCTGAGGGAACTAGCAATCCAAACTGTGGGATCTCCAGAGAGAGAGGGAAAAAAAGAGAACTTTCCTGTGAAAGGCTCTAACTCACAACCTGGCCCACTCACAGAACAAAAGATTGAGTGAATACCAAAGGAGAGTCAGCCAGCTGCAAACAGGCCCCTCTCACCTGGAGGCAGAGAGGCAGGCTGACAGCCAGGGGCAGAAGGCATGGGCCTGCTCCAGTCTCAGCCCCAGAAACTGGCATCCTCCACCAAATGGGAGCAGGCTCCCAGTTGCTAAACACATCTTCCTGGGATCCTGGACCGTTGACAACTGCCAGTAGGGTTGGAGCCCCAGAGGAAACATACAGCACACCTGAGATGGTGCTCTTGAGGTGCACCTGGGAAATCAAGCAGTTGCGACCAGGGAGGTGATTAAGACTCACGACCTACCTGGGACAGTGTGCTCACCAAGCACCTGGTCACCTGAGCTGCTCAGACCTGGGAAGGGCACAAAGCACATGCCCAACAGAGTCTGTGCCCTTGCGGAGTACCTGAGAAACTGAGCGGCTTAGACTTGGGAAGTGCACAAAATGCAGGGCCTGCTTCGGACAGTGCCTTTGCAGAGCACCTTGGAGCCTGAGCAGTGTAGACCAAGAAGCACATTGGTCTACATTGGTCTCAAGCTGCATTGAGCTGTGGCAAAGCCAGTGTATCGACTGCAAGCACTCCCCACACAGCCAGCGATATTTTTTTGCATTGTCCTTCCTTCCTCACAACTGAACAAGTGAACCTGAATAAGTGACCACATTCGCCTCCTTGTGTCAGGGCAGAAATTAAACACTAAATAGACTTGCAAACAGGAAGCCAAAATAAACAAAGAAGAGGGAACGACTCTGAAAGTGACAGGTGCAAAAGATTAAAACCCTGTACTTAACATTGACTAAGCATTGGAGTGGGCCTTTAGCCCTTGAAAACAAGTACAAGCTGGAACAATGAACTATCTGAAACTGAACTGACCCCACACTGCCCATAACAACTCCAGAGAAATTCCTAGATATATTTTTACTATTATCACTTTTAATTTCTTAAAGTTCTTTATTACTCCTTTAATTGTCATTTTAACCTACTACTACTATGTAAAACAAGACCTGATTTTTAAAGCAAATTTCGTGTATATATATATATATATTTTGATTGATTTTGTTTTGTATTGTTTATATATATATATATATATATATATATATATATATATATATATTTGAGAGTCTAAACCTTATACTAGATTTTTAATCTTTGCTTTTGGTATTTGTTATAAATTTTGTACCTTTAGGAATCTAATCTTCATTATCCATTTTCATGTAGGGATGTTTACTGGCTTGATTGCTCTCTGCCCATTTGACACTCCCTTTTCTCCCCCAGGTGATTTCTATCTCTTTCCTCCCCTTCTCTTCTCTACTTAACTCTGTGAATCTCTCTTAAGGTTCCAGGCTGTGGAGAACACTTGGGGAACTGATTGCTGGATAGGATGTTCTCTTCCCTTTTGACTACCCTTATTCTCCTCCTGGATTCCCTCATCCCTCTTCCCTTCTCTATAACCCTGTGAATCTCTCTGGGTGTTCCAGACTGTGGAGAGCACTTAGGGAACCGATGACTGGCTATATTTCTCTCTCCCCTCTTGACTCCCCCTCTTCTCCTCCTGGTCACCTCATTCTCCCTCCTTCCTCTTCTCTTCTTCATGTAACTTTCTGAACCTCACTGGGTATCCCTCATTGTGGAGAATCATTTCACCATTAACCTAGAAGTTTTATAATCTGTGCTGTACAGATGGAGAAGTCTTGAGGCTACTACAAGAATAAGACTAAGAGCCAGAGGCAGGATGCTTACCTCCAAAACTTGAGAACATCAGAGAACTCCTGATTCCAAGGAACATTAATAGACAAGAGCTCACCCAAAAGCCTCCATACCTACACTGAAACCAAACTCTGCCCAAGAGCCAACAAGTTCCAGAGCAAGAAAAATCATGCTAATTCTCCAGCAGAGCAGGCACAGCCCTGAGCACTAAAAGACAAGCTGCCCAAAACCATGCCAAACCCATAGACACCCCAAAACTCACTATTGGAAACTTCATCTCACTCCAGAGAGGAGATCCAGCTCCATCCACCAGAACACAGACACAAGCTCCCCGAACCAGAAAACCTTGACAAACCACTAGTCCAACCTCACCCAAAGGGAGCAGGCTACACAATAAAGAGGAACCAGGAAATCCCAGCATACAAAAAGAGCACCCCAATCACAGCAATTTAAACAAAATGAAAAGGCAGAGAAATATTCAGCAGGTAAAGGAACATGATAAATGCCCATAAAACTAAACAAAAGAGGATTTTTGTTTAAGAAAATCTCCTGAATTATTATTCTGGAGTTTTCCAGAATAATAATACTACAGATGATCGAAATTCTTGAAACTAAAATGGAGTTAAGATAAATAGAAACAAGGATTGAGAATATGCAAGAAATGTTTAACAAGGACCTAGAAGAAACAAAGAAGAGTCAATCAATAATGAACAGTGCAATAACTGAGATCAAAAGTACTCTGGAGGGAACCAACAGTAGAATAACCGAGGCAGAAGACAGGATGAGTCAGGTGGAAGGTAGAATGATGGAAATAAATGAAGCAGAGAGGAAAAAAGAAAAAAATAGAAATGAAGACAACTTAAGAGACTTCAGGGATAATGTTAAATGCTCCAACATTCGAATCATAGATGTCCAAGAAGAAGACAAAAACAAAGGGCATCAGACAATACTTGAGCAGGCAATAGCCGAAAAGTTTTCTAAAATGGGGAAAGAAATAGCTACCCAAGTCCAAGAAACCCAGAGAGTCCCAAACAGAACAAACCCAAGACAAAACACTCTAAGACACATATTAATCAAACTAGTGAAGATCAAACACAAAGAACAAATATTAAAAGCAGCAA
Source organism: Antilocapra americana (assembly GCA_007570785.1). Lineage (NCBI taxonomy): Eukaryota > Metazoa > Chordata > Mammalia > Artiodactyla > Antilocapridae > Antilocapra > Antilocapra americana. Next base: position 48,006,783 of record ML660197.1, on the reverse strand, counting down.
GGGAAAGGCAACGAATAACACACAAGGGGATTCCCAGAAAGATAACAGCTGATCTTTCATGAGAAACTCTTCAGACCAAAAGGGAATGGCAGGACATACTTAAAGTGATGAAAGAGAAAAACTGACAATGCAGATTACTGTACCCAACCAGGATCCCATTCAAATATGAAGGAGAAATCAAAAGCTTTACGGACAAGGAGAAGCTGAGAGAATTCAGCACCACCAAACCAACTCTTCAACAAAAGCTAAAGGATCTTCTCTGACAGGAAACACAGAAAAGGTTTATAAACTTTCTGATCACAATGTGGTAAGATTAGTTGTCAACTACTGGAAGAGATCTATTAAAAATACAAGCATATGGAGGCTAAATAAAACAGTTCAGAATAGCCAACAAATCATGGAGGAAATCAAAAAGGAAATAAAATATTCATAGAGACAAATGATAATGAAAACACCACAACCCAAAACCTATGGGATTCATTTAAAAGCAATGCTAAGAGGAAGGTTCATAGCAATACAAAGTTACCTCAAGAAACAAGAGAAACATCAAATAAATAACATAACTTTACACCTAAACAACTATAAAAAGAAGAAATGAAAAGCCTCAGGGTTAGTAGAAGAAAAGAAATCACAGAAATTGTTACAGATATAAATAAAAAAGAAAAAGGAGACTATAGCAAAAATTAACAAAACCAAAACCTGGTTCTTTGAGAAAATAAATAAAATAAACCATTGGCCAGTGTCATCAAGAAAAAAAGGGAGAAGAAACAAATCAACAAAATAAGAAATGAAAATGAGGAAATCACAACAGATAGCACAAATACTAAGGCTCATAAGAGACCACTATCAGCAACTATATGCCAAATAAATCGACAACTTGGAAGAAATGGACGCACTCTTAGAAAAATATAACCTTCGAAAACTGAAACAGGAAGAAATAGAAAATCTTAGCTGATCCATCACAGCACAGAAATTGAAACTCTAATCAAACATCTTTCAACATACAAAAGCCCAGGACCAAATGGCTTCACAGGTGAATTCTACAAAAAATTTAGAGAAGAGCTAACATCTATCCTACTCAAACACTTCCCGAAAATGGCAGAGGAAAGTTAACTCCCAAACTCATTCTATGAGGCCACCATCACCCTAATACCAAACCAGACATAGATGCCAAAAATAGGAGAAAATTACCTGCCAATATCACTGAAGAATATAGATGCAAAAGTCCTCAACAAAATTCAAGGAAATATAATCCAATAACATAGTAAAAAGATCATCCACCATGACCAAGTGGGCTTTATCCCAGGGGTGCAAGAATTCTTCAGTATTTGCAAATTAATCAATGTGACACACCACATAACAAATTGAAAGATAAAAGGCTTATGATTATCTCAATAGATGCAGAGAAAACCTTTGACAAAATTCAACATCCATTAATGATAAAAACCCTCAAGAAACCAGGCATAGAAGGAACATACCTCAACATAATAAAAGTCATGTATGATAAATCAACAGCAAACAGTATCCTCAAAGGCAAAACAATTATAGCATTTCCCCTAACATCAGAAACAAACGAAGGGTGCCCACTCTCACCACTGCTATTCAACGTAGTTTTGGAAGTTTTAGCCACAGCAATCAGAGAAGAAAAAGAAATAAAACAATCCAGATCGGAAAAGAAAAGTAAAATTCTCACTGTTTGCAGTTGAAATGCAAACATAGAAAACCCTAAAGATGCCATCAGATAATTGCTAGAGCTATAGTAAAGTTGTAGAATATAAAATTAATATACAGAAATCCCTTGCATTCCTATACAGTAACAGTGAAAAAATGGAATGAGAATTAAGGAAACAATCCCGTTCACCATTTGAGATGAAAAGAATAAGATAATTAGGAATAAACTGATCTAAAGGAACAAAAGGCCTATATATAGAAAACTATAAAACACTAATGAAATAAATCAAAGATGGCACAAATAGATGAAGAAATATATCATGTTCAAGGATTGGAAGTATCAAGATAGTGAAAATGAGTATAATACTCAAAGTAATCTGCAGATTCAATGTCATCCCTATCAAGCAACCAATGGTATTTTTCACAGAATTAGAACAAATAATTTCACAATTTGTATGCAATTACAAAAAACCTCAAATAGCCAAAGCAATATAGAGAAAGAAGAATGGCACTGAAGGAATCAACCTGCCTGACTTCAAACTATACTACAGTCTACACTTCAGACTAAGGTTACAGTCATCAAGACAGTATGATACTAGCACAAAAACAGAAATGTAGATCAATGGAACAAAATAGAAAGCCCAGAGAGAAATCCATGCACCTATGGACAGCTTATCTTTGACCAAGGAGGCAAGAATATACAATAAAGAAAAGATAATCTCTTTAACAAGCCATGCTGGGAAAACTGGTCAACCATCTGGTAAAAGAATGAAACTAAAACACTTTCTAATACCATGCACAAAAATAAACTCAAAATGGATTAAAGATCTAAATACAAGACCAGAAACCGTAAAACTCCTAGAGGAAAACATAGGCAAAACACTCTCTGACATAAATCACAGCAGGATTCTCTATGACCCACCTCCCAGAGTAATGGAAGAAAAAGCAAAAATAAACAAATAGGACCTAATTAAACTTAAAAGCTTTTGCATAAGCAAGGAAACTATAAGAAAGGTGAAAAGACAGCCTTCAGAATGGGAGATAACAAATTTAACATATATAGATGGCAAAAGGAACTTTGTAGTATGATTTAGTTAAGGATCTTGAGATAGGTAGATTCTATCAGGTAGGCCAGATAATTATAAGGCTTCTTTTAAAAGGGAGACAGGAGGTCAGAGAGGAGAAAATATGCTACCCAGCTGGCTTTGAAGATTGAGGAAGCAGCAAGAGCCAAGGCATGTAGGTAGTCTCTAGAAGTTAAGAAAGGCAAGAAAATGGATATCCCACAAAAGCCTTTTGCAAGTACACATCTCTAGGGACCCATTTCAGACTTTTGACTTGCAAAACTAAAACTTAATAAATATTTGCTGATCTGAGTCATTAATAGGTGGGAATTTTATAACAGTAATAGGAAACTAATAAAATTCTCCTAAATAGAGGTCAACATGTTTGCCAATATAATTACATTTAGGTTGAAAAATTCTGCAGTGTAGTTAGGAAAACCAGTGGACATGGTTTATGAAATGAGTGAATATATGCTACAAGTAAGATGTATAAGTATTTTTATATACCTGTTTTACTCTGAAAGAATTAACCAGCAACATAAGAAATATTCACCTGGAACTTTATTTAACTTGCCCACAAACAGGATTCGTAAAATTATAGTCCCCAGTACCTTGCAATGAATATAAAAAGGATTTAAGTACCTTAAAATTAAGCAGGAGAAATCCTGAGTTCTGTACTCATTTATTAGAAGGAAAATAAATAATATCCTTTATATGTCCATCTTAATTTTATTTAATATCACATTTGCAGCTATACCTATACATGTTCCTATATAGACTCTTGGAATGTCAGTTTTTATATATATATTTTGATTACAAAATAATGCTGCCCAAGCTAATTTTTACAGTAGAACAACATGGGTCATAAAATATAGCTTGTCAGCAATTATTTACTGGATAAAGCTGATAGAGATGAATAAATGAAACATAAAATCTTAAATAACTTAATAGTGATTTAAATTGAAACACATAGTTTAGAATATAATGATGGAAATATACTTTAAAATTTCTAGGAGCAATGTGATTAATTTTAGATAGAATCATAGCCATGCTCCTTTGGTTATAACATTTTTCAAAATTGTGATAGTGCTTATATATATATATAAGCACTATATATATATTTTTTTTTTCTAGTGGGAAAATATATATATTTTCTAGTGGGAAAACCACTAGATCACTCAGGTATGACCTAAGTCAAAGCCCTTACGATTATACAGTAGAAGCGAGAAATAGATTTAAGGGACTAGATCTGATAGGCAGAATGCCTGAAGAACTATGGACAGAGGTTTGTGACATTGTACATGAGACAGGGATCAAGACCATCCCCAAGAAAAAGAAATGCAAAAAAGCAAAATGGTTGCTTGAAGAGGCCTTACAAATAGCTGTAAAAAGAAGAGAAGCAGAAAGCAAAGGAGAAAAGGAAAGATACACCCATTTGAATGCAGAGTTCCAAAGAATAACAAAGAGACATAAGAAAGCCATCCTCGGTGATCAGTGCAAAGACATAGAGGAAAACAATAGAATGTGAAAGATTAGAGATCTCTTCAAGAAAATTAGAGATACCAAGGGAACATTTCATGCAACGACGGGCTCAATAAAGGACAGAAATAGTATGAACCTAACAGAAGCAGAAGATGATAAGAAGAGGTTGAAGAATACACAGAAGAACTGTACAAAAAAGATCTTCATGACAGAGTTAATCACGATGGTGTGATCACTCACCTAGAACCAGACATCCTGGAATGTGAAGTGAAGTGGGCCTTCAGAAGCATCACTATGAACAAAGGTAGTGGAGGTGATGGAATTACAGAAGAGCTATTTCATATCCTAAAAGATGATGCTATGAAAGTATTTCACTCAATATGCCAGCAAATTTGGAAAACTCAGCAGCGGCCAGAGGACTGGAAAAGGTCAATTTTCATTCCAATCCCAAAGAAAGGCAATGCCAAAAAATGCTCAAACTACCACATAATAGCATTCATCTCACATGCTAGTAAAGTAATGCTCAAAATTCTCCAGGGCAGGCTTCAAACAATATGTGAACTGTGAACTTCCAGGTGTTCAAGCTGGATTTAGAAAAGGCAGAAAAATCAGAGATCAAATTGCCAACATTGGCTGGATTATCAAAAAAGCAAGAGAGTTCCAGATAAATATCTATTTCTGTTTTATTGACTATGCCAAATCCTTTGACTGTGAATCACAATAAATTGTGGAAAATTCTCAGGGAGATGGGAATACCAGACCACCTGACCTGCCTCTTGAGAAATGTATATGCAGGTCAGGAAGCAGAACTGGACATGAAACAACAGAATGATTCCAAACTGGGAAAGGAGTACCTCCAGTTTATATATTGTCACCCTGCTTATTTAACTTATATGCAGAGTACATCATGAGAAATGCTGGGTTGGATGAAGCACAAGCTGGAATCAAGATTGCTGGGTGAAATATCAATAACCTCACATACACAGGTGACACCACCCTTATGGTAGAAAACGAAGAACTAAAGAGCCTCTTGATGAAAGTGATTGACGAGAGTGAAAAAGTTGGCTTAAAGCTCAACATTCAGAAAACTGAAATTATGACATCTGGTCCCATCACTTCATGGCAAATAGATGGGGAAACAATGGAAACAGTCCAGGCCCTTTTCGGCTGCAAACGGTGAATGCAGCCATGAAATTAAAAGATGCTTTCTCCTTGGATGAAAAGTTATGACCAACGTAGCCAGCATATTAAAAAGCAGAGGCATTGTTTTGCCAACAAAGATCTGTCTAGTCAAGGCTATGGTTTTTCCAGTAGTCATGTGTGGATGTGAGAGTTGGACTGAAAAGAAAACTGAGCACCAAAACATTGATGCTTTTGAGAGTTCCTTGGACTGCAAGGAGATCCAACTAGTCCATCCTAAAGGAAATCAATCCTGAATATTCATTGAAAGGAGTGATGCTGAAGCTGAAACTCAATACTTTGGTCACCTGATGTGAAGAACTGAAACTCATTGGAAAAGACCCTGATACTGGGAAAAATTGAAGGCAGGAAGAGAAAGGGATAGACTGAGGATGAGATGGTTGGATGGCATCACCAAAGCAATGGACATGAGTTTGAATAAACTCTTGGATTTGGTGATGGACACGGAGGCCTGGCATGCTGCAATCCATGGGGTCACAAAGAGTCGGCCATGTTTGAGCAACTGAATTGAACTGAACTGATAAGCACCACACATACTTATATTTTTCCATGTCCATTTATTTAACAAAACTGCAAAGCAAGTACAGAGACATCTTAAAGGTTCCGTAGTGGCATAATTAGCACTTCCAAATATTCTGATTAGTCGTAGGGGACACTTGAGTAATTTGAATTTACCTCCTAATTCAAATAAAACTTCCTTAAAGCTATGATACAACCTCAGTTCTTTAATAGTCACCTGCTAGATGTATATAGGTCAACACTTGTAATATTATCTGAAAAAGTGAATTGAAGTGGACATTTTACCAGGTAAATTGTAATAGCTGTTGGAGCTGTTTTGATGTATCAGTAACCACTTCCTCTGAGTCATTTAAAAACTCAAAGTTAATATTAATGACACATTCTTTTCTTTTTTTTTAATTTTCTTTATTGTGTTGGTTTTGCCATACACTGACATGAAACCGCTATGGGTTTACATATGCTCCCCCTCCAGAACCCCCTTCCCTCCTCCCTCCTGATTCCCTCCCCCTGGGTCATCTCGGTGCACCAGCCCCGAGCATCAGCCCTGGGCTGGTGATTAATTTCACATATGATAATTAACATGTTTCAATGCCATTCTCCCATAACATCCCACCCTTGCCCTCTTCCACAGAGTCCACGAGTCTGTTATATACATCTGCATTTCTTTTGCTGTCTCGCATGCAGGGTTCTCGTTACCATCTTTCTAAATTCCATATATATGGGTTAGTATACTGTATTGTTGTTTTTCCTTCTGGCTTACTTCACTCTAGATAATAGGCTCCAGTTCCATCCACCTGAGTAGAACTGATTCAAATGAATTCTTTTTTAATGCTGAGTAATATTCCATTGTGTATATGTACCACAGCTTTCTTATCCATTCGTCAGTTGATGGGCATCTAGGTTGCTTCCATGTCCTGGCTATAGTAAACAATGCGGCGATGAACATTGGGGTACACGTGACACATTCTTAAATGATATGCAAGACTATTTGAATTTATATTTGAAGAATTTTCTTCAGATACTGGGGAAATGTCAAAACTTAGGCTATATTTTATGAAAGATAGTGCCACTTAAAATATATGTGTTTAAACATTCATGCTGAGTGTAAATTTGTGGCTATATAACGTTAATTTACATTTCAAAATAAGTTGTAAATTCAGTTCAGTCTGTCAGTCGTGTCCGACTCTCTGTGACTCCATGGACTGCAGCATGCTAGGGCTCCCTATCCACCACCAGCTCCCGAGGGTTTATTCAAACTCATGTCCATTGGGTCAGTGTTGCCATCCAACCATTTCATCTTCTGTTGTCTCCTTCTCCTCCCTCCTTCAATCTTTCCCAGCATCGAGGTCTTTTCCAATGATTCAGTACTTCACATCATGTGGCCAAAGTATTCAAGTTTCAGCTTCAGCATCAGTCCTTCCAATGAATATTCAGGATTGATTTGTTTAGGATAGACTGGTTGGATCTCCTTGCAGTCCAAGGGACTCTCAAGAGTCTTCACCCACACCACACTTTAAAAGCAACAATTCTGCAGTGTTCAGCTTTCTTTAGTCCAACTCGTACATCCATACATGACTACTGGAAAACCATAGCTTTGACTAGAGGGACTTTTGTTGGCCAAGTAGTGCCTCTACTTTTCAATATGCTGTCTAGGTTGGCAATAACTTTTCTTCCAAGGAGTAAGCTTCTTTTAGTTTAATGGCTGCAATCACCATCTACAGTGATTTTGGAGGCCCCAAAATTATAGTCTCTCACAGTTTCCACTGTTTCCCCATCTATTTGCCATGAAGTAATGGAACTGGATGCCATGATCTTAATTTTCTGAATGTTAAACTTTAAGCCAACTCTTTCACTTTCATCAAGAGGCTTTTTAGATCTTCTTAGCTTTCTGCCATAAGAGTGAGGTTATCTGCATATTTGAGGTTATTGATATTTCACCCAGAAATCTTGATTCCAGCTTGTGCTTCATGAAGCCCAGCATGTCACATGATATACTCTGTGTATAAGTTAAATAAGCATGATGACAATATGTAGACTGGAGGTACTCCTTTCCCAGTTTGGAACCAGTCTGTTGATTCATATCCAATTCTAACTGTTGCTTCAGGTAGAAATCTTACAGATTTCTCAAGAGGCAGGTCAGGTGGTCTGGTATTTCCATCTCTTGAATTTTCCAGAGTTTGGTGTGGTTTACACATTCAGCACAAGCTGTAATCAAGATTGCCTGGGGAAATATCAATAACCTTAGATATGCAGATGACACCACCCTTATAGCAGAAAGAGAAGAGGAACTAAAGAGCCTCTTGATGAACGTGAAAGAAGAGAGTGAAAAAGTTAGCTTAAAGCTCAGCATTCAGAAAACTAAGATCATGGCATCCTCCCATCACTTCATGGCAGATAGACTGGGAAACAGTGGAAACAGTGGCTAACTTTATTTTTGGGGGCTTCAAAATCATTGCAGATAGTGATTGCAGCCATCAAATTAAAAGACGCTTACTCCTTGGTAGGAAGGTTATAACCAATCTAGATAGCATATTTCCTCCTTGGAGGGAAGGTTATAACCAATCTAGATAGCATATTAAAGCAGAGACCTTACTCTGCCAACCAAGGTCCATATAGTCATGGCTTGGTTTTTTCAGTGGCCATGTATGGATGTGAGAGTTGGACTATAACTGAGCACTAAAGAATTGATGCTTTTGAACTGTGGTGTTGGAGAAGACTCTTGAGAGTCCCTTGGACTGCAAGGAGATCCAACCAGTCCACCCTAAAGGAGGTCATCCTGGGTGTTCATTGGAAGGACTGATATTGAAGCTGAAACTTCAATGCTTTGGCCACCTGATGCGAAGAGCTGACTCACTGGAAAAGACCCTGATGCTGGGAAAGATTGAGGGTAAGAGAAGGGAACGACAGAAGATGAGATGGCTCGATGGCATCACCGACTCGATGGAGATGGGTTTGGGTAGACTCCGGGAGTTGGTGATGGACAGGGAGGCCTGGCGTGCTGCTGTTCATGGGGTGGCAAAGAGTCAGACACTACTGAGTGACTGAACTGAACTGAACTGAACACAGTCAAAGACTGTGGCATAGTCAATAAAGCAGAAGTAGATGTTTTGCTGGAACCCTCTTGCTGTTTTGATGATCCAACGGATATTGGCAATTTGATCACTGATTCCTCCGCCATTTCTAAATCCAGCTTGAACATTCAGAAGTTCACAGTTCATATGTTGAAGACTGTCTTGGAGTATTTTGAGTATTACTTTACTAGCATATTAATGAGTACAATTGTGTGGTAGTTTGAGCATTCTTTGGCATTGCTTTTCTTTGAGATTAGAATGAAAACTGAGCTTTTTCAGTCCTGTGGCCACTGCTGAGTTTTCCAAATTTGCTGGCATATTGAATGCAGCACTTTCACAGCATCATTTGAAATAGTTCAACTGGAATCGCATCATTTCCACTTATAGTGATGATTCCTAAGGCCTACTTGACTTCACATTCCAGGATGTCTGGCTCTAGGTGAGTGATCACACCATAGTGAGTATCTTGGTAGTGAAGATCTTTCTTGTACAGTTCTTCTGTGTATTCTTGCCACCTCTTCTCAATATCTTCTGCTTTTGTTAGGTCCATAATATTTCTGTCCTTTATTGAGCCCATCTTTGCATGAAATGTTCCCTTAGTATGTCTAATTTTCTTGAAGAGTTCTCTAGTCTTTCCCTTTCTATTATTTTCTTCTATTTGTTTGCATTGGTCACTGAGGAAGACATTTTTATCTCTCCTTGCTATTCTTTGGAACTCTGCATTCAAATGGGTATATGTTTGCTTTTCTCCTTTGCCTTTCATTTCTCTTCTATTAACCACTGTTTGTAAGTCCTCTTCAGACGGCCATTTTGCCTTTTTGCATTTCTTTTTCTTGAGGATGGTCTTTATCCCTGCCTTCTGTACAATGTCAGAAACTTCTGTCAATATTTCTTCAGGCACTCTGTTTATCAGATCAAATCCCTTGAATCTATTTTGTCACTTCCATTGTATAATCATAAGTGATTTGATTTAGGTCATACCTGAATGGTCTAGTATGTAAATCCCGTGGACTCAGAAGCCTGGTAGGTTGCAGTCTATGGGTTCGCTAAGAATTGGACACAACTGATTTTCTATTTTAATAATTTTAAGTGTACAATTATATGGCATTAGCATTCAGATTGTTATGCTACCATCACCACCATCCATTTCCAAGATTTATCCTATTATTCCAAATTGACTGCTGGACCCAATAAACATTTGTTCAACATTCTCACTGTTTCTCAACTGAAAATCACCATTCTGTTTTCTTAAAAAAATTTTTTTCTTTGTTTATTTTTGGTTATACTGAGTCTTTAGTACTGTGCATGGGCTTTCTCAGGTTGTGGCAATTGAGAGCTCCTCTTCATTGAGGTACATGGACTTCTCATTGTGGCTTCTCATATTTCTGAGGCTCTAGGCTCATGGCTTAAGTAGTTACATCACGTGGGCTCAGAAGTTGTGGTTCACAGGCTTAGCACTTCCACAGCATGTGAAATCTTCCTGGATCAGGGCTTGAATCCCTATCACTTGCATTGGCAGGCAGGTTCTCATCCATTGTACCATTAGGGAAATCCAATCATTCTGTTTTTTGTGGTTTTTCTGTTTGTTTTTGTCTTTGAGCATTTGTCTACTATATGTACCTCATATAAGTGAAATTATGTTGTATTTGTACTTTTGTGATTTTCTCACTTCACTTTGTGTACTGTCTTCAAGGATTTATCCATGAGTAGGGTGTGTTAAAATTTCCTTCCTATTAAGGCTAAATAATTTTGTATTGTATGTATATGTTACATTTTTTAAAATATATTCATCCATTCATGGACATTAGGCTTGCTTCAAGCTGTTGACTATTATAAATAATGCTGCTATGAACTTGGGCATACACATATCTCTTTGAGTCCTTGCTTTCAATTATTTTGGGTTTATATGCAGAAGTAGAATTATCTGCAAAAAAGCATATCCAAAGATATAATACTAATGTCAAAGAACTTATTGTCTGTGTTTTCTTCAAGACGTTTTGTAGTTTTAGATCTAACATTTAAGTCTTTAATCAGTTTTGACTTTACTTTAGTGCATGTGGGAAAGTCATCCAGGTTAATTATTTTACAGAGATGTCCAGATTTTCCAACACCATTTATTGAAGAGACTCTCTTTTCCCCATTGTATATTCTTGCCTTCTTTGTCATAGACTAATTGCCCATCTAAGTGTAAGTTTATTTCTGGGCTCTCTATTCTGTTACATTGATCATTGTGTCCATTTTTGTGCCAGTATACTGTTTTGATACTTAGAGCTTTGTAGTATACTTTGAGCTCAGGCAGCATATCTTCTAGATTTGTTTTTTCTTGAGATTATTTTGGCTGTTTAGGGTCTTCGTATTTCCATTTAAGTTTAGAATTACATGTTCCAGTCCTGTAAAGAATGCCATTGGTATTCTTTTTTTTTTTTTTCATTTTTATTCAGGATCAAATACTTTATTTTATTTTTAATTAATTAATTTATTTTATTTACACTATCATGTTGGTTTTGCCATACATTGACATGAGTCCGCCCTGGGTATACATGTATTCCCCTTCCAGAGCCCCCCTCCCACCTCCCTCCCAATTCCATCTCTCTGGGTCATCCCGGTGCACCAGCCTTGAGCACCCTGTATCAAGCATCAAACCTCGGCTGGCTATTGATTTCACATATGATAATTTACATGTTTCAATGCCGTTCCCCCATATCATCCCACCCTTGCCCTCTCCCATAGAGCAAAGGAGATGCAGATGTATAGAACAGCCATTGGTATTCTTATAGGGATTACACTAAGTCTGTAGTTTACCTTAGGGATTATAGTCATTTTAACAGTAGTAATTCTTCCTACCCATAAATGCAGGATATATTTCTATGTATTTGTATGGTATTCAATTTCTTTCATCAGTGTCTTATGGTTTTCTGAATATAAGTATCTTCCTTCCTTAGTTACATTTATTCCTAGTTATTTTATTCTTTTTTATGTGATAGTAAATGTGATTTTTAAAAATTTTCTTTTTCTGAAAGTTAGTGTTAGTTGTGTTCTTTCTTTCGTTTTCTGTTGTTAGTGTATAGAAATGCAACAGATTTCTCTATATTAATTTTTCATCCTGCAACTATAACAAATTCACTGATGAAATAGTTTTTCGGCAGTGTCTTTGGGATTTTCCAAGTATAATATCATGTCATCTGCATACAGTGATAGTTTTAAATTTTTCTTTCAAATTTGGATTTTTTAAAATATCCTTTTCTTGTATGATTGCTAGAGCTAGGACTTCCAATACTGCGTTGAATAAAAGTAGCAAGTGTGAGCATACTTTCCTTGTTATTGCTCATAGAGAAGTGCTTTCTTGTTTTTGCTAGTGTGTCTGATGTTAGCTATGGGCATATCATATATGGCCTTTATTATGTTATATTTCCTCTATGCTCATTTTGTTGAGTTTTTATTTTAAATTATTGTTGAATTTTGTCAAAATATTTTTTGTGCATCTATTGAGATGATCATATGATTTTCAGTCTTCAGTTTGTTGATGTGGTGTATCAATTGATTTTTAGTTATTGAACTATCCTTGTATCCTGGATAAATCCAAATTTATTATAGTGTATGATCCTTTTAGTATCCTGTCAAATTCAATTTGCCAATACCTCATTGAGAGGTTTTGCATCTCTGTTGACCAGTGATTTTGGCCTGTCATTTTCTTTTTTGTGTGACACTTTTGTCTGATTTTTTTCATCTGGGTGATGCTGGCCTCATAGAATGAGTTTGGAGTTGGTCCCTCTTTAGCAAATTTTAGAATATTTTTAGATGTATAGATACTAACTTTTCTTTAAATGTTTGCTAAAATTCACTCATGAAGCCATATGGTCCTAGACTTTTGTTTGTCAGGAGTCTTGTTTGTTTTTGCTGTTTATTTTTGTTTTGTTTTTGTTTTTGTTTTCATGCTGTACTTCCTCCTTGTGGTTTCTGGTGCCCTACACATCTACATGCTATTCAGAGAAATTTCTCTATTAAGAAAATATAGAACTGATCCCTGAAATTATAGCCTTAGTAGTTTGCTTTTTAACTGATTCAATTTTATTACTGGTAATAGATCTGTTAATATTTTCTATTTCTTTATGTTTCACTCTTGAGACATTGCATGTTTCTAGTAATTTACCCATTTCTTGTAGCTTGTCCTTCTTTTGGTATGTAATTTTTATTAATAATAGTCCTTTATGATTTTTCATATTTCTGCAGTGACAATTGTAACTTCTCTTTCATTTCTGATTATACTAACATGGACCTTCTCTCTTTTTTATTCATGAGTATGCATAAAGAGCAACCAATCTTTTTAAAAAGCCTTTCAAAGAATTAGCAGTTGATCTCTTCTGTCACTTTATTTAGTCTTTATTTCATTTATTTCTGAGTTGATCTTTATGATTTCTTTCCTTCTTCTTACTTTGGGTTTTGTTTATTATTATTTCTGTTCCTTTAGGTGTAAGATAAGGTTGTTAATCTGAGATTTTTCTCATTTCCTGAGGTAGGCTATAAACTTCCCTCTTACAACTGCTTTTATTGTGTCCCATGGATTTTAGATAATTTTATTTTCAGTTTTATTTGTCCCAAGAGATTTTTAAATTTATTTTTAAATTTCTTCAGTGATCTCATGGTTACTTAGTTGCATATAGTTTAGCCTCCATCTGTTTGTGTTTTGGGCATTTTTTTTTTTTCCTTTTCAGTTGATTTCTGTAATCTTGTAACATGTGGTCAGAAGAGATTCTTCATATGATTTCAGTTTTATTAAATTTATTTAGACTTGTTTTGTGGCCTAGCATGTGGCTTATCCTGGAGATTGTTCCATGGGCACTTGAAACATATGTATTGGGTCATTGTGTAATTATTATTTCTTAGTAGTAATGAAATATTAATTTAGTTCTGAAATAATGTTTAGTTGACAGTAAACTTTACACTAACATCACTTTTTGAAGTAAGAATCTACTTTTCTACTTTAAATTCTATTAGACATTTTGTGTATATATACTCTGATATTTGAAATAAATACAGTTTAAATTATCTCAGATTAAGAAAGATCCTGCCCTAAAATTTGGCAATCCAGAAGCTGTCCTAATCCTCCTTTAACATATATATGCATAATCAAATCAAGATTTATTAATCTCCATTTTCTCCTGTAGTCTTTTCCTTATTTGCGAGACTTGAGTATTTAAATATCTGAATGGATAATTTAGGCAATACCAGCTACTACACAATAAATTTAAGATTCCAAGAAACAGAAAGAACTTAATTATCCATATTTGGCTACCTAGATTGTGTCTGCTTTTTCCTTCCTTGATACTTGTTTGTAATCCTAGTCTGTTATTTCATTTTGGTATTGCCCATTATTGAGAGTTCAGTAAGAGACATTGGTACATTTAATAGAAGGGATATGTGTTTTAAAATGTACTGTAGCTCTTCTTTGTAATTGATCCTGGAATGCTACTGGATTTTCTTTTTGGTTTGCCAATACCTCATTGAGAGGTTTTGCATCTCTGTTGACCAGTGATTTTGGCCTCTTTGGAGGTTCTATCACACACTTTCCTGAAATCAGTATAAAACTGTAGTTCCCCAAATCTCTTATGTCTTGGCACTTCTAGTGTCTTAATATTTCTTTTCCATTGACAAAAATCAAATACAAACAAAACCAAAAGCCAGTAATTCTATTTATTAAGTATGTATGTTAGCTGCTAAGTTATGTCTGACTCTTTGCGACCCCATAGACTATAGCCTTCCAGACTCCTCTGTCTAAGGAATTCTCAAGGCTAAAATACTGGAGTGGGTGGCCATTCCCTTCTCCAGGGGATCTTCCTGACTCAGGAATTGAACCCTCGTTTCCTGCATTGCAGGCAGATTCTTTACCATCTGAGCTACCTATATTCAAAGAAGTTATTGGTTGTAATTTGCATGATGTCCAAGAGGTGTGTCCCTGTTAGTTCACTGTGATGCCCCAGTGTACTTTGACATTCAGTTTTGGAATTACAGTTTTAAAAGCCATATACTGTATGAGAATTCTTTTAGAACTATTTATTTGGAGCCTCAAGAGCACTTTTTTATTTTTCCATTAGGTAGTTCCTTCTTTGCCTTATGCCATAACCTGTTTCTGCAATTTTCTCTAGTTGGGGTGAATAAAAGATTTGTTTATGTACATAATAGCTAAGAATTTGGTAATGATGATTTCAATGATGGTTATTTTTAACTACTTATGTTTGGTAGAAAAATAAAAATACTTCAGAAAATTTAGTAGTTTTAGAGTAATCAGCAAAGAATAATAAAATAAATTAATAGGTCAACACAAGTTTGTGTAACTATAAGCAGTATTTCAAATCTAGCTGCAGAACATGGCTTTTGCAGTCTAGCCTTTATGTAGTTTCCCTGCTGAAGGTTTAATTTATTTGGCCTCTTGAGAAACACATTTGGCATTGTAATATGTTTTACTTCCAGGTTATATCTCCAAGAATGATTTGAAGAAATTGCACATAAATTTATTTTTAAGGCAAGCTATTTTCCTTTTAAGGAATTATCTATATTCATCTCACATAGGTAGAGAGTAATACGTTAAGCAAATGTAGATACTCAGCAAGTTATGACCTCGTAGATCTTATACATGTGGTCATTTCATATGTAATTTTATTAATTACTATCTCTATGAAACAAGAAATTTGAGGAACCTTAACTGGAGAATAAAATGTGTGGATTTATATCACTGAAATATTTAAATATCTTATCCACTGTTAAATACATGTATAATCAATCACTGGAAAATATTTTAAAAAATGAAATTTGGGAATATACTAAACCTGCAAGTGTTTTTCTTCTTGATTTCTGACTCCTACAGAAAACATACCTTGATTTATTTGCAATTTTCATTTCTTGTTAAAATATACAGAATGAATTATTAATGAATTAATTCACAGAGCTCATACAGTTGGACTGAGATATATTGGGACTCAATGTGACCTTATCAAATGAGGTGAGTCATTCATTAATTCAGATAATAAAATATATTATAATAGTCTTTTGCTTATGCTATTGTTGAATATAACCACTTTTATTCATATCTGTATATGCATATTGAGATAATATAATTTCATTAATTTTTGAACTGAGGCTTCATCCTTGTAAGAGTATTTTTGAAAATTTTAGATAGCACTTTTTTCCAACTGTATATTTGTGGGCTAACTTCATGTATGCTTGACTAATTTATATGCATTTGAAACTCTAAATGTATTTAATTTATTTAAATATCAAGCACAGTGTTTAGTAGGTAGAGAATATTCTAACTTGCTAAGTTGTTTTCTTGTCTTAATTTTTAATAGTTTTATGTTCACCAATTTTTGTGTAATTGTTCTCCCCACTTCTTTAATTTCTGAATGTTCTTTTCCATATAGCAGCTAGAAGAAAATTTCTCAACATAAACTTGATTGTGTTATTCTGCCCCTTAAAATCTTTCCATACTTTCTGTCACAGTTAGAATGAAACAAACAAACCAAAAATTATTCAAGAGCTGATAAGGCTCTTGCCAATTTTCTCTTCCTATCCCTTGAAAGAGCTTATAATCACTTGATAGTTTTTCTTATATTTATTTGTATAGTCTTACATGGTAATTTTTTCTGCTTTAGAATCTGGTGACTATACAATTCAAGGTTCAAAACTATATACTTTAAGAATGATAAGGGGTATTAAAATAACTAGAAGTGTATATGTTTTGAAATATTTGTTATTTGAAAAAAATCAATTTTGCCATATTGTTGAATCTAAAACTAATCCTATTCAGAAATTATTTTCTAAACTATAATTTCTTCTAAAAATAAAAGTATCACATATATATATGAATATTAACAACAAAAACTTCTTTATGTTTGTTATTCAGAGATTAATAGAAGCATGGACTCTGATATAATGTCAATGGATTCTTCCCATAGATGGAGATAGTCCAAAGCAAACTTTACAAAATTTCAGGCATATATTTTGTTCCCCATTTATAATCATTTCATTTGTTTGATTTTTCATTTACTTTTGTAGGGATTTTAATGTCTTCCTATCTGTAAACTATGTTTTCAATATTTTTCATTTGATAAATTTATAAACTTTCAAAGCCAAATTTTCTGAAAATTCATTGATATATTTTGGTTGAAGACATTCAGTTAATTTTGAGACATGAATAAAAATTAGAAGCCTTTATTATAAATTCAGTATCAGTAAACTATACTTAAGTATATTTAAAGCTGGTTCTTCAAAATTTTGTATGTAAAAAAAATCCAACTGTAAGTGAACAGCAAAGAGAAAAGGCGTATACTGTCATTTCAAATATTTTTTTCTTTCTGGGAAGAGAAAGAAGCATCAGACTTGTCATAAAAATTATTTTTTGTTTTATAGTATTTTTCTGTGAGCAAAATGTACAGAATAATATATAGAATAGAATATTTGTGTACTTTCACAACTACAGCTGTTTGAGGATAGAACTTTAAATTATGTGTATATTATAACCAATTATGGTGTCTTAATTTAAGAACTTAGTAAAAATAATTCTATTAATATGTGTGCTATACCAAAATGTGCTTTTGTGTTTTTAACACAGAAGGAAATAATGTTATGCTTAGGTTTTTACCTGTATTTGCAGTAACATTCACAGTGATGACAAATATTTTACTTTTTTATGAAATAAATTCCCAAGAGCTCCTTACATTAACATATGATACACATAAATAATGATGCATGTAAAACATGAAGTAGAACCATTTAATTAGTTGAGTTTTTTTTTTTGCTAAGAAAGTTGACATTAACAACATAATATTCAATTTTATAAATAAATAAGAAAATTTGCAAGCAAAAATTAGTAAATTTAAGTTTGAAGACAATCACCTTTTTATATGAAAATTCATGCTGCACAGAGTAATACATAAATGGACAGTATGCTTCCTTTAGATTTGTGTGTTCTTATCTTCTTGTAGTTAGTAACATAATTATGGCTTCCATAGGTGACAGTAACCTGATCTCAATGTAGGAGACCCAGATTTAATCCCTGGCTTGGGAAGATTCCCTGGAGAAGGGAATGTCTACTTACTCCAGTATTCTTGCCTAGAGCATCCCATGGATAGAGGAGCCTGGTGGGCTATAGCCCATGGGGTTGCAAAGAGTTGAATATGACTGAGAAACTAACAGGTGGTGGTAAATATGGACAAATATATTGTTATATGTTATCTTGATCAGTGTTCCCTAAAAAGCTGACCTGACACATAATTCATGAAGTTAAAACTTTATTGGTCATGCAAATTTGGTAGATGTATAAGGGAGGTGGCATGAGAGTGAGACAGGGAAGGAGGCAAATCAAATATAATGCATTTCATTTTTGAGCAGGTTATAATTTCAAGGCAAACAATTTCTCTGTTTTGTCAGACATCTTCAGAGAGGTTCACTCTCCAGCCTGTTTGTCCTGGGTAATGCAGGGAGAAAAATTTTATTATCTGTATGACATTTTTCCCACCTTAACACCAATGAGTTTTAACCTACCTGAATGTATAATGGTTGCTGAGGAACCTGAGTCTTATACTTCAACAAGAAACCCAGTGGGAGAAAAAGAAGTTTAGGTTAGGTTAATCTAGGTCTCAGTGTAGGTTAGTGCCGGAACCAGCCGGCAAGATTGAACTGTCGAGAACGCAACGACAAAGCACCTGAGAAAAATGAAGACACTTAAAAGATGGGGTTGAGAGGAGCAGAGGGAAACTCAAAAGAGTTCCTTGCTGCTTTATTATAGCTGATTAACAGTATATATACATTTTTCTAGTTACTATTTTTAGATCAAAAAAGGGCATGCATACGTGCAGGTCAAAGGGTACAGGAGTCTATAATTCTAAAAATGCTATAGCAAGCTTGAGGGAGCAGTTAATGATAAACTTTCAGAATACCTTTGACATGGTCAGCACATTATTAAGCAGGGGAAAAACAGGCCCGCATACGTCAGGCGTCCAAGGAAAAAGAATAAATGGGAAAAAGGTCAGCAGGCTGTTTTTCCCATCACGGCGCTTGATCTTAGTCAATGAAAAGGCATCAGGGTGGCGGGACAAAGAGAGGTTTTCAGGTCCTCTCTTAGGGCCGATTGGGGGATGGAAAACATCCCGGCTCCCCGCAGGTTAGAAGTGAGGCACTGATAGTGCATATCCAATGAGCCCCTCAGTCTTTTGGAGGTGAACACAGAATGGTGACATTACCAGGCATGAGCTGTCACTCCACTAAGAAAGCAAGGCTAGGGAGAAGAGAGAGCCTAATGCATAGTCTGAACTGGGTACAGTTTATCCCTTGTGCAACTCAGATCTGCTTATACTCTGCTAAGATATTCAATGCTCATTTTTAATTCTTCCCTGAGAATAATGATGAAAGCCTAATCTCAAAATTTTATTGCTAGTTGTTATATCCTTAAGCAAACAAACTAACCAATACACAGACTTTAAAAGGTGTTATCATAAGAGACTCCACCTGTTCACCTTCAGCTATATTGTGGGTTCTTTCTAGATAAGGTGACCAGACCTTGATCTTTAAAGGCTGTGCTTTCTAGATTGCTTTGGTCTTATGGGATTGTGTTTTATACAATTGGCATTTTCAGTTATCGTTATCATTGGTTACAAAAATGCCAAGAGATATTCCAATAAATCACTGACTTCCAGGCATAACAAGGGAGGTAGTTTAAGAGTCATCTTGATCGTATTGTATAATATCAGCTATATATATGCTAATGACTGTCACCATGCCCGCCATTATATTCCAGTTTCACCAGAATTAGAAGCTCAACATAGTTGTACCTCACTTTCTCCACTTGGAAATTAGAACTTCAAAGTTGACAAAGTCTAAGATAGGATGGGAAGCACAAATTTTAAAAGTAGTAACTTCTAAAGTGAGAATAATAGTGAAAAGGCAATCCTACTTTTCCTTCTTGCTTCCTGGACCCAATAATCAGTTGTTGATTCAGTACCCATACTGTATACTGGAGGAATTAACTTTGGATTTTGTATCTGAGCTGGCTTCTAAATGAAGCCTTCATCCCATCATTTAATAAAGTGTACTTAGAAAGACCTATTAATCTTATGGTCATTAATTCATCAACATGCCTCTTTTGTGATAAAGTGGGTACTTTGATCTGAGGCAACTACATTTTCTAAGTCCTTAGATGATTATGTTGATAGGTACACTGTGGATATCCAGTATGCAATATTTCTTTTTTCTGCACCTGGAAAGGCATAATCACTGTTTTTCCCATGGTAGAAGGGGTCATATTTAATTGACCTGTTACCAAGTGACTGGTTAAACTTCCCAAGAAATGGTGCTAGGTGAAAGATTCTGCAACAATCTTGGCATACAGCAGTAGTAATCAGTCTCAGTGAGGACAAACTCATTTTGTTAGAGCCACACACAGCCTTATTCACTTCCACTATGACCACTCTGGTCTTGGGCCTATTGTGTAAGCACTTGAATAATCCTGTTTACCTTGTTCGAGAGATCGTCCATGGATTCTCTTTGATGGAAATTAACATTAATTATACGTATTTACTTTCTTTGCGCCCATTCCCATGTGATCATCCACATACTTCTTCCCAGAACTTCTTAGCCCTGATTTATCAGTCTTTTTTTATATGAGATCCATAACCATCGGGCTAGATCACTGTTGGGGCCCAGCCGGCTGATGCCATCCTGCAAGCCTGCTGCCATATAAGGTGCTGATTATGCTCCAGCTATACATTCGGCTGGCAAATCACCAAAAGGATCATGCGGCGAACGTATATCCGACAGGCCAATCACCCACAAGACACGTATTTCCTACATGCCCGTCAGAGCTCCCCCCTTCCTTTCCCCTCCCTCCCTTCCTCCCCATATATAATCGCCTTGCGCTCAATAAAGTTTTGCAGCTTGATCAGAATCTTTGTCTTGCTGCTGTTCTTTGCGCCTCTTGTCCCAACCCTTTCATCCATTTTCAGGTGGATTCAGAGCCCCCGTTGATTGCTCTGCGGGCCAGAGCGACTGCGCCCAGCTAGCGGCCGGAGCAGATCACTAGCATAATTGAGGACTCAATATGTATCTTTACCTCTTGCTACCTTTCCTTCCATGAGAATTGAATGATTTGGTTCATTTCTCACAGCTCGGCCCACTGAGAGGAATTGCTACTGACTCTAGGGCCAAAATTGAATGGAGCTGAAATGTGGCATTTTCAGGTCTATTTTCAGCTTGCACCAGGATGTTTTTGGGCTGTAAATGGCAACCCACTCCAGTATTCTTGCCTTGGAAGAATTCCAAGGATTCTTCAGGATTCTTGGAGAAGCCTGGCAGGCTACAGTCCATGGGGTTGGAGAGTCGGATACAACTTAGAGACTAAACCACCACCATTTGTTAACTAGGTCAACTTCTTTCCTCCTTTTGTGTTGCATCTGAGGAACTTACTGTAATACATTTCTCCTTTTAACATCATATATTATTTGCCTATTTGTCATTATTGATTTTTGCCTTTACAACATTTTATTGAGGGCTTTTGCATTTTGCTTTTGCTATTTTTAACTGATGGGAGTCACTTGCCTAAAAAGTAACCTGGTTTATAGTACATATTTAATAATTGTTAAAATAGTTAAGGAATAAAGGAACTCTGATTCATTGCTTTGCCGGGAGCCGTCAGGATGCCCCCTTGCTCGGATGACAAGGTCATGAGCCTAAGAAAGAAATTGCAAAGCTGACTTTCTTTATCGGGGCATCCTGGGCAAGCCCCACCCCGGTATTTTTCTTGGAAGTTCTGTCCATGCTCGGAACATTGGCTCATCTCAGTAGGTCAGTCACAGTTGCAAAGAATTCGTCCTGAGATAATCCCCCCAGACCTTATGGACCAGAGGGCTATGGAGGAATGAAAGGGACATTTAAATGGATTACTACTCCTTACTGGGGAGTTTACCAAGAGTTCTCTGGAGGTCATGGCAAGGCCACCACCAGAAAGGCTTGTACTTGAGTCACCTTTCCACCTCCCACTCCCCTGACCACTCCACAGAGGAGGCTCGCTTCCTTAAAGAAATCAGGCTCGATTGAGACTTAGGAATGCTCATAACTGTGGCCAGCATAGTTGGAGGTATTGATTGCTTTAGGATATGTAGACATAGGAATTCATTTTAGTAGTTGTAAGGTTAATAGGACTTCATTGTTAAAGCAGTGCTGCTAAACTGTCTCTTTGTCCTCTTTTCTCTTTCCTTGTAAGAACCGGAATAGGTTAATAGAATAAAAGTTTCAAGCTTAAGCCCTTCTTTCTAGCTTCTACATAATTGCACCTAGTAAGAGAAATGTAACCTTTCTACTTAGATTGATGTGCTTATCCGAAGTATGCTGGAGACATTCAAATGGTAAACATACTATTGTTAAGTCTAATTATGCAGAAATCCGACCTTTTGCAAGGAAAATGAGCTTAAGGTTAAAGTTGTTGATGATAGGCAGAAAACAGGATTGTATAGAAATAGATGTGATGTAATGGGTGTGTTTCTTGGGTATAAAAACTGCTCCATCACCACACATCGACTCAGCTCAGTTCTTCCGCCGACGCCACCCATCCCTCAAGATCCCCGGACCCCGCCGAGGCTGGACCCCGGCATTGCTTTGCTTCAATTTTCTTCATAGTGTTTATCATTCCATAACATATAATTTTTCTCTATCTTCCCCTCCTCCACTAAAATATAAAATACACAAAGATTTGTTTACTTCGTTCAACCAAAAAGTGCCTGGTTAAATAAATTCTTGTTGAATTAATTAGCATTTTTCCTGCGCACAGTCACTCAGTGTGTCTAACTCTATGTGACTCCATGGACTATTGTCTTCCAGGCTCCTATCCATGGGGATTCTACAGGCAAGAATACTGGAGTGGGTTGCCACGCCCTCCTCCAGGGGATCTTCCCAACCCAGGGATTGAACCCAGGTCTTCCAAATTGCAGGCAGATTTATTACTGCCTGAGCCACCAAGGAAGTTCAATTAGTAGTTAGAACATGCATTTTTTTATTCCTTGGTTGTGTCATCAAGCAATGCTTAGCACAGCACATGGAATATGTAATAGGCATTCGATGAAAGAATTGTGATACAGAATGAATGCATCAATTCTAAGTAACATTTGGCCTGAAGGTGGCTTTTCTCAGCACTATTTTGGTCTTCCAGCAGGTAGAATGGTATTGAACCTAGAATGATGATGTTGGCTCCTTAAATTTATTTCTCAAGAAGTTGCAAAGGAAAATTTCAATCATTTATCAGCTTGAAAGACTGGAAAGGGTCATTTATTTATACACAGCTTTTATTTCTAATCTTATCAACTTATGCTTTGGGCTTTTCACAATTTTTATTACCTTATTTCTTTGAAAAAAATAAAATCTTATGAAATTATATAAAAGGATAGGAGGTTTCTTTCTTTGCTTTACTTTACCTCACAGTAGGAAAGAATTAAGTTCTAAAACAGGAAAGTTGTTTTATGATTAGTATTATTATGTGCATGTCTGGAAGAGAAAATTTGGCAAGAGGATGGCCATAGACAATTTTTCCTATCATTATTTGGAAGATGAATAAGATGTTAATTTTCACTTTTGATATTGATATTTTGAATCCATTCTTTGCAATTTCAGTTTGAAGGAATCTAATCTCATTATATCATTTGAGGACAGCTCTGAATATTTGTGACAAATGAATCTCTTATTTGCCTTGAAAATTTTGATTCAATTTGATGAAATGAAAAAAAATTATGGATAATGTTTAATCACTACTGTCATATAAGAGCTAAATTGTCAGCAGGATGCTATGACACCTAGAGTTAGTCACTTCCAGTTGAGAGGGGATCTACACAGTTTCTGAGAGCTTAGGACGCTGTGACTTTATATTCTGGCTCATTTAATAGATTTGTTGTCTTTCATGTTCTATATGGGATTCTATAATTGAAACTAGCTTAGTACTTTGAATAACATAAACTATTAGGTACTTTACCCTTTCTCTTTTTAAAAATTAATACAGAAGCACATTGCCAAAATTTTAAAAGGCTTTAACTATTGATTGACATGAATATAATTTTAATTATAAAGTTTAGTGAGATATTGTGTTAAATCTATCAGGATGTGATTATTTGCAGAGGCTATATGCCCAGATTTTCCTGAGTAATGTTGTGTTATCAATAACAAGTAGGTGGAGCTCTAAGAGGAAACTAGGCAAGTAAGTTTAGCTAGGTGTTGAGGACTCCCTGTGGATTGGCTAATTGGAATAATTTCCTGGGCTCTGGGGTTTAAGGGCTGTCCTTAATTTTGTGATAACTGGTCCGAAGATGATAAGGGCAGACATAAAGTTGCCCCCAGTGTCAGAGCATAAAAGGAAAGTAGTTGATTAGCTGTTCAAGAAGGGGAACTGATTGTTACCTAGTCAAAAATCACAGAACTAGGTCAAGACAACATAGAAAAATGCTATATTATACAGAAGTAGGAGTGTTAAAAACAAGTGACATTACATCTGAAGTTATTTATATCTAATTATGATCTAGGCTGATGTGTGTGAGTGAAATTAGTGTTACTGAGTAACTATGTAACAAACACATTTGAGTTAAAAATGATGACTGCATCACACTGAGATGTACATTGAGATCTCTTTCTTGTTTTGAATGGATTTTATTTTGAAAATATTTTATTATTACCTTTTGTATATTCCATCATATGGATAACAGACTTTAAATATGCATAATTATAGCCATGTTGAAAATGATAACTGACAACAATAATATGCTTTCAAGATTACATTTTTTGGCCATTTTAAATTTTTACTTGTTTTCAGCTAGTCTATTCAGGTTTTCACTCCATGTGCTATCATCATCTGATTGCAATCAGATCTTTTTGATCTTATAATTTAATAAAGTTCTAAATTTTTGGCAATTATTTGAACAAACATCATCTGTTTTATTAGTTTACATTGAGCTACTTAACATAAATTTATTTTTTGTGATATCAAAATGACTTTATTATCCCTTTTCATTAAAAATCTTTATTGTTGTTGGTGTTCAGTCACTCATTTATGTCCAACTGTTTGTGACCCCATGGACTACAGCACATCAGGCTTTCCTGTCCTTCACCATCCCTGGAGCTTGCTCAAACTCATTTCCATTGAATCAGTGATACAGCCAACCATCTTGTCCTCTGTCATCCCCTTTTCCTCCTGCCTTTAGTCTTCCTGCATCAGGGTCTTTTCTTTAAAAAAAAAATAACTTATTTGTTTTAATTGGAGGCTAATTACTTTACAATATTGTAGTAGTTTTTGCCATACATTGTTATGAAACAGCCATTGGTATACATGTATCCACCATTTGGAACACACTCCCACCCCCCTCCCCATCCAATCCCTCAGACTTGTCCTAGTGCACTGGCCCTAAGTGCCCTGTATCATACATTGAACCTGGACTAGCGATCTATTTCACATATGATAATATACATGTTTCAATGCTGTTCTCTCAAATCAACCACCCTTGCCTTTTCCCACAGAGTCCAAAAGTCTGTTCTTTACATCTGTGTCTCTTTTGCTGTCTTGCCTATAGGATCATCATTACCATCCTTCTAAATTCCATGTATATGCATTAATATACTGTATTGGTGCTTTTCTTTCTGATTTCCTTCACAGGGTATAATAGGTTCCAGCTTCATCCACCTCATTAGAATTGATTAAAATGCATTCTTCTTAATAGCTGAAAAGATTCCATTCTGTATATGCACCACATCTTTCTTATCCATTCGTCTGCCAATGGACTTCTAGGTTGCTTCTCTGTTTTAGCTATTTTAAACAATTCTGTGATGAACATTGGAGTATATGTGTTTCTTTCAATTCTGATTTCCTCAGTGTGTATGCCCAGAAGTGGGATTGCTGGGTCGTATGGCAGTTCTATTTCGTTTCTTAAGGTATCTCCACACTGTTCTCCATAAAGGCTGTGCTAGTTTGCATTCAAAACATCACTGTAAGAGGGTTCCCTTTTCTCCACACCCTCTCCAGCATTTATTGTTTATAGACTTTTTGATAGCAGCCTTTCTTACCAGCTTGAGATTGAACCTCATTGTGGTTTTGATTTGCTTCTCTCTGATACTGAGAGATATTGAGCATCTTTTCAATTGTTTGTTAGCCATCTGTATGTTTTCTTTGGAGAAATGTTTGTTTAGTTCTTTGGCCCATTTTTTTTTTTTTTTGTAATTTTCTTTACTTTATTGTGTTGGTTTTGCCATACAATGACATGAAATTGCCATGGGTTTACATATGCCCCCCTCCAGAACCCCCCCTCCCTCCTCCCTCCCGATTCCCTCCCCCTGGGACATCTCCATGCATCATCCCCGAGCATCAATCCTGGGCTGGCGATTGATTTCACATATGATAATTAACATGTTTCAATGCCATTCTCCCATATCATCCCACCCTTACCCTCTTCCACAGAGTCCACGAGTCTGTTCTATACATCTGTGTTCCTTTTGCTGTCTCTCATGCAGGGTTCTCGTTACCATCTTTCTAAATTCCATATATATGCATTAGTATACTGTATTGTTGTTTTTCCTTCTGGCTTACTTCACTCTGGATAATAGGCTCCAGTTCCGTCCACCTGAGTAGAACTGCTTCAAATGAATTTTTTTTTTAATGCTGAGTAATATTCCATTGTGTATATGTACCACAGCTTTCTTATCCATTCGTCAGTTGATGGGCATCTAGGTTGCTTCCATGTCCTGGCTATTGTAAACAATGCAGCGATGAACATTGGGGAACACGTGGCTCTTTCAATTCTGGTTTCCTTGGTGTGTATGCCCAGCAGTGGGATTGCTGGGTCATATGGCAGTTCTATTTGCAGTATTTA
Organism: Antilocapra americana; assembly: GCA_007570785.1. Classification (NCBI taxonomy): domain Eukaryota; kingdom Metazoa; phylum Chordata; class Mammalia; order Artiodactyla; family Antilocapridae; genus Antilocapra; species Antilocapra americana. Next base: position 47,979,894 of record ML660197.1, on the reverse strand, counting down.
AAGAATCTCCACACTGTTCTCCATAGTGGCTGTACTAGTTTGCATTCCCACCAACAGTGTAAGAGGGTTCCCTTTTCTCCACATCCTCTCCAGCATTTATTGCTTGTAGATTTTTGGATAGCAGCCATTCTGACTGGTGTAAAGTGGCACCTCATTGTGCTTTTGATTTTGCATGTCTCTGATAATGAGTGATGTTGAGCATCTTTTCATGTGTTTGTTAGCCATTTTTATGTCTTCTTTGGAGAAATGTCTGTTAAGTTCTTTGGCCTGTTTTTTTGATTGGGTCGTTTATTTTTCTAGAATGGAGCTGCAGGAGTTGCTTGTATATTTTTGAGATTATTTGTTTGTCCATTGCTTCATTGGCTATTATTTTCTCCCATTCTGAAGGCTGTCTTTTCACCTTGCTTATAGTTTCGTTTGTTGTGCAGAAGCTTTTAATTTTAATTAGGTCCCATTTGTTTGTTTGTGCTTTTATTTCCGATATTCTGGGAGGTGGGTCATAGAGGATCCTGCTTTGGTTTATGTCGGAGAGTGTTTTGCCTATGTTATCCTCTAGGAGTTTTATAGTTTCTGGTCTTATGCTTAGATCTTTGATCCATTTTGAGTTTATTTTTGTATATAGTGTTAGAAAGTGTTCTAGTTTCATTGTTTTACAAGACGCTGTCCAGTTTTCCCAGCACCACTTGTTAAAGAGATTGTCTTTTCTCCATTGTATATTCTTGCCTCCTTTGTCAAAGATAAGGTGTCCATAGATGCATGGATTTATCGCTGGGCTTTCTATTTTGTTCCATTGATCTATATTTCTGTCTTTGTGCTAGTACCATACTGTCTTAATGACTGTGTATTTGTAGTATAGCCTAAAGTCAGGTAGGTTGATTCCTCCAGTTCCATTCTTCTTTCTCAAGATTGCTTTGGCTATACGAGGTTTTTTGTATTTCCATACAAATTGTGAAATTATTTGTTCTAATTCTTTGAAAAAGACCTCTGGTAGCTTGATAGGAATTGCATTGAATCTATAGATTGCTTTGGGTAGTATACTCATTTTCACTATATTGATTCTTCCAATCCACGAACATGGTATATTTCTCCATCTGTGTCCTCTTTGATTTCTTTCCTCGGTGTTTTATAGTTTTCTATATAAAAGTCTTTTGTTTCTTTAGGTAGAAATACTCCTAAGTATTTTATTCTTTTTGTTTTGATGGTGAATGGAATTGTTTCCTTAATTTCTCTTTATGTTTTCTCATTGTTAGTGTATAGGAATGCCAGGGATTTCTGTGTGTTGAGTTTGTATCCTGAAACTTTACTATATTCACTGATTAACTCTAGTAATTTTCTGGTAGAGACTTTAGGGTTTTCAATGTAGAGGATCATGTCATCTGCAAACAGAGAGAAGAGCTAACACCAATTCTACTCAAACTCTTCCAGAAAATTGCAGAGGAAGGTAAACTTCCAAACTCATTCTATCAGGCCACCATCACCCTAATTCCAAAACCCGACAAAGGTGCCACAAAAAAATAAAACTACAGGCCAGTATCACTGATGAACATAGATGCAAAAATCCTTAACAAAATTCTAGCAAATATAATCCAACAACACATTAAAAAGATCATACATCATGATCAAGTAGGCTTTATCCCAGGGATGCAAGGATTTTTCAATATTCGCAAATCAATCAATGTAATACACCATATTAACAAATTGAAAAATAAAAATCACATGATTATCTCAATAGATGCAGAGAAAGCCTTTGACAAAACTCAACATGCATTTATGATAAAAACCCTCCAAAAAGCAGGAATAGAAGGGACATACCTCAACATAATAAAAGCTATATATGACAAACACACAGCAAACATTATCCTCAATGGTGAAAAACTGAAAGCATTTCCTCTGAAGTCAGGAACAAGACAAGGGTGCCCACTCTCACCACTACTATTCAACATAGTTTTGGAAGTCTTGGCCACAGCAATCAGAGCAGATAAAGAATTAAAAGGGATCCAGATTGGAAAAGAAGAAGTAAAACTCTCTCTGTTGGCCCATTTTTTGATTGGGTCATTTATTTTTCTGGAATTGAGTCGCATATGCTGCTTGTACATTTTTCAGATTGATTCTTTGTCAGTTGTTTCGTTTGCTATTTTTTTCTCCTATTCTTCAGGCTGTCGTTTCACCTTGCTTACAGTTTCCTTCATTGTGCAAAAGCTTTTAAGGTTAACTAGGTCCCATTTGTTTAGTTTTGCTTTAAGTTCCATTACTCTGGAAGGTGGAGCATAGAGGATACTACTGTGATTTATGTCAATGAGTGCTTTGCCTATATTTTCCTCTGGGAATTCTATAGTTTCTGGTCTTACATTTAGACCTGTAATCCATTTTGTGTTTATATTTGTGTGTATTGTTAGAAAGTGTTCTATTTTCATTCTTTTACAAGTGGCTCACCGGTTTTCCCAGCAGGGCTCATTAAAGTGACTGTCTTTTCTCCATTGTATATTCTTGCCTCCTTTGTCAAATATAAGGTGTCCATAGGTGTGTGGATTTGTCTCTCAGCTTTCTGTTTTGTCCCATTGACCTATATTTCTGTCTTTTTGCCAGTACCATACTGTCTTTATGACTGCAGCTTTGTAGTATAGTCTGACTTCAGGCAGGTTGATTCTTCCAATTCCATTTTTTTTTTTTCTTAAGATTGCTTTGGCTATTCGAAGTTTTTTGTATTTCCATACAAATTTTGAAATTATTTGTTCTAGTTCTGTGAAAAATAGCATTGGTAGCTTGATGGGGATTGCATTGACTCTTTAGATTGCTTTGAAAAGTATACTCATTTTCACTATATTGATTCTTACAATCCATGAACATAGTATATTTCCCCATCTATTTCTGTCATCTTTGATTTCTTTCATTATTTTTTTCTAGTTTTATATATATAGGTCTGTTGTTTCTTTAGGTAGACTTATTCATAAGTGTTTTATTCTTTTCATTGCAATGGGAATTGGAATTATTTCCTTAATTTCTCTTTCTATTTTATTATTGTTAGTGTATAGGAATGCAAGGGATTTCTGTGTATTAACTTTATATCCAGCAACTTTACTATATTCATTGATTAGTTCTACTAATTTTCTGATATTGTCTTTAGGGTTTTCTATGTAGAGGATCATGTCATTTGCAAACTGTGAGAGTTTTACTTCTTCTTTCCCAGTCTGGATTCCTTTTATTTCTTATTCTTCTATGATTGCTGTGGGTAAAACTTCCAAAACCATATTGAATAGTAGTGGTGAGAGTGGGCACCCTTGACTTGCTCCTGACTTTAGGGGAAATGCTTTCAATTTTTCACCATTGAAGATAATGTTGCTTTGGGTTTATCATATGGCTTTTATTATGTTGAGGTATATTCCTTCTATTCCTGCTTTCTGGAGGGTTTTTAACATAAATGGACATTGAATTTTGTCAAAGGCTTTCTCTACATGTATTGAGAAAATCATGTAGTTGTTTTCTTTCAATTTGTTAATGTGGTGTATTGCATTGATTTATTTGTGAACATTGAAGAATCCTTGCATTCCTGAGATAAAGCCCACTAGGTCATGATATATGATCTTTTCAATATGTTGTTGAAGGTGTTTTTTGGCTAGAATTTTGTTAAGGATTTTTGTATCTATGTTCATTAATGATAATGGCCTGTAGTTTTCTTCTTTTGTGGTATCTTTGTCTGGTTTGGTAATAGGTTGATGGTGGCTTCATAGAATGAGTTTGGAAGTTTACCTTCCTCTGCAATTTTCTGGAAGAGTTTGAGTAGGATAGGTGTTAGCTCTTCTCTAAATTTTTCGTAGAATTCACCTGTGAAGCCGTCTGGCCCTAGGCTTCTGTTTGTTGGAAGATTTCTGACTACAGTTTCAATTTCCATGCTTGTGATGGGTCTGCTATGATTTTCTATTTCTTCCTGATTCAGTTTTAGAAGGTTATACTTTTCTAAGAATCTGTCCGTATCTTCCAAGGTGTCAATTTTATTGTCATAAAAATTGCCGATTTTAGTTTGTATTGATCTGATGTATTTCTTTTTGTCTGTTGTGATTTCTCCATTTTAATTTCTAATTTTGTTGATTCTTTGCCGTTTTTTTCTTGATGACTCTGTCTAATGGTTTGTCTATGTATATTTTCAAAGAACCAGCTTTTAGTTTTGTTGATTTTTGCTGTAGTTTGCTTTGTTTCTTTTTCATTTATTTCTTGGAGAAGGAAATGGCAACCCACTCCAATATTCTTGCCTGGAGAATCTCAGGGACAGAGAAGCCTGGTGGAACTACTCCATGATCAACGTCAGGAGGGACCACCGTGAGGAGATATCCCTCGTCCAAGATAGGAGAAACCCAAGCAAGAGGGTAACTGTTGCAAAAAGGCATCAGCGGGCAGATATTCTAGAAACATAATCACAGAAAACTAGCCAATCTGATCACATGGACCATGGCCTTGTCTAACTCAATGAAACTAAATCATGCCATGGGGGCCACCCAAGATGGAAGGGTCATGATGGAGAGGTCTGACAGAATATGGTCCACTGGAGAAGGGAATGCCAAAACACTTCAATATTCTTGCCTCGAGAATCCCATGAACAGTATGAAAAGGTAAAAAGATAGGAAACTAAAAGATGAACTCCCCAGGTCAGTAGGTACCCAATATGCTACTGGAGATCATTGGAGAAATAATTCCAGAAAGAATGAAAGGATGGAGCCAAAACAAAATCGATGCCCAGTTGTGGATTAGTGTAAAGTTAGGTTTTTTGTTTGATTTTTCTCTTGTTTCTTGAAGCAAGCTTATATTGATATAACCCTTCACATTAGCCCTGCTTTTACTGAATTCTATAGGTTTTGGGGGTCGTGTTTTCATTATTATTTGTTTCTATGTATTTTTTAATTTCAATTTTGATTTCTTCTGTGACTTGTTTGTTATTACAAAGCATGTTGTTTGGCCTCTATATGTTTGTATTTTTAATAGTTTTTTCCCCCTGTAGTTGGCATGTAACCTTACAACATTGTGATCAGAAAAGATGACTTCAAATGAGTTTAATTTTTTTTAATTTTCCAAGGCTAGATTTATGGCCCAGGATGTGATCTATCCTGGTGAATGTTCCATGTGAACTTGAGAAAAAGGTGAAATTCATTGTTTTGGAGTGAAATGTCCTATAGATATCAACTGGGTCTAGCTGGTTCATTGTATCATTTAAAGTTTGTGTTTCCTTGCTAATAATTGTTTAGTTGGTCTATCCATACGTGTGAATTGCGTAATAAAGTCTCCCGCTATTATTGTGTTTCCTCTTCCATACTTGTTAGCATTTGCCTTACGTATTGAGGTGCTCCTATGTTGGGTGCGTCTATATTTATAATTGTTATATCTTCTTCTTGGATTGACCCTTTGATCGTTATGTAGTGTCCTTATTTGTCTCTTTTCACAGCTTTTATTTCAAAGTCTATTTTATCTGATATCAGTATTGCTGCTCCTGCTTTCTTTTGGTCTCCATTTGCATGAAATATCTTTTTCTAGCCATCAGCATCTTTTCTAATGAGTCGACTCTTTGCATCAGGTGGCCAAAGTATTGGAGCTTCTGTTTCAGCATCAGTCCTTCTAATGAATATTCAGGACTAATTTCTTTTAGGATTGACTGGTTTGATCTCTTTCCTGTCCAAGGGACGCTCAGGAGTCTTGAACACCACAGTTCAAAAGCATTACTAGCATTACTTGATTACTCTCTCTTTATTAAGACTACATTAAGATTCTAGGCACTTACTGGAATCTGTTTGAAGACTATTTTATTACATGTATCTATGTTTATTTGTTTCTTATTAAATATCACATGAAAGTTGTACTTTCTTTATCATAGTCTGTTTTACCACATGCCAGGAGCCGTGTATCCCTTCAGTTCTACCAAAGACAAAGTACTATAAGTACTATAAGTCTATTCATATATCAAAATTACTCATAATTCTAGTAAGTTCCCCAATACATCCACCAATAAAAAGATATGTTACCTATATTTCCATTTTTAAATAAAATATTGAGTATATTTCAACCCAAATGAAGCACTTATGTATGCACTGTGAAGAAAGAAAATAATGACATATTCGGGAGTCTAGTTACTCTCCACTATTTGGGACTATGGAAATTTGCAATATATGCATACAGTTGTATAAATTAGAATTTGATATTAACATTCCAATTAAAGGCAAGAAGTCCATGAACACAGGAGCCTGGTGGGTCCATGGGGTTACAAAGTGTCGAACATGACTAAACACTTTAACTTTTTCACTTTGCTACAAGCTGATGCCCTTTAACCTCCTCAATCAAAGAAAACCAAGTTGCTCCAGGTCATGCACTTCCCTGAGCAGCTCCATTTTGTAAATGAATGAGACAGGATACAGACTTTGCCATTTTGAGCTTATATAAGACACTCCCATAGACAATGTACTCTTTAATTTTCCTGAGGTTTTGTTAGGACTATATCTCAATATGACTTCTTTCTTAGACTGATACCACTTTCTGATATCTCTCTTCAGATGTGGGGATTCCCTAATATTTCTCATGTATCACAAACGCAGCTTCTGCTACTGGAGAGCACAATCTATGACAAATATTAAGTAGGAAAATTCCAGAGACTATGATTATAGTCCTAATTCATATTTTACATCAAATATTAACAATCTTAGGAAACTCAAGTTGGTCATAAAAGTTTTACTACAAATTAAATATGTAGAGATCATGTAGAACCATTGGCTTTATCAAATTAATTTGGAAGTCCAAAGTCTCCTTAAACCAGAGAATTTATCTGTAGCTCTTTATTCATAATGTTAAATCGTTCATTCATTTAAAAACACATCATTCACTATAATATGCTAGCTGTCCAATTAAGTACAGGGATATAGGGATATACACATGAATGTTTCTATGAAGACATTTAATTTTCTGCTGATGGTTGGAGTTGTGTTCCCTCCTTGTAGTGTGCCTGAAGTCAAACTGTGGTAGGGATAATGGCAGTAATGGTGACCTCCTTCAAAAGGGCTTATGTCAGCATTGTTATATGAAGTGCCCCTGACTATGGACCCATGCCTCAACTGGAGACTCATGGACACTCACAGGAAAGTCCATTTCAGTCTTTTGTGGGGTCACTGCTCCTTTCTCCTGGGTCCTGGTGTGCACAAGGTTTTGTTTGTGCCCTCCAAGAAATTGTGGGGTTCTCAGTCCCTTTGCCAAATCTCCTGGTTGGGAAATTTGTTGTGGGCTCTAGAACTTTTGCAACAGTGCAAGAACGTCTTTGGTATAATTGTTCTCCAGTTTGTGGGTCATCTACTCAGTGGCTTTATGGGAGGGGGGCTGCTAATAATGCCACAATTACCCTCATTTCACATGCTAGCAAAGTGATGCTCAAAATTTTCCAAGCTGGGCTTCAATAGTATGTGAACCAAGAACTTCCAGATGTTCATATTATATTTAGAAAAGGCAGAGGAATCAGAAATCAAATTGCCAACATCTGTTGGATCATCAAAAAAGCAAGAGAGTTACAGAAAAAAAATCTACTTCTGCTTCACTGACTACACCAAAGCCTCTGTGGATCACAACAAACTGGAAAATTCTTCAAGAGATGGGATTACCAAACTACCTTATCTGTGTCCTGAGAAATCTGTATTCAGGCAGGAAGAGACAGTTAGAACCAGACATGGAACAAAACACTGGTTCCAAATTGGGAAAGAAATACTTCAATGCTGTATATTGTCACCCTGCTTGGTTAACTCACATACCGAGTACGTCATACAAAATGCCGAGTTGGATGAATCACAAACTGGAATCCAGATTGCTAGTTAGAAATATCAATAATGTCAGATTTGCAGATGATACCACCCTTATGGAAAAAAGCAAAGAGAAACTAAAGAATCTTTTGGTAAAAGTGAAAGAGGAGAGTGAAATCGCTGGCTTAACACTCAGTATTCAAAAAACTAAGATCATGGCATCTGGTCCCATCACTTCATGGCAAATAGGTGGGGAAACAATGGAAATAGTAAGAGACTTTATTTTTGGAGGGGCTCCAAAATCACTGCAGATGGTGCCTGCAGCCATGAAATTAAAGTCTTCTGATCCTTGAAAGAAAAGCTATGACAAACCTAGACAGCATATTAGAAAGCAGAGACAATACTTTGCCAGAAAGGTCCATATAGTCAAAACTATGGTTTTTCTAGAAGCAATATATAAATGTGAGATTTGGACCATAAAGAAGGCTGAGAACAAAAAAAATTGATGTTTTTGAGCTGTGGTGTTGGAGAAAACCCTTGGGAGTCCTTTGGAACTCAAAAAAATCAAACCAGTCAATCCTAAAGAAAATCAGTCCTGAATATTCATTGGAAGGACTGATGCTGAAACTCCAGTACTTTGGATACCTGATGAGAAGAGCTGACTCATTTGAAAAGACCCTGATGGTGGGAAAAATTGAAGGCAAGAGGAGTAGGGGACTGTAGAGGATGAGTTGGTTGGATGGCATCACCTATTCAATGGACATGAGTCTGAGCAAGCTTCAGGAGGTGGAGAAGGACAAGAATGCCTGGCATGCTGCAGCCCAGGGATTCATGAAGAGTCGAACATGACTGAGCGACTAACCAAGGCATTTAATGGTAAGAGAGATTTTCAAACTAATTTACCAATGTAAATTCGTTTTTTAATGGTTAATATAACAGATTACCACAAACTTAGTGGGTTAAAATAACAACAACAACAAAAATATTGTCTCTCAATTCTGGAGGTCAAAACTCGAAAATCAGTGAGTGGTCTAAAATTAAGGATTTGCAAGAGCTAATTTTTTATTTTTTCCTGAAATCTCCAAGGGAAGAATCTGTCTCCTTGACTTTTCCTTTATCTTTGATTTATGTCTCCTTCCTCACTTTCCTTTAATGTCCTTTTTCCCTTGTTGCATCTCCTACTACTTTGATACTCTTAGTTTTTTCTCAGCAGATCTCTTGTGGTTATGTTGGGCCTATCTTGGGAATTCAGGATAATCTCCTAATCTCAAATTCTTTAATTTAATCATATTGGCAGTGTCCTTTTTCCAGATAAGGTAAAATTGTAGGCTTTGGGTATTAGCGCACTGACATCTTTCGGATCATTAATTGGCTTAACACAGCATGTAACTATGTAGGTAGAGGCATCAGTAGATACTAAATTAGGATATTATATTGTTACAGAGGGTATCCCAAGTTATTGAAGAGGCTGCTAGATTGCAGGTCAATAAAAGACTTCAGGAAAACATAACTTTAAGTAGAGTTTTGAAAGATGACTAAAAGTTGGCTGGTGAAGGGTGAAGCAATGGTGATTTGACAATTTAGATGACAGAGTAGTCCATGTCAAGACATGGAAGCTACAAGAAGTATAGGTTTTATGGAGCTCCAGATATTGAAAATGTTTTGGATACAAGGCACACATTTTTCTTACATTTTAATATTTTTGAAAAATGACATCTTTGTTACAATTAACATATTAAATGTGATTATTCATTTATTTTTCTTAATACCCTATAATTAAGATATTATAACAGACTTTTAAAAATACAGATGTAATGTGATTTTATAGATTTGGTTTATAGGATGCAAAGAAAATAGTGAGAGGTGAGCTGAAGAACAAAGCATGTGACAAATTCACTACAGGCTGTAACAACTATGGAAACGAATTTGTAAGCCATAATGAAAGTCACAGGAAATTTTTGAAACCCTATAAGAAGATATTTCACAAGTCTGATTTTAGTTTTAGAAAGATCACGTTGATTCTGTAGGAGAAGAGTGAAACTACAGGCAAAGGAAACAGGAGTTTTCCATAATTGAATTGAAATGAAGTTGGTGGCAACTGGTTGATAATGTGATGTAGAATTACCAATTTTGGTAAATGATTGATTTCATATTGTGGAAAGATAAGAGAGGGAACAGTTTTTACGATAACTCCCTGTTTTTGATAATTAGAAGAATGTTTGAAATTTTTCCTAAGTGAAGAAATGAGCAGTCTTTTTATAGGAGATGAATGAGATGAGGGATCAATGAGGATTGATTGTATGCATCATATTTAGTTTTATAGTTGTATGTGAAATATATAAGTATAAATATCCATCAGCATTTGGATATAAGAATCTGAAGCCCAGAAATGTGCTTGTATTTATTGATTTTCTTTCTTTTAAAAAAAATGAATTAACTTACTTTAATTGGAGATAATTACTTACAGTATTATGATGGGTTTTAGGAATGGGTTTTTAGATGGAGAGACTAATTCAGTATTTACTCAGTAATAATTGAAAGAGGAGAGTGAAAAAGTTGGCTTAAGGCTCAACATTAAGAAAACTAAGATCATCCCATCACTTCATGGATAATAGATGGGGAAACAGTGGAAAAAGTGTCAGACTTTTATTTGTTGGGCTCCAAAATCACTGCAGATGGTGATTGCAGCCATGAAATCAAAAGATGCCTACTCCTTGGAAGGAAGGTTCTGGCTAGCCTGGATAGCATATTGAAAAGCAGAGACATTACTTTGCCAACAAAGGTCCATCTAGTCAAGGCTATGGTTTTTCCAGTAGTTATGTATGGATGTGAGATTTGGACAGTGAAAAAGGCTGAGTGCTGAAGAATTGATGCTTTTGAGCTGTGGTGTTGGAGAAGACTCTTGAGAGTCCCTTGGACTGCAAGGAAATCCAACAAGTCCATCCTAAAGGAGATCAGTCCTGGGTGTTCATTGGAAGGGCTGATGTTGAAGCTGAAACTCCAATACTTTAGCCACCTCATGTGAAGAGTTGACTCATTGGAAAAGACCCTCATGCTGGGAATGATTGAGGGCAGGAGGAGAAGAGGAAGACAGAGGATGAGATGGCTGGATAGCATCACCAACTCGATGAACATGGGTTTGGGTGGACTCTGGGAGTTGGTGATGGACAGGGAGGCCTGGTGTGCTGCGATTCATGGGGTCGCAAAGAGTCAGACACAACTGAGCGACTGAACTGAACTGAATAATTGAAATCTTAAGCAAAGATGAGACAGTATGGAAGAAGGCCATGAGCTGTTCAGTTTATTTTGATTTTAGTTTTTGTTTTGTTTTGATTCGATTTGTTTTAATTTTGATTGCTTTTAGTTCAGCTTTCTTTCTTGTTTTGGAATGTGCTTCAATTTGTGTGTTATTATGAAATATCCTGCTTTTCATCATGGTAGTGAAAGTAAGACTAACTTTGATTTTTCTTCCCCAGATGACCAAAGATTTGGGCATGTGATATGGGCTCAGGCAGATAGTGGTTCCCACAGAAAACTTTGAATATGAAATTGGAGGCATGAATGGTTAGGGTTTGTTTATAGCAAATGAAGGGATTTTCCTAAATGTTGCACCCAGGCCCAGTACAAGACTTTCACAGTATTAAGAGCAAAGTCCTAACCTATTGTTTCGGTTAAGCATAGTTAGTAACGTTTCCTGACTAGCTTATGCTTTTTTACCTGTTTTCAAAGCCCAGTCTTTTAGTTTGCCATCAGTTCTTGAGTTCCTAACATTATTCCATAAAAACCTTTGCTTAGCTAGAGTTGACTGTCCTTATCATTATGGCTGATACAGAAGATACGTGCATTGAGAAAAGAAATGGGAGGAGAAATAGGAACATTTGATGGTTACTATCAGTCTGAGTTTTTTGTAGTTCATGGTAAGAATTCTTCATTTTTAATCTAAAAGTTTTTAGAGAGGAATTTTAAAGGGAGCCATACTCCCTTTAAACAATACAGCTCCAGAATTCAAGGAAAAAAACACTTAGTTTTGAAAATTTTCAAGCTGATTTTATGAAAAAATGTGACTCATAATACTGATTCTGTTGTTTAGGAATGAATCAATCTCTTTATAAATGTGCTTTCATTAACCATGCATTCATTGACAGAAGTGTGTGTTTGACTCACTTTAATTAAACAAAAATAAAAGTCTATGTGCCTTTGTGTGTGTGTGTATAAATATACAAATGCTAAACATATTAATATATTCCAGTTCTGAAAGATCTTTCTGGTCTATACATATGGATTAAAATGATTTTGATTTTTGTCTTCACTCAGAAAAGAAATAATAGTGCCGTAAAATGGTGTCTTGATGGAATAAATGAAGCTTATACATCTGTTGCTATCTAGAATACACTTAAAATAGAAAGTAATCTAGCTCATATATCATTAAATCTTTTCTTTCAATAGTACAGAAGTCACATTTCAATATCACAAAAGCCAAACCATAATTTTCACATTAAAAAATGGAGACAAAAAGCTCTTCTTGAGTCAATGTGAAGAATCTGAAATTGAAATACAACTTATTTTATTTATATGTAAGGGTGAAATTATAGTATGGATTTTAAGTGTAGTCGATTTTGTTGCTATTTTGCCCATAAATAACCTTTCAGTTTATTTCCTACTAGTATATTATTATCCAGTTATTCATTTTTCCACCTATTGTTATAAAGCTTTACATTGTTCCTTGCATGTAGCAGCCACTGTGTCAAGTTTAGAAAGATGAGTAGTATACAGGTTTTCCCTATTAATGGCTCACAGTTTGGGAAGATGATAGAAATGAGCTTAATTATAAATATAAAAGTAAAACCAAAATGTCCAGTTAGAAAATTAAGAAATTCTGAGCAGGAAATTCTAAGAGTTTAAATGGTAAAATCAATTTTATTAGGTAAATAGAGTTCTATGAAGTTAAGAATTTTTTCTGTTGAAGAAAGGAACAGACTATGAAGTTCAAAATAATTCACTGTTATATGAATTTAAATATATTAGCACAAAGGAAGCTTAACATGAAGAAAAACACTTAAGAATTATAAATATTATTCAGTCATAGACTTAAATGACCTAAAAAATGAAGTATAGAGAACATAGAAGACAGTTGACCTGGAAGGTAATAATACTTAGGGGAAATATTTCATCAGTTTGTAGGTGCCCTTGAATAATCATTCTTATGTTATTGCCGTGAGCAATAATCTAAAAGATCTATTTTTTGAAATTTTTTTCTATCAAACTAGACTGATTTCCTTTACCTTACAGTTTCATTAATCTATAGTAGATAAGTTATTTTTAAATTTTTGTATAAAATGTTCTAGTTAAGATAGTTTAGGGAATACATTCATCACTCATTTACATATACATTTTTTTTTATTATTGTTTTTGCCATACATTGTCATGATATCACCATGGGTTTACATATGCTTCCCTCCGGGTCCCCCCTCCCTCCTCCCTCCCCCCCGGGAAATCTCGCTGCACCAGCCCCGAGCATCAATCCTGGGCTGGCGATTGATTAGACACATGACAATTAACATGCTTCAATGCCCTTCTCCCATATCATCCCACCCTTACCCTCATCCACAAAGTCCACGAGTCTATTCTATACATCTGCGTTCCTTTTGTTGTCTCCCATGTTGGGTTCTCATTACTGTCTTTCTAAATTCCATATATATGTGTTAATATACTGTATTGTTGTTTTTGCTTCTGGCTTACTTCACTCTGGATAATGGGCCATATACATTTCTTAAATGGAGCAGGCTATTCTTGAATATTTCCTTGAAAGAAAAAGAATGTTTTGACATTTGTTAACTGAGTTATCTTAAATAAGGGAGTTTTAATAGCAGTAGTTGCCTAGGTCAAGCATCAAAACATAAAGGTTTTAACAAGTAATACAAATATATCTACGACTAAGGTTAACTAATCTTACTATCTTAGACATTTTAGTAGATTTTAAGGAGAAAAAATTACTTTAGAAATAAAACCATGTATTTTCAGAATCTACTTAAAATGTCTGCTTATAGTGTATAAGGACAGAGAACTAAATAATCAAATTTCACAATATTTCTCCTTCTATTGGATTATACTTTATACTCGATTCTTGATTCTGTCCAGTAAAATTTAAATGTAAATAAGAACTTTAAAAATAATTTTTATTTAAATAATGAAGCAAATTTGAAATTAAATGCTGTAAAATCAATAGATAAATCTCTAAACTTTCAGATTCGTGCATGTTATCAAGTGTTCCAGTCCATTTTATTTTTATGTGTAAATAGTTTGGCTGCAAATATAGAAGTATGTTTTAGTTGAGTTTTCTAAGTTTGATTTTTTTTCTTGCTGGACCAAAAATATTACCAAGCTTTGTCATGAACAGAACCTATGAAAGTCCTGAAGAGAAGAGATTCATATTTGGTAGGGTAATTGGAAGAAATGGGAATTTTATAAAACACTTCAAAATAACTGCAAAGAAAAAAGGCATAAAACAATCTAATCCTTAGAAGTTTGATTTAAATCTGTAATCTTATAATAACAGCTTTTGTGAAAACCAGAATATTGAAATATTTACATATCGATATCCAATATTGACTGGCATAATTTATTATTGTAATTATATTTTTATCTTATCAGCTAATTAATCTTGATTATTTTCTATACCTCAGCCATCATGCTAAGCACTTAATCAGTATTCAGTTCAGTTCAATCACTCAGCTGTGTCTGACTCTTTGCGACCCCATGAACCACAGCATGCCAGGCCTCCCTGTCCATCACCAATTCCTGGAGTTTACCCAAATTCAGGTCCACTGAGTTGGTGATTCCATCTATCTCATCCTCTGTTGTCCCCTTCTCCTGCCTTCAATCTTTCCTAACATCAGGGTCTTTTCAAATGAGTCAGCTCTTCACATCAGGTGGCCAAAATACTGGATATTCAGCTTTAACATCAGTCCTTCCAATGAACACCCAGGACCAATTTCCCTTAGTATGGACTGGTTGGAATTCCTTGCAGTCCAAGGGACTCTCAAAAGTCTTCTCAAGAGTAATCAGTATTACTTCATAATAAATCATAATATACCCTTGAGATATTTATTATCTTACTTTTCATCTGAAGAAATTAAAGCATAGAGAGAGAAAGACATTATCTTAAATTACTTATCACTTGATTATCAGCAGCAGGATTTGAATTTAAGCACCATGGGAACTTCTGTTTCTATGAAGTTTAATATTTGGGGGAAAAATAATTATAGTTATTCTACTCACTTGTATCAATAAGGCCTATTAATTGATAATGCTGGCTGATTAAACAAAAAAGTTTATTAAAAGTATATTTTAGGGCATAACAATAGTTGGGAACTAACTATTGTTATAGAGCTGCAGTGTAAGTGCTGACAGATGTTCAAAGCTACTGCAGAAGTGTCAGTGAGAATAACAAGACAAATTAATTTGCTGCCGCTCGTGACTAGATGCTCATGTTTAGACCTCAGAGCTTGTCTTAGTCACACTGCAATGAAGTCCAACAACAAGGCCCCTGTGCATAAGGGAGCAGAGCTTGCCACCTTGATGAAATCAAAAGCCAAATGTTTCTACAACTCTTCTCACCACCAAATGGATACTTAACACAGAACAAGCTTCTTCATTCATTGTCTTTCAGATCGTATGCTTAAATGATTTATATTAGCTAAGAGATGACCAGACTTTTCTGCTTCTCCTTTATGAGGCAGAATTTATTAATCTTTCTATTTTCCCAAATATTAGAATATTCTAACAAGATATTAGACAAGTCATAAAGGTTGTGTCCCCCATCCCAAACCCCTCGTCCTCCTCCTTCCCTATCACATCCCTCTGGGTTGTCCCAGTGCACTGGCTTTGAATGCTCTGTTTCATACATTGAACTTGGACTGGTCATCTATTTCACATATGGTAATATACATGTTTCAATGCTATTCTCTCATATCATCCCACCCTCACCTTTTCCTACAGAGTCCAAAAGTATGTTCTATACATCTGTGTCTCTTTTGCTGTCTCATGTGTAGGGTCATCATTATGATATTTCTAAATCCCATATATATACATTAATATACTGTATTGGTGTTTTTCATTGTGACTTACTTCATTCTGTATAATAGGCTACAGTTTCATCCACCTTAATAGAACTGATTCAAATGTGTTCTTTTTAATAGCTGAGTAATATTCCATTGTGTATATGTACCATAACTTGCTTATCCATTCATCTACCAATGGGCATCTAGGTTGCTTCCATGTCCTAGCTATTTTGTAAACAGTGCTGCGATGAATATTTGGGTACACGTGTCTCTTTCAGTTCTGATTTCCTTGGTGTGTATACCCAGCAGTGGGATTACCAGGCCGAACGGCAGTTCTATTTCCAGTTTTTTAAGATAGCTTCACATTGTTCTCCATAGTGGCTGCACTAATTTGCATTCCAACCAACAGTGTAAGAGTTCCGTTTCTACACATATTCTCCAGCATTTATTGTTTGTAGATTTATTGATAGCAGCCATTATTACTGGCATGAGATGGTACCTCATTGTGGTTTTGATTTACATTTCTCTGATAATGAGTGATATTTAACATCTTTTCATGCATTTTTAGCCATGTACCTCTTTGGAGAAATGTTTGTTTTGTTCTTTGGCCCAGTTTTTGATTAGGTTGTTTATTTTTCTGGTATTGAGTTGAATGATCTTCTTATATATTGCTGAGATTAATTATTTGTAAGTTTCTTCATTTGCTATTATTTTCTCCCATTCTGAAGGCTGTCTTTTCACCTTGCTTATAGTTTCCTTTGTTGTGTAAAAGCTTTTAAGTTTAATTAGGTCCCATTCGTTTATTTTCACTTTTATTTCCATTACTCTGGAAGGTGGATGGGTCATAAAGGATCCTGTGATGTCAGGACATCCTATGATGTCAGAGAGTGCTTTGCCTATGTTTTCCTCTAGGAGTTCTATAGTTTCTGGTCTTACATCTAGACCTTTAATCCATTTTGAGTTTATTTTTGTGTATGGTGTTAGAGTGTGTTCTAGTTTCATTCTTTTACTGGTCATTGACCAGTTTTTCCAGCATGGTTTGTTAAAGAGATTGTCTTTTCTCCGTTGTATATTCTTGCCTCCTTTGTCAAAGATAAGATATCCATAGGCACATGGATTTATTTCTGGGTTTTCTATTTTGTTCCATTGATCTATATTTCTTTCTTTGTGCCAGTACCATACTGTCTTGATGACGGAAGCTTTGTAGTGTAGTCTGAAGTCAGGCAGGTTGATTCCTCCAGTTCCATTCTTCTTTCTCAACATTGCTTTGGCCATTCAAGGTTTTTTGTAATTTCATACAAATTGTGAAATTATTTGTTCTAATTCTGTGAAAAATAGCATTGGTAGCTTGTTAGGGATGGCACTGAATCTTTAGATTGCTTTGGGTAGTATACTCATTTTCACTATATTGATTCTTCCAAACCATGAATGTGGTATATTTCTCTATCTATTTGTGTCATCTTTTATTTCTTTCATTTGCTTTTTTTATAGTTTTCTATATATAGATCTTTTGTTTCTTTAGGTTGATTTATTCTTAATTATTTTATTCTTTTCATCACAATGGTGGATGGGATTGTTTCTTTAATTTTTCTGTTTTCTCGTTGTTAGTGTATAGGAATGCAAGGGATTTATGTGTATTAATTTTGTATTCTGAAACTTTACTATATTCATTAATCAGTTCTAGTAATTTTCTGGTAGTGTCTTTAGGGTTTTCTACATGGAGGATCATGTCATCTGCAAACAGAGGGTTTTCTTCTTTTCCAGTCTGGATTCCTTTTATTTTTTTTTTTCTTCTCTGATTGCTGTGGCTAAAACTTCCAAAACCTTCATAACCCTAACCCTTACCCTAACCCTAACCCAGCTCTAACCCTAACCTAATTTTTGGTTATGTTGAATAGCAATGGTAAGAGTGAGCGCCCTTGCCTTGCTCCTGACTTTAAAGGAAATGCTTTCATTATTTCACCATTGAGGACAAAGTTTGCTTTGGGTTTATCATATGTGGCTTTCATTATGTTAAGGTATGTTCTTTTTATGCCTGCTTTGTGGAAATTTTTTATAATGAATGGGTGTTTTATTTTGTCAATATCTCTGCATCTATCGAGAGAATCATATGGTTTTTTTTCTTTCAATTTGTTAATGTGGTGTATCACATTGAATGAGTTGTGAACACTGAAGAATCCTTGCATCCCTAAGATAAAGCCCTCTTGGTCATGATGTATGATCTTTTCAATATGTTGTTGGATTTTGTTTGCTAGAAGTTTGTTGAGGATTTTTGCATGTATGTTCATCAGTGTTATTGGCCTGTAGTTTTCTTCTTTTGTGGCATCTTTGTCAGGTTTTGGTATTAGGGTGATGGTGGCCTCATAGAATGAGTTTGGAAGTTTACTTTCCTCTGCAATTTTCTGGAAGAGCTTAAGTAAGATAGGTGTTAGCTCTTTAACTTTTGGTAGAATTCACCTGTGAAGCCATCTGGTCCTGGGCTTCTGTTTGTTGGAAGATTTTTTAATTACAGTTTTGATTTTCATGCTTGTGATGGGTCTCTTAAGATTTTCTATTTCTTCCAAGATTTTCCATTTCAGTTTTGAAAGGTTATACTTTTCTAAAAATTTATCTATTTCTTTCAAGTTTTTATTTACTTGATATATAGTTTCTGATAGTAATCTCTTATGATCCTTTGTATTTCTGTGTTGTCTGTTGTGATTTCTCCATTTTCATTTATAATTTTCTTAATTTGATCCTTCTTTATTTTTTCTAAATGATTCTGGCTAATGGTTTGTCTATTTTATTCATCTTCTTAAAGAACAAGCTTTTAGGTTTGTTTATTTTTACTATAGTCTCCTTTGTTTCTTTTTCAATTATGTCTGCCCTAATTTTTATGATTTCTCTCCTTCTACTAACTATGGGGTTCTTCATTTCTTCTTTGTCTAGTTCCTTTAGGTGTAAAGTTAGGTTATTTATTTTATTTTTCTCTTGTTTCCTGAGGTAAGCTACTATTGCTGTGAACCTACCCATTAGCCCTGCTTTTACCATATACCATAGGTTTTGGGGATCATGTTTTCATTATCATTTGTTTCTATGCATATTTTGATTTCCTTTTTGATTTCTTCCATGATTTGTTGGTTATTCAAAGTGTGTTGTTTAAACTCCTTATGTTTGTATTTTTATTAGTTTTTTTGTTTTCCTGTAGTCGACAGCTAATCTTACCACACTGTGATCAGAAGATGCTTGAAATGATTTAAAATTGTTTAAAATTTACCAAGGCTAGATTTATGGCCCAGGATGTGATCTATCTTAGAGAATGTTCTGTGTGCACTTGAGAAAAAGGTGAAATTAATTGTTTTGGGGTGGAATGTCTTATAGATGTCAATTAGGTCTACCTGTCCATTGTATCATTTAAAGTTTGTGTTTCCTTGCTCTTTTTTGTTTGACTGATCTATCCATAAGTGTAAATGGGGAATTAAAATCTTCCACTATTCTAGTGTTACTATTAATTTCCCCTTTCATACCTGTTAGCATTTGCCTTATGTATTGAAGTGCTCCTATATTGGGTGCATATACATTGATAATTGTTGTATTTTCTTCTGGATTGATCCTTGGATAATTATGTAGTGTCCTTCTTTGTCTCTTTTCATGGTCTTTATTTCAAAGTCTATTTTACCTAATGTGAGTATTGCTACTCCTTCTTTCTTTTGGTCTCCATTTGCATGAGATATCTTTTTCCAGCCCTTCACTTCCAGTTTGCATGTGTCCCTTGGTTTGAGGTGGGTCTCTTGTAGACAGCCTATATAGGGGTCTTGTTTTTGTGTCCATTCAGCAAGTCTTTGTTTTTTGGTTGGGGCATTCAAACAATTACGTTTGAGGTAAGTATTGATAAGTATGATCCCGTTGCCATTTACTTTGTTGCTTTGGGTTCAATTTTATAATCCTTTTCTGTGTTTCCCATCTAGAAGATCCTTCAGCATTTGTTTAAGAGCTGGTTTGGTGATGCTGAATTCTCTCAGCTTCTGCTAATCTGTAAAGCTTTTGATTTCTCCTTCATATTTGAATGAGATCCTTGCTGGGTACAGTAATCTGCATTGTCAGTTTCTCTCTTTCATCACTTTAAATATTTCCTGCCATTCCCTTCTGGCCTGAAGAGTTTCTCTGGAAAGATCAGCTGTTATCTTTCTGGGGATATCTTTGTGTGTTATTTATTGCCTTTCCCTTGCTGCTTTTAATATTGTTCTTCGTGTTTGATCTTCATTAGGGATGCAAGGATTCTTCAATATTCGCAAATCAATCAATGTAATACACCACATTAACAAATTGAAAAATAAAAATCACATGATTACCTCAATAGATGCAGAGAAAGCCTTTGACAAAATTCAACATACATTTATGATAAAAACCCTCCAAAAAGCAGGAATAGAAGGAACATACCTCAACATAATAAAAGCTATATATGACAAACCCACAGCAAACATTATCCTCAATGGTGAAAAACTGAAAGCATTCCCCCTGAAATCAGGAACAAGACAAGGGTGCCCACTCTCACCACTACTTTTCAACATAGTTTTGGAAGTCTTGGCCACAGCAATCAGAGCAGATAAAGAAATTAAAGGAATCCGGATTGGAAAAGAAGTAAAACTCTCTTCTGTTTGCAGATGACATGATACTCTATGTTGAAAACCCTAAATACTCTACGAGAAAATTACTAGAGCTAATCAGTGAATATAGCAAAGTTTCAGGATACAAAATCAACACACAGAAATCCCTGGCATTCCTATACACTAACAATGAGAAAACAGAAAGAGAAATTAAGGAAACAACTCCATTCACCATCGAAACAAAAAGAATAAAATACTTAGGAGTATTTCTACCTAAAGAAACAAAAGACTTGTATATAGAAAACTATAGAACACTGATGAAAGAAATCAAAGAGGACACAAACAGATGGAGAAATGTGCCGTGTTCGAGGATTGGAAGAGTCAATATAGTGAAAATGAGTATGCTACCCAAAGCAATTTATAGATTCAATGCAATTCCTATCAAGCTACCAGAGGTCTTTCTCAGAGAATTAGAACAAATAATTTCACAATTTGTATGGAAATACAAAAAACCTCCTATAGCCAAAGCAATCTTGAGAAAGAAGAATGGAACTGGAGGAATCAACCTACCTGACTTTAAGCTATACTACAAATTAGTTTGATTAATATGTGTCTTGGGGTGTTTTGCCTTGGGTTTATTCTGTTTGGAACTCTTTGGGTTTCTTGGACTTGGGTGGCTATTTCTTTCCCCATTTTAGAAAACTTTTCAGCTATTTTCTGCTCAAGTATTGTCTCATGCCCTTTGTTTTTGTCTTCTTCTCCTGGGACTCCTATGATTCGAATGTTGGGGCCTTTAACATTATCCCAGAGGTCTCTAATGTTGTCCTCATTTCTTTTAATTCTTTTTGATTTTTTCGTCTCTACTTCATTTATTTCCACCTTTCTATCTTTCACCTAACTCCTCCTATCTTCTGCATCAGTTATTCTACTGTTGGTTCCCTCCAGAGTGCTTTTGATCTTAGTGTATTTTTCTTTATTGATTGACTCTTCTTTGTTTCTTCTAGGTCCTTGTTAAACATTTCTTGCATCTTCTCAACCCTTGTCTCTAATCTATTTATCTGTAACTTCATTTTTGTTTTCAATATTTTGTATCTTCTGTAGTACTGTATTGTGGAGAATGTCAGAATAATAATTCAGACAACTACCTAGCCCTTCTTCTTTTGTTTAGTTTTATGGGCATTTATCATGTTCCTTTACCTGCTGAATATTTCTCTGCCTTTTCATTTTGTTTAAATTGATTTGATTGGGGTAATCTTTCTGCATGCTGGAATTTCCTGGTTCCTCTTTATTGTGGAGCCTGCTCCCTTTGGGTGGGGTTGGTCTAGTGGTTTGTCAAGGTTTCATGGTTCGAGGAGCTTGTGTCTGTGTTCTGGTTGGTGGAGCTGGATCTCTTCTCTTTGGAGTGTGATGAAGTGTCCAGTAGTGAGTTTTATGATGTCTATGGGTTTGGCATGGTTTTGGGCAGCTTTTCTTTTAATTCTCAGGGCTGTGCCTGCTCTCCTGGAGAATTAGCATGATTTTTATTGCTCTGGAACTTGTTGGCTCTTGGGTAGAGTTTGGTTTCAGTGTAAGTATGGAGGCTTTTGGGTGAGCTCTTGTCTATTAATGTTCCCTGGAATCAGGAGTTCTCTGATGTTCTCAAGTTTTGGAGATAAGCCTCCTGCCTCTGGCTTTCAGTCTTATTCTTAAGTAGCCTCAGGACTTCTCTATCCATACAGCACATATGACAAAACATCTATGTTAATGGTGAAACAATTCTCTACAGCAAGGGGCACCCAGTGAGGTTCAGAAAGTTACATGAAGAAGAGAAGAGGAAGGAGGGAGAATGAGGTGACCAGGAGGAGAAGAGGAGGAGTCAAGAGGGGAGAGAGAAATCTAGCCAGTCATCAGTTCCCTAAGTGCTCTCCACAGTCTGGAACACCCAGAGAGATTCACAGAGTTATGCAGAGAAGAGAAGAGGGATGAGGGAATCCAGGAGGAGAATAGTGGAAGTCAAAAGGAGAGAGACCATTCTATCCAATAATCAGTTCCCCAAGTGTTCTCTACATCCTTGAACACCAAGAGAATTCACAAAGTTAAGCAGAGAAGAGAAGGGGGAGGGAGGAGATAGAGGTATCTAGGGTAGAAAAGGGAGAATCAGAAGGGGAGAGAGCAAGCAAACCAGCAATCTCAACCCTAATTGAAATCAGATATTGAAAATTAGATTTCTAAAGGAACAAAATTGATAACAAATACCAAAAAGCAAAGATTAAACATATAGAGTTTGCACTCTCAAAAATGTATATAAAAAATACAAAGCAAAATCAAAACAAAAATTATAAAAAATATATATATGAAATTTCCTTTAAAAATAGGATTTTTTTTTGCAAGGTAATATTAGGTTATAAAAATGAAAATTAAAAGAGTAATAAAGAACTTAAATTTAAAAAGAAATTAAAAGTGATAATAATAAAAATATGTTGAGGAATTTCTCTGGCACTTTTATGGCAGTGTGGACTCAGTTCATTTTTAGATAGTTCCTTGTTCAAGCTTGTACTTGTTCTCAAGGACTATAGACCCCCTCCATTGCTTAGTCAGTGTTAACTACAGGGTTTTAATCTGTTGCACCTGTCACTTCTAGAGTGGTTCCCTCTTTGTTTATTTTGGCTTCCTCTGTTTGCAAGTCTCTTTAGAGTTTAATTTCTGCTCTAACACAAGAGAGCGAAAGTGGTCACTTACTTGGGCTTACTTGTTCAGTTGTGTTGTGGGAAGGGAGTGACAGTGTGAACAAATGGCCTGTGTGGGGAGTGCTCACAGTGTATGGACCGCCCTGGGTTTGCTGCAACTCAAAGTGACACGTGCCTCTTGGATGTCCACTTCTCTGGCTCCAGGGTGCTCTGCAAGGGCACTGTCCGAAGCGGGCTCTGTGTGTTGTGCACTTCCCAGATCTAAGCAACTCGGGTTCTTGGGTACTTTGCAAGGGTACAGACTCGCCTGGGCATGTGTTATGTGCCCTCCCCAGGTCCGAGAATCTCAGGTGAGTAGTTGTTTGGCGAATACACTGTCCCAGGTAGACTGTACATCCTAATCACCTCCCCAGTACCATCTGCTCCCTTCCTCAGGTATGCCTCAAGAGCACAGTCTCAAGTGTGTCTCCTATGAGGAGCTGATATTAGGGCATTACCCAACTGGCAGAAGTCAACCATCCATGATCCCAGAAAGACGTGTTTAGCAACTGAGCGCCTGCTCCCCATTTGATGGAGGATGCCACTTTCTAGGGGCTGAGATTGGAGTAATCCCTTGCCTTCTGGCTCTGGCTGTCAGCCTGCCTTTCTGCCTTCAGCAGGGAAGAGCCTGTATGCAGCCCGCTAACTCTCCTTTGGCATTTGCTCAATTCTTCATTCTAGGAGTGGACCAGGCTGCGAGTTAGAGCCTTTCATGGGAAAGTTCTCTTTTTATTTTCCTCTCTGGAGATTCCACAGTTTGGGTTGCTATCTCACATTAGCTGCCTCAGATTTCCCTCAGGGCATTCAGGCCTTTTCCTTACCCTAAGCACTGATTAGGCAGCTCTCGCCTCCCTGTCCAGTCCCTGCTTGCTGGTGGTGGATGCGAACGTCTGTGCTACTTCTCCACTGGCAGTTGCACTTAGGCATGTAATTTCTGTTTTGTTTTGTTTTTTCTTTCTCCTGGTTATGTTGCCCTCTGAGATCCAAAACTCCTCACAAACCTGCCTATGAGAGGTTTCCTACTGTTTGGAAACTTCTCCTCCTTCACAACTCCCTCCCCATGATGGGTCTCTGTCCCTAACTCTTTTGTCTCTTTTCATCTTTTATATTTTGTCCTACCCCCTTTTTTTCCTATTATTATTTGCTGTTATTTTATTTTTTATTTTTATTTTTTTTACTGTTTTTGCCATACAATGTCATGATATCACCATGGGTTTACATATGCTCCCCCTCCAGAACCCCCCTCCCTCCTCCCTCCCCCTGGGAAATCTCGATGCACCAGCCCCGAGCATCAATCCTAGGCTGGCGATTGATTAGACATATGATAATTAACATGTTTCAATGCCATTCTCCCATATCATCCCACCCTTACCCTCATCCACAGAGTCCACCAGTCTATTCTATACATCTGCGTTCCTAGAGGATAACATAGGCAAAACACTCTCTGACATAAACCAAAGCGGGATACTCCATGACCCACCTCCCAGAATATTGGAAATAAAAACACGAATAAACAAATGGGACCTAATTAAAATTAAAAGCTTCTGCCCTACCTCCTTTTGAAGAGAATTGGCTACCCTTCTAAGTGCCTGGTGTCCTCCACCAGTGTTCAGAAGTAATTTTTTGAAAGCTGCTCAACATTCAAATTATCTTTTGATGAATTTGTGGGGGAGAAATGGTCTCCCCATCCTATTCCTTCACCATCTTGGAACCACCCAGCAAGTGTCTTTTAATTTAATGGCTTCAGTCACCATCTTAGTGCTTTACTTAGTAGATAATAAAATAAAAGGTAATGTTATAGAATCTCAAAATTCATGATTATCAATTGTGATGGTGTTACAGAGCACATTGGTATCTAGGAACTAAATTATTGCCAAACAAATAATTAGAAATACTAAGTGATAGCATTATTTGAGGGCATCCAAACAACCAGGGAAAAAGAGGTTATGAAAAAGACTCCTTTTCATAAAATTCTAGATATATCATGTCATGTTATTTGCCAGAAGTACATCCAGAAATAGATCCATTTATTTTGAAGATTAATTATTAAATCAAGATAATTGATTCTTTCTTTCTTACTTTATTATTATATTTAGGCAATTCCAAATCATGAGTTTACCTGGATCAAAAATTTAACTTTCAGCATGGTGATAAAGTAAGTTTTTATGGTGGAGAAGAGGCAGACCACATATATTTTCCTTTCTCTCTTTTCATTTTAAATATGTTTTATATTATTCATAGCTATTTGATAAATGAAAATTCCTATAGGCAGTCACAGGAGGTAGGTTTTCTTCAGAATAAGGTAGTCCTAAAGATAAATGTATTTTATAAAAGAAGTTGCTTTTAATGTGTAAATTTCTTTAGATCATAGCTTTTGTTTGTTGTTGTTGTTCAGTTGCTCAGTCATGTCTGACTCTTTGTGACTCCATGGCTGCAACACACAAAGCTTCCCTGTCCTTCACTATCTCCCGTAGTTTGCTCAAAATGCCATCCAACCATCTCATCCTCTGTCACCCCCTTTTTCTCTTGCCCTCAGTCTTTTCCAGCATAAGGGTCTTTTCTAATGTCAGCTCTTTCATCAGTCCTTCCAAAGAATATTCAGAACTGATTTCATTTAGGAATGACTGGTTTGATAACCTTGCAGTCCAAGGGACTCTCAAGAGTCTTCTCCAACACCACAGTTCAAAAGCATCAGTTCTTCAGCACCCAGCCTTCTTTATGGTCCAACTCTCACATCTATACATGACTACTGGAAAAACCATAGCTTTGACTATGTAGGCCCTTGTGAGCAAAGTGTTATCTCTGTTGTTTAATACACTGTTTAGTTTTATCATAGCTTCTCATCCAAGGAGCAAGGGTGTTTTAATTTCATAGCTGCAGTCACTATCCACAGTGATTTTGGAGCCCAAGAAAATAAGGTCTGTCACTGTTTTCATTTTTCCCCCATTTATTTTTATGAAGGGATGGGACTGGATGCCATTTATAGCTTATAGTGAAGGATGTCAGTTTTGTGATCTCCAAAGAAGATTTAGCCTCAGGACCAGGAACCAGGCCTGATCATTCAAGAGGTTTTGTGTAGTAGAGTTTTATTAAAGTACAAAAAGATGCAGAGAAAACTTCTGACAGACATCAGAAGGAGGATGGAAACTGCCCCCCTTGCTAGTCTGAGCAACAGAGCGGTATACTTTTTCAATTGCTTATTTCAGTAAATCAAAACTCTGTCTCAAGGTTGTAAATTTCTTACCAATCCTTTGCCCACAATATACATTTTCACATAACAGAATTAGTCAGAATCAATGTTTCTCCAGAAGGAGAAACATGTCCTCAAGCAGGATACATTGTTGTTATATAAACATTGATACAGGTGATCACTCACCTAGAGCCAGACATCCTGGAATGTAAAGTCAAGTGGGCCTTAAAAAGCATCACTACAAACAAAGCTAGTGGAGGTGATGAAATTCCAGCTGAGCTATTTTAAATCCTAAAAGATGATGCTGTGAAAGTGCTACACTCAATATGCCAGAAAATTTGGAAAACTCAGCAGTGGCTACAGGACTGGAAAAGGTCAGTTTTCATTCCTATCCCAAAGAAAGGCAATGCCAAAGAATGCTCAAACTACCACACAATTGCACTCATTTCACATGCTAACAAAGTAATGCTCAAAATTCTCCAAGCCAGGTTTCAGCAGTACATAAACTGTGAACTTCCAAATGTTCAAGCTGGTTTTAGAAAAGGCAAAGGAACCCAGAGATCAAATTGCCAATATCTGCTGGGTCATCAAAAAAGCAAGAGAGTTCCAGAAAAACATCTATTTCTGCTTTATTCACTATGCCAAAGCTTTTGACTGTGTGAATCACTATAAACTGTGGAAAATTATTAAAGAGATGGGCATATCAGACCACCTGACCTATCTCTTGAGAAATCTGTATGTAGGTCAGGAAGCAACAGTTAGAACTGGACATGGAACAACAGACTGGTTCCAAATAGAAAAAAAAGTACGTCAAGGCTGTATATTGTCACCCTGCTTATTTAACTGATATGCAGAGTACCTCATGAGAAACAGTGGGCTGGATGAAGCACAAGCTGGAATCAAGATTGCCAGGATAAATATCAATAACCTCAGATATGCAGATGACACCACCCTTACGGCAGAAAGTGAAGAGGACCTAAATAACCTCTTGCTGAAAGTGAAAGACTTCCAAACAGAATAAACCCAAGGCAAAACACCCCAAGACACATATTAATCAAACTAATGAAGATCAAACACGAAGAACAAATATTAAAAGTAGCAAGGGAAAGACAATAAATAACACACAAAGAGATCCCCAGAAAGATAACAGCTGATCTTTCCAGAGAAACTCTTCAGGCCAGAAGGGAATGGCAGAAGGGAAAGAGCTTAAAGCTCAACATTCCGAAAACTAAGATATGACATCTGGTCCCATCACTTCATGGGAAATAGATGGGGAAACAGTGGAAATAGTGTCAGACTTTATTTTGGGGGGCTCCAAAATCACTGCAGATGGTGATTGCAGCCATGAAATTAAAAGACACTTACTCTTTGGATGGAAAATTATGACCAACCTAGATAGCATATTAAAAAGCAGAGACATTATTTTGCTAACAAAGGTCCATCCAGTCAAGGCTATGGTTTTTCCAGTAGTCATATATGGATGTGAGATTTGGACTATGAAGAAAGCTGAGCGCTGAAGAATTTCTGCTTTTGAACTGTCATGTTGGAGAAGACTCTTGAGAGTCCCTTGGACTGCAAGAAGATCCAACCAGTCCATTCTAAAGGAGATCAGTTCTGGGTGTTTACTGGAAGGACTGATGTTGAAGCTGAAACTTCAGTACTTTGGCCACCTCATGTGAAGAGCTGACTCATTGGAAAAGACCCTAATGCTGTGGAGGATTGAGGGTGCGAGGAGGAGGGGAAGAGAAAGGATGAGATGGCTGCATGGCATCACTGACTTGATGGACATGAGTTTGGGTAAACTCTGGGAGTTGGTGATGGACAGGGAGGCCTGGTGTGCTGCGATTCATGGGGTCACAAACAGTCGGACACGACTGAGCAACTGAACTGAACTAAACTGAACAACGTTTAAGTTGTTTTGTTGTGTAACCATCATCTCTGGGCTTAAAGAAAAATAAGTTTTATGAGAATAAGAGTAAAGAATATAGAATAAAAAAGTTTGTCCTTTTCTCCTTTTTAAGAACTTCAGATCCTTCTCTTCTCCTTGAGAGCCCCAATTCCCTCTCTCCTCCTTGGGGATGCCCGATTTCTTATCAGCCTACTTGGGAATTGACTCTCTCCCCATGATCTTAGTTTTTTGAATGTTGAATGTTAAACCAGCTTCTTTACTCTCCTCAAGAGGCTCTTTAATTTCACTTTGCTTTCTGCCGTAAGGGTCGTGTCATCCTCATATGTGAGGTTATTGATATTTCTTCAGCAATCTTAATTCTAGTCTCTGCTTCATCTGGCCTGGCATTTTGCATGATGTACTTTGCATATAATTTGAAAGAGCAGGGTGACAACATCCACCTAGGCTAGGCAAGCAATAGACACTCAGGATCTGCTCCTACAAGTCTCTAAACACTTCCTCTATTAAAAACAAATTATAATGACATTAGTTTTGATTACAGAAGGAATTCCATGTTCTTTTAGGGCCTTTTAAACATGCTACAGTTAAGGAAACTGAGGACAGAAGTTAAATGTCTTAGCTGAGTTGTTCAAGACCTACAGTGAAGAAGAAAGCCAAGCCAAGTCTCTTGGCTCACAGAGTAACTCCTTAGTACACCATGCTGCCTGTCTCAGTGCCCAGCATCGGTGATAGGCAAAACTATATCACACCTGTGATTCATTTCTCTATGTGTATACTGTACCTTAGTCTTAAAATACTGTACCCTAAGGATTTGTCTTTACAGATAAAGAACACTGAAACAATGAAGGAATTCATTCACTCAGAGTTATTTAAGTCTTTAAGAAAAGACAAGAAATCATAGTAACAGCCCATTGTTTCCAATTTCAGCATCATCATATCACTTGAAATGTGACTGATTGCTATTAACTCAATTATTGCCTACAGCTATTTCTCATCTTAGAATGAAATATTAAACCAAAGAATTAAAATAAAATTGAGGGGTTTTCCTATGTAGTTTGTGTAAGGAGCAAAGTAGACACAACTGTTCATAGATTTCCATTGATGATTCATACATGAAGTAAATACTCCTAAATATGATTATTGACTCTTGTCAACCATTTCCATATATCATGAGCAAAGTATTTGTCCTGGGGAGGTTGTTTTCTCACCACATCTTTTGTAATAAACCTGGAGCTAGTTCTGTTAAAGTAACAAGGGAAGAGAATTCAGTTCTTGCAGAGCAGACACTCTGCAAGAAAACCCAGTGACCATTTGCTTCCTTCTTAATTCCAGAGCAAACAGTGGCTGAGGCTACTAGATGCCAGAGTTCTGAACAAACTTTTTGCCTTCCATGACCTGCTGATCTTCACAATGGGTTCCAGTGTTTTGGATCAAGCCAAGATAGGCCTGTCAGGAAAATATTGGTTGGAATATTTTTTATTAAGAATAAATATAATTATGTGGACTCATTTTTATAGCACTTAAGTCATTCTACTGCTGCTCTCTTGAGGACTAATGTCTGAATGTCAGAACACCAAACACCCCTAGAAAATAAATTTTACATTTCCAGTGTTGCATTATAAGCCTGGAGCCACTCCAAGCATCATTAATAAAAACCTAATGGTAAAATAATAACAAGGAGGAAATGCCAATGAAGCACAAATTTGTTGAGACTAAATTATTTCTCACCCCAGAAGGCTTGTTGCATTTGACATTTTATGAAATCAGCCAAAGTGGAACTAAAAACAGCTTCTGGAGGAGACTTTGACATCAGACTGCTAGGAGTCTCCAAGGACAGCTGACACTACTGAAAAGGCCTGAAACTGTGAACTAGGAGAGCAGTCTTGTGATCAGTCTCTGTGATGAACTTCTTATTCTCCATAAATATATTTCATGTTCATGTGGCACAGTCTTAGCCCTATTGCAGGGAAAAAGTGGCAGCAGGCAGGCAGAGGGAAAAAAAGGATCATCAGACATTCCAGAATATAGTCTTCTCATATATCTCTTAGTGCCGTATGTTTGCTTTTACTTTCGTTAAACACAACAATCTGCTTGAAAAAAAATTCTGGAAAAAACAAAGGTGCCTTTGCCAATATTATGTTTTACTTTGACATGCTCTGAAATTTCTGAGGGGAATCCATTATAACTCAGATCAGGTCAGTCATTTATATTGTATATAAATATAATCTAAAGATACAAGCTTCACAGCAAATAGTTTTTCCTAATGGTAGGCATTTGGAAGGATAAGAATGAAGCATTCTTTTTAATATTAACTATTCAAATAAGGTATTCTTAGCATTTTTAAATGTCCTTGTTGAAAATATTGGTTATATTGATTACATTTACACTTTATGTATACACACTGGACAGTGCAATGTTTAATTTATGGATGGACAAACTCAACAGAACAAAATCCAAAACTTTGGCTAAATTTTTATATTTTATGTGTGATTTCAGTAAAGGAGTCCTGGTTGCTTTTTGGCATAAACAAGTTTAGAATATCTCCAAGTCTTGTTTTTAAAATGAGCCAAGCTACAAATTCTTAGCTGTACTTTGGATAACTCACAAATTCAGGTGGATGCTGTTTAATTTTTCTATTTTTTATGATGTACTTTGCATATATATATTCAAACTTACATTTCAAAGTTGAAAGTGAAAAATGAAAGTGTTAGTTGCTCAGTCTTGTCCAGCTCTTTGCAACTCAATGGACTGTAGCCCACCAGGCTCCTCTGACTACGGAATTCTCCAGGCAAGGATACTGGAGTGGATTGCCATTCCCTTCTACAGGAGATTTTCCTGACCCAGGGACAGAACCCAGGACTCCTGCATTCAGGAAGATTCTTGACTGTCTGAGCTACCAGGGAAATCCCTTGATTAATACTTAAGAGGGTAGTCATTCCCTTCTCCAGGGGATCTTCCTGACCTAGGGGTAAAGCCAGGGTCTCCTGCACTGCAGGTGGATTCTTTTACTGTCTGAGCCAGCAATGAAGCCCAACCAGAGCACCCAAACAGGGACATGAACCCTGGACCCTCAGATTAAAAGTCTGATGCTCTACTGACTGTGCTATCCAAGCATTACAAACTTCAAAAATAAAAATTTAAATAATTAGTATGTGCTAATCAGTTTACATAGAATCCCTTAAGAATACTAGTTTCCTAAATTTTAGATGATGAAGGTCATATATTCACCAAATTTATCCACACATATAGTTTATATTATTTCTAAATACAATAACTCATCTCAACAGAATCATTTTGTGGTTTTTCAATAGACTGAGCTACACATTTCAGTTATTCCACAACAAAATATAGTTAACAATCCAGCATTACTTTTGAAATGTGATCTTTTATTTTCATCTAATAAAAGTTAACTTGAAGAATTAATGTTGGCCCCTTGCATATGTTCTGTAGTTCATCCATGATTATAATTACTATTTTATATTTAAAATATGTGTATATTTTTCAGTTTAATTTATATGATGTGCAATTAATTATGGTAACTATAACAAAGATTTAAGAATTTTAAGCAGCAGCGAAGGGAGTATGTCAAGGCTTTATATTGTCATCCTGCTTATTTAACTTCTAAATGCAGAATACATCATGCAAAATGTCAGGCTGCATGACTCACAAGCTGGAACCAAGATTGCCAGGAGAATTATCAACAACCTCAGATACGCAGATGATACCACTCTAATGGCAGAAAGCAAAGACGAGCTAAAGAGTTTTTTAATGAGGTGAAAGAGGAGAGTGAAAAGCAGGTTTAAAATTCAACATTCAAAAACCTAAGGTCATAGCATCTAGCCCCATCACTTTATGGCAAATAGATGGGGAAAAATTGGAAACAGTGGCAGATTTTGTTTTCATGGGGTCCAAAATCACTGTGGACAGTGACTGCAGCCACAAGTACAAGACACTTGCTCTGTGGAAACAAAGCTATGGCAAATCTTGACAGTATATTTAAAAGCAGAAGCACCTCTTTGCTGACAAAGGTCCATGTAGTCAAAGGTATGGTTTTTCCAGGAGTCATGTGCAGATGTGAGAGTTGAACCATAAAGAAGGCCGAGCACCAAAGAATTGATGCTTTCCAATTATGGTACTAGAGAAGACTCTTGAGAATCCCTTGGACAGCAAGGAGATCAAACCAGTCAATGCTAATGGAAATCAATCCTGAATATTCACTGGAAGGACTGATGCTTAAGCTGAAGCTCCAATACTCTGGCCACCTAATGTGAAGAGCCAACTCTTTGGAAAAAACTCTGATGCTGGGAAAGATTGAGGGCAGGAGAAGAAGGGGGAGACAGAGGATGAGACTATTGGATGGCATCATTGACTCCATGGTTTGAGCAAACTGTGAGAGATAATGGACAGGGTACTGCAGTCCATGGGGTTGCAAAAAGTCAGACATGACTTAGAGAACTGAGCAACAACTACAAGCAGCAGATATAAAATTTGGCTCACTTACATAGATATAAAATGTCTGTTTCATTAGACACTATGCTGAGTTCAGTTCAGTTCAGTTGCTCAGTCGTGTCTGACTCTTTGCGACCCCATGAACAGCAGCACACCAGGGCCCCTGTCCATCACCAACTCCCAGAGTCCACCCAAACCCATGCATCAGGGTCTTTTCCAATGAATCAACTCTTCGCATGAGGTGGCCAAAGTATTGGAGTTTCAGCTTCAACATCAGTCCTTCCAATGAACACCCAGGACTGATCTCCTTTAGGATGGACTGGTTCAATCTCCTTACAGTTCAAGGGACTCTCAAGAGTCTTCGCCAACACCACAGTTCGATAATGTTTTTCACTGAATGAATACTGTGTTAGTACAGGATAAGGTTTCTAATCCCTAGTCTACTCTTAAAAACCATGTAGCACTGTATAAGTCATATACCCTATTCCATTTTCCTGTGTCTTTTCACCTTTAAAATGCAACTGTAATATTAGCTTTTTCTTTTTTAAAAAGGGTAATGGAATCAAAAGTATATGTATGGAAAGTTTTAAAAAAAATTTACAATACTGTTGATATTTAACAGGTTATTGTTGTTTTCACTGCAATAACAAAAAGAAATTGATCTTTATCATGTACCTTTTTTAAGGCCGCCTAAAGTCCCACAAGAATAACTTTCTTCTTTTTTTTTTTTTTATGGTGTTAGGAGAATTGAAGGACAGATACATTTGCTGACTGTGTAGATCACAAAATCATGTATTTGAAATGATTTGAACAAGTTTATAAATTGTACCTTAGTTTTTGGTTTATATACTACATGTTTTATTTGGTATCTATAAATCAGAAAGAAGGATTATATCAACAGAGAATGAGGGAAAGGGAGTAAAATTAAACTTTTAACAACACGTGCACATATAGACTTGCTGGATGCCCTGCTTCCCTTCGTAAACATCATAGTTAGGGAAGAATAGTTCAAAGAATATCATAGTTTGAATCTGAAGAATAAGCCTAGAGCGCAGCCTTCATTGTATAGTAAAGTGAAAGAGCTTGATTTATATTAAATCATGGGAGATTCATTAAGAGTTAAAAACCCATTTAAACCTTGCTGTCCTCTTGTATGGACTTTTTCAAGTAGTAATGCAATGATTTATGAGATTAAGGCCATTGCCCTTCATAACTTTGTTAAATTACATGAACATTGTTGGGATATAAATATGCAATAATGAGAAATACATGCAGTCTTCAGCAACTTCACTTTTATTTCTGTCATTAATTTTTCCCCCCACAGCTCCTTAAATGCTATCCCTAATGTTCTCCAAACCCTATAATGTTAGCAGAATATAGGTGTCTCCTTTCTCTGACAGGAAACTGATGGATTCATTTGTAACCTGGTCACTGATCCATTTACCTGTTAGTAGACCTACTAAAAACACCATAGAACAAAAGGGTTTTTTTAACTTCTTGTAGTGATTTAACCTGTTCTTCTACAGTTGTGCTAAGTCATTTCAGTCATGTCCAGCTCTTTGTGATCCCATGGACTGTAGCTCACCAGGCTTCTATGTCCATGGGATTCTCCAGGCAAGAATACTGGAGTGGGTTGCCACTACAGTTGTGCTAAGTCACAGTTGAGTGTATATAATTAATTTGGAAAAATTCTAGTGACTAATTTATTAAAATTAATAGAAAAGTAAAATAAACTTTAGTTTATATCCCTTATATTAATATGCCTCACTGTCTTACACTTATAACAGCTTTATGCTGTTTAAAGCTTTAGTTTGATAATTTTTAGGTGAGAGAGATTATCCTTGGTGGAATGTCAAGTTCAATTACAATTAAATATATTAAGTATTATTTGGTAAATTATGCTGGTATATTCTCTATATAGAATGATGCTGATGATACAAATTAAATTTCTCCTTTAAGTATTTACACACAGGGAAATTTAAAGGAGGGTCTCTGCTGCTGCTGCTGCTGCTAAGTCGCTTCAGTCGTGTCCGACTCTGTGCGACCCCATAGACGGCAGCCCACCAGGCTCCCCCGTCCCTGGGATTCTCCAGGCAAGAACACTGGGATGGGTTGCCATTTCCTTCTCCAGTCCATGAAAGTGAAAAGTGAAAGTGAAGTCGTTCAGTGGAGTCCAACTCTTCACGATCCTATGGATTGTAGCCTACCAGGCTCCTCCACCAATGGGATTTTCCTGGCAAGAGTGCTGGAGTGGGTTGCCATTTCCTTCCCCAAGGAGGGCCTCTAGACTATGATAAAGGTTCAGTGTGTCACTTAGGATGAATGAGTGGCCACTCACTCATATTATAAGTGATATAATATCACTTATTATATTAGAGATAATAAGACATTCATCAAAATTTATATCATCTGAAAGAAAAAGATATATATATGTATATGAAATATACATATATGTACAAATGGACACATATAAAACACATATATATATATACATACAGCCTTAAAACTTGCTTTAAATTTATATAAAGCCTAATGAGAATAACCTGGAAAATGACAGGTGTGTCCATCCACCTCCACATTCAAAGAGTCGTCCTATTAGGAAAGGCGACTTAGTCCTCCACTTCAGAGACGTTAGGTGCGATTGGACAGACATAATCAGGACCCTACTTAGAAATTTAGTTAATACTGGTAAGTCTCTGGACCATTCAACATAGGGTACAGCTAGGGTACAATTATAGTAATTGTACTATGGATTTTAATTTAAATGGACACAGCCTTAGGGCAGCCCGTCCTTCCAGGGTTCTTTCTCCATATTCCCTTTTTGGAATGTCAAATTAAGCACTACTAAAAACCAGGCTTTTCAAGTCTATTCAGTGGAATTTTCTGGTGAAACAGGATATTTTAGTTCTGTTTCACTTTCCTCAAGATAAATTTCATGTGATCCTTATAGTGAAAAAGGACTGGCTATTTAAAGTGTGTTTTTCTCTGTACTGGTTGGTTTTAAAAATGGAAATCATTTCAGAGAAAGTGAGCTGAGTTCTTTCTGAAACTCCATTCCTGGAATGGAGACAGTAAACACATAAACTTCACTAATTTGAAATAGGTCCTATGCCTTAGATTCCTTTTTTATTTTTTTCAAAATTAGCAAATTAATCCTATGGAAATATAGATTCCAGAATTTTTTCTGAGACTGGAAATGACTCACTTCATTAAATCAATGTATGATTGTAAAGAGAATAAAATGTAAAAACAATATTTCTGAGAATGAGTACTAAAAATAGATAAGCATTGGCACTTAATAATAAGCTAGGGACTGTGCAAATCATGTTGCATATTTTTGGTAATCTGGTACTATTATCTTTAGTATAATATGAGGGAACAAAGGCAGTTCCTTCCCTCATATATTAACATAATACAGATAATAAATAGCAGAGCCAAAAGCTGGCCTGCATATTGTATTGCCTAATTCCCACAGAGATGTCTGCTATCAAAGGCTAAATACCAAGATCTATGACATTGGAATGAAATTGTGAGACATTAGAATTATGTGGCAGAGAGTGAGGGGAACAAATATTTATTTACTCCTACAATGAGCCCCACACTTTATAGGTACTGATCTTCAGCTATGAAGTAATTACTGTTACTGATACCTGCCGCATGAAGAAATTTGAGATTCAAACAAGTTTTAAAGTGTTAAAATCACATTTTGCCCATTGACAACAGAAGGCTTCATACTCTTGCACTGACTTCAAGACCTTGTGACTGCTGTTGACACCACTCTGACTTCATAATCCTGTGTTTTATGCAAAATATTATGGTCCATGTGTATAGTGCTTTTTAATTTTATACTAAATTTCTTTTAGAATTGCAATGACCATCTGCTTACTTTGGGCTTTTGATATCAGATTATTACACTGTTTAGTAGAGACTTTTTTTTCCAGAAATCTGAGTATATACAAGAGGAAGCAGCACATTTCTAAAACTGCATCATGCCTTTTATGTCACAAGCACATCTCTTCCACAGCTTGCAAGGCTGGATCAAAATACATGTAGTTTAGAATTTAAAGTAAATTATCATAGAGATAAAAGCTTCAACTAAAAGCTTATATTATATCAACTAAGATGTAGAATAATTGGGGCATCTCCCAGACATCCCTCTTATTTTGTCCCTCCCCCTGCTTGTTTACTGTGAAAGTCATATGTTATAGTAACTAGAAATGTCCTGCCAAAGAGCTTGTCAATATAAAGGTGACTTTTTTGGTAAACATTCTGTCTTGTAGCTTCACTGATAATCAAAAGAAACACCATAAGCTGTCAAATAAAACTTAAAAAGGCTATCTTTGATAATATATTATTTAATAGTAACCTGAGGTATAATGGTGGCAATAAATAATCAGAATGAAAAAGAGCAGAATTGTCATGGAAATGGAGAGAATTCACTCTATTTGATGAATATGGCTAAAAAAGAATAATAATAAAAAGACATTCAATCCAGAATATCACTGGGTGACTTACATGTCACATGCATAGTAACTGAAGGTGGGCTTTAAGCAGAAAGCTTGAGTGAGTGTCTAGACAGCTAACTGATTCATTTTTATGGAAATTTTCTTATTTTAAATGTCATCCTCAGCCATCTTAATTTCTGAATTGAATATCTATTTTTAAAATAATACTTCAGATTAGATTTGGGTATTGATATAAGCAATATACTGCTTATTCTATTATGTAGTTTTTTTATTCTTTCATTCTGTCTTAACCTTCATGTTTGAATAAAAATATACTAAAATTCTTTCATTCATCTCTACCATAATGTGATGATTCTTACAAGATTAATTATCTTTTTCTCTAATTTTTTTAAAAGAAATACAACTTCTTTAAAGAAATACTATTTCTTATGTCTAATTAATACCATTCTAATGTCTCACTAAATGGTTCTTTTATAAAGAAATACCATTTTATTTTTTTTCCCCTGAAAGAGGTAGCATTTTTAAATTTCACTACCAAGCAATATTGCTGTACCTTTTTTATTTTGAGAAGACAATTTTTTATTGGTTTGTAGAAATGATAAAGGTGAAATATAAAATCACTGATTTTTCTCCTTTGCAAAATTCTTTCTGTTAATAACAATAGCTATTCTGTTAAATTTTTTAATGGTCATCCCCACCCCTTTCTTCTAGTTAGGACTTGATTTCAGTATCCACATCTAAACCTGATTCGTCTTTACCTTGACGGGAAGTAAATTGAAAGTTGCTCAGTTGTGTCCATCTCAGTTGTGTCCAAAGAGTCAGCCACGACTGAGTGACTGAACTAAGAGAAGTACCTGTCTAAAGAGAAAATAAAGAAAAGTATTGTAGAGTTTATAACATAGAAGCAAAATGGAGCAATAATGGTTTATGAAAAATAAGATATAAATAATGGTGGTCAGCATGAAATCTATGAAAGTAGATTCTACACTGTTAGTAGAAATATACAGTCTTACAATTACTTTGGAAATCAGTTCATCAGTCACTTAAACCATTAAAAATTCACATAAATACATCCTAGAAATTTCATTCCTAGGTATTAATCTAAATTAAATATGAAACCATATGTCCATAAAGAATTTGTATATAAATATCTGTAGCAGCTTTATTTACATTGTCCACAATCTTGAAAAAATCCAAATGACACTTATCAAATTGTGATAAACATACACAATGAAATGTTGTTCAGCAAGAAAACATAACAAACAATATACTCAATAATATGCCTGTACTCAAAATAATTATATTAACTAAAATCTTGTGTGAAAGTTGCTCAGTAGAGTCCAACTCTTGCAATCCCCATGGACTATACAGTAGTACAGAACAGTATTCTCAAAGCCAGAGTACTGGAGTGGGTAGCCTTTCCCTTCTCCGAGGGATCTTCCCAACCCATGAATAGAACCCAGGTCTCCCTGATTGCAGGCAGATTTTTTACCAGCTGAGCCACAAGGGAATCCCCATCTTTACCTTAGTATATTGCTCTTACATATAATCTATAATGAATCTCAGAACTTTTCGGATGAGTAAAGTATCATATATTGAAACATTCCATAGAAAACTAATCTAGAGGATTAGGGTAGGTGATTAAATTAATGATGTGAACTAGGAATATAGAAATTGTATCCTAGAAAAAGAAACTACCATAAATCAATACAAAAGCAGGGATCTGTTAATAAGGGAAAGGTATTGTGAAGTTTAAAAATTATAAATGCCAGATTTATAAGTTGACTGATTTTTTATTTTAGTTGATGTATTTAATGTGCATACTAACCTCAAATTGATAAATGGTCAAGATTGTGACTTTATAAATAGCATAACTTAAATAAAAATATTTTGAAATTCCATGTAGTATAAACATACTGACTAGGAGTTTAGAAAAGATATTGCTGCTTTTAAACAAATGAGAGCATACTAGAAATAACTCTATCTCAAACTTGCATCCACAACTTTGTGTCTTCTCTTGATAACTATACTTTCTTTCAGATTAGCTTTTATTTTTATTGGCTTCCCTTCTGTATAAAAAATAGTTATGTTTTTCATCATTAAAAATAACAAGAATTGCCCAATGTGGACAATTTTGAAAATTTCATAAAGAAGTATGAGAAAGATTATCAATCTAATGATCATTTATTCTACTGTCTGCTGACAACCATTCTAGAAAACGTAAGAGATTTTATCACAACAGAAATCTAACTGATTTCTGGATATCTTCCATTTAATATTTGAAAAATTTTACAAATTATAATTATCAGCCCTAAATTTATGACTAGATTTGTCAAAGTTAGGAGAGCATTATAATATATTGGTGAGGAGATAGTGATTCAAACCAGTGAGGCAGAAAGTAGGTGAAGAGGAAAGATGAGATTCTGGATGTACTCTAAAGGTAGAACCTATAGATATTCATGGTCAGTTGAACGTGGAATGGGAGGAAAAGGAAGACAAAAGGATAACTCTAGTATTTTCAGCCTCAGAAACTGAGGTATTGTTTCTATTTATCTCCACTTTGGAAGGAGTTCAATTCAGTTCAATTCAGTTGCTCAGTCGTGTCCGACGCTTTACGACCCAGTGAATAGCAGCACGCCAGGCCTCCCTGTCCATCACCAACTCTTGGAGTCCACTCAAACCCATGTGCATTGAGTCAGTGATGACATCCAACCATCTCATCCTCTGTTGTCCCCTTCTTCTCCTGCCCTCAATCTTTCCAAGCATCAGGGTCTTTTCCAATGAGTCATCTCTTCACATCAGGTGGCCAAAGTATTGGAGTTTCAGCTTCAATATCAGTCCTTCCAATTAACATTCAGGACTGATTTCCTTTAGGATGGACTGGTTGTATCTTCTTGCAGTCCAAGGGACTCTCAAGAGTCTTCTCCAACACCACAGTTCAAAAGCATCAATTCTTCTGCGCTCAGCTTTCTTTATAGTTCAACTCTCACATCCATACATGACCACTGGAAAAGTCCATAGTCTTGACTAGATGGACCTTTGTTGGCAAGGTAATGTCTCTGCTTTTTAATATACTGTCTAGGAGGTAGGTCATAACTTTCCTTCCAAGGGTATCTTTTATTTTCATGGCTGCAATCAACATCTGTAGTGATTTTGGAGCCCAGAAAATTAAAGTCAGCCACTGTTTCCACTGTTTCCCCATCTATTTGCCATGAAGTGATGGGACCAGATGTCATGATCTTAGTTTTCTGAATGTTGAGTTTTAAGCCAACATTTTCACTCTCCTCTTTCACTTTCAGCAAGAGGCTCTTTAGTTCTTCTTCCCTTTCTGCCATAAGGGTGGTGTCATTTGCATATCTGAGGTTCTTGATATTTCTCCCAGCAACCTTGATTCTAGCTTGTGCTTCATCCAGCCCAGCATTTATCATAATGTACTCTGCATATAAGTTAAGTAAGTAGGGTGAAAATATAGAGCCTTGACGTACTCCTTTTCCTATTTGAACCAGTCTGTTGTTCCATGTCCAGTTCTAACTGTTGCTTTCTGACCTGCATACAGGTTTCTCAAAAGACAGACCAGGTGGTCTGGTATTCCCATCTCTTTCAAATTTTCCATGGTTTATTGTGATCCACACAGTCAAAGGCTTTGCAATAGTCAATAAAACAGAAATAGATGTTTTCCTGGAACTCTCTTGCTTTTTTTATGACCCAGCAGATGTTAGAAATTTGATCTCTGTTTCCTCTGCCTTTTCTAAAGCCAGCTGGAACATCTGGAAGGTCACAGTTCATGTATTGCTGAAGCCTGGCTTGAAGAATTTTGAGCATTACTTTACTAGCATGTGAGATGAATGCAATTGTGTGGTAGTTTGAACATTCTTTGGCATTGCCTTTCTTTGGGATAGGAATGAAAACTGACCTTTTCCAGTCCTGTGGCCACTGCTGAGTTTTCCAGATTTGCTGGCATATTGAGTGCAGCACTTTCACAGCATCATCTTTCAGGATTTGAAATAGCTCAACTAGAATTCCATCACCTCCACTAGCTGTGTTCATAGTGATGTTTCCTAAGGCCCTCCTGACTTCACATTCCAGGATGTCTGACTCTAGGTGATGATCACACCATTGTGATTACCTGGGT
Organism: Antilocapra americana; assembly: GCA_007570785.1. NCBI lineage: Eukaryota > Metazoa > Chordata > Mammalia > Artiodactyla > Antilocapridae > Antilocapra > Antilocapra americana. The sequence continues at coordinate 47,938,640 of ML660197.1, read as the reverse complement.
TGTGAAGATCTTTTTTGTACAGTTCTTCTGTTTATTCTTGCCACCTCTTCTTAATATTTTCTGCTTCTCTTCTTTACAGTATTGAACCTTGCTTCTATCACCAGTCTCATCCACAACTGGGTATTGATTTTGCATTAGTGCCATCCCTTCATTCTTTCTGGAGTTATTTCTCCACCCATCTCCAGTAGCATATTGGGCACCTACCGACCTGGGGAGTTTATCTTTCAGTGTCCTATCTTTTTGCGTTTTCATACTGTTCATGGGGTTCTCAAGGCAAGAATACTGTACTGGTTTGCCATTCCCTTCTACAATGGACCACATTATGTCAGACCTCTCCACCATGACCTGTCCATCTTGGGTTGTCCCCAACGCATGGCTTAGTTTCATTGAGTTAGAGAAGGCTGTGGCCCATGTAATCAGATTGGCTAGTTGTCTGTGATTGTGGTTTCATTCTGTCTGCCCTCTGATACTCTCTCTCAGTGTCTACTGTCGTACTTGGTTTTCTCTTACCTTGGACGTGGGGTATCTCTTCATGGCTGCTCCAGCAAAGCACAGCCACTGCTGCTTATGCTTGACGTGGGGTAGCTCCTCAAGCCACCACTCCTGACCTCGGACTTGGGGTGGCTCCTCTCGGTAGCCACCCCTGTCCTTTGACCTGGTGTAGCTCCCCTTGGCCACGCTTGTCCAGTGGTTGCAGGCCCCTGCACTTGTGCACCATCACAGTAGCTTTCAATAAAAAAAGTATTAATATTTTAATTTTGAACATATTTAGTTTGAGAATGTCTATCAGAGACCAAAGTAAGGATACTGAGAATATAGTTAAAAATACAGGGTATTCACCTGGTTGAAAGGGACGACTTTGAGAGATTTAAATACATAGGTGAATTTAAAAAGCCATTAGAAAATAAAAGAAATAGCTTATAGGAGGAGACAGAAATGTAGGGGCTCTAGTGGAGGAACTGGCAAGTGACAGGCCATTGGCAAAATCCACCATTTATTTTTATAGATAGTTTTATTGGAATACATATATGCCAATTTGTTTCCACATTGATGATAAATGATTTTGCACTACAATTCCTGAATGAAATAGTTACAACAAACATTACAGAAGAAGTTAACTTACCCCTGATATACAGGAAAGTAGTTAGTAGTGACTAAAAGTTGCATCGCTTTTCACCAGTTTTCCAAGGAGAGTCCTGGTTTATACCCCATTGTCACAGCATCCAGAACAAATAAGTAACAGACTCTTTCAATTCCTGACAGGTCTTTGGGCAATATATTAGGTAATCATCCAAACTGATATTAAAATAGAAAGAATTTCATTTAGAATGCAATAGCTAATACCATGTCATTACATTTTATTTTAGTTAAATGGCCCCAAAGTATGAAACCAAGTGCAATAGTTACTTTAATAGCCTCCAAAGTAACTTATTCTCTTGTTAAATTTAGTTAGATGCTAACAGTATGTGCTCTATGGTAATGGAAAAGAGGAAAATGGCACCACAAAATAAGTTATACCATAAGGAAAAGCAATAAACCTAGTATTTTTCTACCCTGGAAACCTCCTATCATTTTAATAGTGACACTTAGAAATAGAGAATAAAATCAAAGATGCTATGAACTTATTAGTTGGGCTACAATTATTCTGTTTTCAATTTAGTGTAACTTGAATAATACAAACTAGTGTCCATTTCAAAAGGACTTCTGCCAGCACACCATGGCTCCAAGGACTGTTGTATTCAGTGCCCCTGACCCCACGGCAGCCCAGTGTTGACTCACTGCAGATGGTGACTGCAGCCATGAAATTAAAAGATGCTTGCTGCTTGGAAGAAAAGTAATGACAAACCTAGATAGCATATTAAAAAGCAGAGACATTACTTTGCCTGCAAAGGTCTGTATAGTCAAAGTTGTTGTATTTCCAGTAGTCATGTATGGATGTGAGAGCTGGACAATAGAAAAGGCTGAGCACCGAAGAAGTGATGCTGTTGAACTGTGGTGCTGGAGAGGACTCTTGAGAGTCCCTTGAACTGCAAGGAGATCAAACCATTTAATCCTAAAGAAAATCGACCCTGAATATTCATTGAAAGTACTGATACTGAAGCCAAAGCTCCAATAGGTTGGCCACCTGATGTGAAGGGTCAACTCATTGGAAAAAACCATAATGTTGGGAAAGACTAAAGGCAGGAAGAGAAGGGGATAACAGAGGATGAGCTAGTTGGGTGGTATCAACGACTCACTGGACATGAGTTTGAGCAAACTCCGGGAAATGGTGAGGAATAAGGAACCCTGGCGTGCTGCAGCCCATGGGGTTGCAAAGAGTTGGACATGACTGAGCAACTGAACAGCAACAACAGTCATATGGGGCCCTCATGCATTGTAGTCTTTTCCTCCAGGAGTCCTACTGGTTCTCAGAAGAATGAGAAGAATACAGAGAAAGTTCTTCTATGGCACTGAATAGGAGTGGAAGAAGAGCCACCATGAAATCTACGCAGACACCTCCTCTTATTAAAAAAATCCTTACTTTGTTGGGGTAGGACATAATCAAAAGACTATGATGAAATATTGCAGGTATGGGAAAGGAAATCTACCCAGCCACAGCCTCATATCTTACTAAGGAAGAGAAGAGTGCCTTAGTCAGCTTGTTTTCCTGGAAATAGAGCAGGAAAATTGGAGGATATCTGCTGCGGCTGGGGGAGGTAGTAGTAAAAAGGGAAAAAAATCTATCTTTGGACGAGGGACAGAAGCACTTATGAAGGCCATCTGTCCTAAGACACAGGTCCAGGGTGCACTACAAAGACCAGAGCTTAATCAGTTTAGAGATTACTCTCCCAACACTCTATCCCCAGCCTAACAAGCCTCCATTAATAATAATGCACTGATCTCAGCACAGTCTTTTAAACAGAATAGGCATTAAGAATATCTTATAAAAGAAAGAATAAAAAAGAGAAAAGGCAAAGAACTCTAATGTTATGATTGTAGGGCATTTTTAAATGTTGAATTTGTTCCAGATAACAATGTGCATTTGTCAAAAGCAAGCATAAGAAATGGAGTTCCTCTGGAATGATAAAGGGATAGGGGAAGAATATATGTAGCCTGAGTAAAATAATACAGAAAATTAAGAGTTTGATGTTTGTGAAAGAGAGTAAGACTGTTAGTCTCTCAGTTTACCCGACTCTTTGTGACCCCATGGACTGCAGTCCACCAGGCTCCTCTGTCCATGAAATTCTCGAGGCAAGAAGACTGGAGTGGGTGGCTCTTCCCTTCTCCAAGGATCAAACCTGGGTCTCCTGCATTGCAGACTGATTCTTTATAATCTGAGCCACCATACTGTCAGAAATTTCCACAATTTCCTGCTATAGTTTCAGTGTAATGGCTTACCCACAGGATAAAGAGCAATTGCAGCATGAGACAAGGCATACAGACACCCTTTATAAAAAGGAAAGGGTTTTTGAAAACTGATTTTACTCTGTAGTCTCCAAAAACACATGCAGACCCACCTGAGTTGTGGGGACTTCAGACTTACAGGGTTGTAAGTTAATAAATTTGTGTTGTTTTAAGGCAAAGGTTTGTAGTAATTTGATACAGGAGCAATAAGAAACAAATATGCTGACATGCCACTTTGAAATCAAAATAATATAAAAAGTGGAAGTGCTTCCTGCATTGTCTCCTCTTTTTTGATGACCTTAGAAGTCAGGTATTGAAAATGTTATACACATGAACTGGTGCATGAACACTTAGCTATGAGTGGGAAACACAAGTCTATTTTATTATTTTTTTTTTAATTTTTTCATTTTTTTTTATTATTATTGTTTTTGCCATACATTGTCATGATATCACCATGGGTTTACATATGCTTCCCCTCCGGGTCCCCCCTCCCTCCTCCCTCCCCCCCGGGAAATCTCGCTGCACCAGTCCCGAGCATCAATCCTGGGCTGGCGATTGATTAGACACATGACAATTAACATGCTTCAATGCCCTTCTCCCATATCATCCCACCCTTACAAGTCTATTTTAAATCACTAGGATTTTCTTATTTGTTTTTGAGTCTCTAAGTCGTGTCTGACTCTTTGCCACCCCATGGATTGTAGCTTGTCAGGCTCCTCTGTCCATGGGATTTCACAGGCAAGAATACTGCAGTGGGTTGCAATTTCTTTCTCTAAAGGATCTTCCTGACCCACGTCAGAGATTAAATCCACGTCCCCAGCTTAGCAGGTAGGTTTTTTAGCACTCAGTCACCTGGGAAGCCAGTATTATGATGGCTCAGAAATTTCAGCTAGGAAAATAGTATTGGAAATAAATAAATTTAAATATAAGCACCTCAATGAAAATGTTTTTAATGAGTAAATTAATATCATTGGGATATGAAATAGTTTCAGGTTAAACTTTTGGGGGCTCACAGCTTAAGTAAATATAAAATCTTTTCAGTAGCAGTTACATGAAAAAGAAATAAAGATCTCAGTTAAGTTATATCTAATAAGAGAGAAAAGCAACTGGATATATAAAGCAATTGGTTATACAGAACACAATTGATGATGTGTACTCCTAAAGTACTAAAAGTTAACACATTTTAAGGTTAGGAATTTTATAACAATTGTTTTGCTTATTTATTTATTTATTTTCTCAAGGTTAACTTTACCTGAATTACTAAAGTTTGATAATAAGGCTATTTTACTGATACTTACATTTCCTAGAATCAAACTTCATTAGTAGCAGTATTGGTGTTGTAAAGGCCAAACTGGTCCTCCGGCAACATTTAATATCCTTACCTTAACTGTATTGTTACAAAAAATATAGAACTCTATCTTATATTCAAAATAACTTTAAGCTTAACAGGTGCTATCAGTTGTGGCTGGGGACAGATTGTGTGTGTGTGTGTGTGTGTGTGTGTGTGATAATTTTAGTATGTAAGTATGAATATGTCATACTCATTCTTTGTTGTTAACTGGTATATAAAATAAATGTTCACATTTTCTACTGTGCTCTCATTTTCACAAAGATAAGATTGTTTCAGCCAATGTATGACCAATCGGTGTAAAGACTTTAACTTACCCTTTGCTACAGAAAAATAGTAACCCAACATTAAAAACTTGGCTATCACTGCATCACTGACAGCTCTCTCAAATAAATAAGACCAAAATTCAGAACCAGTTTTTTTTTTTAAACCAAACATAGTGAACCAGAGAGTCCTTACCTGTTTTCAGGTTTGAATTTTGACAAACAGCAAAATATATTGAAGAGATGTGTTTAGGCACCGTTTGATGCCTGAGGGAAGAAAAAATAAAATGTAATGTGACAGAAAGAAAAAAAGTGAGTTTGCAGTGGAAACACACAACCAAGTGTCATGCTTTGGTGTTGCTATTCCAAGACCTCCAGATTCTCATCAGCGTGAAAACATGTCATTTGTACATGATAAACAATATCTGCAAAACACTATTGCCAGGGTGTTCCTTAAGTTTCAAGTTACATGTACAGAAAGTTTAAACCTAGCTGATGTAAAAATACCTAAAACTAGTCAGATTAAACAAAAGAGCTTATGGGGTTAAACTTAAAGGTCCAGTGTTATAAAGAAAAATGTTAAAATTCATTGTGGAGATTTTCTAATGTCATAAAAATAGACAAAATATGCCGCAGTTTCTTTATCTCTAATCGTTTAATTGTAGAGTAAATTATGTTGCTCTGTTTTCAGCATTTCATTTTTAAATTAGCTCTTGGCTTGCAGTGTCCTTGATTATGGAACTTAATTAGCTGTGCATGTTGAAGAGAATTATGCTCTATACAGGATACAGGATCACATGGAAAAGCTTAATACAAGCAATCAGACTCATAGTGAAGCTTGGCTGACTGTTTTTAAAAGTTGAAAGAACAGTTGAAAAACAGGCTGTATTTAGGGACAGAAGATTCACAGGAAAAGAGCTGCAATAAAATAAAATTAGAAGGTTCTGTGTTCTATCTAGGAAAATATGTTGATTGATTATAAATACTGAGTTATAGAAAAATGAATTATCGTTCACTTTCTTTGTATTAGTTCACTAATACAGTGATTGACAACATGATTCCTCAAAACCAATAAACAGAAAATTTCTGATTTTTTATTTTCTAGTCTACTGGCTTTCTTTTAAAGCACCATATTACTGACAACTGTGTAAATATGTTCTTTGTATTTCCACTAGCCAGTAATGAAAACTTCTGATGTTCTATACCATGCAAATTATATATAAGTACATACAGATTTACAGTAGTGAATGACAGCTAACCCAGAAAATAACTTCTCATTTTATATCCTATAAAATGAATGTATTCACAGAGCTAATTACATCTATGGAAAAATTTTTTCTCCAATAAGTTTGTGATAACGTTGTATTAAGTCTTAGCCAGACACAAATATTCAACATAAAATTCCAAAAGAACTTCAGAAACGTAAAGCAATCAGAAGATTACATAATGTCAAAATGTTTCTTTTAGGTAGCTCAAGTGAAATATAAAAAGGCATTTATAATATATAAGAAATATTTTTTAATAACTGAAGAAGATTACTGTATAGCACAGGGAACTCAACTCATCAGTCTGTAAGGGCATATATAGGAAAAAGAATCTAAAAAATAATGGATATATGTATATGTATAACAGGCTTTCCAAGTGTCACAGTGGAAAGAATCTGCCTTCCAGTGCAGGAGACCTAAGGAATGTAGCTTTAATCCTTGAGTTGGGAAGATCCCCTGAAGTTGGAAATGACAGTCCACTCTAGTATTCTTGCCTGGAAAATTCCATGGACAGAGGAGCCTGGTGGACTACAGTCCATGGGGTCACAAAAAGTCAGACACAACTGATGGACTGAGTGTGCATGCGCGCGCACACACACACACACACACACACACATAACTGATTCACTTTGCTGTACACCTGAAACCAACATAACAAACAAACTGTTGTAAATCAACTATTCTTCAATAAAGTCTTTAAAAAAGAAAAAAAATTATTAAAATTTTTTAATTCAAGGAGAGGATAGGGTGGGTACTTTAGTAGTTATGTCTCAAAATTAGTTTTCAGGCTGTTGTTTAGATAATATAGACGAGTCAGTTATTTATACAACTAAATAACTATATAATCTACTTGGCATGCAACAAAATCATTTGCTGCTCACTTGGTTACATTATGTGAGGTACTGTGGGTCACCTACATGGCAGGCCAACAGAGTTTCATTATGCTTAACTGTGTTCTGTTGAGCTAGACTCAGTTCCGTGATACTTTTTTTCAAGATTGATGAAAGTAATAACCGTTTTTTAGGAAATGTTTTCATATTGAAAGATAGGAGCAAGAAAAGTGGAGCCTAACTATATAGTTTTATTTAATGCTTCTACTGAGATGAAGCAAACTGTATTTACTTATATACCATTAGCCAAAACATATTGCACTGTAGAAAGAATGAATGTTTCCACGGAAGGCCTTGGCAACTGATATCACAATAGTCATGAATATATTATCCTATTATAGAGGGAGTATAGAGTTGGGCACATAACTGTGGCTCCTAAGGCAACTTGGATGCAGAGAAACTGAAGGTGTAGTTGACCAAATTTTGGAAATAACTGTAACAGGAGGCCTGAAAAACAAAGAAGTCATTTTCATCTCATCAGTCTTAGATGAAGAGATCAAGCCCTGAGCCTTTGGAGCCGGAGCACTAACTCCAAGAACTTAGACTACTAGAGAGCTAACCCTAGGGAGTTTCAAATAGTGAGAACTCACACAAAGGAAACCACTTGAATACAAGACCGGCATCACCCAACAACCAGTTGCACCCTGTGCAGGATGCCTCATATAAATAACAAACAAAGCAAAAATACAAACTCAAGATAATCAGACAGGATTATCACCTCACTCAGCCTTGCCCATCAGAGGAAAAACAAACAAACACACAAACAAAAACTCAGCACAAATCTCACCCTATACAAAGCTTACACAAACCAGTGAACCAACCTCAGGAGGGCAGAAACCAAAATGAAGAAAGAATTCAACCTTGAAGCCTGGGAAAAGGAGACCTCAAACACAGTAAGTTAAAAAATAATAATAATAATGAAAAGGCAAAGAAATACTACAAAAAGGAAAGAACAAGCTAGAAACACAGAAGTCCAAATAAAGGAAGAGAAAATAGGCAAACTACCTGGAAAAGAATTCAGAATAATGATAGTAAAGATGATAAAGAAAAAACCCTTGAAAACAATGTAGAAAATACAAGGATCAACTAACAAAGACTTCTAAAAATTAAAGAATTAACATAAAGAGACAAACAATTCTTGAAATTAAATATACTCTCAGTTCAGTTCAGTCCCTCAGTTGAGTCCAACTCTTTGCGACCGCATGAATCACAGTAGCCAGGCCTCCCTGTTCATCACCAACTCATAGAATCCACCCAAATGTATGACCATTGAGTCGGTGATGCCATCCAGCCATCTCATCCTCTGTTGTCCCCTTCTCCACCTGCCCCCAATCCTTCACAGCATTACAGTCTTTTCCAAAGAGTCAACTCGTCGCATGAGATAGCCAAAGTATTGGAGGTTCAGTTTCAAAGTGAGCCCTTCTAATGAACACCCAGGACTGATCTCCTTTAGGATGGACTGGTTAGATCTCCTTACAGTCCAAGGGACTCTCAAGCCTTCTCCAACACCACAGTTCAAAAGCAGCAATTCTTTGGTGCTCAGCTTTCTTCACCGTTAAACTCACATCCATACATGACTACTGGAAAAACCATAGCCTTGACTAGATGGACCTTTGTTGGCAAAGTAATGTCTCTGCTTTTCAATATGCTATCTAAACTGGTCATAGCATTCCTTCCAAGGAGTAAGTTTCTTTTAATTTCATGGCTGCAATCACCATCTGCAGTGATTTTGGAGCCCAAAAAAATAAAGTGTGACACTGTTTCCACTGTTTCCCCATCTGTTTCCTATGAAGTGATGAGACCAGAGGCCATGATCTTAGTTTTATTAATGTTGACCTTTAAGCCAACTTTTTCACTCTCCTCTTTCACTTTCATCAAGAGGTTTTTTAGTTCCTCTTCACTTTCTGCCATAAGGGTGGTGTCGTCTGCATATCTGAGGTTCTTGATATTTATCCTAGCAATCTTGATTCCAGCTTGTGCTTCTTCCAGCCCAGCGTCTCTAATGATGTACTCTGCATAAAAGTTAAATAAGCAGGGTGACAATATACAGGCTTGATGTAATCCTTTTCCTATTTGGAACAAGTCTGTTGTTCCATGTCCAGTTCTAACTCTCCTGACCTGCATAAAAGTTTCTCAAGAGACAGGTCAGATGGCCTGGTATGTCCATCTCTTTAAGAATTTTCCACAGTTTATTGTGATCCACACAGTCAAAGGCTTTGCAATAGTCAATAAAGAAGAAATAGATGTTTTTCTGAAACTCTCCTGTTTTTTCGATGATCCATCAGATATTGGCAATTTGATCTCCGGTTCCTCTGCCTTTTCTAAAACCAGCTTGAACATCTGGAAGTTCGAGGTTCACGAACTTCATTGCTGAAGCCTGGCTTGGAGAATTTTGAGCATCACTTTACTAGCATGTGATATGAGTGCAATTGTGCGGTACTTTGAGTATTCTTTGGCATTTCCTTTTTTTGGGATTGGAATGAAAACTGACCTTTTCCAGTCCTGTGGCCACTGCTGAGTTTTCCAGATTTGCTGGCATATTGAGTGCTGCACTTTCACAACATCATCTTTCAGGATTTGAAATAGCTCAACTGGAATTCCATCACCTCCACTAGCTTTGTTCATAATGATGCTTTCTAAGGCCCACTTGACTTCACATTCCAAGATGTCTGGCTCTAGGTGGGTGATCACACCATCATGATTATCTGGTCGTGAAGATCTTTTTTGTACAGTTCTTTTGTGTATTCCTGCAACCTCTTCTTAATATCTTCTGCTTCTGTTAGGTCCTTACCATTTCTGTCCTTTATCGAGACCATCTTTTCATGGAATGTTACCTTGGTATCTCAATTTTTCTTGAAGAGATCTCTAGTCTTTCCCATTCTGCTGTTTTCCTCTGTTTCTTTTCATTGATCTCTGAAGAAGGTTTTCTTATCTCTCCTTGCTATTCTTTGGAACTCTGCATTCAGATGGAAATATCTTTTTTTTTTTCTCCTTTGCTTTTTATTTCTCTTCTTTTCACAGCTATTTGTAAGGCCTCTTCAGATAACCTTTTTTTTTTTTTTTTTGCATTTCTTTTCCATGGAGATTGTTTTAATCCCTGTCTCCTGTACAAAGTCAGGAACATCTGTCCATAGTTCATTAGGCACTCTGTCTATCAGATCTAGTCCCTAAATCTGTTTTTCCTTCCAGTGTATAATCATAAAAAATTGATTTAAGTCATATCTGAATGGTCTAGTGGTTTTCCCTACTTTCTTCAATTTATGTCTGAATTTGACAATAAGGAGTTCATGATCTGAGTCACAATCAGCTCCTAGTCTTGTTTTTGCTGATTGTATAGAGCTTCTCCATCTTTGACTGCAAAGAATATAATCAGTCTGATTGCAGTGTTGACCATCTGGTGATGTCCATGTATAGAGTCTTCTCTTGTGTTGTTGGAAGAAGGTGTTTGCTATGACCAGTGCATTCTCTTGGCAAAACTCTGTTAGCCTTTGTGCTGCTTCATTCTGTACTTCAAGGTGAAATTTGCCTGTTATTCCAGGTGTTTCTTGACTTCCTACTTTTGCATTCCAGTCCACTATAATGAAAAGGACATCTTTTTTGGGTGTTAGTTCTAAATGGTCCTGTAGGTCTTCATAGAACTGTTCAAGTTCTTCTTCAGCACTACTGGTTGGGGCATAGGCTTGGATTACTGTGATATTGAATGGTTTGCCTTGGAAACAAACAGAGGTCATTCTGTCATTTTTGAGATTGCATCCAAGTACTGCATTTCAGACTCTTTTGTTGACCATGATGGAAACTCCATTTCTTCTACTGAATTTCTGCCCACAGTAGTATGTATAATGGTCATCTGAGTTGAATTAGCCCATTCCAGTCCACTTTCGTTCACTGATTCCTAGAAGTTCGACATTCACTCTTGTCATCTCCTGTTTGACCACTTCCAATTTGCCTTGATTCATGGACCTAACATTCCAGGTTCTTATGCAATATTGCTCTTTACAGCATTGCACCTTCTATCACCAGTCACATCCACAACTGGGTATTGTTTTTGCTTTGGCTCCATCCCTTTATTCTTTATGGAGTTATTTCTCCACTGATCTACAGTAGCATATTGGGCACCTACCAACCTGTGGAGTTCATCTTTCAGTGTCCTATCTTTTTGCCCTTTTATACTGTTCATGGGGTTCTCAAGGCAGGAATACTGAAGTGGTTTGCCATTCCCTTCTCCAGTGGACCACAACCTGTCAGACTCCTCCTCCATGACCCCACCGTCTTAGGTGACCTCATATGGCATGGCTTAGTTTCACTGAGTTAGACAAGGCTGTGATCCATGTGATCAGATTGGCTAGTTTTCTATTTTATGGTTTCAGTGTGTCTGCCCTCTGATGCCCTCTCTCAGTGCCTACTGTCTTACTTAGTTTTCTCTTACCTTGGACATGGGGTATCTCCTCACAGCTGCTGCAGGAAAGCAGAGGCTGCTTTGCTTAAGGTTGCTCCTTACTTTGAACGAGGGGTCTCTCCTCACAGCTCCCCCTCCTGACCTTGAACATGGAGTGGCTCCTCTCAGCCCTCCTGTCCTCATGCAGCTGCAGCTCTTGGGAACCTGGTTGCTCCACTCGGCTACCGCCCCTGACCTCAGCCATGGGGTAGCTCCTTTCAGCACCGCTTCCACGTGAAAAGTACTCTAGAAGAAATCAATAGGATAATAGCTTAAGCAGAATAATGAATCAGTGAGCTGGAAGATAAAAAGGTGGAAATAACTTCTGAAGAACAGAATAAAGTAAAAAGAATGAAAAGAACTTAGAATAATCTCAGAGACCTCTGGGACAATATCAAATGCTCCAATGCTCGAATTATAGGGGTTCCAGAAGCAGGAGCAGCGAGAGGAAGAGAGGAGGTGCCCAACGTCCAGGGTAAGAGAAACCTATCTATGACTGTAGATGCTGAGAGAGGGCACAGCGACTGAGCAGTGAGCATCAGCTGCAGTGCAGGAGAGGATATAGGCGTATGAGCGGCATAGGAGTGGCGCGCTACAGGGAGGAGCTATCCTACGTCAAAGGTCAGGAGCAGCAACCGTGAGGGCATACGTTATGTCCAAGTTAAAAAGCAACTGCTTTGCTTTCCTGGAGAAGCCATGAAGAGATACCTATGTCCAAGGTAAGAGAAAACCAAGTAAGATGGTAGGCACTGAGAGAAGGCATCAGAGGGCAGAAAGACTGAAAGCACTATCATAGAAAATGAGCCAATCTGGTCACACAGACCACAGCCTTGTTTAACTCAGTGAAACTAGGCCATGCCATATGGGGCCATCTAAGACAGATAGGTCATGGTGGAGATGTCTGACAGAATGCGGTCCATGGAGAAGGGAATGGCAAACCACTTCAGTAATCCTGCCTTGAGAACCCCATGAACAGTATGAAAAGACAAAAAGATAGGACACTGAAAGATGAACTCCTCAGGCTGGTAGGTGCCCAATATGCTACTGTAGATCAGTGGAGAAATAACTTAAGAAAAAAATGAAGGGAAGGAGCCAAAACAATAACAACACCCAGTTGTGGGTGGGACTGGTGATAGAAGCAAGGTATGATGCTGTAAAGAGCAATATTGCGTAGGAACCTGGAATATTAGGTCTATGAATCAAAGCAAATTGGAAATTGTCAAACAAGAGATGACAAGAGTGAATGTCGACCTTCTAGGAATCAGCAATCCAAAATGGACTGGAATGAGTGAATTTAACTCAGATGACCATTTTATCTACTGCTGTGGGCAAGAATACCTTAAAAGAAATGGAGTTTTCATCATAGTCAACAAAAAAGTCCAAAATGCAGTACGTGGATGCAATCTCAGAAATGACAGAATGATCTCTGTTCATTTCCAAAGCAAATCATTTAATAACACAGTAATCCAAGTCTATGCCCCAGCTAGTAATGCTGAAGAAGCTGAATTTGAACGTTTTTATGAGGACCTACAAGACCTTCTAGAACTAACACCCAAAAAAGATGTCCTTTTCATTATAGGGGACTGGTATGCAAAAGTAGGAAGTCAAGAAACACCTGGGTTAACTGGCAAATTTGGCCTGGAGTACAGAATGAAGCAGGGCAGAGGCCAATAGAGTTTTGCCAAGAGAATGCACTGGTCATAGCAAACACCCTCTTCCAACAACACAAAGAAGACTCTATACATGGACATCACCAGATGGTCAACACCAAAGTCAGATTCATTATATTCTATGTAGCCAAAGATGGAGAAGCTCTATACAGTCAGCAAAATCAAAACCAGGAGTTGACTGTGGCTGGGATCATGAACTCCTTATTGCCAAATTCAGACTTAAATTGAAGAAAGCGCGGGAAACTACTCAACTATTCAGGTATGACCTAAATCAAATTCTTTATGCTTATACAGTAGAAGTGAGAAATATATTTAAGGTACTGGATCTGATAGACAGAGTGCCTGATGAACTATGGACAGAGGTTCATGACATTGTAAGGAAACAGGGATCAAGACCATTCCCAGGAAAAAGAAATGCAAAAAAGCAAAATGGCTGTCTGAAGAGGCCTTACAAATAGCTGTGCAAAGAACAGAAGTGAAAAGCAATGGAGAAAAGAAAAGATATACTCATTTCAATGCAGAGTTCCTAAGAATAGCGAGGAGAGATAAGAAAGCTTTCCTTAGCAATCAATGCAAAAAAATAGACGAAAACAACAGAATGGGACAGACAAGAGATCTCTTTAAGAAAATTAGTTATATTGTTCCATTGATCTATATTTCTGTCTTTGTGCCAGTACCATACTGTCTTAATGACTGTGGATTTGTAGTATAACCTAAAGTCAGGTAGGTTGATTCCTCTAGTTCCAATCTTCTTTCTCAAGATTGCTTTGGCTATACGAGGTTTTTTGTATTTTCATACAAACTGTGAAATTATTTGTTCTAATTCTCTGAAAAAGACCTCTGGTAGCTTGATAGGAATTGCATTGAATCTATAGATTGCTTTGGGTAGTATACTCATTTTCACTATATTGATTCTTCCAATCCACGAACACGGCACATTTCTCCATCTGTTTGTGTCCTCTTTGATTTCTTTCATCAGTGTTTTATAGTTTTCTATATACAAGTCTTTTGTTTCTTTAGGTAGAAATACTCCTAAGTATTTTATTCTTTTTGTTTCGATGGTGAATGGAGTTGTTTCCTTAATTTCTCTTTATGTTTTCTCATTGTTAGTGTATAGAAATGCCAGGGATTTCTGTGTGTTGATTTTGTATCCTGAAACTTTGCTATATTCACTGATTAGCTCTAGTAATTTTCTAGTAGAATCTTTAGGGTTTTCAATACAGAGGATCATGTCATCTGCAAACAGAGAGAGTTTTACTTCTTCTTTTCCAATCTGGATTCCTTTGATTTCTTTATCTGCTCTGATTGCTGTGGCCAAGACTTCCAAAACTATGTTGAAAAGTAGTGGTGAGAGTGGGCACCCTTGTCTTGTTCCTAACTTCAGGGGGAATGATTTCAGTTTTTCACCATTGAGGATAATGTTTGCTGTGGGTTTGTCATATATAGCTTTTATTATGTTGAGGTATGTTCCTTCTATTCCTGCTTTTTGGAGGGTTTTTATCATAAATGGATGTTGAATTTTGTCAAAGGCTTTCTATTCATCTATTGAGATAATCATGTGATTTTTATTTTTCAATTTGTTAATGTGGTGTATTACATTGATTGATTTGCGAATATTGAAGAATCCTTGCATCCCTGGGATAAAGCCTACTTG
>ML660197.1:47869516-47923331 GCA_007570785.1 Antilocapra americana | reverse complement strand
TTTGTTAAGGATTTTTGCATCTAAGTTCATCAGTGATATTGGCCTGTAGTTTTCTTTTTTTGTGGCATCTTTGTCAGGTTTTGGAATTAGGGTGATGGTGGCCTCATAGAATGAGTTTGGAAGTTTACCTTCCTCTGCAATCTTCTGGAAGAGTTTGAGTAGAATAGGTGTTAGCTCTTCTCTAAATTTTTGGTAGAATTCAGCTGTGAAGCCATCTGGTCCTGGGCTTTTGTTTTCTGGAAGATTTCTGATTATGGTTTCAATTTCCGTGCTTGTGATGGGTCTATTAATATTATCTATCTCTTCCTGGTTTAGTCTTGGAAAGTTGTACTTTTCTAGGAATTTGTTCATTGCATCCAAGTTGGAACTGGCACAAAGACAGAAATATAGATAAATGGAACAAAATAGAAAGCCCAGAGATAAATCCACACATCTATGAACACCTTATCTTTGACAAAAGAGGCAAGAATATACAATGGAGAAAAGATAACCTCTTTAAGAAGTGGTGCTTGGAAAACTGGACAGCCACTGTAAAAGAATGAAACTAGAACACTTTCTAACACCATACACAAAGATAACCTCAAAATGGATCAAAGATCTAAGCATAAGACCAGAAACTATAAACTTCCAAGAGGATAATACTGGGAAAACACTCTCTGACATAAACCAAAGCGGGATCCTACATGACTCACCTCCCAGAATATTGGAAATAAAAGCACGAATAAACAAATGGGACCTAATTAAAATTAAAAGCTCTGCACAGCAAAGGAAACTATAAGCAAGGTGAAAAGACAGCCTTCAGAATGGGAGAAAATAATAGCCAATGAAGCAACGGACAAACAATTAATCTCAAAAATATACAAGCAACTCCTGCAGCTCCATTCTAGAAAAATAAACGACTCAATCAAAAAGTGGGCCAAAGAACTTAACAGACATTTCTCCAAAGAAGACATAAAAATGAGTAACAAACACATGAAAAGATGCTCAACATCACTCATTATCAGAGAAATGCAAATCAAAACCACAATGAGATATCACTTTACACCGCTCAGAATGGCTGCAATCCAAAAATCTACAAGTAATAAATGCTGGAGAGGATGTGGAGAAAAGGGAACTCTCTTACACTGTTGGTGGGATTGCAAACTAGTACAGCCACTATGGAAAACAGTGTGGAGATTCCTTAAAAAACTGCAAATAGACCTGCCATATGACCCAGCAATCCCACTGCTGGGCATATACACCGAGGAAACCAGAATTGAAAGAGCCAAGTATACCCCAGTGTTCATCACTGCTTTATTTACAATAGCCAGGACATGGAAGCAACCTAGATGCCCATCAACTGATGAATGGATAAGAAAGCTGTGGTACATATACACAATGGAATATTACTCAGCATTAAAAAAAAAAATTCATTTGAATCAGTTCTACTCAGATGGACGAAACTGGAGCCCATTATCCAGAGTGAAGTAAGCCAGAAGCAAAAACAACAATACAGTATATTAACGCATATATACAGAATTTAGAAAGACGATAACGAGAACCCAGCATGCGAGACAGCAAAAGGAATGCAGATGACACCACCCTTATGGCAGAAAGGGAAAAAGAACTAAAGTGCCTCTTTGTAAAAGTGAAAGAGGAGAGTGAAAAAGTTGCCTTAAAACTCAACATTCAAAAAACTAAGATCATGGCCTCTGATCCCATCACTTCATGGCAAATAGACACTGAAACAGTGGAAACACTGGGAGACTTTGTTTTTCGGGAGCTCCAAAATCACTATAGATGGTGATTGCAGCCATGAAATAAAAGACACTTACTTCTTGGAAGGAAAGTTGTGACCAACCTAGACAGTATATTAAAAAGCAGAGACATTACTTTGCCAACAAATTTCTGTCTAGTTAACGCTATGATTTTTCCAATAGTCATGTATGAATGTGAGAGTTGGACTATATGAAAGCTTAGCACCAAAGAATTGATGCTTTTGATCTGTGGTGTTGGAGAAGACTCTTGAGAGTACCTTGTTCTGCAAGGAGATCCAACCAGTCCATCCTAAAGAAGATCAGTCCTGGGTGTTCATTGAAAGGTCTGATGTTGATGCTGAACCTCCAAATTCTGGCCACCTGATGTGAAGAGCTGATTCATTTGAAAAGACCCTGATGCTGGGTAAGATTGAGGGCAGAAGGAGAAGTGGATGACAGAGAATGAGTTGGTTGCATGGCATCATCGCCTCAATGGATATGATTTTGTGTGGCCTCCAGGAGTTGGTATTGGACAGGGGGGGCTGGTGTGCTGCAGTTCATGGGGTTGCAAAGAGTAGGCCACGACTGTGCAAATGAACTGAACTGAACTGAAGAAGAGAAAAAGAAAGGGTATGAGAAAATTTTTGAAGAGACTATAGTTCATAGTTTCCCCAGCATGGAAAAGGAAATAGTCAATCAAATCTAGAAGCACAAAGAGTTTTCAGGATAAACACAAGAAGAAGCATTCCAAGTCACATACTAATCAAACTAATAAAGCCTAAACAGGAAGAAAAAGTATTAAATATTAAAAGCAGCAGGGTAAAAGCAACAAGTAACATACAAGGAAACCATATCCAACCATTTTATCCTCTGTTGTCCCCTTCTCCCCTTGTCCTAAATCTTTACCCTGCATCAGAGTGTTTTCTAATGAGTTGGCTCTATGCATCAAGTGACTGAATTATTGGAACTTCAATTTCAAAATTAGTCCCTGCAATCAATATTTAGGGTTTCTTTGGCTATTTGGTATTTTGTTGTTTTTCCATATGAATTATTGGGGTTCTCTTATATATAATCTTTTCTATTTATGCTTGTAAGATTCCTTGTGTTTTATTTTTGACAATTTAATTATACAGCTAAACCTTTAACAACATGGGAGTTAGGGTGTTGATCCTCTGCGCAGTTGAAAATCTGTCTGACTCTATAGTGTGCCCTCTGTATGAGGTTTTACATCGCAGATTCAGCCAACTGCAGAATGTGTGCTACTTTACTATGTATTTATTGGGGGAAAAAACCTGCATATAAGTGTTCTCTCATTTAAACCCATGTTTGAGAGTGAACTATAGTAGGTGACAATGTGAGTCTGTTTGGGTTCATCTTATTTGGAACATGGTGGCTTTCTGGATTTTAATGTCTGTGTTTTTTTTCCCAAGTTAGGGAAACATTCAGCCATTATTTGTTTAAAAAAAGCCTTTATAGCTCTTTTTTTTTTTTTTTTTTCTGGGACCTCTAATGTGAATACAGTCTACTTGTTTGTGTCCCATAAGTCCCTCAAGCTAGTTTCTCTTTTTCATTCTTTTTCTTTTTACTCCTGTGATTTAATGAATTCTACTTCCCTGTCTTTGAGTTTACTGATTCTTTCTTCTGCTTCACTTTTCTGCATCAGGGTCTTTTCCAGTAAGTCAGTTCTTTGCATCAGGTGGCCAAACTATTGGGAGTTTCAGCTTCAGCATCAGTCCTTCCAATGTAAGAAATAAACCTTATCATTCAGAAGACCTGAACTCCTTGTTACTTCTCAAACCTTTGTGATTATCTAGATTGTCTTCTTTGTTATTAAGGTGATTCCCTGTAATTGAGGGTATGCCAAAACCTGTTAGTGTCCTAAAAGGGGAGGATTTCAGTCACTATCTTAATGCAGGCTGGTTGGTAGCTTGACCCTCAAGAATCGCTTCGAAAGTATGGTAATAAACATCTTTCAGGGGAAGACTGGGATGAGCTTCTTTGTCTTCTCTGCTGTGATTGGAGGGGGGAGAGGGAGAGTAGTTAAAAACTATTTCTTTGTTTGCTTCAGTCCCATTGACCTAGAGAATACAACCCTGCTGGCCTCCAAAGCTAGGCTATCAAGGAGTATTTCCTCTTAGTCACAAAAGCTAAGACATCAGATTTGTGAATAAGGTGTTATTCTTTATTTGTTTTTTGTTTGTTTCTTTTCTGGAAAATAGCAGCCAGGCATGGGTCAGACGGAGAGCACAAAGATGGCCTGCCAGCCTCCCCTGTCTCTGGAGACTATTGCAATCTGCTGCTAAATTTGAATTAAATAAGAAAACTGACCCTCAGGTTATTGCTTTTTAAATTATGCAAGTAGGCCTCTTTCAGGGAAAGACTGAGTGTTCTGGCCTGCTGCTTCTATGCCAAGCCTTGGGGTACAGGTATTGGTAATTGCTCAGGAGCCTGTTGAGCCCATTAAGTTAAACAAGTTGCTTCTTTTCTATAATACTGTGGGTCTTGGGGATGCAAGTCACATTGGCTTTCAGAACTAGATGTTTTTTGAAGCTGTCTTGGGTGGAAGTATCACAAACTGAGACACTAAATATAGGCATTCTTTACTCCTCAGTTAGAAGCATAAAATAGTGACTTCTTGATTGTATGTCACTGTGTAGAGGTAGGGTTTATGATGAGATGGTGTCTCAGCCTCTCCTACCTATTCAGATCTGGGTTTTTTTTTCCCCCTTTATATGCCCAAGGTGTATTTCAATGGGAATTATTCTGAATGTAGCTGTAGTTTTGGTGTGTCTATGAGAGGAGGTGAGTTTAAGAGCTTCTTTTCTCACCAACTTGAATTGGAACCCAACTAATAGTTTCTTCACGAGAGAAAAGTTACTCTTACTCCTTTGAAAGTGGCATAGCTAATTCTCTGAAAAAGACCTCTGGTAGCTTGATAGGAATTGTATTGAATCTATAGATTGCTTTGGGTAGTATACTCATTTTCACTATATTGATTCTTCCAATCCACGAACACGGCACATTTCTCCATCTGTTTGTGTCCTCTTTGATTTCTTTCATCAGTGTTTTATAGTTTTCTATATACAAGTCTTTTGTTTCTTTAGGTAGAAATACTCCTAAGTATTTTATTCTTTTTGTTTCGATGGTGAATGGAATTGTTTCCTTAATTTCTCTTTCTGTTTTCTCATTGTTAGTGTATAGGAATGCCAGGGATTTCTGTGTGTTGATTTTGTATCCTGAAACTTTGCTATATTCACTGATTAGCTCTAGTAATTTTCTAGTAGAATCTTTAGGGTTTTCAATATAGAGGATCATGTCATCTGCAAACAGAGAGAGTTTTACTTCTTCTTTTCCAATCTGGAT
This sequence comes from Antilocapra americana, assembly GCA_007570785.1. Taxonomy (NCBI): domain Eukaryota; kingdom Metazoa; phylum Chordata; class Mammalia; order Artiodactyla; family Antilocapridae; genus Antilocapra; species Antilocapra americana. The sequence continues at coordinate 47,918,232 of ML660197.1, read as the reverse complement.
TCCTTTGATTTTTTTATCTGCACTGATTGCTGTGGCCAAGACTTCCAAAACTATGTTGAAAAGTAGTGGTGAGAGTGGGCACCCTTGCCTTGTTACTGACTTCAGGGGGAATGCTTTCAGTTTTTCACCATTGAGGATCATAAAGATGGCTAACAAACACATGAAAAGATGCTCAACATCACTCATTATCAGAGAAATGCAAATCAAAACCACAATGAGATATCACTTTACACCACTCAGAATGGCTGCAATCCAAAAATCTGCAAGTAATAAATGCTGGAGAGGATGTGGAGAAAAGGGAACTCTCTCACACTGTTGGTGGGATTGCAAACTAGTACAGCCGCTATGGAAAACAGTGTGGAGGTTCCTTAAAAAACTGCAAATAGACCTGCCATATGACCCAGCAATCCCAATGCTGGGCATATACACTGAAGAAACCAGAAATGAAAGAGCCACGTGTACCCCAATGTTCATCGCTGCTTTGTTTACAATAGCCAGGAAATGGAAGCAACCTAGATGCGCATCAACTGACGAATGGATAAGAAAGCTGTGGTACATATATACAATGGACTATTACTCAGCATTAAAAAAAAAAAATTCATTTGAATCAGTTCTACTCAGATGGACGAAACTGGAGCCCATTATCCAGAGTGAAGTAAGCCAGAATCAAAAACAACAATACAGTATAATAACAGATATATATATGGAATTTAGAAAGACAGTAACGAGAACCCAGCATGCGAGACAGCGAAAGGAACGCAGATGTATAGAATAGACTTGTGGACTCTGTGGATGAGGGAAAGGGTGGGATGATATGGGAGAATGGCATTGAAACATGTTAGTTATCATATGTGTAATCAATCGCCAGCCGAGGATTGATGCACGGGGCTGGTGCAACGAGATTCCCCAGGGGGAGGGAGGAGGGAGGGGGTTCTGGAGGGGGAGCATATGTAAACCCATGGTGATATCCTGTCATTGTATGGCAAAACTAATAAAAAAAATAAAAAAGAAAGTGGCATGGCTAGAAGTATCAGAAATTCAAAATCACTTTAATCTTAACAAATTGAGATGGTAAGATCTAAGTCTTGCCTATAGTTCCTTATGTAATTATATTACTTCCAATCTATTGTAATTACTACAGTGAAACTGTTTAGGATGCCAACTCAAAATCTGGTGGACTGTTAAGGCCTCAAATCATCTATGATCCTTGAGCTCCAAACATTCATCTCTGTAATCCTGTGACTTTATCAAAGCTTATACTTGATTTTCTATGTTTTCACCTATGGTTTTGAAATGGCAAGTTTCTTTAGGTAAAAGCACCCAAAGCCCTGTTTGTTTCTCTGGGATTCTCTCTTCTTATGGATCAGACTGAGGTCTCAACAACATCTCTCCTATACCCTCGAGCATATGTTATTATATGTGTCTCTGTGTACTTGAACATTTCTAGTTTTTCTCTGTAAGATAGTTGTTTAGAAATCATTCAGTCTGGGACTTAATTGTCAAAATTATATTTGAATTATGTATTATTCTTTATTCCAGATGACAAAGTACATTCAAAAAGTTTTGTAACTTATCTAAAGTTATGATAAATGGAAACAGGTCTTGAAGTCAAATTTGTTGTGTTATGAACTTCATATATTAAGCACTCTGGAGAGTGTCTGGCTTTTAGAACATCACATCATCATAGGTTATAAAACACATTTCATCTAAGTGTTTCCATTTACTATGTTTATTTTACCTTAAAATGAACTCAGCTGAAATTTCATGCAAATGTACAAGTGTTTGCTCTCTACATTAATTGCAACTTGGCTACTTGGATAGAAGACTTATTTCTAGAGTGTGTTAATATCTTGTGACTTTGAGATTTTTGTTATATAGTAATATATGGATTTTGGAAGGAGAATATGCTATGCTTTTCTCAGACTGTGTGCTGTATCTTGTATTTGACAAGACAATCCCAGATAATTATCTGTTAAATACTATTAAGCCTTCTTATTTACTTCTATAAGAAAATGTGCATGTGTGTGTGTGAGAGAGAGATACATATATTTTTATTATAATAATTTTCTTAATAGATATATCTTATTTCAAGAGTTTTGTGTTTTTAACAAGTTTATACTCTGACCTGTTATGCTTATTTTATAAAGTACAAGATATATTTGTTATCAACTTGATTTTTGGTTCATTTATCTACTTATATTTCTATAATATAGTGAAAAATATCACAAAAGTTTTTCTTATTATAAAAATATTCCACAAATGAAATCAACTTAAATTCTAAAAGGTTAAGTTTATTTGAATTAAAGACCAAAGCAGTTTTTCTAAATATATCATAAATCTTTTCTATCACATTGGAGATGCAGAATTATACTTGGATAGAGAAATTCAGTGGTTTAGAGAGCATCTAAGAGTTAGTACAAATATAGACTTAAGGCGTTAGACTTAATGGAGGGATTATTAGGAACTTAGTGTGATGAAAACATTTTACTTTGTATAAGTTTTATATTTCTTAAAAGAAATAATAGTACCTATTTTAGTGATACCTTTTATTTGAAGATAAGGTGATTACTCTACAAAAATATAAGACACATAGATTGTTTCTAATCAGGCCACTAATCCCAGAAAGGATGAATTGGCCTAGTTTCATATCACTTCACACACAAAATAAGTAGGACACAGTAAACATTGTTTTAGATATATACCTCTGTAAACAAATGTAAGTTTATGACTTCATTGAGGTCAAGGGTCATCATAAATTTCTTACAATTTTCTAGCAAATTCAGGCAGTCACTTCAGTCGCCCGTGTCCACCTCTTTGCTAACCCATGAACTACAGCACACCAGGCCTCCCTGTCCATCACCAGATCCTGGAGTTTACCCAGACTCATGTCCATTGAGTCGGTGATGCCATGCAACCATCTCATCTTCTGTCATCCCCTTCTCCTGCCCTCAAACCTTCCCAGAATCAGGGTCTTTTCTAATGAGTCATCTTTTTGCATCAGGTGGCCAAAGTATTGGAATTTCAGTTTCAACATCAGACCTTCCAATGAACAGCCAGGACTGATCTCCTTTAGGGTGGACTGGTTGGATCTCCTTGCAGTCTAAGGGGCTATCAAGAGTCTTCTCCAACACCAAGTTCAAAAGCATCAATTCTTCGATGTTCATCTTTCTTTATAGGGCAAGTATCACATCCATACATGGCTACTGGAAAAACCATAGGCTTGACTAGACAGATCTTAGTTGGCAAAGTAATGTCTCAGCTTTTTAATATGCTGTCTATGTTGGTCATAAATCCTTCCAAGGAGTAAGTATCTTTTAATTTCATGGCTGCAATAACCATCTATAGTGATTTTGGAGCCCCCTAGATTAAAGTCAGCCACTGATTTGACTGTTTTCCCATCTATTTGCCATGAAGTGATGGAACCACATGCCATGACCTTAGTTTTTTGAATGTTGAGCTTTAAGGCAACTTTTTCACTCTCCTCTTTCACATTTATCAAGAGGCTCTTTATTTCTTCTTCCCTTTCTGCCATAAGGGTGGTGTTATCTGAGTATCTGAGGTTATTCATATTTCTCCTGGCAATTTTGATTCCAGCATGTGCTTCTTCCAGCCCAGTGTTTCTCCTGATGTACTCTGCATATAAGTTAAATAAGCAGGGTGACCATATACAGGCTTGACGTAATCCTTTTCCTATTTGGAAATAGTCTGTTATTCCATGTCCAGTTCTAATTGTTGCTTCTTATCTGCATACAGGTTTCTCAAGAAGCAGATCAGGTGGTCTGGTATTCCCATCTGTTTCAGAATTTTCCACAGTTTATTGTGATCCACACAGTTAAAGGCTTTGGCATAATCAAAACAGAAGAAATATGTTTTTCTGGAACTCTCTTGCTTTTTCAATGATCCAGCAGATGTTGGCAATTTGATCTCTGGTTCCTCTGCTTTTTCTAAAACCAGTTTGAATATCTGGAAGTTCACGATTCATGTATCGCTGATGCCTGGCTTGGAGAATTTTGAGTATTACTTTAGTAGTGTGTGAAATGAGTGCAATTGTATGGTAGTTTGAGCATTCTTTGGCATTTCCTTTCTTTGGGATTGGAATGAAAACTGATATTTTCCAGTCCTGTGGCCACTGCTGAGTTTTCTAGATTTGCTGTTATTTTGCATGCAGCACTTTCAGAGCATCATCTTTCAGGATTTGAAATAGCTCAACTGGAATTCCATCACCTCCACTAGCTTTGTTCATAATGATGCATCCTAAGGCCCACTTGACTTCACATTCCAAGATGTCTGGTTCTAGGTGAGTGATCATACCATCGTGATTAACTGGGTCTTGAAGGTCATTTTTGTACAGTCCTCTGTGCATTCTTGCCGCCTCTTCTTAATATCTTCTGCTTCTGTTAGATCCATACAATTTCTGCTCTTTATTAATCCAATCTTTGTGTGAATTATTCCCTTGGTATCTCTAATTTTTTTGAAATGATCTGTAATCTTTCCCATTGTATTGGTTTCCTCTATTTCTTTGCACTGATCGTTGAGGAAGACTTCCTCATCTATCCTTGCTGTTCTTTGAAACTCGGCATTCAAGTGGGTATATCTTTTTTTTTTTGCCTTTGCTTTTCACTTCTCCTCTTTCCACAGCTATTTGTAAAGCCTTCTCAGACAGCCATTTTACTTTTTTGCATTTCGTTTTCTTGGGCATGGTCTGGATCCCTGCCTCCTGTACAATGTCAAGAACCTCCATCCATAGTTCTTGCAAATTATAGTGCAGTAATATTTCATATTTATTAACAAGGAAAAGTGTATTCACACTGAATTTTACTCAATATATTAAAGTGCATATCACCTGGTGATGACATTCCATAGCCTAGAAAGGACATTTCATATATAATCACACTGACTTAATTTGTGTCTAACTTTCAGGTAGAAAATCTATTTATTTTCTACTATTAATGGCTTTTTTAAAAAATTAAATTTTGGTTTGATTGCATGTGAGATTATGGTAAATCTGGTTACTGAATATATTTTGTTTTCAAAAAATTAGTAAAGTTACTAAATAGCTAAGTATATTAGAGAAGAGGCTATCCTAGAAATATAAAAAAAAAAATCATGTTAGTTTACTCTCAAGACAAGCCATAGTTTACTGCCAGTCTTATCTAGAAAGCCATATATTTTTGAGGCTTAATATTTTTTATCTTGTCACAGTCCAGAATTTTTCTTCATCTGTCGGTGACTGAGTTGTCCAAAGTATCTGGACTCTCAATGCTAGGTGTTAATAGCTAATGTGGCAATTGATTCAGAATTTAGCTTTAAAGGCTATAGTTTAGTTTCTTAGTATTTTAATAAAAGAAGATAATAGTTTTATTTTATTTTATTTTTAATAGTTTTATTTTTATGGTATGTGTCTGGACTGAAAGTTACATCAGTAATATTGCAAATACTGTTAAACAACTTATGAATGTACCTAAATCAAAATCTATACAATACAACATGAAGTTATGACCAAAAGACCATAGAAGAGAATTCCTCTGTAGCTAACATGGTATCTCCAATAGGGATGTTCTTTTCTGGCCCTCTTTTTCAACATTCTTCAAACAGTATAAACCTGAGAACTGTAAAATATGTCTACATCATGTGCCAGTTTTGATCAGAGAACTGTAGAAAGAGGCATAACAATAATGTGCCTAAACGTAATGCAATTAGACATTGGCAAGCTAGAGTGAATGTACCAAGGGAATCGGGAGGGAGGAGGAAGGGGGGTTCTGAAAGGGGAACATATGTATACCCATGGTGGATTCATGTCAATGTATGGCAAAACCAACACAATAAAGTAAAGAAAAATTTTTTAAAAAAGTCAGGTTAATCAGAGCCCACACAGTTTTCATCAATGCATGTAACCTCGCCTGTGGTTTATTAAATTTTTCAGTCATGAATACTGAGCACAAAATAATGCATTTTTCACAAATGCACATTTTGTATATCTTCCTGGGCTATACTGCAGGGTTGCTTGGGAAAATAGTCATACACTCAAGAAAGAGAAGATGAGAAACAGGGTAAGAAACTAGGAATGGTTGTAATAATTCCTAGGAAAGACGAATTGAATAAAATGAAAATTAGAGTTCAATGTTTTTGTGTGACAATCTGGCCTTGTATTTTACCTTTGAATTATGCAGATCAGCTGATCTTGGCAAATCTTCATCTAAAATTATATATGAACATATAGGTTTATGTCAAAAGATGTGCAAGGATAACAGTGTTACTGAGAGCACAAACACCCCCAATAATAGCTAAATAAACTTGTCATTTAACAGTTTTTTAAATGTCTATTATGTGCATCTGGTTGGCAGTGTTCAAGTATTCTATATCTTTCAGATATTTTGCATTTTTTCTATAAATTACTAAAAGTAAAATGATAAAGTATCTAAATATAATTATGGATTTCTCTTTCTCCTTAAGTTATGTCAATTTTGGCTTATGTATTATAAATCTTTGTTCACTGCATAAAATTTAAGGTTGTTATGTCTTTTAAAGATTTATCCTGCACAAACTTTTTGAAATTTCTATTTCTGGTAAAAATTCTCTGGGCTAAAGTTTCACATGATACTAAATTCTCTGAGGTAATCACATGATAGTTAAATGTCTTCTCAAGCTCTCTTATTCTTAGTGTTTTATATGTTATGCTATTTCTATCCTTTCAGTTTTGACCTCTCTGCCTTTTCATTTAAAACAGATTTCTTTTAAATGGCATATGCACACATATCTAGTTTTATTGTGTTTCATTTTATTGCACTTGGCAGATGTTATGGTTTTTTACATGTTGAAGGTTTGTAGTAGTCCTGCCTTGAGTAAGTCTACTGATGTCATTTTTCCAACAGCATTTAGTCATTTCCTGAATCTGACACATTATAGCAATTCTCTCTCTATATCAAACTTTTCCAGTACTATTATATTTATTATGGTCATCTGTGATCAATGATTTTTGATATTACTATTACAAAAATAGTGTGAATTTCTGAAGTCTCAGGTGAACATTTTTATGCAATAAAGCATTTTAAATTAAAGTATGTGCATTTTATGAATATAAAACTATTGCTCAGTTAATAGACTATAATGTAAACATAACTCTTATGTAAACTGGGTAACCAAAAACTTTTTGTGACTTGTTTTATTGTGATACTCACTTTATTTCACTGGTCTGGAACCAAACCTGCAAAATGTTTGTAGCATTTTTTTCCACTACTTACTTTTAATATAGTTTTTGATGTAGTTGGATTTCAACCTACCATCTTTTTGTTCTGTATTTTTTCCATTTTTTCTTTGTTCTTTTTATTTATTTCCTTATTTATTGGGAAACAATTAGACTTTTACTTCCCATTTTATATATCTATTACTGTACAAAAAGTCAAAGTGTTAGTCGCTCAGTTGTGTCTGACTCTTAGTAAGGCCATGGACTGTAGCACACCAGGCTTCTCTGTGCTTGGGATTCTCCAGGCAAGAATACTGGAGTGGGTGACCCTTTTATTTGTTAATATTTTCTACTATTGTTTTTTGGTTTGCATATTTCCTATAAGAAGTATGTTAGCATTTTTATATTTCTTGGGTCTGGTGTTTCTTTTTTCTCTGACTGTATTTAAATTTTAGTTTCAGTGCTCTCATTTATGCTTCTGTTTGAACATACTTATTTAGATAGTTTCAATATCTGGGGTCCTTCTGTTGTGGCCCTATTGATAGATTTATCCCTGACAATTGAGTTGCTTTTTTTTTTTTTTCTTTTTTGTGGGCTTTCTCTCTATGGTTTTGCATGCACTGCCAACTGTGTAGAAGTTAGATACCAGGGTAAATAATATTTACATAAAAGGCATATCTCTTTTTTGTTTGGGCTTCCCATGTAGCTCAGCTGGTAAAGAATCCACCTGCAATGTGGGAGACCTGGGTTCAATCCCCAGGTTGGGAAAATCTCCTGGAGAAGGGAAAGGCTACCCACTCCAGTATTCTGACCTGGAGAATTCCATGGGCTGTATAGTCCATGGGGTTGCAAAGAGTTGGACACAACTGAGTGACTTTCACTTTCTTTTTTGTTTTCACTATTATGATATATCTTTGAGTCAATCTAAGCAGTAGTCAAGGAGTATTTGGGGTTTTGTTGGATCTATAGTTATCTTTAATTCAGCATAGATTTTTAACTCATAGCAGCAGACTGTTGTAGTCTTGATCTTACTTATGGTCCTGGATTTTCCAGAGTTTTTCTCTGGGTTACAGCTCCAATAAATGCGGGTCTTACATTCCTATTCAGTTCAGTTCAGTTGCTCAGTCATGCCCTACTTCTGTGACCCCATGGACTGCAGCACCACAGGATTCCCTGTCCATCACCAGTTCCTGGAGCTTACTCAAACTTGTGTCCATCAAGTCAGTGATGCCATTCAACCATCTCATCCTCTGTCACCCTCTTCTCCTCCCATCTTTCAAGCTTTTCCAGCCTCAGGGTATTTTTAAATGAATCAGTTCTTTGCATCAGGTAGCCAAAGTATTGGAGTTTCAGCTTTAGTGTCAGTCCTTCCAATGAATATTCAGGACTGATTTCCTTTAGGATGGACTGGTTGGATCCCCTTGTAGTCCAAGGGACTCTTAAGAGTCTTCTCCAACACCACAGTTCAAATATATCAATTCTTTGGTGCTCAGCTTTCTTTATAGTCCAACTCTCATATCCATACATGAATACTGGAAAAATCATAGCTTTGACTAGATGCACCTTTGTTGGCAAAGTAATGTCTGTGCTTTTTAATATGCTATCTAGGTTGATCATAGCTTTTCTTCCAAAGAACAAATGTCTTTTTATTTTATGGCTGCAGTCATCATATGCAGTGATTTTGGAGCCCCAGAAAATAAAGTCCCTCACTGTTTCCATTGTTTCTCCATCTATTTGCCATGAAGTGATGGGATCAGATGCCATGATCTTAGTTTTCTAAATGTTGAGTTTTAAGCCAACTCTTTCACTCTCCTCTTCCACTTTCATCAAGAGGCTCTTTAGTTCTTCTTGGCTTTCTGCCATAACGGTGATGTCATCTGCATATCTGATGTTATTGATATTTCTCCTGGTAATCTTGATTCCAGCTTATGCTTCAGCCAGCCTGACATTTTGCATTATGTACTCTGAAGTTAAATAAGCAGGATGATGATATACAGCCTTGACATACGCCTTTCCCTGTTTGGAACCAGTCTGTTGTTCCATTTCTAGTTCAGAGATTCTGGTTGTTGTTTGTTTTCTTAATGATAGACTGCTGTTGTTTATATTCTGTTTTAGGCTTAAAATATGGTCTGAGATAGGTTCTCTGCTCTCCTAGTTTAGCCTCCATCTTAGGCAGATGCTCAGTGCCTAGTCCTTAGCACTGGGTTTTTCTTAGTGTCCTGGCCAGTCTTTAACATAGTAAGCAAACTGTCTTTTTATCAATGGTCGGTCTTGGGTAGGATGATTTCCTTTCTCTCCCGAGTAGGAAGAGGTCTCTAGTCTGTGTCAATGCAAGTTCCTGACAAATGCCGGTTTGCCTTCGTCTCTCATAGACAGACAACTTCTGTTGAACCCTTCCCTCACTGGCAATTACTTTTGCCTAGGACCAGGGTCAGGAGAGGGTCTGCTTGTCTTTAGAAGATTGGCAATTCTTGCCAGAAGGGAATACATCTTTGCCCATGTTTGCAGAGCATAAGGGTTTCCTGACTCGCCATAGATACTTAAGCTTTTTGTTTCACATTTGAGAAGGGTCTGGGTAGTGCTTGGTTCTCTCTGAAGAAGATCTCTTTCAAATCTCCTGCCTCATTCTCAGTCTTCTATTAAGTACCCAGTTGAGGCCTGTGGAACACAGCCTGTGGTTGAATATGTGTTTTCAGGATCTCAGGGATTTTAAGTTGTAAAGCTTGCTAGCACTTAGCCTTTAGGCAATTTTAAAGATTGTAGCTTATTTCTTCTTTTAGTTTTTAGTCACTGCCTCTTCCTTCTATGTTCTTCACATTTTCTATCAAAAGAGAAGATGTGCGTATCAATCTCCATCACAGGGAGTAATCACCAATTTGAATTTGTTTCACCTAGTTGCTGTGCAATGTTAACCCTCTGTTGTACTCAAGAAAAAGGTATGCTTTCATAAACTGTCCAGCTTGTGTTTGTTAGAGCAGGAGTGATGTTCTCCTGTGGTTTCTACAGCCAAAGTGATAGTTAAACCTCTCTTTCTACATTTCTAAGTTCACTTATCACATAATAAGTTTTTATATATTGATTTTTGTTTGCAATCTCTATTGTGGTATATTCTACTTATTTATTCTTACTGCTAATACCCCGGCTCATATTCTAGATCATTTGCTAATAAGGAAATTTTCCACATATCTTGACTTATTATTCTCTAACATTTATTTGTTCTTTCATATGAATTTTAGATTTGTCAACTTCAGAAATAAAAAACCTTACTGGGATATTTACTGGATTTATATTACATTTATTGATTAATTTATGAATGATAATAAAATTTTCATCTAAAAATTTTTATTTCTTTCTCCCTATTGATGCCTCTTAAAAATGTTTTCTACATAATTTCCTCATTTGAAAAAAAAACTTACACATTTTATCACTAGATACTTCATAGATTTTGCTTATCTAAACTCTTAACACTTGGATTTCTATCCCTTGGAACTTAGAACTTCAGCTGTCACTTACCACTTTTTCAGATCATTCTGAACTTCATTTCTTTTGATCACAACCATGGATGTAAAGTCTTTTAAAAATTAGTAAAACTGAAGTTTCCTATTGTTTACATTGAAGTCATATCTCATAGTCACCTTTCCCATAAGATGCTCTATTGGACTGAGAAATGAAGGAGGAAGAACAGATCTTTCACTCCTTTATGTATTCTTACAGCATTTTTCAGATGCATTCCACTGACATAGCAAGGCAGACAAGTACTGGTCTTGTCTGCACTGGTATGTTATCCTGGACTAGCTTAATCTTGATTAATTATACATTTGAAGTAAAAACATATCTGGGACCTAGATAATTGATTTTTTCATGTTTATTTTCCTCTAGTATAGATGGTCATGTCTGGCATACATTTTTATTCCATTCTTCATAACTTGCTAATCACAAAAACAGATTTAAGAAATATCTCATAAAGACAGTATCAGTGCCTTCTAAATGACATGCATGAGAATAAAGTAAACTTTAGCATCAAATAAAGAGGAAATTTCCTAAACATTTTAATGAGTATTTTATTTTTATTTTAATTAATCTTTTATCAATTTCACTCTTGAAAAGTTGAGTGGGGAGCACTTTTCAAAAAAGTAGTTGTTAGATAAATCAGTGCTCTTAAAAAAATTTTATAATTTCCAAACTATAGATAATAGCTATTTTAGAAGTTGTTATAAGCTTGATATGAAAACAGTAAAACCATGCTTTATTTATTTTTCTCATGTGTACATGTTGAGAGTTCTCTATTCAAGTTCTATCATTTTATAAGATATATTTAAGAAAGGGCTTCCTGGGTGACTCAGATAATAAAGAATCTGCCTGCAATGCAGAAGACCAGTGTTTGATCCCTGAGCCAGGAAGATCTCCTGGAGGAGTAAATGGTAACCCACTCCAATGTTCTTGCCTGGAGAATTCCATGAACAGAGGAGCCTGGTGGGCTATAGTCCATGGGGTCATGAAGAGTTAGAGACAACTGAGTGACTAACACACACATCGTTAAGAAAAATGGGACAAACTGTATTTATAGAATGATATTTATTATTTTTTTTTATTGTAACAAATTCAAGAAAGACTTTTTTCTTTACATTATTGTGTTGGTTTTGCCATACATTGACATGAATCCACCATGGGTATACATATGTTCCCCTTCCAGAACCCCCCTCCCACCTCCCTCCGGATTCCATCCCTCTGGGTCATCCTAGTGCACCAGCCCTGAGCACCCTGTATCATGCATCAAACCTGGGCTGGTGATTCATTTCACATAAGATAATTTACATGATCATATGATATTTAAATGGCCAACATTGTAAAAGATATGCCAAAATTTTTCAGAAAATAGGAAACATAACAACATGTATTCACATGTGTTTTTGTTTGAAAAACTATTTGTAACCTGAATTATTAATGTCTTCTATTCTATAGTATATTTTATGAATTATTGATAGGTGGTGGTGAATATTAAGGTAAGGAAAAATAAGCCAGTGGACAATACTTTTCAGTTCTTTAATTGGAGATTTAATCCAAAACAAATTTTTTTTGAAAGGCAACCCTCCATTAAAAATAAATCTACTAATAAATTGTATGAATAAGCAAAATGGAATAGAAGTGATGTATCTAACTGTAAAACCAGAAAAATATTTAATCCTTGACTCTTCTGCCTCTTGTGCATGCCATAGGCAGGGGTACTACCTTCATTAACATTTAGGAGCAAGTCAGTTCCCTGTAATTTTTTTCTTTAAAATGATCAGTATTAATGCATTTCTTTTTTGTTATATAGTTATATTTTGCATTGACCTTTAACCACCAGAAAAAAAATCCCACAGTAAAATATATTATATTTAAAGGATAAAAGAATAGTAGTAATCTTTGCTCAACTGTAATAATTCTTAAATAAAATATGTCTTGCTCACATGCATATATAAAAAGTTGTTAGTTTTAAAATTCTATAAAGTACCATATTTTAAAAACAATCTGCTCCCTGTAGGTATTCACATCTAATAAGCTGTCATTTCTTGGCAATGGTTTTGTCAGTTGAAATACTAGAGATCTCAGTATTTTATCTTCAAATAAGAATCACTGGAACTGGAGCCCATTATCCAGAGTGAAGTAAGCCAGAAGCAAAAACAACAATACAGTATATTAACACATATATATGGAATTTAGAAAGACAGTAATGAGAACCCAACATGGGAGACAACAAAAGGAACGCAGATGTATAGAATAGACTTGTGGACTTTGTGGATGAGGGTAAGGGTGGGATGATATGGGAGAAGGGCATTGAAGCATGTTAATTGTCATGTGTCTAATCAATCGCCAGCCCAGGATTGATGCTCGGGACTGGTGCAGCGAGATTTCCCGTGGGGGAGGGAGGAGGGAGGGGGGACCCGGAGGGGAAGCATATGTAAACCCATGGTGATATCATGATAATGTATGGCAAAAACAATAATAAAAAAAAAAAAAAAGAATCACTGGATGTGTTCCTGTGAAGGTAATATGATAGCCAATATATTCATTTTCTAATAGCCCTCATGAATCAATATTTTCCTGTAATCTGGCCCACAACACAACATTTTTTTGCTAGAACTATTCATTTAAAGTTATCACCACCCCATATTCACATCATTCTAATCAAACATTGCCTATCCTTTCTTGGCTAAATTATGTGTAACATTTGGTCTGATCAGCAAACATCTTTATCTTTCTCCTTGATTCTCAAGAACTTCTCATTTCCATATTTTCTGTAAATGTAAGCATTCAACATGTTTCTCTAGTTTCAGAATCATTTTATTTCAAATTCCTACTCTAGGCTACATTATGCAGTCTCATTTTAAGTGACAGTGACTTAAATCTATATTCATATTTCAAAATCTGTCTTTATAGCTAAAAACCTAAATTTACATCTAATTGCTATAATTTCTCCAGGGTGGATTAGCAACTTCTCATTGATAAACTATAGAAATCCAAATGTAATGCATTCTTCAGTAAACCTGGTCATCCTTTTCATAGTCCCTCCACAGTATCACACTTATTCTAGTTGCTAAGTATAGAACCATTGGCTGTAGTGCTTGCATGTGCTTAATCATATCTGATTCTTTGAGACCCCATGGATTGTAGCCCTCAAGGCTCCTCTTGTCAATTACTTTTTCCAGCCAAGAACACTGAGGTGAGTTGCTGTTTTCCTGCTGTCGGTGATCTTCCCCACCCAGGGATTGAACCATCATCTCCTTGTCTCCTACATTGGCAGGCAGATTCTTTACCATTGGTGCGACGTGGGAAGCCATTGGAGGCAGTGTCAATGTCTTTTCCATACTAGATTTATGTTTGTTTCTAGCTTAATAATGCCTTATTTTGAAACTGCAAACTTTTTAAGGAATAAATGTCAAGAAAATTATAAACTATATAAATAGCCCACATTGCTAAATCAAAGAAGAAACCTCAAGCTAAGAATGCTGTAACATCCACTGACACGTCCAAATGCACATGGCTAGTGGCTGTGAGGCCTGTAGTCCTCCTCCACTGAACCTTTGATATCAGTGAGCCTGTAGTAGAGAAAGGAACTACACATGGATTACAGTGCATAATTAATGGTTTGATACTCTCATATCCTCAAAAACCTACCATACCACTAAGATTTCCTCACTATGTTTTAGTTAGTTAGGGAGCACCATGGCAAATTATGGATATCTAGTGTTTTTCATACATTGGGTACTGTGTCTAAGATAATGCTTTAGAGATAAATTTTACTGAGATTGCAAGAGTTTTCAGTATGAAAAAGAGTAAATAGGGTATATTGTTAATTCTTGATAACACTTCTTTCCTGATATTAATTTTGTATCTTCAAGACACTCTAAGCAAAAAATGATATGAAATTATATTGTTAAGAATTTCACATGTCAATTTTTCTGAGTATTTCACATAACAGTCTTGTGTGGTTCTAACATAAGAAAATGGGCCTAACAGCTAGGCATAAGCCTTCCAGAAATTTTATCCAATATCTAAATTATTAGTATTTAACCTAGACAGAGTATTAAAAAGCAGAGACATCACTTTGCTGACAAAGGTCCATACAGTCAAAGCTATCTCTGGTTTTTCCAGTAGTCATGAACAGATGTGAGAATTAGCCCATAAAGAGGGCTGAGCACTAAATAATTGATGCTTTCAAATTGTGGTCTTGGAGAAGACTCTTGAGAGCCCCTTGATCTGCAAGGAGATCAAACCAGTCAATCTCAAAGGAAATTAATCCTGAATATTCACAGGAAGGACTGTTGAAGCTGAAGCTCCAGCACTTTGGCCCACCTGACTGAAGAGCTGATTCACTGGAAAAGACCCTGATGCTGGGAAAAATTGAAGGCAAAAAGAGAAGAGGGTGGCAGAGAATGAGTTAGTTAGAAAGCATCACTGACACAATGGACATGAATTTGAGCAAACTCCAGGAGATAGTGAATGACAGAGGAACCTAAAGTGCGGCAGTCCATGGGGTCACAAAGAGCTGGACACAATTAAGTGACTGAACAACAGCAGTAGCAATCAAGATAATGCTGGGATTAAGTAAAGATATGAAAATAAAAACACTTGAGTACCTAACAGATAGTAAACATCAGAATCATCTGCTGTTATTATTATATTATCATTGTTAATTTCATTTGCTATCTTTAAATAGAAATCATTGGCTTTAAATTTTCTGAATTCTTAAATATCTTTGTAAACCCTGCCAGATGAAAATCTTGAGTGATTATAGGATTTTTTTAATTAATGTAAACTTCTTTTTCTATGTAATATATGTTATTCCCTAAATATCCTTTAGCAGTTGAGAAACACAATGCTTGCTTAATTCTTTTTCTTCAACCTATATTTTATCTTACCATTTCCTAGTTTTAAGTTTGATTTATCTTCCTTAGTTTCATTAAATAATTGTTATTCATTTATATAACAGTTTATGCTTTTTTAAAAGTTTTTATTTGCTTGTTGATCTAATCCCCTCAGTTTTACAGCTTTTGAGTGCTTACAAATTTGCAGGATGTAGAATTAGGATGTTTAGGTTTTATTCCACTGGGCTGAGGAGAATGTGTCCAATGACAAGAAAGACTGAGGAATGTTTTCTGTTCTTAATTTTCTCTAAGATCCTTCAGGGAAAAGGTACTTCTTTTATAATGAATAAGATAGGCTATAATTCAGGTCATTTTTTGTAATCTTATGTAAAGACCATAATCCGTGACAGGATGATAAGGTCTTCCTATTTTGAAATTCAGTGGTTTTCATTGTTGTTATAATTTTCTCCATAGGAATCTAATCTATTTTAGATAGTAAATCTCAAGTGTTCTAGGCACCAGACAACTAATTTTTACTTAATTACTATTGACTTGCAAACAGAAGAAGACAAATGATTCAAATGTTAAATGATTTTTTAGAATGCAAGTTAACCCTAGGCAGTGGACATCTATTTATGAGAAATGTTCCATGAAAGATAAAATGTTATAATTAATGTTCATCTTAACAAAACTGCAGTTAGTAATTATCCACTTTGATTTAAGAACATTTTCTGTTTTATTTTGAGTACTTATTTTTTACTGGGCTTCCCTGGTGGCTGAGATGGTAGAGAATCTGCCTACAGTTGAGAGATCTGGGTTCTATCCCTGGGTTGGGAAGATCCCCTAGAGGAGGGCATGCCAACCCACTCCAGTATTCTTGACTGGAGAATCCACATAGACAGAGGAACCTGGCTGACTGCAGTCCATGGGGTCACAAAGAGCTGGATCCACCTGAGCGACTAAGCATGCACATACACACATAAGGGCCTTGGAACTCTTAGTAAATTTTGAATAAAGGTCCACTTTCATTTTCACCGAGCCTTAAAAATTATGTAGTATGCCCTAGTTCTACTTATGGTATATTTTGAAGACATGTATTTATCATTTAGGAAAGCATTCATATATAGAAAACCTATATGGAAAATGAGGTAAT
Source organism: Antilocapra americana (assembly GCA_007570785.1). Classification (NCBI taxonomy): domain Eukaryota; kingdom Metazoa; phylum Chordata; class Mammalia; order Artiodactyla; family Antilocapridae; genus Antilocapra; species Antilocapra americana. The sequence continues at coordinate 47,901,548 of ML660197.1, read as the reverse complement.
GATTAAGACACATTTGTCTTCTGATTCATGTCTTATGATTTTCTTAGAATTGTCCATGAGAATCATGTTCATACCTGTGAAGGATAGACATGAATGCAAGTAGAGAATGGTACACAATGAGTTTCAAAACTATTGATAATATTCTCTTTCTCTAGCTGAATACACAGATTTTTTTAGTTTTGGTTATAAAGTGTATGAGATATGTGTATGTTTACATATACGTGATATTTTTCACCCAAAACAAAATTAAAACTACAAATATAAATAAAAATTTGACTACAGAAAGAATTAAATGCAAGGCAAAATATAAAAGACAAATTGAAAAAAGATAATTAGAATATACATACAAAAGAGAATTACATTATCATATGAACAAATATTGTATGAGGAAAAAGTCTTCTGAATGAAAAATGGTAGGATATAGGCAGATCATTTCAAGAGGAGAACTATAATTGAACAAGATACAGACTTTCACTATTGTGAAATATCAGTGATATAAATTTAAATAATAAGATTCTATTTCTTTCCTATTTTATGAAAAATTTTACTTTAAATAAATATTTGATATTTGTAAAGGTGCAAGAGATGCACACTTTGAAAACTGGCAGTCTTTTTAAAGGCCCTTTTTAAAAGCTAGCAATAGGTGTCACAACTGTTCAAATATGATCATAGTTTGATCATCTAGAAATGTATGTTTTCAAAAATAATTCTAGTTGTGTGTAAAGATTTTTTAATGAAATTTCTTATTTCTTTATGTAAAAATATGAACATATCTTAATTGCCTAATAATAATAGGATACAGGCTAAATAAATTGATTAAGTAATACCTGTATGCAATGTAAGCAACTAGTAATATTTTATTTTAGATAAAAATGGTAAATTGAGAATCAATGCATAAAATTGCCAGTGGCTGATTTCTCAGAGGAAAACTGGTTGGAGATATTATTTGGTTTTCAGTGCATTCATATAATTTTAAGATTTTCAACAATGGGCAAGTATGGTTCTTATAGAATATATGTTTTCCAAATAGCATAGCATAGTATTGTCATTTTTTCTTGCCTTTTTTCCCAGCAAGTCTTTATTGTTTGAAACTTACAGAAATATTTCAGAGACCTTTTTAATGACTGAAGTGTTTTCAGTTTTCTCACTTCATAGTTTCTAGAGGCTCACGTACATTGAAGGGTTTCTTCTTCCTACTGGTCAAATGAAACATCCTATTTGTTATACTTTAAAGCACCGATAAAAAACATTCAGAGCATCTGCCAATCCTATATATCTTAGGAAACTTAAAATCCAAATGATTAGAAAATACATAGAATCATTAAATTACTTAATCACTACATCATTTAAGATGACACTGTTAACCAAGTGTGAAGAGAAGAAATAATTATTTTTATTTGCCAGTTAAGAAGAAAAAAAGATCCAATGATGCCAATATAAACATGACTCTGTTTCTTCTCTAAAATTCTACAGGGAGTGAAGGATACCAGACTTACAGATTCTAGATATATATGTCTTAGTTTATGACAATCTATAATAGGGAGTTGTAGATTTAGAATTCTAAAGAGGTATTTAGGGGTGTCAGAACCAAAACAGTATTGAATTCTCTTATATGTGTTAGCACTCAGTCACGTCCAACTCTTTGCAACCCCATAGACTGTAGCCCACCAGGCTCCTCTATTCATGGAATTCTCCAGGTAAGAATACTGGAGTGGGTTGCCATTCCCTTCTCCAGGGTATCTTCCCAAGCCAGGAATTGAATCTGGGCCTCCTGAATTGCAGACAGACTCTACCATCAATGCCACCAAAGAAACTGAATTCTCTTATAGATCTGTCTTTATCTATTTTTCTCTTTCTCTCACTCTCTCCAATAGAATTAGGATTGCTGGAGTCCTTTACTTACATCCTAAGGTAGATAGATATGTAAGTAGATATAAAAATAGATGGATATTGAGATATAGAATACTTAATTCCCATGTCATATATATATAGTTTATATGTATATATTAAATTAAATCTATTATTTAAAGATATTTGCCCTGTATGGTATCTTTATATTTTGTTGATTCATGTCCACACTGAAATTTCAACAGACTATCTACAGATAGGTATCATCACTGCATTAAAATGTATTTAAAGTATTGTTCCATACCAATTGAAGTGGAGAAAATATTATATTAGATATTTGACTACATTAAGAACTATAAAATTCCATGCTAGTGACTCATATATTTTTATTTTTTGACATGTATTGAATCCTACTCTTCATAGCGAATATACAATTTATCTTTCAGGAGCCTTGGTACAGTACTTCCTTGCTTGAGATGGTCAGCACTCAGAACTTAACAATTCTATAAAGCAGCAACCAAGCAGTGTCAGATTTTGTATTGCCCTAGTAAATATATGGCCTTTGAACAAACTGACAGTTTAACTAAAAGGCCTGAAAGTTTGATTCACTATTAATTGTGTTTTAGTCAGTGGGAGTTTGTTAAGGGGGAAAGTGCCACAATTCAAAAACAATCTATTTTCACCCTTAATGGCCTCTAAAGAGGTTTGTGCACCTGAAGCATTTTAGAGTTTCTCCATATTCAATCTGTGCTCTCTTTGTTTGACTGACTTATTTTTTCAAGTATCAGATATGGTCATCTAATATATCCGTTTTTATTCTTAACCAATTGAGTTTGAATTATATCTGTATTTGGCTAGATATATGAGATTTTCTATGTGTATACTGATTAGGCAGAACTTTGTTCAAGAACCCAGAGTAAGATTTTAAAAAGTGGGAAATAAAAATATGGCAATTAATGGATATATTTATATTTGCTTTTTAAATTTTATTTATTAAAAGTATTTATATGCATTTTAGGTTGCTCTCCTGGATGTCCAGTGGTTAAGGATTCACCCTCCAATGTAGCATGTGAGTTCAGTCCTAAGTCGGGGAACCAAGATCCAACATGCCTCTGGGCAACTATGGCCATGTGTCAAAATGGAAGATTCTGCATACTGAAACACACAGCTAAGTAAATATATAAATATTTTTTAAAGTATTGATATACATTTTTATACAAATTTAAGTCATGTAATAAAGTCCTAACAGGTGAACCAGTTTTTCTTTGAGCTGTAATACTCCTAACGATAGTATCAGAGCTTTGGTAAATGTCATTCCCAAGCCAGAATTTACTATATTGATTTTGGCCAGTCTTTTGGTGTTAAGGTGAGTATAACTTTCATTCTTTTAAATCCCACATGTTCTTATTTAATCTACTGTGATGTTTAAGCTAGAATTAGTTTGTTTAATGAACTCTCAAAATGCCTAACACATGCATCTCATTTTAAATTTGGGAATAAACGTTGTTGGTGATGTAAATGAAATATAAAAATATGTTCAAGTAAATATGTCATGCACAATACTGATTCGATTTTTAGTTCACCTTCTGGAATATTAATCAGTATTGGCAATAAAAATAAGTTGTTCCTTTACCTGAGCAGCCTATATACAGTCTTTCTAAATAAGGGCTTTTAAATAAAGCAACATGTTCATACCTTTTACACTGAAATACACTTTCCACACTATTTAACTATAGTTCAATAGTGCCTAAAGGAAATCTGTCAGAGATAAGCAACTTAAACAGAGATAAATCAGTTTGAATGAAGCCAATTATAAGGCATGAATTAATTTACTTAAGTTATTTTTTCCTCTCATTATGAGGATACTAGATTTCTAAATATGTTCCAAAGATAGGTTGACCATGAGTCAAGGTTTGCTCGGGGCAATCCTGTGTTGAGCTTGTTGTCTCTGTTTAATTATTGTTTGTGTTTCCTTTTTTCTCAAACATTTTTCTGATTGATAAATCGCATGGTCACCCTAGCTATGTGCAATGGGGAATAGCAGAAATGAAGAGTGACGTATCAGCCAAAATATAGCAGAGGGACTGGAAAACGGAAGGAGAAGGGACATGTCTGGGAATAGAGCAGATAATGTGCTTTCACAGATCTACCTGAAACAAAATTCCTTTGTGAAAGAAAACTGTCTAATATGTGGTACCAAATTGAATTTGGAAAAAAGAATGGCAATGTGTATTACCATTTTTGTTGTTCAGTCGCTAACTTGTGTCTGACTCTTTGCTACCCCATAAACTGCAGCATGCTAGGCTTCCCCATCCTTCACTCTCTGCCTGAGTTTGCTCAAACTCATGTCCTTTGAGTAAATGATGCTATCCAACCATCTCATCCTCTACCACCCACTTCTCCTCCTGCCCTCAATCTTTCCCAGTATCAGGGTCTTTTCCAATGAGTCAGCTCTTCACATCAGGTGGCCAAAGTATTGGAGCTTCAGTTTCAGCACCAGACCTTCCAAAGAATATTCAGGGTTGATTTCCTTTAGGATTGATTGGTTTGATCTTGCTGTTCAAAGAACTCTCACAAATACCTTTAAAAAGATAAAAAGGAAATATATTAGTCAAATTTCTTTACGCAAGTATTCCTTGAATGTTTTATGGCCATCAACTATTTTTATGTAAACCTATTAACATCTAAAATTAATAATATTCTGTAAATGTGATTACTGTATACTTTATTTTCTAAACTTGGAAACTCCTGGAAGTGAGAGGACTGTATCATTGTTAATAAACTGGAAGAAGTGTGTAATGGGCACTATTCTGGGTAAGCCAGAACCATTTGAGGTAATCCTGGAATCAAGATCACCTTACACACTGGGGCTTCTCAGGTGGAGCCAGTGGTAAAGAAACCCCCTGCCAATGCAGAAGACATAAGCAACACGGGTTTGATCCCTGGGTCAGGGAGATCCCCTGGGAGGGGACATGGCAACACACTCCAATATTCTTGCCTGGAAAATCTTCATGAATGGAGGAGTCTGGTGGGCTGCAATCCATAGGGTCTCAGAGTCAGACACCATTGAAGCCACTTAGCATACACACATTGTCTACATAAATCACAGACTTTTGAATCTTTTAATAATTACTATCAATATTGAATATAATTCCTAAAACAATAAATAAACTCTACAATAATAGTTAAGTAGCATGTAAATGCTTGATTCCCCCCAGTTGCATGTGATATTGTAGAGATAAGAGATTGGGATTACCATTTCTGTTGTGGAGTGCTGGAAAAATGGGAGAGCTAAAAGTCCTAAGGCATTTCTTTTTTCAGCAAGCAGCTGGTCTGGATAGTGTCACTTGGGAAAGACATACAGTAACAGTTTAATAAAAGAGAACAGTATTCAGAAATATTCTAAAGCCATATGAAATATGAGTAATCCTTGAAGCAGAAAGGAAGTTTCAGATAATGAAAACTAATTCAGGAATTTTAAAAGTAGCGTATTACTTATCCTCAGATATAACTAAATTTCACATCTGTAATATTGATGTATAGCAAGTAATGGGTTGGCCAAAAAGTTCATTTGGGTTTTTCTATATGATATTATGGAAAAACCCAAATGAACCCCTTTATTAACCCAGTATATGTTTATATACTTAATGATCATTTATTAAAGTAGATAAACAACAATTTTATCATATAAAGCATCAAAAAATGCATAAATTTCCTAAAAAACCTAAAATGCTTAAAATATTCATGAAAGGGTTTGAAGGTGAACATCTAAGACAACTATGAAAATTCAGAGGATTTTCAAATTATACACTTTGATTAACATAGCCCTAACTTAATCTAAGCCTCATTGTCAAATTTAACTGTAAGACTGTCTGAAAACTACTTTTTAACTTCATAGATGATTATTTCAATCCAAGCCATAAAACAAATAAATAGGAAATAAATCAGACCATAGATAATTAACCATAGAGACATCTGAAGTCACAACACAGCATGAGAAACCATGAGAAAATAGAGAAAAAATATAAAAGTGAAGAAAGCAGGAGAAAGGAAAATAGCTTACTCGTGCTTAAGGGAATTACAGAATGATGGACTTCAAAATAATTTTATTATTCATTTAATTAAACATGTGATGGATTTTAAAGGAATCTGACCAATAGGTTATTTTTCATTGATTCCTTTAGTTTTACCCTTATCTGACTCTTTACTGTAGGTGACAGATGTTAGTGAACAGTTGCCCTAATAGCTTCCTATTGGGTTCTTCCAAGGCAAATTCTTTCTTGAGATTAGAGGAAGAAATGAATAAAATTAGGGTCTTTACTTCCCTTGTAACATTCATGTCATGTCATTTAAACTGGATGGACTGCATTGCCTAAACATACATACACCTTTCAAAATAGCCTTATTTTCTCCTTTATTTTAATAACTATATTCTCCCTCTTCCACTCGGTCTAGAGGTGAGAACTAGCATTCAGTAGCCAAAGTGTCTGCATTATCCCTATATCCACCTATACTCCTGTAAATAGTCCATTTATTAAACATTTCTTGAATTTTCTAACTTTTATTTAGCATAGTATTGGAAGCTCTAGCCACAGCAGTTAGACAAGAGAAAGAAGTAAAAGAAATCCATATTGGAAAGAATTAAAACTGTCACTATTTTTGGATGACATGATACTTTATATAGAAAATTCTAAAGATGCCACTAAAATATATTATAACTAATAAACTTTCAGGGTATGAAATTAATGTACAGAGATCTATATTGTGTTTCTATACATGAACAGAAAGATATCAGACAAGAAAATTTTAAAAAATCAGTTTAGAACTGTGTAAAAAGATAAATCTAACGAAGGAGGTAAAAGACCTGTCCTTGGAAAACTATAAGACACTGATAAAAGAAATTTAGGATGACACAAACAAATGGAAAGATACAGTGCTCTTGGATTAGAGGAATTATTCTACTGTTAGTCTATACTAAAGGCAACCTATAGTTTCAATGCGATCCCTATCAAAACACCAGTGGCATGTTTCACAGAACTGGAAGAAACACTTCTAAAATTTGTAGGGACACACAAAAGACCCCAAGTAGCCAAAACAATCTGGAGACAGAACAAATCTGAAAGTATCATGTTTCCTAGTTTCAAACTATGTTACAAAGCTTCAGTAATTAAAACATTATGGTACTGGGGAAAAAAAAAAAAACAGAACAAACCAGTGAAACAAAATAGAGAACCAAGAATTATCCCCACACTTATTTGATCAGTTAACCTAGGACAAGAGGCAAGATTATACAATATGGAAAAACTCTCTTCAGTAAGTAGGTCTTGCTTTTCCTCTACCCTTTAATTTTCATTTTCACCCATGTTGTATTTATCAGGATCCTCTCATGGTGAAATAATACTCCATTTCATATATATACCACATCTTATTTACCCACTCGTTCATTTTTGGGCACTTAAGTCATTTCTGTTTCTTGGTTGTTGTATATAATGCTGTAATAAATGTGGCAGCGCAAATACTGCTTTGATATTCTGTTTTTATTTTGTTTGGTTACATATTCAGAAGATGAATGACTGGATGACATGGTAGATTAATTTTTTGAACAATCTCCATATTATTTTTCATAGTGACCGAACCAATTTCAGTTCAGTTCAGTTGCTCAGTCATGTCCGACTCTGCAACTCCATGGACTGCAGCATACCAGGCCTTCCTGTTCATCACCAACTTCCAGAGGTTACTCAAACTCATGTCCATTGAGTCAGTGATGCCATCCAACCATCTCACCCTCTGCTGTCCCCTTCTCCTCCCACCTTCAATCTTTCGCAATGAGTTAGTTCTTCACATCAGGTGACCAAAGTATTGGAGTTACAGCTTGGGCATCAGTCCTTTCAATGAATATTCAGGACTGATTTCCTTTAGGATTGATTGATTGATTGAATCTCCTTTCTGTCCAAGGGGACTCTCAAGAGTCTTCTCCAACACCACAGTTCAAAAGTATCAATTATTCAGCACTCCGCTTTCTTTATAGTCCAACTCTCACATCCATACATGGCTACTGGAAAAACCATAACTTTGACTAGATGGACCTTGTTGGCAAAGTAATGTCTCTGCTTTTTAATATGCTTTCTAGATTGGTCCAACTTACATAGCCACTAATGTTGTACAGGTATTCTGTTTTCCAGATCCTAAGGACACTTGTTATCTTCTATATTCTTGATTATAGCCATTCTGACATATATGAAATGATATCTTAGTGTGATTTTGATTTGCATTTCCTTGATAATTAGTGGTTTTGAGCATCTTTCATGAATCTGTTGGCTCTCATGGAGTAGGAAATGGCAACCCACTCCAGTATTCTTGCCTGGAAAATTCCATGGACAGAAGAGCCTGGCTGATCATGGTTCATGTGGTTGCAAAGAGTCAGACATGACTTAGTGACTGAGCATGCATGCAAGTATGGCCATTTCTTCTTTTATTTGCCTGGAATACCATCACCCATTCTTTCACTTTGAACCTATGTGTGTTTTTAGCACCTAAATGAGTCTCCTGTAGGCAGCCTATGTGTGCATGTGTGCTAAGTTGCTTAACTTGAGTCCGACTCTTTGCGACCCCATGAACTGTAGCATTCCAGGATTCTCTGTCCATGGGATTTTCCAGGCAAGAATACTGTAGTGGATTGCTGTGTCCTCCTTTAAAGGACTTCCTGACCCAAGGATCGAACCTGCAACTCATGTCAACTGCATTGTCAGATGGGTTCTTTACCACTGTCGCCACCTGGAAAGCCCAGGCAACATATAATTGGATGTTACTATTATATATTTTTTTGTCTATCTAATCACTCTATGTCTCTTGATCAGTGCATTCTATTTTATTTATTTTATGTTTTTCTTTTGGCATTGTCCAGTTCCCCAGGGGGCTTGGCAGGTGGCACTAATGGTAAAGAACTCACCTGCCATGCAGGAGACTAAGAGACGTGGGTTTGATCCCTGGTTTGGGAAAATCTCCTGGAGGAGGGCATGGCAACCCCCTCCAGTATTCTTGCCTGGAGAATCTATGGACAGAGGGACCTGGTGGGCTAGAGTCCATAGGGTTTCAGAGAGTCAGACACAACTGAAACAGCTATGCATGGCATGCACAGTTGCCCAGGGTACAGTATTGAATACAACCAGTAAGAACTGGCTACACCCTTGTGTGTTGTTCATCCAACACTTGGTTTTGACTCCCCAGGCCAGTGGCAATAATCTTTCTGATAATATCTAATCAGTTATTTTCTGCCCCACATGGTCCTGCCTGTTGTCAGTTTTCAGACAAGGAACTTCAAATATGTAAGCATACTTATGCTTTTCCTTTCTTCCAAATGTAGTATAACCTTTCAAATCTACTTTCCTTCAATCATGCAACATTGCATTCAGGTTGTTGATTTTTATATTTTGTGTTGAGTGTTTGGTTGTTGTCTGCAGGTACTTGGTCTGTTAGAAACTTCTCTTCCATTACTTAAGATCTTCAATTTTCTCTTCAACTGACTTCATTTCATGTAATACTCAATTTTATTTATTTATAGGAATCATGCAGTTAAAAATAAATCATTGAATGGAGATATACTTTTTAACCAAATATTTTAATTTTTTGTGTTTAGGTAGAACCAGCTTGTTTTAACCATTTTATTTTTATATGATTTTTAACCATATATTGTTTGGAAGAATTACTATCAGCATTTTAATTTCCTCCTTTACTGTGTATTTTATTAGACTGTAGACTAGTGTTTATTTAGATTTACTTTTTGTTTTTTCTCTTATATCATCTATTTTGCCTGATTTTTATATTCCCAATACAAAGTTCTTACTGTTTTCTAGTTATGATTTATAAATTTGATGTAAAAATAATATTATAGTACAGTATTTCAAATACTACTTTTATATATAATGGGAATTCAAAACTTAGATTTCCAAATGTTTAAACTTCTTCATATTTCTACGAATTCAGCAAACATAAAATGAACCCTCCCATGTACCAGATAACTTATTATTTATTATGAACACAGTAATAAATAAGAAACTGATCTTCATCCTTAAGGATTGGGTCACATGCAAGAAACATTGCAGTGGAATCTGTATAATGCAACATGACCTACACTATTTAGGACTGATAGGTAACATGTCCTAGTGCCCCACTCAAATTTCATCTTATAGAAAATATTTTATTGTTGTTTTTGTTGTTTTAAGCTCTAGATTCATTCAGAAATACTTCAGTTACTATTTCCCTTGGATGCTTTCTTTCTCTTTCCAAAAGAATCCCTGAGGATACCTTTCATTTATAATCTTTTTGCAAGGATTTTGCACATTACATAATATATACTCCCATTGTCAGTCTTCAACCCAATTCTGTTTTTATACTCACAAAATCACCTTGTGCTGTTCTCACATAGTCTGCAATGACTGAAATGTTGGCAGTTCATTTATTATGATTTTAACACTTTGGAAGAAAAGATTTATAAAAGATGTTAGAAGCTCTAGGATGCTGACATTCAAATCTCACTCTGCTTCTAACTAAGCAAATATGTGTACACATTTCTGCAAGGTCAACTACAGGAGAGTATATATACTCACTGAGAAAGAAATTGAAAATTGTCTCAGACAGCAAAACCACAACAACATTACTCTAAGGCCAGTACTCTAAATAGAAATGATCATCAACCAGCTTCAATGAATTCATTTGTCATTTCTTTCACCAAAGAGTGTAGGGACTATTTATTTATTTATTTTTAAATTATTATTGTTTTTGCCATACAATGCCATGATATCACCATGGGTTTACATACGCTCCCCCTCCAGAAGCCCCCTCCCTCCTCCCTCCCTCCTCCCTCTCCCCGGGAAATCTCGATGCACCAGCCCCGAGCATCACTCCTGGGCTGGCGATTGATTAGACATATGATAATTAACGTGTTTCAATGCCATTCTCCCATATCATCCCACCCTTACCCTCATCCATAGAGTCCACGAGTCTATTCTATATATCTGCGTTCCTTTTGCTGTCTCACATGTTGGGTTCTCGTTACCGTCTTTCTAAATTCCATATATATGTGTTAATATACTGTATTGTTGTTTTTGCTTCTGGCTTACTTCACTCTGGATAATGAGCTCCAGTTTCGTCCATCTGAGTAGAACTGCTTCAAATGAATTTTTTTTTAATGCTGAGTAATATTCCATTGTGTATATGTACCACAGCTTTCTTATCCATTCGTCAGTTAATGGGCATCTAGGTTGCTTCCATGTCCTGGCTATTGTAAACAATGCAGCGCTTATATGGCTTTATGCTCTCAGTTCCTAGCTAAGTTTTACTTTCAAAACAGGAGTCAGGAAATATTTGTTTCCCTAAAAATGACAGCCTACCATGTGTATCAAAACTGAGCTTGGTGGGAGAGAGTTATGAGTAAATGATATTATTCTTGCCCTCAAGGAATTCACAAAATTGAGAAAGGTAGACAAATAAGCTAAACATTAATTGTGATTATATAATTGTAATCACATAAATGTGACTGATCTAATAGACAGAATACTATGGGAGAATAGTGAGAGATAAACCTTGGCCTTTAAAAAATGGTTTCAACAAATGTAGTTATGAATGAATAAGGAGGAAATTTTTAACTGAACTAGACAGAATGAAGTCCCTATTACAACCCAAACCAATGTATAAATAGCAGAGAATCAGAAACAGCAGGAACTTTTTAGGGAAATTTCAGCAATTTTGTGTGTTGGGAAGTTAGCTGGCATCAGGTCAAAATGATTTATAGATTTTATTCTTTAGGTGATAAGGAATGATACAGACTACTTGAATTAGGAGGAAATTCTGAAAGTGTGATGACGCTTCTGTTTGCTTACTCAGTACTTATTCCTACCATACCCTTACTTACATCCTGATACAGCTCATTTTATTCAGTTATCTACTTTTTATAACATTGTATTTTGACTGAAGGAGTTAAGATTCTAGCAAGGATGAATCTCATTTCTAAATATCCACTACTTTTCAAATTTCATATTTTTTATCACAGACATGCCATAAGATAGACTTTCAGGATATATTAGGAAAATAGCTGAAGTGGTTCTCAGTAGGGAGAAACAGGTGAAGCTCCTTTGACTTGGCTCTGCTCAGCACCTCTGTGCATGGAAGATCCAATAGCTCAGCATACCTATAATGCAGTCACATTTCATTTGGGGATTATTTCTCCAAACAGTTTACATTAATTGCATCTGAGTCATGAACCCATGGTTGAAGTCAGTTAACAAAAGCATTGCCTTACTGACTGTTTTTCTTTCAGAAATAGACCCATGGCCCATGTCAGTGTTACACTGAAGAGATCAACTGTAGGAAAGACATACTGTTTCTTTTGTGTATCAGGAAATTTCATAGCCCTTGTTTGAGGTGCACAGCCATCTCATAATCATGAAGGGCACCAAAAACAGGAAGAATTTGTCATATAGAAGACAGAATGGAGAACCAGGATCTTTGAGCAGATGGCAAAGCAAATGACATTAAGAGTGTGATGAGGGTTAGAAACCACTTCCATGGGAAAAGGGAATATAAACTACTGTTACAGACTATAGATTCTTGTTGGTACTTACCTCCCTTGTTATAAAATTTTCTTTCTTGCACTATTCAGCTGCATAAGTTTAAGAGGAAGAGTCATTTGTTTGACTTAGTAAAGAGCTTAAGATTTGCCAAGCAGGACAGTCAAAAGATAAGGAAGCAAGGGAATTAAAGGTGATGGGAAAGGCACTGAACAACTCGTCAATACTCCAGCTTCACAGGAAAAGTAGAACAGAAAACATCTGGTAAGATGCTTCACTTTATCAGTAGTAACAGTGTTAACTAGAAGTTTTAATATATTATCTTTGTTGTTTCTTTTTTCTGTCGTTTGGATAGGAAAAAATAGAAACATGTACTACAAAATATATTTAGATATAATCTCTTGTAAACAATTTCGTGTTGGTGATATTAATGAAATAAAAAACCTCCAACATTGATCAACTTTCTTTTTTTTCTTAGTATATATACTTTATTGAGGTATAGTTGACTTACAGTGTTTCAGGTGTGCAGCAAGGTGATTCAGTTATATACATATACATATATTACTTTTGAAATTATTTTCCATTATAGGTTATCATGATATTGACTATAGTTCCCTGTGCCTATAGTAAGTGTTGATTTCTTGTTGCATATCTATTTTTTAATTAGAAATCTAGCATTTTATTAATAGTAAGTCAAAAAAGTGGAATAAAAAATGTCATAAAATTTTTAGTTAAGCAAAAATGCATAAATTTTCTAAAGAATATATATATATATAATACATGTTATTTACATATATGTATATGAAGGCTTTTCTACTACCCTTGGTAAGGGCTTGAGAAAGAACATCAAAAAAAGAAAAAAGAAGAGATGGAGAAATTGGAAAGCACAAATTAAATGAAATGGGAGAACTGAATATGAAATAGAGAAAGTGAAACAAACTAGATAAAAATAAAAGATCATCATATGATCCAATTGTTTTAAAACATAACTGCTCATTAGAAACATATCTGGTGCTATGAAGAAAAAAAAGCAATACCTGGGCATTTGACTTTTTCAAAAAATTTCAAGATTATTTGATATGCATCTGGAATTTTAAAAGTGATTGTAGGTTTTTCTATTAAATCCTAGGTTTGGTGATATCGAGTTCTATTATTTTTCCATTGACCAATCATAATACAATTGTATTAAGTGAGTGATAGTTACATAATCACAATAGTAATAGATGTTTATCAGTTTTCAAGATCAATTGCTAGACAAAAAATAGAAGATAATTACAACTGCAAGTTATAATGGGAGCATGATTAACCTAAGAATATGAAAAATTACATACAGTTTGGGAGGTCAAGCAGAGTGATTTGGTAAGTGAAAGTGTATACATGCACATGTCTTCATCTGCCCAGTCAGTCTATGTCTGATACATTTAATCCATTTACATTTAAGGTAATTATTGATATATATGGTTCTATTACCATTTTCTTAATTGTTTTGGGTTTATTTTCTGTAGGTCTTTTCCTTCTCTTATGTTTCCTGCCTAGAGAAGCTGTTAGGATTTGTTGTAAAGTTAGTATGGTTTAGCTGAATTCTCTTCACTTTTGCTTATCTGGAAAGCGTTTGATTGCTGCATCTAATCTGAATGAGAGTCTTGTGAGGTAGAGTATTCTTGGTTGTAGGTTCTTCCCTTTCATCACTTTAAATATATCATGTCATTCCCTTCTGGATTATAGCTTCTGTTGAGAAATCAGCTGATAGCCTGATGGGAGTTCCCTTTTACATTATTTATCATTTTCCCCTTGTTGTTTTTAATAAATAATTAGCATTTTCACACATTTTGCAAACATGCTCCCTTATAGAATGTAAAGCATTTCACATTTTTGTCAAACTTTATTAACCAACAGCTTACATAAACATTTACAAATAGTAAAATTCCCTACTTACATTGATCAGATTGCTCCAATGTAACATATTTTGAATTCTTCAACTACACATTGACTCATTTATCACCTAAGATTCATAAGTTTTTGACACTATTGTACTCTTAATTTTTTTTCTTTTTCTTAATTAATTAATTTCTTTATTGAAGGATAAATGCTTTACAGAATTTTGTTGTTTTCTGTCAAACCTCAGCATGAATCAACCATAGGTATACATATATCCCTTCCCTTTTGAAACTCCCTCCCATCTCTGAAATTTATTGTACTCCTTAATATTTATTCAAGGAGCTAGAAAGAATCAATCATAAATACATTCAAGAAAAAATTGACTTATATCATATTTGCATTTATCATTATGTACTTATTAGGTCATAATTTGTTTTATTAAAATATTGCTATAATAAAACTCCTATAGGAAAACATAGGCAAAACACTCTCTGACATAAACCAAAACAGGATCCTCTATGACCCACCTCCCAGAATACTGGAAATAAAAGCAAAAATAAACAAATAAAGGGGACCTAATTAAAATTAAAAGCTTCTGGACAACAAAGAAAACTAAAAGCAAGGTGAAAAGGCAGCCTTTAGAATGGGACAAAATAATAGCAAAGGAAGCAACGGACAAATAATTAATCTCAAAAATATACAAGCAACTCCTGCAGCTCAATTCCAGAAAAATAAACCCAATCAAAAAGTGGGCCAAAGAACTAAACAGACATTTCTCCAAAGAGGACATAAAAATGGCTAACAAACACATGAAAAGATGCTCAACATCACTCATTATCAGAGAAATGCAAAATCAAAACCACAATGAGGTAATATTTCACACCAGTCATAATGGCTGCCATCCAAAAGTCTACAAGCAATAAATGCTGGAGAGGATGTGGAGAAAAGGGATCCCTATTACACTGTTGGTGGGAATGCAAACTAGTAGAGCCACTATGGAGAACAGTGTGGAAATTCCTTAAAAAACTGGAAATAGAACTGCCATACGACCCAGCAGTCCCACTGCTGGGCATACACACCAAGGGAACAAGAATTGAAAGGATACACGTGTACCCCAATGCTCATCGCTGCACTGTTTACAATAGCCAGGACATGGAAGCAAGCTAGATGTCCATCAGCAGACGAATGGATGAGAAAGCTGTGGTACATATACACAATGGGATATTACTCAGCTATTTAAAAGAATACATTTGAATCAGTTCTAATGAGGTGGATGAAACTGGAGCTTATTATACAGAGTGAAGTAAGCCAGAAGGAAAAACAACAATACAGTATACTAACACATATATATGGAATTTAGAAAGATGGTAACGACAATCCTGTATGCGAGACAGCAATAGAGATGCAGATGTATAGAATAGTCTTTTGGACTCTATGGGAGAGCACGAGGGTGGGATGATATGGGAGAATGGCATTGAAACATGTTAATTATCATATGTGAAATCAATCGCCAGCCCAGGTTTGATGCTTGATACAGGGAGCTGAGCGCTGGTGCACCGGGATGACCCAGAAAGATGGAATCGGGAGGGAGGTGGGAGGAGGGTTCTGGAAGGGGAACACAAGTATATCCATGGCGGATTCATGTCAATGTATGTCAAACCAACACGATAAAGTAAAGAAAAAAAAATATTGCTCAGTCTGTAATCTGATAGATATTTTATAGTATGGACATAAATCATTATTATACAAGGTATTTTGTAACAAGTGTTATAAAATTTGTATAAAAAGTCATGAAAAGAGCATCAAAATGATTTTGCACTGGATCACAGAAGACTCCATGAAAAGCATTTGGGTTGGCCTCTGAAAACACTATAGAATCAATAGATTTTATTGTCAATATCTGTTTACACTGCATTTTAAATTAAGCAAATTGTTACTTCTTAAAAATCATAATACTCATTGGAATCTATAGGTTTTTGTTTGTTTGTTTTTGTTTTTTTGTGCTCCTCTTCAAATTGCAAATTTTTATTATTTTCATCAATTATTTAAATTTTATTTTTTTGGACATGGGATATTTAATAGAATCAGATAAGCATATTACCTGCCTAGACGTAGTTCATAAAAGCTAAGAATAGTCAGCAGTGTTGCTTCAACTATTTGCTTAGCAAATTGGCAATAGCACCTTAGTTGCCTTAACCCTCTGCCCCTTTCTTATTCTAATTTAACCAATTTAATAAATACAAATATAAATTTATTTTCACACACATGCACACACTGGACCACCAAGAGACTGTTTATATTTTGTTTTCTAAATTCTAATTTTAAAAATCTTAAATTCCAAATTTATGAAGTAAATGTTAGAGCTTGAGAGGGGCTAAGGCCTTACCCAAGACGTCTTTCTCATCTCATTTTGACCCAACTGAGGATTCAAGTGAATAAAGCAGCTAGATATTTAAATATAAATTTTATTAGTAGAATGTCTAATATTTGAGATTGAAACTAGTTTATAGCTGTGGCAAGTTGCTTTATATATTTCTCTCTATATAAATTTCTCCATGTATTTCTCCATATGTATATTTCTCTCTATATATAATTCATGTATATATACATTTTAATATATTTTAAGGAGGCTTCCCTGGTGGATCAGTGGTAAAAGAATTCACCTTCAATGCAGGAGACGCAGGAGAAATGGGTTCGATCCCTGGGTTGGGAAAAACCCCTGGAGGAGGAAATGGCAACCCACTTCAGTATTCTTGCCAGGAAAATCGCATGGACAGAGGAGCCTGATGAGCTGCTGTCCGTGTGATCAGAAAAAGTTGGACACGACTGAAGTGACTGAGCACATAAGACAGAAAAATAATAACAGATATATATATAATATACATATATATAATTCATGCATATATACATCTTAATATATATTAAAGGATTAAAGTATACAGTTAAATAGATTTGATTTAACTCTATTTAATTTTTTAAATAGCATAATTATGATATAAAACATTTCCATCATCATTTAAAGTAAATCCTCCTCTTCTACCTCTAGTCCTAGGTAATATCTGATCAACTCTCTGTTGCTATAGTTTTGACTTTTCTCAAAATTATACAATTTCTGACCTTTGTGTATACTGTCTTCCACTGAACATAATGGTTTTGAGATTCATCAAAGCTGGTTGTATGTGTCAGTAATTTTTTCTTCTTAATTGCTGACTATTTTGCTGTGTAACTACAACAATATTTGCTTCTCCTTGTATACTTTGATGAACATTGGATTGTATTTAGTTTTTTGATTGAATTAAATGAAGCTAATATGAATGTTTGAGATGTCTTTAGATTGACATAAATTTTTCATATTGCCTTTGCATATACTGAGGAGTGCTATTCCTGGTTTATGTAGTAAGTATATGCCTAACTTCATAAGGCATTATCAAAGTGCTTTACAAAGTAGTTGTACCATTTTACATTTCACCAATAGTGTGTACACATTCAACCTCCATGTCCTCAAGTCTTTAAAAATATCTAGTTTTCTGTATCGACCATATATTTATTTTCAAACTTGTTTTCTAATCATTTCAAGTGTCTGTCTTTGATAACTGCATAACAACATAAATCCCCCCCAAATATCAATTTTGTCTTTTATTTATGGAACTTCAGCATCTTTATTATGGAGTAACACACTCAAACAATGATTTATTAATTCAGTTTACACTGTGTTTAATTTAATCTGTAACCTTAACTTGTCTGGTTTGGTTAAGTTGCTACTTTTTCCTAATGGTTATTTTTCCCTCATGGATACTGATAATCAAGCATATATTTCATTCCTCTAAATGTAGGTTGCTTTATTTGTCCACTGTTCCCTCTTAAAAGTACAACTAAAAGTACAGCATGCTTTTATTTTCCACAGTCACCTCCCACTAATATATTCCTTAGAAGATCTTTCATATTATTCTTAAATTTCCCAATTCTAAAATTTCAAAGTATTGCAAAACTAGTATAGTTTTAACTCTAAATTATGATTATATCCTTCTTTACAATGGGGGGAAGGTGCTGTATTCTTGAGCCTGTGATCCATGGAATAGAATTCAAAGAATCTGTGAACCTGGATAGTGTAGTGAAAAATAATGGTCACAAATGCTTTAAACTTGCTTCTGTAGAGAAATGGATCTTAATTATTGTTTCCTTCATTCTAATGAGGACTTAGTGATTTGCTTGACCAATAGATTGGGGTGTAAGTAACACTTTGAGCTTTCTGAGTCTAAGTTAAAAAACCATTTGCAACTTTTGGTTAGGAATTGGTTTGTGACCTTAGAAGATTCACTCTTGAAATGCATCATCATGATTTTGTTGTTGTTGTTTAGTCTCTAAGTCATGTCCAACTCTTTGCAACCCCATGGACTCTAGCCCATCAGGCTCCTCTGTACCTAGGATTTCCCAGGCAAGAATACTGGAGTGGCTTGCCATTTCCTGTTCTAGAGGATTTTCCAGACCAAGTATCAAGCCCATGCCTCCTGCATTGGCAGGTAGATTCTTTACCACTGAGACACCAAGTAAACCTAGCCATCATGACATGAGAAACCAATCCTGTTGTTGTTGAGTCACTCAGTCATGTCTAACTCTTTGTGACCCTAGCAGATTGCAGTCTGCTAGGCTTCCCTGTCCTTTACCATCTCCCAGAGCAAGCTCAGACTCATGTTCATTGAGTTGGAGATACCATCCAACCATCTCATCCTCTGTCGTCACCTACTCCTCCTACCTTCTGTCTTTCCTACCATCAGGGTCTATTCCAATGAGTCAGCATTTTGCATCAGGTGGCCAAAGTATTGGAGTTTCAGGTTCAGAATCAGTCCTTCCAATGAATATTCAGAGTTGATGTTGTTTAGGATTGACTGGTTTGATCTCTTGCAGTCCAGTGGTCTCTCAAGAGTCTTCTCTAACACCACAGTTCAAAAGCATTGATTGTTTGACACTCAGCCTGCTTTATGGTCTAACTCTCACTTCTAAACGTGACTACTGGAAAAACTATAATTTTGACTGTAAGGACCTTTGTTGGCAAAGTAACGTTTCTGATTTTCAATATGCTGTCTAGGTTCATCATAGCTTTTCTTTCAAGGAGCAAGTGTCTTTTAATTTCATGGCTGCAGTCACCTTCCAAAGTGGAATTTGGAGAGCAAGAAAATAAAGCCTCACATGTTTCCATTGTTTCTATTTTCCATGAAGTGATGGGACTGATTCCATGATCTTTATTTTTTGAATGCTGAGTTTTAAGCCACCTTTTCCACTCTCCTCTTTCACTTTCATCAAGAGGTTTAGTTTTGTTAGCTAACACAGTTCTTAGGGTTAAAGCTTATACACAAATGTTTGAAGCCAGGCTCTGAAGTAAAAGGAGTTGGCAAAAACATCCTTACATCTTTACATTGATTACTAGGAAGACAAAACATATCTATAACTTATTGTAAATGACAGAACATTGTAGATTTAATTTTTGTGAACATTCACCTAAGTGTGATTAGACATTTAACAAGGAAATTTCTTTAGCTCACAGTATAATTTATAGCCTGTGTTCTTTACATGTCTTAATTTCAAAAAGGGAAGCAACTTATTATGTGGCATTTTGATGAACAAAATATTTTTATGCCCAAAGTGTATGTGCAAAACTCTTAACCTGTATCAAAATTGTGAATTTTCATAAAAATTAAATAAAAGATCTGTATAGCTTTACTTTTAATGATTCTTGCCAAAATCGATGCCTTAAAATTTTGATCCCATTAACTATTTTTCTCAACACCACCTACACACACACACACACACAGAGACAGACAAAGCTGAAGGAAAGCAAAGACAAAAAAAGACTAAATCAGAAAATATTTAAGCAAGCAAACTTTGTCAACAAAGAATGCAAATGAGTTAAAAGTTCATAAGAATCAGCTTTCTAGATTAAAGATATTTTTTAAATAGTGATATTTAAAAAAGGGAAATAATGCCAAGCTTAACCAGATTTTCATCACTTTGTTCATTGCAGGAAAAGATCAATTTTCACAGATGTTTATAATATTTGTAAACATACATATCGAGAGATATAACAAAATCAGAAATAAAGTTGCTATTCATAAGAGGTTCAATTCTGTTGGACAAGATCGAGGATTTGTTAATTTGGGGGCCAGAATCAGACCAGATGACCTTATCATTACTTATTTATCTTAGTGTGCAAATGTTAATTTTTTTTCTTATACAGACAGTAAACGTACCTAACATAATGAAAGCAGAGCAAAGTGTCGGTTTCTGCTTCTAAAGCAAGTGTTGTGAATATATTTAGTAGAACTTGTGTATTATATTAGTATAGTAGCTGTATATTACGGTGATTAAGAGTGAGGGTGAGATATTTAGAGCCAGACTGCCCTGAGCCGATAAGTTATCTTAACCCTGTCTCTGAGCATGTTACAGAAGTTCATTGTGCCTCTGAGCCTCTTAGATAATCTGTGCTGCTGCTGCTGCTACTGCTGCTAAGTCGCTTCAGTCATGTCCGACTCTGCCCGACCCCATAGACAGCAGCCCACCAGGCTCCCCGGTCCCTGGGATTCTCCAGACAAGAACACTGGAGTGGGTTGCCATTTCCTTCTCCAATGCATGAAAGTGAAAAGTGAAAGTGAAGTCACTCAGTCGTGTCTCTTAGTGACCCCATGGACTGCAGCCTACCAGGATCCTCCATCCATGGGATTTTCCAGGCAAAAGTACTGGAGTGTGGTGCCATTGTCTTCTCCGTAGATAATCTGTATGTGCCTTAACATGGAGTAATAAATTACCTAACTTATTAAAATTTTAGATAATTAAATGGGTCAGTTTATATAAAGCATTGTTACCCCAAACACATAGTATTATTTGCATCCAATAAATGTTTCCTATTTATATTTGACATTATTATTACCATGATCCTCCTTCTCATCATGAAAGCTGCTCTTCTGATGGTCTTGTTATTATCTACCTTTGATACCCCTTGCTTTGAGTCATTCTACCCTGCTTGTCACACACCAAAATTGTCCTATATATCAGAGATCCAAATTTAAAAGTCAGTTTGCTTTGTGCATACTATTTTCAAACATTTGGTACGATTTCACTGTCTTTTGGATGATTTGACATCATATTTCATTGGGTCAGAATATGGCTATTTTTTCCCATTTCTGTACGTATTTGGTCGATAAAACTGCATATTATACCTATATTTGTGCCTTATATTTAGAAAATTAAGAACTGTGCATATACTTAGACACAGAAAAGTGTATATAGACATATACAAGTGCTGAAATGAAAACTTGACACATAAGCTTACTAAATGTTCATCATGGGATAAACTTTGCTCTAACAATTTCAAGTACATGACCTTATTTAATTTATTTGATTTTCACAATTGCTTTATGACATCAATACCATAACAAATCCTATTTATGTGTGGGACACTATACCTCAAGGAGTTAAGTTATCTAGCTTTACATTGTAACATGATCCCAGAATAATTGGCTTCATAGTCTGTGGCTTTAGCCATTATGCTTCTGCACATACAGCTTTATGTGCTGTAATATCTGCCCCACACAGTGGGATGTTCATCTTATTCTATGTTGTCTCCACAGTGTTGCAGTGCCATCTAGTATTCTGTTGTGTTGTTTAGTTGCTGAGTCCTGTCTGACTCTGCGACCCCATGGACTGTAGCCTGCCAGGCTCCTCTGTCCATTGGATTTCCCAAGCAAGAAAACTAGTGTGGGTTGCCATTTCCTTCTCCAGGGTATCTTCTTGACCCAGGGATTGAACCCACACCTCCTACATTGGCAGGTGAATCCTTTTGCTGCTGAGCCACCAAAGAAACCCCCTAGTATACTATGAAGTGAAGTGAATGCATTCAGTCATGTCAGACTCTTGGCGACTCCATGAACTGTAGCCTGCCAAAGTCCTTGGTCCATGCAACTTTCCAGGCAAGAACACTGGAGTGGGTTGTCATTTCTTTCTCCCTAGTATACTATAGGTGTTCAATAAATATCTTTGAATGAATAAATTAGTCTATCACCTTGAACTTGTTCATAATTAAGTTGCTCTCACACTTCTTGTCCTGATTTCTTTATTTGAGAGAGAGAGAGCTGTATTAATATCTCTCACTGTAGCTGTAAATTTGTGATATTTTTCTCATCAATTTAATTGCATTGTGTTTTGTTATTTTAATATACTATGTTAAAAACATAGTCTGCATTTATTTTTGGCTTGTCTTTTTACCAGCATTAAATATACTGATTCTTTTCCTAATGTTATTTTATCTGATATTCTATTGCTTAGCTGCTGCATTCTTCTTGGTATTACCCACCAGATAGCCACTGCTTGTGCCCTTAGACAGGGTCTCCTTAGGGAGTTGCCTTGCTTCAGGAGAAAGTCAGCATGTCAAACATTTCTCTTTTCCAAGCAGTCCTACTGTCCCTATCTTCTACTGCTCTCATCTCCCACTGACACAGGAGTTGAGCTCTTTCTGTGTTGTGTCTGTCTTGGGCCATGGTTTCTCCTATAGGCTGAGACTGCCAGCCACAAGGCTCTTCACCTGCTTGCTTTCATCTCTATTGGAATTTTGCACTATCTTATCACTTGATAATTTTCATGGTGTGGGAGTGAATACTCACTTAGGCTAAATGTGATTTTTTTTTTCACTTCTATGTTTGGCACAGAGCATGTGCTTCCCAGGTAGTGGTAGTGGTAAAGAATCTTCCTGCCCATGCAGGAGACACAAGAGATGTAGGTTTGATCCCTGGGTTGGGAGGATCCCCTGAAGGAGGAAACGGCAACCCACTCCTTGCCTGGAAAATTCCATGGGCAAAGAACCCTGGCGGGCTACAGTCCATAGGGTCTCAGAAAGTCAGACACAACTGAGAGACCATGCACACAGTGTGACTGCAGCTTGTGCTCTCTGAACCATCTTAGTTCCAACTGGAACTTAGTTCCAACCTGGAACTTAGTATGAACTTGAAAAGGGATTTACTTCTCTATCTCTGAACAATAGCTATTAAGTATTACTTAAATGTGAAAGGAAGAACTGAGTTATTTATTACTAAATCATGTTTCTTTCTGAAATCTAAGTAGATATTGGGAATCACTCTTAATTAATTTCACAAAAGTTATTTTAGTAAATGGCAACAATCCTGTAATGATCAAACATGAAACATCATTTCCACTATTTTGACTGTGGAAAAAATTGAGATTTAGCTCTGGGAACTTCAGCATAATGTATGAGAAAATCTCTATATCTTAAAATAGGTTTCTTTACCATCTACCACATAAATGAGCCTACCTATAAACAATGATTGGCATCATTGTATGTGGACATATAATTTGCAATATTTGTAGTAATATGACTTTTAAATTTTGATATATTTATTGTATTTTCCAATGTTATTTCATATGTAAGCTTTTATATTTCCTGGGATATATTTGTTGTTGTTGTTCAGTCGCTAAGTCATGTCTGACTCTTTGTAGCTCCATGGACTTCCACATGCCAGGCTTCCCCATCCTTCACAATCTCCCAGAATATGCTCAGATTCAGTCAGCAGTGCTCTCTAACCATTTCATCCTCTGCCACTCCCTTCTCCTTTTGCCCTCAATCTTTCACATTATCTGGGTCTTTTCCAGTGAGTTAGCTCTTCACATCAGGTGGCCAAATACTGGGAGCTTCAGCTTCAGTATCGGTCCTTCCAGTGAATATTCAGGATTGGTTTCCTTTAGGATTGACTGGTTTGATCTCCTTGCAATCCAAAGGTTTCTCCAGCACCATAATTGAAAAGCATCAATTCTTTGGCACTCAGCCTCTCAGCCTTCTTTATAGTCCAACTGTCACACACAGATTATTTAAATATTCTTCAACTGGATAAATGAAAAGTATTTTCATATTAATATACTTAAGTGGATCATGTCTTTTACTTTGGTTCCTAATGGTAATGATATATTGCATTCTATATTTAAAATAAGAACAAAAGAAAAAATTAAATCAAGATTCTGCTCTTTTCCTTTTCTTAACAACAAGGATTCCAAAAGCAGACTTCAAAGTTAATCACTTTTTTAATGAATTTTAGTTAACCATACCTAATTTGTTCTTTTCACTAATGTACATAGTATTAACTTGCTTCTTCTGAATTAAAGATCAGTAAGTAATTCAAAGAAGTTTTAAAGAATCTGTCTCCTGGGCTAGGGGCTTCTCTGTGGCTCAGAGGGTAAAGAGTTTGCCTGAAATGCAGGAGACCTGAGTTCGATCCCTGGGTCAGGAAGATACATTGGAGAAGGAAATGCTGACACACTCCAGTCTTCTTGCCTGGAAAAGCCCATGGACAGAGGAGCCTGGCAGGCTACATACAGTCCATAGGGTTGCAAAGAGTCAGACATGACTGAACGACTTCACTTTCCTTTTTATTCTCCTTTCCTTTCCTTTATCCTTTCATTTCATTTTCTTTCCTTTTTCCTTTCCTTTCTCCTTTGCTTCCCTTCCCTTCCCTTTTTTATTTCCTTTTCCTTCCCCTTTCCTTTCCTATCTCCTTCCCTTTCTCCTTTCCTTTTATTCCCTTCCTTTTTTCCTTTCCTTTTTCCTTCCCTTTTTTCTTTCCTTTTCTCCTGGGCCCAAGGCCTTTATCAAGGAGTTGTGCCATGGGTACTAAGTAGAACATCCTAACATCAAATATATTAACCAACACAAATCTCTTAACCAATTTACTGCCTTGGATTAAGGCTATTTCTGAGTTCTCCTGCCAAGGATAAATTTAGCACAATTTGTGGTGTGCAAGTATTATACTTTAGCTGTTTATATAACTCTGACTTTGTCCTTGGAGACTTACTGAAGAAGTTTTCTATCCTTACTTTCTGTCTTTGGTCTAAGACTATCAGAATTTCATTTATGTTTCAGACTCTTTGGTTAAATACATCTCCTTTGGGCAATGAAGAGCTATCAGATGACAGAATTGGACGTAAGTGTACAGATTTTATGATCTATTGAGTATTGGGTACTATAATTCATCCTCTTCATATAAATGTTTATCTGTTATGTATGTGCATATGTGTGTGTATGCATATGCATGAGCATGCTCAGTTGCTAAGTCGTATGTAACTCTCTGCAATCCAGTGGACCATAGCCTGCCAGTCTCCTCTGTCCATAAAATTTTCCAGGCAAGAATACTGGAGTGGATTGCCATATTCTTCTCCAGGGTATCTTCATGACCCAGGGGTCGAACCTGAATCTCCTGCATTGCATGCAGGTTCTTTACTGTTGAGCCACCTAAGACTGAGGGATAAAGTTTGAAAAGAAAGAAAAATGATATCTACTAGACTCAACTTTCTCTTCACTATATCTGCTTTTAGTTTGTATATATTTGCTTTAAATAGAAAGTTTAAAATTACAATTTAATATATTGTGATAAGACAGAGATAACTTTTAAAAAATGAAAACCATTTATTTTGTATCCTATCATGCTGCCATATACATAATGAGCTAAAAGAAAAGATTTGTTAAATAAGAGTTAGAGTTATGTCTTGTGAAATAACAACTGATATATTATTATTTCAATTTTGCATTTAGAAGACAAAGACCAAAACTTAAGTAGCATTAACTTCAAATTAGGTACTTAGAAAAAGATTAATTTTATCAACTTACATGATTAAAATAATTCCATCTCTCTACCTAACTACCTATCTTTAACAGCATATCTACTAGGTAGAATAATCTAGTTTATTCTGAATTAAGAAATAATTGAAGAGCCTTGTGGCTTCTTGCAATAAATATTTGATTCTCAGGCTACACTTTGACTACAAGAGATTCTTCTCTATAACTCTTTCTTATGAAACCAAGCTGACAGAGCAATTGCTATCTAAATATATCAGGGCAATAGAATGTAAACAAACTTTTTGTTTGTTGATCAGGTATGGTTATGAAGCACTTCATGAAGATCAGTGAAAGTGAAAGTTACTCAGTCAGGTCCAACTCTTTGCGACCCCATGGACTATAGTTTATAGAATTCTCCAGGCCAGAAGACTGGAGTGGGTAGCCTTTCCTTTCTCCAGAGGATCTTCCCAACTTAGGGATTGAACCCAGGTCTCCCACATTGCAGGCAGATTTTTTATCACAAGGGAAGCCCATGAAGACCAGTGACTGCATTCATATCCTGTGTCTAATATAAGGAAAAATGGAAGTATCTGATGTAAACAGTACTGGTTATATTACAATTAAATCAATTTTCTCTGACTGCTGTTACAATCTTTTTATTTAAATTTTGTTTTATTTTTATTTATTTTAATTTAAAACTATTTTAAATAAGTGACTGAAAAAAATCAACACATAGGAAATACTGTATTGGTCCTAGGTAGCAATGTTTACATTTTGAATTAAAGCATCAATAGACAACTGTCAACAGAGAGTTTAAATTTATAGACTTCTAAGCTCCAATACTTTGGTCACCTGATGCAAAGCACCACTCAACTGAAAAGACTGTGATACTGGGAAAGATTGAAGGCAAAAGGAGAAGGGGGCATCAGAGGATGACATGGTTGGATGGCATCACTGACTCAATGAACATGAATCTGAGCAAACTATGGGAAGTAGTAAAGGACAGGGAAGCCTGGCATGCTGCAGTTCATGGGGTTGCAAAAAGTCGGACGTGACTTAGTGACTGAATTAAAAAAACCAACAAATCTATAAACAATTATTTTTCAAAGGAAAAAAGAAAGAACAGAATAATAAAACCAAGATAAACAACAACAACCAAAAAAAAAAACATGTTTTGTTGCCCAAAAGATCAGAGCAAAGACTGATTTATAAAAGAATATGAGAAGTTGTCCTACTGGTAAAGAATAAGTCAATTATATTTCTTGTCCCATCCAACTGGCTACTCATGAAACATTAAAATCAAATCACTTGGGGCAAGTGCTTTGTAATGGATTAACTTGTGCATGATGTAATCAAGCTTAAGAATAATATTACAAATGCCAAACACAACTTTCAACCAGCAACATTAAGACCCTTTGCCAGCTGAATCCATTACTGTAGAGAGAAATCCTTCAGGCAATGTTAGGTCACTGATTATAGCAATTTATTTCTCATTAGCTCATAACAACCTGACCTCTTCATCTGTTTCTGCTCTATGAAATTGCACTTCAGAATTTATATATACAAACTCATAAGGAATCATTTTATTACTATTACTTTCACTTAAAAATGAGTATTCATTAGCATTCTAGTTAGGAATGCTGACATACTGGCTCTCCTAGTTGGAATTTCACAAGATGCTGATATTCTGTATTGCAAAGAAAATTATAATCACATTTACAGAGGTGTATAATTGTAGCACTCATCAAAGTACATTCAAAATATTTAATATTGATAGAAAATTTAGCCTCATTCAATACAATTCTAGAGAAAGAGCAAAATTTCAAATCTTTATGTCATTAAAAAAGTTTCAAAAGTATATGGGAAGCATTCTTACAGATCTGAGGACCAGAACTCTGACATCCATTTCACTGAGCTAATGCCAAGGTATTGGGAGGACTATCTCCCTCTCAAGGCTCTGTATTAGAATTCATTTTATTGCCATTTTTTATCTTCTCCAAACACATTCATTGGATCATTTACCTTCTTACTTCCTCAAAGCCATCAGCATAGCATATGGCTTCAATCATCATATTGCCACCTTTTCACTCTATGATTTTTTCCTTCTTCCTTTCCCCATTTTTGGGGGATTTTTTCTAAGCATTGAAAGAATGAGGAACACTGGAATAGAAATATAAGAAATTTAAAGGATGACTCAAAGAGAAAGCAGTCTCTGAATCTGGCTTAAAATTTCTAGTAAGATATTTCAACAGTCCCTCTATTATGCGCCCAGGGCTTCCCTGGTGGCTCAATGGTAAAGAATCTGCCTGTCAGTGCAAGAGACGTGGGTTCAATCCCTTGATCACAAAGAACCCCTGGAGAAGAAAATGGCAACCCACTCCAGTATTCTTGCCTGGGAAATACAATGGACAGAGGAGCCTGGGTTTACAAAGAGTTAAACATGAGTTAGCTACTAAATAGCAATTATCTGCCTACTGTTTTTTCCAAATTCTGTGGGCAGGAATTATGTTTGAGCATACTGAACCATTTTTTTTTGTCATATTCTTACCACTGTATCAAGTAGTAGGGTACTAAATTGCCAGTCCTAGAAATATATAGCCTAGGGGGTTACAAAAGGAAAGTGAAATTCCTATTGTCAGAATAAGAAATGCTCAGTACAGAGTCAACTCTAAGCTGATGTGCATTAGGCATCTTGTGTCTAATAATTATAACTAATGACAGTGTCTAAAAATTGCGTATAATAGTAGAGCTCTTGACTTTATGAATAGATTGATCAGTCAAACACAGTGCTTCTATCATGTTTCTCTATCTTGGATACTGCCACTCTAAAATGTCATTTATCTCACCCGAATAACTGTAACAAAATTTTATCTGAACCATTTCATGTCATGTACTATCTATTACAAAACATCCTCCATATCAATTAAAGCTTACAGATTAAGGTTTCTTTTTCTTTTCTTTTCATGGAATTGCTAAATTATGTTCTTTAAGTTTGAAAAGATCTGAGACACTCATGTATTTTAAGGAATGGAAGGTTGTTGTAAGTTAAAAGAGTCAATTAAGAAAACATAGTAAACAGGCTTGGTAAATAGCCAGAAAATAGGAAGATGCATTTGGCTTTAGTGATACAGTTATCTTGCTGCCTCTTCAGAAATGACATTTATCTTTTAAATTTTTAACTGTGTTGACTATTTTATTGATGAGAGACTTTGAATCAAGTACTCAATTCCTTCTTGGCCATAATATTCATAAAAACAGTGACTGTCAATCCTGTACAGCATTATATATCACTAATAATTGATAAATTATACATTTAGTTTTGCAAGAAAAATGAAGGATGAAGGATAGATTTAAAGGAAAATATAAAAGTAGATTATTTTCTTCAGTAGAAATGATATTTCTTACTCAAAAAGCCAGACGGAATCAAGAGTAGAAAGAAGAGCAACAATCGTAATTAAAACTATTAATCACAGTCACCTGTTTTTCAATACATGCCAAGTCATCACACAATGTGGCTTGTGTTATAGTGGAATTCATGGGAAGCTATGAATGGTAAAAAAAGTCCAAATAAACATAATTACTAGTTCTGAGAAAATAATAGGACTAATTGAAGATAGTGTATATTTACAGATATATTAGGGAAAGAAAAACATTTTTGAAATGAAGAACTGAAATTGTAGGGGAAAAGTATATGATAGTCTAGAATAAATAGAGAACAAGGTATGTATTTGTGAATTTACTCAATTTTATGATAAAGAAAATTTTCTGCTACAATTAAAACAGAAAACAAATAAAATTGGCTAGGATAAACTTGAAATGAAAAATATAAATGCTAGAAATGGAACAATGTCAAAATACTCTAAGAAAAATAAAAGGAAACTTTAAACCCAAATAAATTATAATTCAATTAAAAAGTTAGCATAGGTATTCTCAAATATGATAGTTTTTACTTCACTGAGTGATGGTTAATAAATTGAAAATAAATCAGAGCATATTTTAAAGTTATTGACTTAAACATTGAATTAAAAAAAGTGTTACTGTGTTCCCCTTCCAGAACCATGGCGGATTCATGTCAATATATGGCAAAACCAACACGATAATGTAAAGAAAAAAAAAAGTGTTACTGAAGTTTTCCATATTGCCTACTATTGTTAACGTGCAAGAACTCATGGGATCTGGCTTTTCTGAGCCCTTCATTAAGAAACTACAATTGGACTAACTTGAGTCAACTAAGAAATACATAGAAAAACTTGTACCAAGTTATCAATGATGAAGCCACTCAGTTTTAGGGAAGCAAGTCATCAGGTGGTGAGGAAACTCAGGTAGCCCTGTGGAGAGACCCAGGAAAATAAACCAACAACTAACACCAACTTGGCAAAATGTGTGAATGAGTTATCTTGGAAGGAATCCTCCAGCTCCAGGCAAGCAGTCTAAGGAGCATATCCTGACTGACATGAGTGCAACCTCTTAAGAAACCTGGAGTCAAATTATCCAGCCAAGCTAGTCATGAATTCCTTATCTCCAGTAACTGTTAGAGAGTTGTGTACAACTGGTGTAGTTCTGATTGGGCAGAAGACTATGCATGTTATAAATTATTAAAATGTAGACTTTACAAAAGTAGGAATAGTAGTGAGTAAATAAAAATATTACCTATTTGCTTGACCTTTCTCTAATAAGAAGCTTTGGGCCTTTGAATAAGACAGGAATCATCTTGCCCTCAATGACTCAGGCAAAAATCCACTGCATCCTAAAGAAGAGTAGAAATTGCAGGTATATTTTGTGGAGGAGGAATAAGCATCATTTGTGAATACAATCTCCTCATTGATTTAGATCAAAAGTCAACCCCCCCGCCCCAGAGGTATGAAAGGATCTGATTCTCTCCCTAGGACACTCCAAATATACAGGCACATTCCTGTTTTCATGAGAGAGGAGTCACAGAGAAGGTCCTTATTATTTGAGGCCAATGCAGGACCAGGAAACACAAATCCTGCTCCTCCCTGTTAATAACACAGTAGTGAGGAAATCTGATACATCTGCAAAAAATACAGAAAGTTTCCTGGAATTTTCCTAAAACATGAAACCCACAAAAGAAACCTGTAAAATGGCACATATTATAAATTGTTTCAGTTTGTCTTAACCAGTATAATTGCAGCAAAATAAGATAGTAATTGCAGTCTCAAAAATTTGTTCTAACTTGGGTTTAAAATTCTAGATAATTCTTGGCATAGGTGATCAAATTAAAACTAAAAATATAGGATAACAATTAATTCATGTTAGATCTATAAAATTAAATCAATGGTCACAAAATTTAATTAAATATGCTAATAAAAAGCACAAAAATAAATTATTGTGAAAATATAAAATATATAAAAAATTTATAAAAATAATATTTATGCTCTAATTTTGATTATTTCTTTTACACTATTTGCTTTAGGTTTATATTGCTCTTTCTCTAGCATGTGAACTTAAAAATAATGCATATTCTTCTATTGTTGGATGAAGTATCCTATAAATGCTAATTTGTTCAAATTAACTGAGGTGCTGTTCAGTTAAACTATGTCATTACTGTTATTTATTTATTTATTTATTTTTGGTTGTGAAATATGTCAATTACCAATTGAGAGGTATTGAAATACCCAACTAATATAAGTATCAGTTTTTCTCTTATATTATCTCATGTTTTGACAGTCTCTTGTTAGGTGTTTGGAGATCAAACTCATATCATTATGTAATGCTTCTTTTTATCCCTGATAATTGCTCTTGCTCTATAGTCTTTCTGTGAAATTAATATGGCTACTTATGCTTATTTTTTGTTTTGTTTTCTGTTAATGTTATCATGGTATATTTTTCTCTGTCTCCTTACTTTTAATCCATCTGTTTCATTGTGTTTAGTCTTTTTTAGATAATATATATTTGGATTTTTTTAATTGTTTCAGACTGTATTTTAATTGATATATTTAGACCAGTCATACTTTAGCTGATTGGTGATGTAGTTGGATTAATATCTGACGTATTTGTAACTATTTTCTGCTCCATGCTCTATGTCCTTGTTTCTTTGTTTCCCACTCTTTTTCTGGATTCTCTGGTTTTAACTGAGAATTTTATGTGATTGAATTTTCTCTCATTTCTTACC